>OZ009939.1:27271171-27871171 GCA_963932045.1 Caenorhabditis sinica
TCCCGTTTTTCCAAATTCAACGAGAGGCCTTTGATAAATGGAGACAATCGACGTCGATTCCAGAATTCCCCCGGAGCAGAATTTGTTGAATTTGTGATTTTTAGGATTTTCGCATGTGCGCACGACTACTCATGGAATAAACTCAGAAGCGTGTTTTCAATTTTCACTTTTCTCTGAAAACCCCATTTCACCGGAAACCACGGTGAGGCCTTTGCAAATCGGGACAAATTGACCTCAATTTTCCAGATTCCCCAACAGTAGGGATTCATGTTGTTTGAATTTTCGTCATTCTCAGATGACATAGAATCTGTCTATGGAGAGACATTCCAAGGTATATGCCATCTTCCATTCCAACCCTCAATCCCAAATGTCCAAAACTCAACGGTAACCCTTTGAAAATGAGGAAAAATGAAAAAGTTCAGTTCCAAAAAATTGCGAGTCTATTTTTGGCTCCAAACCATGACAACTTCATCAAAACAGTATGATGTTAGTTTTCAACGGATGATGTGTGGGGCAGGACGTCATGTGTCAAAAGTGGTCCCCCAGGTCATCTGAAGAAAGTCAATTTTTCGAAAATTTCCACTCATTTTACTAAAATCGCCGCAATTTTGCTCCTAGACAAGATACAGCAAATCTGAGCATAGATTCGGAATCCTCATGAAATTTCGCATCTTTTGAGCCTAAAATCATGGTATTTGGACAATATTGACGTTTCTTAGAAAAGCCCGAAAACGCGCCGAAAAAGAGCTCATTTTTGAAAGGGAAAATGACATATTTCAGATGGTTGTCGATCATTTGAACGTGTTCCACTTGTTGACTCGTGATCTAGATATGGGAATGAACAACTTTGTGGAAAAAAATCAAAAACATACACGGGCGTTCTCTTTCTCCACCCCACCCCTAAATTCCCAAAATCAATAGGTGGTCGTTGAATATACCGGGAAAGGTGGGTTCATTTCTGAATGGTTCTTCGAAGTTTGAACTGATTCCAATCGGTAAATCTTCATGTAGGCATCAAAATATTCGACTTCATGGAGGAAAAACGCAACTATACAGAAATATGTCATTCTCCCGTTTTTCCAAATTCAACGAGAGGCCTTTGATAAATGGAGACAATCGACGTCGATTCCAGAATTCCCCCGGAGCAGAATTTGTTGAATTTGTGATTTTTAGGATTTTCGCATGTGCGCACGACTACTCATGGAATAAACTCAGAAGCGTGTTTTCAATTTTCACTTTTCTCTGAAAACCCCATTTCACCGGAAACCACGGTGAGGCCTTTGCAAATCGGGACAAATTGACCTCAATTTTCCAGATTCCCCAACAGTAGGGATTCATGTTGTTTGAATTTTCGTCATTCTCAGATGACATAGAATCTGTCTATGGAGAGACATTCCAAGGTATATGCCATCTTCCATTCCAACCCTCAATCCCAAATGTCCAAAACTCAACGGTAACCCTTTGAAAATGAGGAAAAATGAAAAAGTTCAGTTCCAAAAAATTGCGAGTCTATTTTTGGCTCCAAACCATGACAACTTCATCAAAACAGTATGATGTTAGTTTTCAACGGATGATGTGTGGCGCAGGACGTCATGTGTCAAAAGTGGTCCCCCAGGTCATCTGAAGAAAGTCAATTTTTCGAAAATTTCCACTCATTTTACTAAAATCGCCGCAATTTTGCTCCTAGACAAGATACAGCAAATCTGAGCATAGATTCGGAATCCTCATGAAATTTCGCATCTTTTGAGCTTAAAATCATGGTATTTGGACAATATTGACGTTTCTTAGAAAAGCCCGAAAACGCGCCGAAAAAGAGCTCATTTTTGAAAGGGAAAATGACATATTTCAGATGGTTGTCGATCATTTGAACGTGTTCCACTTGTTGACTCGTGATCTAGATATGGGAATGAACAACTTTGTGGAAAAAAATCAAAAACATACACGGGCGTTCTCTTTCTCCACCCCACCCCTAAATTCCCAAAATCAATAGGTGGTCGTTGAATATACCGGGAAAGGTGGGTTCATTTCTGAATGGTTCTTCGAAGTTTGAACTGATTCCAATCGGTAAATCTTCATGTAGGCATCAAAATATTCGACTTCATGGAGGAAAAACGCAACTATACAGAAATATGTCATTCTCCCGTTTTTCCAAATTCAACGAGAGGCCTTTGATAAATGGAGACAATCGACGTCGATTCCAGAATTCCCCCGGAGCAGAATTTGTTGAATTTGTGATTTTTAGGATTTTCGCATGTGCGCACGACTACTCATGGAATAAACTCAGAAGCGTGTTTTCAATTTTCACTTTTCTCTGAAAACCCCATTTCACCGGAAACCACGGTGAGGCCTTTGCAAATCGGGACAAATTGACCTCAATTTTCCAGATTCCCCAACAGTAGGGATTCATGTTGTTTGAATTTTCGTCATTCTCAGATGACATAGAATCTGTCTATGGAGAGACATTCCAAGGTATATGCCATCTTCCATTCCAACCCTCAATCCCAAATGTCCAAAACTCAACGGTAACCCTTTGAAAATGAGGAAAAATGAAAAAGTTCAGTTCCAAAAAATTGCGAGTCTATTTTTGGCTCCAAACCATGACAACTTCATCAAAACAGTATGATGTTAGTTTTCAACGGATGATGTGTGGGGCAGGACGTCATGTGTCAAAAGTGGTCCCCCAGGTCATCTGAAGAAAGTCAATTTTTCGAAAATTTCCACTCATTTTACTAAAATCGCCGCAATTTTGCTCCTAGACAAGATACAGCAAATCTGAGCATAGATTCGGAATCCTCATGAAATTTCGCATCTTTTGAGCCTAAAATCATGGTATTTGGACAATATTGACGTTTCTTAGAAAAGCCCGAAAACGCGCCGAAAAAGAGCTCATTTTTGAAAGGGAAAATGACATATTTCAGATGGTTGTCGATCATTTGAACGTGTTCCACTTGTTGACTCGTGATCTAGATATGGGAATGAACAACTTTGTGGAAAAAAATCAAAAACATACACGGGCGTTCTCTTTCTCCACCCCACCCCTAAATTCCCAAAATCAATAGGTGGTCGTTGAATATACCGGGAAAGGTGGGTTCATTTCTGAATGGTTCTTCGAAGTTTGAACTGATTCCAATCGGTAAATCTTCATGTAGGCATCAAAATATTCGACTTCATGGAGGAAAAACGCAACTATACAGAAATATGTCATTCTCCCGTTTTTCCAAATTCAACGAGAGGCCTTTGATAAATGGAGACAATCGACGTCGATTCCAGAATTCCCCCGGAGCAGAATTTGTTGAATTTGTGATTTTTAGGATTTTCGCATGTGCGCACGACTACTCATGGAATAAACTCAGAAGCGTGTTTTCAATTTTCACTTTTCTCTGAAAACCCCATTTCACCGGAAACCACGGTGAGGCCTTTGCAAATCGGGACAAATTGACCTCAATTTTCCAGATTCCCCAACAGTAGGGATTCATGTTGTTTGAATTTTCGTCATTCTCAGATGACATAGAATCTGTCTATGGAGAGACATTCCAAGGTATATGCCATCTTCCATTCCAACCCTCAATCCCAAATGTCCAAAACTCAACGGTAACCCTTTGAAAATGAGGAAAAATGAAAAAGTTCAGTTCCAAAAAATTGCGAGTCTATTTTTGGCTCCAAACCATGACAACTTCATCAAAACAGTATGATGTTAGTTTTCAACGGATGATGTGTGGGGCAGGACGTCATGTGTCAAAAGTGGTCCCCCAGGTCATCTGAAGAAAGTCAATTTTTCGAAAATTTCCACTCATTTTACTAAAATCGCCGCAATTTTGCTCCTAGACAAGATACAGCAAATCTGAGCATAGATTCGGAATCCTCATGAAATTTCGCATCTTTTGAGCCTAAAATCATGGTATTTGGACAATATTGACGTTTCTTAGAAAAGCCCGAAAACGCGCCGAAAAAGAGCTCATTTTTGAAAGGGAAAATGACATATTTCAGATGGTTGTCGATCATTTGAACGTGTTCCACTTGTTGACTCGTGATCTAGATATGGGAATGAACAACTTTGTGGAAAAAAATCAAAAACATACACGGGCGTTCTCTTTCTCCACCCCACCCCTAAATTCCCAAAATCAATAGGTGGTCGTTGAATATACCGGGAAAGGTGGGTTCATTTCTGAATGGTTCTTCGAAGTTTGAACTGATTCCAATCGGTAAATCTTCATGTAGGCATCAAAATATTCGACTTCATGGAGGAAAAACGCAACTATACAGAAATATGTCATTCTCCCGTTTTTCCAAATTCAACGAGAGGCCTTTGATAAATGGAGACAATCGACGTCGATTCCAGAATTCCCCCGGAGCAGAATTTGTTGAATTTGTGATTTTTAGGATTTTCGCATGTGCGCACGACTACTCATGGAATAAACTCAGAAGCGTGTTTTCAATTTTCACTTTTCTCTGAAAACCCCATTTCACCGGAAACCACGGTGAGGCCTTTGCAAATCGGGACAAATTGACCTCAATTTTCCAGATTCCCCAACAGTAGGGATTCATGTTGTTTGAATTTTCGTCATTCTCAGATGACATAGAATCTGTCTATGGAGAGACATTCCAAGGTATATGCCATCTTCCATTCCAACCCTCAATCCCAAATGTCCAAAACTCAACGGTAACCCTTTGAAAATGAGGAAAAATGAAAAAGTTCAGTTCCAAAAAATTGCGAGTCTATTTTTGGCTCCAAACCATGACAACTTCATCAAAACAGTATGATGTTAGTTTTCAACGGATGATGTGTGGCGCAGGACGTCATGTGTCAAAAGTGGTCCCCCAGGTCATCTGAAGAAAGTCAATTTTTCGAAAATTTCCACTCATTTTACTAAAATCGCCGCAATTTTGCTCCTAGACAAGATACAGCAAATCTGAGCATAGATTCGGAATCCTCATGAAATTTCGCATCTTTTGAGCCTAAAATCATGGTATTTGGACAATATTGACGTTTCTTAGAAAAGCCCGAAAACGCGCCGAAAAAGAGCTCATTTTTGAAAGGGAAAATGACATATTTCAGATGGTTGTCGATCATTTGAACGTGTTCCACTTGTTGACTCGTGATCTAGATATGGGAATGAACAACTTTGTGGAAAAAAATCAAAAACATACACGGGCGTTCTCTTTCTCCACCCCACCCCTAAATTCCCAAAATCAATAGGTGGTCGTTGAATATACCGGGAAAGGTGGGTTCATTTCTGAATGGTTCTTCGAAGTTTGAACTGATTCCAATCGGTAAATCTTCATGTAGGCATCAAAATATTCGACTTCATGGAGGAAAAACGCAACTATACAGAAATATGTCATTCTCCCGTTTTTCCAAATTCAACGAGAGGCCTTTGATAAATGGAGACAATCGACGTCGATTCCAGAATTCCCCCGGAGCAGAATTTGTTGAATTTGTGATTTTTAGGATTTTCGCATGTGCGCACGACTACTCATGGAATAAACTCAGAAGCGTGTTTTCAATTTTCACTTTTCTCTGAAAACCCCATTTCACCGGAAACCACGGTGAGGCCTTTGCAAATCGGGACAAATTGACCTCAATTTTCCAGATTCCCCAACAGTAGGGATTCATGTTGTTTGAATTTTCGTCATTCTCAGATGACATAGAATCTGTCTATGGAGAGACATTCCAAGGTATATGCCATCTTCCATTCCAACCCTCAATCCCAAATGTCCAAAACTCAACGGTAACCCTTTGAAAATGAGGAAAAATGAAAAAGTTCAGTTCCAAAAAATTGCGAGTCTATTTTTGGCTCCAAACCATGACAACTTCATCAAAACAGTATGATGTTAGTTTTCAACGGATGATGTGTGGGGCAGGACGTCATGTGTCAAAAGTGGTCCCCCAGGTCATCTGAAGAAAGTCAATTTTTCGAAAATTTCCACTCATTTTACTAAAATCGCCGCAATTTTGCTCCTAGACAAGATACAGCAAATCTGAGCATAGATTCGGAATCCTCATGAAATTTCGCATCTTTTGAGCCTAAAATCATGGTATTTGGACAATATTGACGTTTCTTAGAAAAGCCCGAAAACGCGCCGAAAAAGAGCTCATTTTTGAAAGGGAAAATGACATATTTCAGATGGTTGTCGATCATTTGAACGTGTTCCACTTGTTGACTCGTGATCTAGATATGGGAATGAACAACTTTGTGGAAAAAAATCAAAAACATACAGCAATAGGGTCATAACTCACTGATGTCCAAAATTCCGAGAATCAACGGGAGATCGTTGAGTATGCCGGAAAAAGTGGGTTTATTTCTAGATGGTTCCTCGAGGTTTGAACTGATTCCAATCGGTAAATCTTCATGTAGGCATCAAAATATTAGACTTGATGGAGAAAAAACCCCAATATACCGAAATTTGTCTTTTCTCACCTAACCTCCCGTTTCCCGGGATTCCATGGTGAGGCCTTTGAAAATCGGGAAAATCGACGTTGATTCCAGAATCCGGCAACAGTAGGAATTCATGTGCTTTGGATTTTTGTCAATCTCACATGACCTAGAATCTGTCCATGGAGAGACATTCAAGGGTATCTGTCATTTTTCATTTCACCCCTATATCTCAAACTTCCAAAAATCAACGGGAGGCCTTTGAAAATTTGAAGAAACTAAGTTCAGTTCCAAAAAATTGCGAGTCTATTTTTGGCTCCAAACCATGACAACTTCATCAAAACAGTATGATGTTAGTTTTCAACGGATGATGTGTGGCGCAGGACGTCATGTGTCAAAAGTGGTCCCCCAGGTCATCTGAAGAAAGTCAATTTTTCGAAAATTTCCACTCATTTTACTAAAATCGCCGCAATTTTGCTCCTAGACAAGATACAGCAAATCTGAGCATAGATTCGGAATCCTCATGAAATTTCGCATCTTTTGAGCCTAAAATCATGGTATTTGGACAATATTGACGTTTCTTAGAAAAGCCCGAAAACGCGCCGAAAAAGAGCTCATTTTTGAAAGGGAAAATGACATATTTCAGATGGTTGTCGATCATTTGAACGTGTTCCACTTGTTGACTCGTGATCTAGATATGGGAATGAACAACTTTGTGGAAAAAAATCAAAAACATACACGGGCGTTCTCTTTCTCCACCCCACCCCTAAATTCCCAAAATCAATAGGTGGTCGTTGAATATACCGGGAAAGGTGGGTTCATTTCTGAATGGTTCTTCGAAGTTTGAACTGATTCCAATCGGTAAATCTTCATGTAGGCATCAAAATATTCGACTTCATGGAGGAAAAACGCAACTATACAGAAATATGTCATTCTCCCGTTTTTCCAAATTCAACGAGAGGTTTGATAAATGGAGACAATCGACGTCGATTCCAGAATTCCCCCGGAGCAGAATTTGTTGAATTTGTGATTTTTAGGATTTTCGCATGTGCGCACGACTACTCATGGAATAAACTCAGAAGCGTGTTTTCAATTTTCACTTTTCTCTGAAAACCCCATTTCACCGGAAACCACGGTGAGGCCTTTGCAAATCGGGACAAATTGACCTCAATTTTCCAGATTCCCCAACAGTAGGGATTCATGTTGTTTGAATTTTCGTCATTCTCAGATGACATAGAATCTGTCTATGGAGAGACATTCCAAGGTATATGCCATCTTCCATTCCAACCCTCAATCCCAAATGTCCAAAACTCAACGGTAACCCTTTGAAAATGAGGAAAAATGAAAAAGTTCAGTTCCAAAAAATTGCGAGTCTATTTTTGGCTCCAAACCATGACAACTTCATCAAAACAGTATGATGTTAGTTTTCAACGGATGATGTGTGGGGCAGGACGTCATGTGTCAAAAGTGGTCCCCCAGGTCATCTGAAGAAAGTCAATTTTTCGAAAATTTCCACTCATTTTACTAAAATCGCCGCAATTTTGCTCCTAGACAAGATACAGCAAATCTGAGCATAGATTCGGAATCCTCATGAAATTTCGCATCTTTTGAGCCTAAAATCATGGTATTTGGACAATATTGACGTTTCTTAGAAAAGCCCGAAAACGCGCCGAAAAAGAGCTCATTTTTGAAAGGGAAAATGACATATTTCAGATGGTTGTCGATCATTTGAACGTGTTCCACTTGTTGACTCGTGATCTAGATATGGGAATGAACAACTTTGTGGAAAAAAATCAAAAACATACACGGGCGTTCTCTTTCTCCACCCCACCCCTAAATTCCCAAAATCAATAGGTGGTCGTTGAATATACCGGGAAAGGTGGGTTCATTTCTGAATGGTTCTTCGAAGTTTGAACTGATTCCAATCGGTAAATCTTTATGTAGGCATCAAAATATTCGACTTCATGGAGGAAAAACGCAACTATACAGAAATATGTCATTCTCCCGTTTTTCCAAATTCAACGAGAGGCCTTTGATAAATGGAGACAATCGACGTCGATTCCAGAATTCCCCCGGAGCAGAATTTGTTGAATTTGTGATTTTTAGGATTTTCGCATGTGCGCACGACTACTCATGGAATAAACTCAGAAGCGTGTTTTCAATTTTCACTTTTCTCTGAAAACCCCATTTCACCGGAAACCACGGTGAGGCCTTTGCAAATCGGGACAAATTGACCTCAATTTTCCAGATTCCCCAACAGTAGGGATTCATGTTGTTTGAATTTTCGTCATTCTCAGATGACATAGAATCTGTCTATGGAGAGACATTCCAAGGTATATGCCATCTTCCATTCCAACCCTCAATCCCAAATGTCCAAAACTCAACGGTAACCCTTTGAAAATGAGGAAAAATGAAAAAGTTCAGTTCCAAAAAATTGCGAGTCTATTTTTGGCTCCAAACCATGACAACTTCATCAAAACAGTATGATGTTAGTTTTCAACGGATGATGTGTGGGGCAGGACGTCATGTGTCAAAAGTGGTCCCCCAGGTCATCTGAAGAAAGTCAATTTTTCGAAAATTTCCACTCATTTTACTAAAATCGCCGCAATTTTGCTCCTAGACAAGATACAGCAAATCTGAGCATAGATTCGGAATCCTCATGAAATTTCGCATCTTTTGAGCCTAAAATCATGGTATTTGGACAATATTGACGTTTCTTAGAAAAGCCCGAAAACGCGCCGAAAAAGAGCTCATTTTTGAAAGGGAAAATGACATATTTCAGATGGTTGTCGATCATTTGAACGTGTTCCACTTGTTGACTCGTGATCTAGATATGGGAATGAACAACTTTGTGGAAAAAAATCAAAAACATACAGCAATAGGGTCATAACTCACTGATGTCCAAAATTCCGAGAATCAACGGGAGATCGTTGAGTATGCCGGAAAAAGTGGGTTTATTTCTAGATGGTTCCTCGAGGTTTGAACTGATTCCAATCGGTAAATCTTCATGTAGGCATCAAAATATTAGACTTGATGGAGAAAAAACCCCAATATACCGAAATTTGTCTTTTCTCACCTAACCTCCCGTTTCCCGGGATTCCATGGTGAGGCCTTTGAAAATCGGGAAAATCGACGTTGATTCCAGAATCCGGCAACAGTAGGAATTCATGTGCTTTGGATTTTTGTCAATCTCACATGACCTAGAATCTGTCCATGGAGAGACATTCAAGGGTATCTGTCATTTTTCATTTCACCCCTATATCTCAAACTTCCAAAAATCAACGGGAGGCCTTTGAAAATTTGAAGAAACTAAGTTCAGTTCCAAAAAATTGCGAGTCTATTTTTGGCTCCAAACCATGACAACTTCATCAAAACAGTATGATGTTAGTTTTCAACGGATGATGTGTGGCGCAGGACGTCATGTGTCAAAAGTGGTCCCCCAGGTCATCTGAAGAAAGTCAATTTTTCGAAAATTTCCACTCATTTTACTAAAATCGCCGCAATTTTGCTCCTAGACAAGATACAGCAAATCTGAGCATAGATTCGGAATCCTCATGAAATTTCGCATCTTTTGAGCCTAAAATCATGGTATTTGGACAATATTGACGTTTCTTAGAAAAGCCCGAAAACGCGCCGAAAAAGAGCTCATTTTTGAAAGGGAAAATGACATATTTCAGATGGTTGTCGATCATTTGAACGTGTTCCACTTGTTGACTCGTGATCTAGATATGGGAATGAACAACTTTGTGGAAAAAAATCAAAAACATACACGGGCGTTCTCTTTCTCCACCCCACCCCTAAATTCCCAAAATCAATAGGTGGTCGTTGAATATACCGGGAAAGGTGGGTTCATTTCTGAATGGTTCTTCGAAGTTTGAACTGATTCCAATCGGTAAATCTTCATGTAGGCATCAAAATATTCGACTTCATGGAGGAAAAACGCAACTATACAGAAATATGTCATTCTCCCGTTTTTCCAAATTCAACGAGAGGTTTGATAAATGGAGACAATCGACGTCGATTCCAGAATTCCCCCGGAGCAGAATTTGTTGAATTTGTGATTTTTAGGATTTTCGCATGTGCGCACGACTACTCATGGAATAAACTCAGAAGCGTGTTTTCAATTTTCACTTTTCTCTGAAAACCCCATTTCACCGGAAACCACGGTGAGGCCTTTGCAAATCGGGACAAATTGACCTCAATTTTCCAGATTCCCCAACAGTAGGGATTCATGTTGTTTGAATTTTCGTCATTCTCAGATGACATAGAATCTGTCTATGGAGAGACATTCCAAGGTATATGCCATCTTCCATTCCAACCCTCAATCCCAAATGTCCAAAACTCAACGGTAACCCTTTGAAAATGAGGAAAAATGAAAAAGTTCAGTTCCAAAAAATTGCGAGTCTATTTTTGGCTCCAAACCATGACAACTTCATCAAAACAGTATGATGTTAGTTTTCAACGGATGATGTGTGGGGCAGGACGTCATGTGTCAAAAGTGGTCCCCCAGGTCATCTGAAGAAAGTCAATTTTTCGAAAATTTCCACTCATTTTACTAAAATCGCCGCAATTTTGCTCCTAGACAAGATACAGCAAATCTGAGCATAGATTCGGAATCCTCATGAAATTTCGCATCTTTTGAGCCTAAAATCATGGTATTTGGACAATATTGACGTTTCTTAGAAAAGCCCGAAAACGCGCCGAAAAAGAGCTCATTTTTGAAAGGGAAAATGACATATTTCAGATGGTTGTCGATCATTTGAACGTGTTCCACTTGTTGACTCGTGATCTAGATATGGGAATGAACAACTTTGTGGAAAAAAATCAAAAACATACACGGGCGTTCTCTTTCTCCACCCCACCCCTAAATTCCCAAAATCAATAGGTGGTCGTTGAATATACCGGGAAAGGTGGGTTCATTTCTGAATGGTTCTTCGAAGTTTGAACTGATTCCAATCGGTAAATCTTTATGTAGGCATCAAAATATTCGACTTCATGGAGGAAAAACGCAACTATACAGAAATATGTCATTCTCCCGTTTTTCCAAATTCAACGAGAGGCCTTTGATAAATGGAGACAATCGACGTCGATTCCAGAATTCCCCCGGAGCAGAATTTGTTGAATTTGTGATTTTTAGGATTTTCGCATGTGCGCACGACTACTCATGGAATAAACTCAGAAGCGTGTTTTCAATTTTCACTTTTCTCTGAAAACCCCATTTCACCGGAAACCACGGTGAGGCCTTTGCAAATCGGGACAAATTGACCTCAATTTTCCAGATTCCCCAACAGTAGGGATTCATGTTGTTTGAATTTTCGTCATTCTCAGATGACATAGAATCTGTCTATGGAGAGACATTCCAAGGTATATGCCATCTTCCATTCCAACCCTCAATCCCAAATGTCCAAAACTCAACGGTAACCCTTTGAAAATGAGGAAAAATGAAAAAGTTCAGTTCCAAAAAATTGCGAGTCTATTTTTGGCTCCAAACCATGACAACTTCATCAAAACAGTATGATGTTAGTTTTCAACGGATGATGTGTGGGGCAGGACGTCATGTGTCAAAAGTGGTCCCCCAGGTCATCTGAAGAAAGTCAATTTTTCGAAAATTTCCACTCATTTTACTAAAATCGCCGCAATTTTGCTCCTAGACAAGATACAGCAAATCTGAGCATAGATTCGGAATCCTCATGAAATTTCGCATCTTTTGAGCCTAAAATCATGGTATTTGGACAATATTGACGTTTCTTAGAAAAGCCCGAAAACGCGCCGAAAAAGAGCTCATTTTTGAAAGGGAAAATGACATATTTCAGATGGTTGTCGATCATTTGAACGTGTTCCACTTGTTGACTCGTGATCTAGATATGGGAATGAACAACTTTGTGGAAAAAAATCAAAAACATACAGCAATAGGGTCATAACTCACTGATGTCCAAAATTCCGAGAATCAACGGGAGATCGTTGAGTATGCCGGAAAAAGTGGGTTTATTTCTAGATGGTTCCTCGAGGTTTGAACTGATTCCAATCGGTAAATCTTCATGTAGGCATCAAAATATTAGACTTGATGGAGAAAAAACCCCAATATACCGAAATTTGTCTTTTCTCACCTAACCTCCCGTTTCCCGGGATTCCATGGTGAGGCCTTTGAAAATCGGGAAAATCGACGTTGATTCCAGAATCCGGCAACAGTAGGAATTCATGTGCTTTGGATTTTTGTCAATCTCACATGACCTAGAATCTGTCCATGGAGAGACATTCAAGGGTATCTGTCATTTTTCATTTCACCCCTATATCTCAAACTTCCAAAAATCAACGGGAGGCCTTTGAAAATTTGAAGAAACTAAGTTCAGTTCCAAAAAATTGCGAGTCTATTTTTGGCTCCAAACCATGACAACTTCATCAAAACAGTATGATGTTAGTTTTCAACGGATGATGTGTGGCGCAGGACGTCATGTGTCAAAAGTGGTCCCCCAGGTCATCTGAAGAAAGTCAATTTTTCGAAAATTTCCACTCATTTTACTAAAATCGCCGCAATTTTGCTCCTAGACAAGATACAGCAAATCTGAGCATAGATTCGGAATCCTCATGAAATTTCGCATCTTTTGAGCCTAAAATCATGGTATTTGGACAATATTGACGTTTCTTAGAAAAGCCCGAAAACGCGCCGAAAAAGAGCTCATTTTTGAAAGGGAAAATGACATATTTCAGATGGTTGTCGATCATTTGAACGTGTTCCACTTGTTGACTCGTGATCTAGATATGGGAATGAACAACTTTGTGGAAAAAAATCAAAAACATACACGGGCGTTCTCTTTCTCCACCCCACCCCTAAATTCCCAAAATCAATAGGTGGTCGTTGAATATACCGGGAAAGGTGGGTTCATTTCTGAATGGTTCTTCGAAGTTTGAACTGATTCCAATCGGTAAATCTTCATGTAGGCATCAAAATATTCGACTTCATGGAGGAAAAACGCAACTATACAGAAATATGTCATTCTCCCGTTTTTCCAAATTCAACGAGAGGTTTGATAAATGGAGACAATCGACGTCGATTCCAGAATTCCCCCGGAGCAGAATTTGTTGAATTTGTGATTTTTAGGATTTTCGCATGTGCGCACGACTACTCATGGAATAAACTCAGAAGCGTGTTTTCAATTTTCACTTTTCTCTGAAAACCCCATTTCACCGGAAACCACGGTGAGGCCTTTGCAAATCGGGACAAATTGACCTCAATTTTCCAGATTCCCCAACAGTAGGGATTCATGTTGTTTGAATTTTCGTCATTCTCAGATGACATAGAATCTGTCTATGGAGAGACATTCCAAGGTATATGCCATCTTCCATTCCAACCCTCAATCCCAAATGTCCAAAACTCAACGGTAACCCTTTGAAAATGAGGAAAAATGAAAAAGTTCAGTTCCAAAAAATTGCGAGTCTATTTTTGGCTCCAAACCATGACAACTTCATCAAAACAGTATGATGTTAGTTTTCAACGGATGATGTGTGGGGCAGGACGTCATGTGTCAAAAGTGGTCCCCCAGGTCATCTGAAGAAAGTCAATTTTTCGAAAATTTCCACTCATTTTACTAAAATCGCCGCAATTTTGCTCCTAGACAAGATACAGCAAATCTGAGCATAGATTCGGAATCCTCATGAAATTTCGCATCTTTTGAGCCTAAAATCATGGTATTTGGACAATATTGACGTTTCTTAGAAAAGCCCGAAAACGCGCCGAAAAAGAGCTCATTTTTGAAAGGGAAAATGACATATTTCAGATGGTTGTCGATCATTTGAACGTGTTCCACTTGTTGACTCGTGATCTAGATATGGGAATGAACAACTTTGTGGAAAAAAATCAAAAACATACAGCAATAGGGTCATAACTCACTGATGTCCAAAATTCCGAGAATCAACGGGAGATCGTTGAGTATGCCGGAAAAAGTGGGTTTATTTCTAGATGGTTCCTCGAGGTTTGAACTGATTCCAATCGGTAAATCTTCATGTAGGCATCAAAATATTAGACTTGATGGAGAAAAAACCCCAATATACCGAAATTTGTCTTTTCTCACCTAACCTCCCGTTTCCCGGGATTCCATGGTGAGGCCTTTGAAAATTTTTGTGCACACGATATGAAGTGTTGAAGCGTGCAAAGAGAATCCGAGAAGCACAAGAAAAAAAGGACGAGAAATCAGTGAATAGAGCCATGAAGGCGGCGTTTGATGTGTTGGGTCCGAAAATCGAAAAATCGAATCAAATTGGAACGATGGTACTGGAGACGGCGAGCAAGTTCGGATCGAAACATCTGATCGCGACACTTGTCCAACTACAGGAACACTTGAACGTTTCGAAACTGGACCTACGCGCGGACTCCACACATAATCTGATGCCCATTCTCTCATTATTCAATGCACAAGTTCTCAAAGAACTCCGGTTGGGGAACAACGAAAGTGAGCGTTTTCTACTTTTTTTTCAATTATCGGGTCGATTGGTGAAAGTGTCGTAAGAAATGGTGTTTGGTCCGCAAATACCATTTTTTGCTGAAACATGGTTTTTTGAGTTTCTCATACTTGATTTCCTTGGGCCACCAATTTTCAACTCTCTTGCTCAAAGTGTCGTAAGATTTGATGTTTTGTCCGCAAACACTTTCGACCTATTGCGTACAATGCACCCGACCTTACGACACTTTGAGCTAGACTGATGAAAATTGGTACCTGTGGCTAAGAAAGTGTGGTAAGCTCAAATTTCGATGTTTCAGGTCACGATTTTGACATTTACAAAAGCACCTTAATATTCGATGTTTGATTCTCCAAATCATACATTTTCCAGGAGAAAAACCACTAATCGTCGGAGGCGAATTGTACGAATCGAGCCAATTCAAAAATTTGGCATCCTTGGAGATGTGGAACTTTGGGGTGGTCAGAACTGTGGATTTGCGCAAATTGTACCATCTGGAGGAGATCAGTGTGACGGTGAAGGAGATTGGAGAGGGTACCATTATTGAACTAATTGAGGTGAGAAATAATGCTTATAAGAGGTATGAGAATTCCGATTTCCGATATTTCAGGCGTTCCGCCGATCGTCAACTGCTCGAAAATGGATTTTCAAATCTGAGAACTCCCTCGAAATTGACGAACGTTTCCGAAACAAGCTTGGGGATCTCATTGATGAGGACAACGACTCGCCAATGTGCGAATTCCGAGTCCAAATTGCAAATGCGAAAAAGAAGATGTACTTCATTCTGGGATTCTCGAGTTTTGCCATCTCCAACTTGTTGTTTGGTTCTGATGATCTGATCTACTCGATTTTCTAAGGGAATAGTTCTGTCTGTGTGTGTCCGTCCGAAATTGTTTCTTGAATAAAACTTTTCTTTACAAATCAAGTGTTTTTATAATTGACACCAACAAAGTTTTTTTTTCAAAAATTGAGTCTTGTCGTTTTCTGGTCCAAATTTCAGGACTCTTACTATATGCCTGGATACCAGCAAAGGCGCCTGCGGTGCGATCCGAGAATTTAGAAATGGCATTTTGTTTTCATCTGTTTTTTTTTCCTATTCGAGAAAGTTCACTTCAATCTTCACGCTTTCTTTTAGAAATGAAAAACGGACGCGGACATCACGGACAAACAAACAGAATTAGAATCGTATTTTATAAAAATTTCAGATATGTTTCTGGAAGTTTGAACTGATTTCAATCGGTGAATCGTCATCTAGACATGAAAATATTATACTTGATGGAGGAAAACCTGAATAATACAGCAATAGGGTGATCCATCACCCAACCTCCCGTTTCACCGGAATCCATGATGAGGCCTCTCAAAAACCGGGTATGAGCGACGTTGATTCCAGAATCCCGCAACAGTAGGAATTCATAATTCTTGGATATTTGTCAATCTCACATGACCTAGAATCTGTCTATGGAGAGACATTTGAAGGTATCTGTCATTTTTCATTTCACCCCTACATCTCAAACTTCCAAAAATGAACGGGAGGCCAGTGAAAATTTGAAGAAACTAAGTTCAGTTCCAAAAAGTTGCGAGTGTATTTTTGGCTCCAAACCATGACAACTTTATCAAAACAGTATGATGTTTGTTTCCAACGGATGATGTGTGGTTCCTGACGTCATGTGTCAAAAGTGGTCCCCCAGGTCATCTGAAGAAAGTCGATTTTTCAAAAAATTGTCACCAAAATCACAATCTTGAAAAAAAATTTCGACCCAGGATAGCTACAGCAAATCTGAGCATAGATTCGGAATCCTCATAAAACTGCGCATCTTTTGAGCCTAACATCAAGACAAATGAACAATATTCAGCAATTTCTCACTCAAAATCCCAAGACGCGCCGAACAAGTGCTCATTTTTGTGAAAATTAGGAAAGTTTGGATGCACGCAGAGTTGTGAAAAATTGACCTAGAAACATGAATGTGGGCTTATTTTGAAGCCCTAAAACAGTAGTTTTAGAAATCGATGGGCCCACTCGAGCATTAGTTCTAGATTTCAAAATCCACCCCATGATTCCGAATGTTCAGCTGAACACAATGGTGAAAGGGGAAAATGACATATTTCAGATGGTTTTTTGATCATTTGAACGTGTTCTACTTCTTGACTCGTGATCTAGATATGGGAATGAACAATTTTGTGGAATAAAAGTCGATGCGTGTTGCAATTTGACACTCTCCACCCAACCCCTAAATTCCCAAAATCAATAGGTGGTCGTTGAATATACCAGGAAAAGTGGGTTCATTTCTGAATGGTTCCTCATAGTATGAACAGATTCTAAGCCATAAATTTTCATGTGGGCATGAAAATATTAGATTTCATGGATAAAAACCACAAATATACAGCAATAGGGTCATCCATCACCCAACCTCCCGTTTGCCCGGAATCCTTGGATAAATGATATTTTAGGAGATGCGGTTTCAATTATCTTTTATAACTTTACTTGTGGTTTGTTCTGTAACAAGAGTTATTTTGTTCTATTGGTTTTAAGACAACTGAAAACAGGCACATTCTCAGAACCCAAATCAGAAATTAACTTTTCCCGCCTTTTTCAATCAAATTCTGCACCTGTCTTCTTCCATAACACATGCTTGAACATTCAACAACTCATTTCTAACTTTTCATGGACGACTATGACTACTCTGCTTACGATTATCAATTCTCTGTTCCAGAACAAATATTGAACTACCTCATAGCCAATAGATATATTTTTGCGTTTTTCAGTGTTTTGGTAAATGTATTTCATCTTGTGATACTAACCAGAAAACAAATGCGTTCAAGTTCTATTAATATTTTGATGATTGGAATAGCAATATGTGATGTTTGTGGTATGCTTCATATCATATGGTTGAAAGTGACCACTTGGATTCCTGAAGTAGAAAATCCTAAATGGTATTTAGTTTTAAAGGAGGATTCCACTCAAAATATTTTTTTGCTTCTAAATATGCAAAATTTTGTGCTGATTCCGAAAATGATAGTGAAAACGCTCAAAAATCTCTCTAAAACCCTGAAAAATCGAAATCGCTTCAAAACTACCCTTTCTAGGCCGAACGGTCTCCTGCGGCCGTGGCCTAACTCCCGGAGTTTTCTCGGCCGCCTCACTCGGCCACCGCATTTTCAGATTTTTTCACCATTTTTTCAGGTCTCTTCTGTGAAAACCAAGCAAAAAAGTGAAATAAAAACACAAATTTATGATTTTCACAAAAAAACCTGGTTTTCACAGAAGAAATCTGAAAATGCGGTGGCTGAGAAAACTCCGGCAGTTAGGCCACGGCCCCAGGAGACCGTTTGGCCGAAAAAGGGTAGTTTTGAAGCAATTTTTCAAGGTTTTAGAAAGATTTTTGAGCGTTTTCACTATTATTTTCGGGATCAGCACAAAATTTTACATTTTTTGAAGCAAAAAAAAATTTTGACCGGAATCCTCCTTTAACCACCGTAATTTCTCTAATTGCCAATTGTTTCCAGTAGACTCCCTGATAGTTACCTGTTCCAACTTGGAAGTTTTTTATTTGATCGTACTAAAAATTGTGTTCGACCTTTGTCAATATGGATCGCTGCTATAATGGCGTTATTCCGATTCCTGATTGTCAAAAATGCAATGAACTCTAAATTTGATTTTCTATCGTCTCCAAAAAGTGCCGTCATAACTTCATTACTACTTTTTGTTCCTAATTTTCTTATCGAGTTTGTTTATTGGATTCGATTCAGTTTCAAGGTGACGGAAGTACAAACTTTTCCCAAGAAGTGAGTAGAATGACAAAATAAAATTGTGCCATTTTTTGTTCTAGATGTGGATACCCTGCCAACTTTAGTGTACCTAATTATCAATTAACTCTAACCGATGACCAGGGAAATCCTGAAACTCCAGCCTTCATTTATAACATTGCGGGAGCTCTAACCCAGTTACTACCAGCAATCTTTCTACCCTTACTCACTTTTCTGTTGATTTTAGAAATTAGAAAAGCTCAAAAATCTAGGAAAAAACTTATGAGTAATGGGAGATCTCAAGGAAAGTGAGTTACAACCAAATTTAATTTTTAAAATTTTTGAAAAACTGAAAATTTATAGCACTAAACCTGACAACACCACAACTGTTATCACGTTAATGACAGTTTCATCCATGTTATCTGAAGGAACGTATGGAATTTTGACATTTGTTTCGTTTTGTCTCATGCAAAACTATGACAAATATGCAGAATTATTGTTGGGGATCAGGTCAAGATTCAATTTTTGAAACTTGAAGATTTTCAGATCTTTTTTCTATTTTCTTCAAGGACTTCTTGATATATTTGTGACACTGAATACTGTGAGTCATTGTTTAATCGGTGTGGGCGTGTCTACGCAATATCAAAGTGCTGTCACTGGGACTTTCCCTTTTCTGAAAAGACGCTCCAATACTGTTAGTCATTTTCAGAAAAGTTTATTACAATAACGTTTTGGAATTTCAGATTCGTGTAACAGCAAGTGACACTGTTCAAACAAGTACTACTAGTGGTGTTCCGCGAACAAAAGTCTGAACTGCACCTGCGTGATATTCAATCAAATTTTAATTTTTGATTTCTGGGACACCTGATAAATGATTTATGAAATGTGGTGTGAGGCCAAGTTGTGAATAATTGACCTAGAGACACAAATTTGGGCTTAATTTGAAGCCCTAAAACAGCAGTTTCAGAAATCGGTCAGCACACTCAAGATTTCGTTCTAGAAGAAAGTCAATCTTTCAACAATTTTCCACTCAAATCACAATATCGACAGCGACATTTTTTCTAGAACAGATACATTTTTCTAGATTATAGTTTCCTCGATTTTTCCATTTTTCCGAGATAGGTTTTTGTCTATGTTTCCATGTCAAGTGATTCACAAATGGTTTACTTTTTCAATTACGCTTTTTTTTCTAAAAAATTGTGGGTATCTGTTTCTCGAGCCATTCAGTCTTTTGGACCAACTGCACTGTGAAGCCATTCTCAAGCATTAAATTTGCAATTTCAACCTCATCAAGTTTCCAAAACAGTAAAATATTTTTGATACAAAAATCAATAATCTACAGTACTCCAAGTTGCTTCAAACGGGCCATCAATGTTTGGTGATGGTGCGAGTACAGTAATAGTTTTACCTTGTTCATCTACAGTCGCCCGAAATGCTCTAAATGCACTATAGACATAGTGAGGTACAGTAATCCACTTGCTCTCTTCCTCTAAAGTACCCCCAAAATGCTCAAAGTGCACTAAAAAGATTGGGTGATAATTCAAGTACAGTACTCCACTGTGCTCTAACGTACCATAAACATAGGGAGGTACAGTAATCCACTAACTTTACAGTATCCCAAAGTGCACCATAAACATTGGGTGATAGTTCAAGTACAGTGATCCACTTGCTCGCTCCAACTAAAACGGTAGAATTGCTAAGGAGGTGGAAGTGATCCATCATAATTGACATAATTAAAATTTATTCAATTTCTAGAGTTTAAATTAAAGAAAAACAGATATAAAGATTCAAATATAAAACATTTCAGGATATTCTCCTATAAACCTCAAACTAGACTATACAATTTAGTGAACTGATACTAAAAATCACAATAATCTCATTCTATCTAACAGATACCTACAACTCAACGTATAACTAGCATATACAATCACATCTAACCACCAGAATCTAGAAATCATATTAACACCAAAAATCTTGTCAGGGAGTGTGAATTAGAGTATTATATGATTATGGCGTTTTACGCAAACGATCCATATTCTGGAATACAAGTGAGTAGCTGGACTCTTCGTCCTCAACGACGTCTTCTTCGTTTCTCTTGCTCTTCTTTGGTGTCGAGTAGTTTTCCGGCTTGAACTGAGCGTATGAGAATGAAGAGATGTCCATCGACGGAGACTGTGCACTTGTTCCAGAATGTTCGCGAACCTGGAAACTTAATTATTTGAAAATGAAAAGTTTGAGAAAAATTTCTATCCCAACTTTGTTTTACAATCCAAAATGCTCAATTTTTGGTCATTTTTCAAAACCCAGACATAGTTATTGCCCGAATAATTGAAATTATTGAGCCAAAATTGAAGATTTTGAAGTGTAAATCAAAGTTGCAGGATTCCGAAAATGTCGAAAGTCATATTTACCTTCTCTTGTCCATCGGCGAAAAAGATGTTCAAATCTTTGACGTGAGCAGCTTCGGCTTCTGAATCAATGGTGGTGATCTCCAACGGGTCTTCAAATTCGGTGGTCTGAAAAAGATTATATAATTCATCCGAATTTTTCAAAAAACTTCGAGAAGGAAAAGTCAATTTTCATTTAAAAAATTGTGCCAAAATGTATTTCACTAAAAATAAACCAGATTTCATTCTGAATTTTTGCTTAAAAGACCTAAATCTAACCTTTAAAAGAGACCTACAGTACCGACCATAATGATATTCGCTTTCGTCATTTTCAGTTGAAAGACACCAACTTTGAGGGGCAGGAAAACTAATTCAAAGCAGTTATTTTGGTTTGAAAATTTGAGGGTATATGAATCAAACCTTGAACTTCAACTCTGTAGTTGACAACTTTTTTGTATTTCTTCAGTCAAAAAAGTTACGCACAGAAATCTACGGCGATGCCAAATTTTGCTCGATTTCAGTACTAATTCTTGTAATTTTTTGAGCATTTTTTTCGACGAGCCATATCTTAGCTGAGCGGAACTGTACATAAAAGTTGTCAATTACAAAATTAAAGTTCAATGTCTGATCCATATTCCCTCAAACTTTCAAACAGAAATAACAATTTTGAATTAGTTTTTCAGCCACTCAAAGTTGGCGTTTTTCAACTGAAAATGACGAAAACGAAAATCATTATGGCCGGTACTGTAAATCTTAAAAGACCTAAATCTAACCAAAGCCTATTAGAGGAAGAAGGGAGGATTGAAATCCAAATCTAAATTACTGTAGTCCATCAAAACTAACCTCCTGAATTGAGAGGACCGATTTGTTGTTGACATCAATTCCGCGGATGAGTTGTCCCTGTTGTTGGAGAGAAATGACACTGTCACTGCCATTTGGGTTCCCGTCGTCGGAATTTTGGTGAATGTGTTGAACTTGTCCAGTCGATCCCGCTTCTGGATTCTGAAAGTTCGAAGTTAAAAAAGAGACATTTCTTTTTCTCAAAATTCAAATTTTTGACTCAAAAATGACAATTTTGGGTTCAAGTTTGATTATATAATAATCAGACTCAAAATCTCTCGAATTCATTTCGAAAAATGAAAAATTCTTGACAAAAATTCATATTGATAGGCCCAAAACTTCGAATTTTCAAACTTCAAAACGAAAAATGAACAATTGGGATCAGGAATTTTCAGATTTTGGGCCAATTAGAATAGAATTTTAACCGGAAAATTCTATATTTTAGTATTTCGCATACCTTTCTCAAAGCTTCTTCTTTCGCTTTCTGAGCATCATCGGCCAGTTTTCTTTTGTAGTTCTTCTTCTGGCGTGTCGTAAAGTCTACAGTACGGACTTCTTTTTGCTTCTTCGATTCAGCCTTCTGAACAAGAAATATACTCCGATCGTCGAATGTCGCGAGACCCTGCGGAAGCCATTTGACGAGTTTTGGACTCTGGAAATTTTAGCGTTTTATGGAAAAAAAAACGACTAGAAAGTTTCACAAAATGTAAAGTAAGAAAAGCTATAATTCGGAAAAAAGTCCCCGGACGGAGAGACGGGTGAAGGCAAACAAAAAGGAAAAAAAATTGAGACAAGAATGGTGACCTCAAATCGTTTTTCTGTGGCAAGATACGGTAGATCAAAAGATCAAAAGGTAGATCAAAAAATCAAAGAAACACATCAGAAATTCGGTAAACATTTTCAGTGGCAGGTCTAAACTACTTGGTTTTTTATTTGTAATTTTCAATTTTATTCTGGATTTTTTACATTTTCTAATTTTCGAAATTTCGGATTTTTGGATATCAAAATTTTTGAATTTTTCAAAAATTTTGATCTACTTTCGAAAATTCTGAAAAAAAAAATTTCTAAAATTTTTGATCTACTCTCGAAAATGTGCCTGCGCCGATTGTTGTTTTTGCATTTTCTTGATTTTTCCTCATTTGCAACTGTTTTTGCGTTTTTTCTGTTAGTTTTCGTCGGTTTTCATCCGTTTTTTTTTCAAATCAGTATAAAAAATTATTGAATTTCATAATTAAAACATTTCGGACAATAAAAATGCATGAATTTGATTGAAAAAACAAACACATTAGATGATAAATTTTTTTTAACTGTCAAAAAATTTCGCCTAATATTTTGATCTACACTCATTTAATCTTCTAATTTTAGCAACGTTTGAACATTCTCAACTTTTCGGAAACCGTTTTTTCTTTGTTTTAACTTTGATTAGTAGCATTTTCCTTAACAATAAAATTTCCAGACCACTCTTCTCTGGTCAACAATCTTGGATTCTACACGCTTTACGACCACGGTAATTAAGGTATTTAAATTTCGAGAAAACTGCAAAGAAAAAAAAGAAAATTTTAGAGAGTCAGCGAGCGGACAGCGAGACAACGGATGGTTGGATTGGAGGAACAACGAACTTCAGTCGAACAAGGATCAAGATGATTTTTCGAGAAGAGAAGGAGAGAAAGAGGGAAAAGGTAACATGTAGATGGGACAAGCTAGTTCGGGATTTCCAAAAGCGTAGTACTATGCGGGTTTCTTCTACTCCTGGCTTTTACTTTTGTAGTAGCCCTTCTAGTTTTAACGCCCTTGGTGGTCCGACTTAGCCTTTCTGGGATTGAGCCTGCTTTTCGGAGTAAGGTTGTTCCCTTGGTTTTGCATCTGCCGTTCCTGGGTTCTTACTGTAGTTTTCGTCTTCTTCTTAGCAACCTCCCATACGGTGGTCAGACTTAGCCTTTCTGGGATTGAGCCTACTTTTCGGAGTAAGGTTGTTCCCTTGGTTTTGCATCTGCCGTTCCTGGGTTCTTACTGTAGTTTTCGTCTTCTTCTTAGCAACCTCCTATACGGTGGTCAGACTTAGCCTTTCTGGGATTGAGCGTACTTTTCGGAGTAAGGTTGTTTCCTTGGTTTTGCATCTGCCGCTCTTGGGTTCTTACTGTAGTTTTCGTCTTCTTCTTAGCAACCTCCCATACGGTGGTCAGACTTAGCCTTTCTGGGATTGAGCCTGCTTTTCGGAGTAAGGTTGTTCCCTTGGTTTTGCATCTGCCGTTCCTGGGTTCTTACTGTAGTTTTCGTCTTCTTCTTAGCAACCTCCCATACGGTGGTCAGACTTAGCCTTTCTGGGATTGAGCGTACTTTTCGGAGTAAGGTTGTTCCCTTGGTTTTGCATCTGCCGTTCCTGGGTTCTTACTGTAGTTTTCGTCTTCTTCTTAGCAACCTCCCATACGGTGGTCAGACTTAGCCTTTCTGGGATTGAGCCTACTTTTCGGAGTAAGGTTGTTCCCTTGGTTTTGCATCTGCCGTTCCTGGGTTCTTACTGTAGTTTTCGTCTTCTTCTTAGCAACCTCCTATACGGTGGTCAGACTTAGCCTTTCTGGGATTGAGCCTACTTTTCGGAGTAAGGTTGTTTCCTTGGTTTTGCATCTGCCGCTCTTGGGTTCTTACTGTAGTTTTCGTTTTCTTCTCAGTTACCTCCCATACGGTGGTCAGACTTAGCCTTTCTGGGATTGAGCCTGCTTTTCGGAGTAAGGTTGTTCCCTTGGTTTTGCATCTGCCGCTCTTGGGTTCTTACTGTAGTTTTCGTCTTCTTCTTAGCAACCTCCCATACGGTGGTCAGACTTAGCCTTTCTGGGATTGAGCCTACTTTTCGGAGTAAGGTTGTTCCCTTGGTTTTGCATCTGCCGTTCCTGGGTTCTTACTGTAGTTTTCGTCTTCTTCTTAGCAACCTCCTATACGGTGGTCAGACTTAGCCTTTCTGGGATTGAGCCTACTTTTCGGAGTAAGGTTGTTTCCTTGGTTTTGCATCTGCCGCTCTTGGGTTCTTACTGTAGTTTTCGTTTTCTTCTCAGTTACCTCCCATACGGTGGTCAGACTTAGCCTTTCTGGGATTGAGCCTGCTTTTCGGAGTAAGGTTGTTCCCTTGGTTTTGCATCTGCCGTTCCTGGGTTCTTACTGTAGTTTTCGTCTTCTTCTTAGCAACCTCCCATACGGTGGTCAGACTTAGCCTTTCTGGGATTGAGCCTACTTTTCGGAGTAAGGTTGTTCCCTTGGTTTTGCATCTGCCGTTCCTGGGTTCTTACTGTAGTTTTCGTCTTCTTCTTAGCAACCTCCTATACGGTGGTCAGACTTAGCCTTTCTGGGATTGAGCCTACTTTTCGGAGTAAGGTTGTTTCCTTGGTTTTGCATCTGCCGCTCTTGGGTTCTTACTGTAGTTTTCGTTTTCTTCTCAGTTACCTCCCATACGGTGGTCAGACTTAGCCTTTCTGGGATTGAGCCTACTTTTCGGAGTAAGGTTGTTTCCTTGGTTTTGCATCTGCCGCTCTTGGGTTCTTACTGTAGTTTTCGTCTTCTTCTTAGCAACCTCCCATACGGTGGTCAGACTTAGCCTTTCTGGGATTGAGCCTACTTTTCGGAGTAAGGTTGTTCCCTTGGTTTTGCATCTGCCGTTCCTGGGTTCTTACTGTAGTTTTCGTCTTCTTCTTAGCAACCTCCTATACGGTGGTCAGACTTAGCCTTTCTGGGATTGAGCGTACTTTTCGGAGTAAGGTTGTTCCCTTGGTTTTGCATCTGCCGTTCCTGGGTTCTTACTGTAGTTTTCGTCTTCTTCTTAGCAACCTCCCATACGGTGGTCAGACTTAGCCTTTCTGGGATTGAGCCTGCTTTTCGGAGTAAGGTTGTTCCCTTGGTTTTGCATCTGCCGTTCCTGGGTTCTTACTGTAGTTTTCGTCTTCTTCTTAGCAACCTCCCATACGGTGGTCAGACTTAGCCTTTCTGGGATTGAGCCTACTTTTCGGAGTAAGGTTGTTCCCTTGGTTTTGCATCTGCCGTTCCTGGGTTCTTACTGTAGTTTTCGTCTTCTTCTTAGCAACCTCCTATACGGTGGTCAGACTTAGCCTTTCTGGGATTGAGCCTACTTTTCGGAGTAAGGTTGTTTCCTTGGTTTTGCATCTGCCGCTCTTGGGTTCTTACTGTAGTTTTCGTTTTCTTCTCAGTTACCTCCCATACGGTGGTCAGACTTAGCCTTTCTGGGATTGAGCCTGCTTTTCGGAGTAAGGTTGTTCCCTTGGTTTTGCATCTGCCGTACCTGGGTTCTTACTGTAGTTTTCGTCTTCTTCTTAGCAACCTCCCATACGGTGGTCAGACTTAGCCTTTCTGGGATTGAGCCTGCTTTTCGGAGTAAGGTTGTTCCCTTGGTTTCGCATCTGCCGTACCTGGGTTCTTACTGTAGTTTTCGTCTTCTTCTTAGCAACCTCCCATACGGTGGTCAGACTTAGCCTTTCTGGGATTGAGCCTGCTTTTCGGAGTAAGGTTGTTCCCTTGGTTTTGCATCTGCCGTTCCTGGGTTCTCACTGTAGTTTTCGTCTTCTTCTTAGCAACCTCCCATACGGTGGTCAGACTTAGCCTTTCTGGGATTGAGCCTACTTTTCGGAGTAAGGTTGTTCCCTTGGTTTTGCATCTGCCGTTCCTGGGTTCTTACTGTAGTTTTCGTCTTCTTCTTAGCAACCTCCTATACGGTGGTCAGACTTAGCCTTTCTGGGATTGAGCCTACTTTTCGGAGTAAGGTTGTTTCCTTGGTTTTGCATCTGCCGCTCTTGGGTTCTTACTGTAGTTTTCGTTTTCTTCTCACTAGGGAATGGTCCGAACTGACCGTGGGATCTCACAACGAGACCTACACCATTCGAAAGCTCTCATTCTGAATAGTCGGAATTCAACTTCAAATTTTGCCAAATGGCCACGTGTTTCGAGAAATCTGGGTCACAATCACATTTACTGTACAAATTATAGTAGATATTAGTATAGAAAAGTAAATTTCTAAGCTGACGTGAAAGAAAATATCTTTTCCATAGGATCATATAAGGAAATCTACTGGAAATAAGTACTATTAGCTAGATTTCTCAAGACACGTGCCATTTGGCAAAATTTGAAGTTGAATTCCGACTATTCAGAATGAGACCTTTCGAATGGTGTAGGTCTCGTTGTGAGATCCCACGGTCAGTTCGGACCATTCCCTAGTCAGTTACCTCCCATACGGTGGTCAGACTTAGCCTTTCTGGGATAGAGCCTACTTTTCGGAGTAAGGTTGTTTCCTTGGTTTTGCATCTGCCGCTCTTGGGTTCTTACTGTAGTTTTCGTTTTCTTCTCAGTTACCTCCCATACGGTGGTCAGACTTAGCCTTTCTGGGATTGAGCCTGCTTTTCGGAGTAAGGTTGTTCCCTTGGTTTTGCATCTGCCGTACCTGGGTTCTTACTGTAGTTTTCGTTTTCTTCTCAGTTACCTCCCATACGGTGGTCAGACTTAGCCTTTCTGGGATTGAGCCTGCTTTTCGGAGTAAGGTTGTTCCCTTGGTTTTGCATCTGCCGTACCTGGGTTCTTACTGTAGTTTTCGTTTTCTTCTCAGTTACCTCCCATACGGTGGTCAGACTTAGCCTTTCTGGGATTGAGCCTGCTTTTCGGAGTAAGGTTGTTCCCTTGGTTTTGCATCTGCCGTACCTGGGTTCTTACTGTAGTTTTCGTCTTCTTCTCAGTTACCTCCCATACGGTGGTCAGACTTAGCCTTTCTGGGATTGAGCCTGCTTTTCGGAGTAAGGTTGTTCCCTTGGTTTTGCATCTGCCGTACCTGGGTTCTTACTGTAGTTTTCGTCTTCTTCTTAGCAACCTCCCATACGGTGGTCAGACTTAGCCTTTCTGGGATTGAGTCTGCTTTTCGGAGTAAGGTTGTTCCCTTGGTTTTGCATCTGCCGTACCTGGGTTCTTACTGTAGTTTTCGTCTTCTTCTTAGCAACCTCCCATACGGTGGTCAGACTTAGCCTTTCTGGGATTGAGCCTGCTTTTCGGAGTAAGGTTGTTCCCTTGGTTTTGCATCTGCCGTACCTGGGTTCTTACTGTAGTTTTCGTCTTCTTCTCAGTTACCTCCCATACGGTGGTCAGACTTAGCCTTTCTGGGATTGAGCCTGCTTTTCGGAGTAAGGTTGTTCCCTTGGTTTCGCATCTGCCGTACCTGGGTTCTTACTGTAGTTTTCGTTTTCTTCTCAGTTACCTCCCATACGGTGGTCAGACTTAGCCTTTCTGGGATTGAGCCTGCTTTTCGGAGTAAGGTTGTTCCCTTGGTTTTGCATCTGCCGTACCTGGGTTCTTACTGTAGTTTTCGTCTTCTTCTTAGCAACCTCCCATACGGTGGTCAGACTTACCCTTCCTGGGATTGAGCCTGCTTTTCGGAGTAAGGTTGTTCCCTTGGTTTTGCATCTGCCGTACCTGGGTTCTTACTGTAGTTTTCGTCTTCTTCTCAGTTACCTCCCATACGGTGGTCAGACTTAGCCTTTCTGGGATTGAGCCTGCTTTTCGGAGTAAGGTTGTTCCTTTGGTTTTGCATCTGCCGTACCTGGGTTCTTACTGTAGTTTTCGCTTTCTTCTCAGTTACCTCCCATACGGTGGTCAGACTTAGCCTTTCTGGGATTGAGCCTGCTTTTCGGAGTAAGGTTGTTCCCTTGGTTTTGCATCTGCCGTACCTGGGTTCTTACTGTAGTTTTCGTCTTCTTCTTAGCAACCTCCCATACGGTGGTCAGACTTAGCCTTTCTGGGATTGAGCCTGCTTTTCGGAGTAAGGTTGTTCCCTTGGTTTTGCATCTGCCGTTCCTGGGTTCTTACTGTAGTTTTCGTTTTCTTCTCAGTTACCTCCCATACGGTGGTCAGACTTAGCCTTTCTGGGATTGAGCCTGCTTTTCGGAGTAAGGTTGTTCCCTTGGTTTCGCATCTGCCGTTCTTGGGTTCTTACTGTAGTTTTCGTTTTCTTCTCAGTTACCTCCCATACGGTGGTCAGACTTAGCCTTTCTGGGATTGAGCCTGCTTTTCGGAGTAAGGTTGTTCCCTTGGTTTTGCATCTGCCGTTCCTGGGTTCTTACTGTAGTTTTCGTTTTCTTCTCAGTTACCTCCCATACGGTGGTCAGACTTAGCCTTTCTGGGATTGAGCCTGCTTTTCGGAGTAAGGTTGTTCCCTTGGTTTCGCATCTGCCGTTCTTGGGTTCTTACTGTAGTTTTCGTCTTCTTCTTAGCAACCTCCCATACGGTGGTCAGACTTAGCCTTTCTGGGATTGAGCCTGCTTTTCGGAGTAAGGTTGTTCCCTTGGTTTTGCATCTGCCGTTCCTGGGTTCTTACTGTAGTTTTCGTTTTCTTCTCAGTTACCTCCCATACGGTGGTCAGACTTAGCCTTTCTGGGATTGAGCCTGCTTTTCGGAGTAAGGTTGTTCCCTTGGTTTTGCATCTGCCGTACCTGGGTTCTTACTGTAGTTTTCGTCTTCTTCTTAGCAACCTCCCATACGGTGGTCAGACTTATCCTTTCTGGGTTTGAGCCTGCTTTTCGGAGTAAGGTTGTTCCCTTGGTTTTGCATCTGCCGTACCTGGGTTCTTACTGTAGTTTTCGTCTTCTTCTCAGTTACCTCCCATACGGTGGTCAGACTTAGCCTTTCTGGGATTGAGCCTGCTTTTCGGAGTAAGGTTGTTCCCTTGGTTTCGCATCTGCCGTTCTTGGGTTCTTACTGTAGTTTTCGTTTTCTTCTCAGTTACCTCCCATACGGTGGTCAGACTTAGCCTTTCTGGGATTGAGCCTGCTTTTCGGAGTAAGGTTGTTCCCTTGGTTTCGCATCTGCCGTTCCTGGGTTCTTACTGTAGTTTTCGTCTTCTTCTTAGCAACCTCCCATACGGTGGTCCGACTTATCCTTTCTGGGTTTGAGCCTACCCTTCGGGGCAAGGTTGTTCCTGGGTTGGGTTTGCTTCCGCCTTTACTGGGTCTTTTTTTTAGTGGTGGTCTTTCTAGTTTCCGTTTGTTAGTTGGCGAATATCCCTCTTTCTCTCCAATACAATTGCATGCTGTGGAAACAAGTTCGATGGAAGCCGGCACGCCCACCGCCCAGGATTCGGAGTTTCGAAGCGATATGACCGAATTGGATGAATAACAATGCTAATTTCTTGTTGTGTTTTTTTGTTGTTGTTTTGTTGTTGAAATTGAGCCGTTAAGGTTTTGATGCTGACTTCTTCGGAAGTAAAGCTTTCCTTAATGAAATTGGTTCAATTTAAAGTTTGTTAAAATCACACCGCTTATCTTTTCATTGGTCAGCGCAAGAAGTTTTTTTTTGAAGGGACGGGGCTCAAATTATCTTCTTTTGGTTTAGTCAGGCAGCCTTGAAGGTGTGTATCTTGGCTCTTGAAAAACTATATCCCATCAACACGTTTGGTTTTGAAATGTTATCAAATATTGAAGGAAAATACTTAAAATCGAGTTTCGAGCATTCGAAAATGTAACAAGTCAGACGATTCTCTTTGCGCAATAAAAAAATGAGAAATTTTCAACCAAAATTATCGAAAAAATTTCAACCAAAATCACAATTTTTAAACCAAAGCACATATTCGGAATCCGCTGGAAATTCTGAATCTTTTGAGTTTAGAATCAACGCAAATGGCTGAGATTGAGCAATTCCTCAAAGTCCCAAAACGCGCCGAAAAGGAGCTCATTTTTGTGAAAACTGGGAAAGTTTGGTGTGGGGCCGATTTGTAAATAATTGATCTAGAAACATGAATTTGGGCTTATTTTGAAGCTTAAAATTGCTCAGCACACTCAAGATTTCGTTCTAAATTTCAAAATCCACCGCATGATCCCGAATGCTCAGCCGAACACAGAGAGTAGAAGAGGAAAATGACAGATTTCGGATAGTTTTTAATCATTTTAGCGTATTCCACTTATTGACTTGTGATCTAGACATAAAATTGAACAACTTTGTGTAATAAAACTCCATGCATGTTGCAATTTGTCTTTCTCCATCTAACCCCTAAATTCCCAAAATCAACGATTGATCGTTGTATACCGAGAAATATACCGAGAAAAGTGGGGGTTCATTTCTGGATGGTTCCTCGTGTTTGAACAGATCTTCATGTCGGAAATCTTCATGTCGGCATGAAAACAATAGACTTTGTTGAGAAGAAACACAACTATGCATACATGCAGCAATTTGAAGAAGTCACTACAGCTGCACTTGCTGCTGGAAACCAAAATGAGAACATTCCTAATCAACCCATCATCTCTCGAATTCATCTGATTTCGTGTTTTTTCCCTCGAAAATCAAGATGGACTTTCTAATTCTAGATTCTCTCTAAAGCTTATTTTTAGAATTTTCGAAATTACGGATCTTTAGAAAGTTCTCTAGAAAGACACAGCATTTGCTCTTCCAGCTGCATGTGCAACTGGGAACGAAAGTTAGGTTTTGTGGCGAGACTAGGTGCAAAAGAGCAGATTCGAAACTCGTCATTTCGCAACTAGACATTTCGCAACTTTGTATAGTAGTCCAGTTTTCATTCATATAGACTACATGTGATTGCGGATATCAGAAACCAATCCAGGTTGTCATCAACTTTCCAAATGAATAGATTTGAATGTGAACTTATTATTATGCATGTGAATTTGTTGGTTGCAAAATTGACGCGATTTGCAAAATGTCGCAGTTGCGAAATGACTGGTTGACAAACGTCGGGGTGTCCAAATATCAAGTTTCAAAGTGTTTATACTCATTTGAAAGTCTTTAATTCGGGAAACTCAAAAATGATGATTTCATGAGATTTGGACCAAAACTGAATAAGATACAGTATTATTTCTGGTTTACGGGTGTCCCTTCAAGACCCCGAAAATCTGAATTTTCACAATTTTTTCAGTTTGTGCTCATTCTAACCGGCTTTACTTGCTGAGCTTTATTATCTGTTTATCACTTCTTTCAGACAATTTTGAGCCAAGTTATGATCAAAAAACTAAAGTAATTGAAAATTGATCTTAGGGTAAAATATGGTATTATCGATATTCCCCAAGGGGAAACACGTTCCATTGCCAACTCGGCCAGCAGTCGAATTGTCCACGAGGAGTCCACACACCCACCAAAAAATGTTTCGCTGCTTTCAAAACGGCGGGAAAGCGAAAACTTCAAATTTCAGTCAAGTTGACGATGGAGCGCGTTTCCCCTTGTGGAATATCGCTAAGATACGGTCTACTAGAACCCAACATTTTCCACTTTCAGGTCCGAGACTTCGGAACTGCCACAAAACTCCCAGACGTCTTCCAATACGAGCCCCTCGATAGTATCCTTGGTCTTGCCTATCCCTTCCTGGCAGTAGCCAAAATCACTCATCCAATCCAAAACCTTATTCCACAACTGGATTCTCAAATCTTCACTATTTGGCTCGACATGAAGCTCGATCATTCGCAAGGGGGCTCCGGGGGTCTTATCACTTATGGAGCCATCGATAATGATAATGAGTAAGGTTGTTCCCTTGGTTTTGCTTCCGCCGTTTCTGGGTTCTTACTGTAGTTTCCGTCTTCTTAGACACCTCCCATACGGTGGCCCGAGAGGTCTTTCTTTAGTAGTAGTTTTTCTAGTTTCCGTTTCCTTGCGGGCGAATATCCCCCTTTCTCTCCAATACAATTGTTTACTGTGGAAGCAAATTCGATGGAAGTTCTTGATCATTTGAATGTGTTCCATTTATTGACTCGTGATCTAGATATGGGAATAAACAACTTTGTGGAATAAAACCTAAAACATACACGGGCGTTCTCATTCTCCACCCAATTCCCAAATATCCGAAAATCAACGGGCGGTCGTTGAATATATTGCGAAAACAGGGGGTTTATTTCTAGATAGTTAATGTAGGTTTGAACTGATTCCAATCGGTAAAACTACATGTAGGCATGAAAATATTAGACTTCATGGAGAAAAAACACAAATATACAGAAATATGTCATCCATCACCCAATCTCCCGTTTTCCCGGAATCCATGGTGATGCCTTTGAAAATCGATAAAAATTGACGTCAAATCCAGAATCCCGCAACAGACGGAATTCATGTGTTTTGGATTTTCATCATCCTCACATGGTATAGAATCTGTCTATGGGGAGACATTCAAGGGTATATGTCATTTTCCATTTCACCCCTAGTTCCCAAATCTCCCAAAATCAACGGGAAGCCTTTGAAAATCGGGTAAGAATCGACGTCGATTTCAGAATTTCCCGGGGCGACAGAATTTTCTCAATTTGCGATTTTTGACATTCTTACATGTAAACAAGACTTTCTATGGAAAACAAACTCAGAATGGTCATTTCAATTTTCGCTCTCCACCAAATCCTTGGAATTCTCATTAGTAACGGGAGGCCTCTGAAAAATTGAAGAAACAAAGTTCAGTTCCAAAAAATTGCGAGTGTATCTTTGGCTGAAACTATGACAATTTCATCACAGCAGTATGAATATTGTTTCCAACGGATGATTTTGGACACATGACTTCAGAAGCAAAAAAAGTCACATAATTAAAAAGATACACAATAAAAATAAATTCATTCTAGTTTGACAGTGGGAATTCCCGAGGTTCCCGACGTTCCAGAAGTTGTCGAGGTTCCCGGGGTAGTCGCAGGTTTCGAGGTGGCTCCTTTAACTTTTGGCACCGTACTCCATTTCTCATTCTTCGGATCCGCCCTCACTTCCATGACCCAATCGCGCAGCTGCTTGTAGTACTTCTCAGGGATAGGAGTCTTGTGGCCATGGTAGTCCTGGAATTTCGGAAATGATGATCTTCAAACGTTCAAAAAGTCCTCCTTCTTACATCAATAAACATTTTCACGATTCCCGCCTGAAGCCAAAACAGCACCAACGGATCGTCGATGGCTCGCCAACGCAGCTTGCACATTTCCGTCACAATCGTGGCCATCGTACGCGTATTCTGCTCACAAACCAGCTCCTGTGCCCAGTGCAAGCCAATGAACGCCATCGCTCTGTTGGTACCAGTGCTCGAGTGAACAAAGACCGGGGTCTGAAAATTATTTCGTGTCTGTGAGTAATTGCGCTCTAATACACTCTTTCGGCTCGAAGAAATTTCGCAACTCACGTTACTTTCACAACTATGACATTTCACTACCGGTCATTTCGGAACCGCGACAATCCGCAACCAGATCATTTCGAAACCACAAAATTCAGCATTCTTGTAAAAAGTTTTCGTCAAAAAGTTTTCAAGTTTTCACAAATTTTCAAATGTAGACTATAACCTGTAATAGTTCACAATACCCTCAATCTCATACTATTAATAAACGTTTGGTTGCGCAACGTCCAGTTTCGAACTGTCTTGATTGCGAATTATCGCGGTTGCGAAACCGACGTGAGTTGCGAAATAGCGTAGTTGCGAAATGACTAGTGGCGAAATGTCCAGTTTTGAAATGTCTTAATTCCGAATTGTCGTGGTTGCGAAACCGACTGGAGTTGCGAAATGTCTAGTTTCAAAATGTCCCGGAGCCACTCTTTCTTACCGCACTGTTTCTGAGCATTCGAACCAAAGTGCAAGCATCTTCATGATTTTCGGGAACACCTCCTTTCGGCCAGCCTGTGTATTGGAAATGCGTCAAGTGTTTTATGACGGTCTTTGGATCGCTGAAAAACATTTTTTCGGTGCTATGCAACTCTCACCGACTCACTTATTCATATAAACTTCCAGCGCCCGTTTCGTCGTCTGACTACCCATTTCCTCCTGACTAGCCGTCCTCACCGCATAACCACCGTACTCCAGTCTTTTCAAAAAGTCCTGGAAGAACAAATCCTGCGAACGCTCGCCATTCTCATTGGCGTGGCCAATCATCACAACATTATTGCTGTTCGATTCCTCTTCAATTATACGGTTCCGGGACATTTCGCAACTCACGTTGGTTTTGTAACCGCGACAATTCGCCACCAAGACATTGCAAAACTGGACTGTTTCGCAACCAGTCGTTTCGCAACTCTATAACCTAGTTCACTCATTAAAGATGTATTGGATTTAGGGTATTGTGAGCTATTCCAGGTTATAGTCTACGTTTGAAAGGTGCGATTTTAGTGTGAATTTTCTACAAAATTCCGGGACTTCGTGGTTGCGGAACTTCGTAGTTGCGAAACGACTGGGTTGCAAAATTTCTCGAAGACAATTATACTCACCAATGCATATTCCTGCCCAACAACGCAAACGCCGTCTCAGCATCATATCTCGTTGCGTCGACAGAACCCAACTGCATCTGTATAGTCTTGTACGTGTTAACAGCATTGCCACGCGATTGCTTCTTGATCCACACCATAATCTTTGCCAACAACGCATCCAACGGTTTCTTGCACTTCCGATAAATGAAGTACGCACTGATGGCCGCGAAGATCAGGATACCAGCAAGTGCGATACCACCAATGACCCAGTAGCTGAAAGTAAAGATTTTCCTGAACACATTTGAAAAAAAAACTCACTTTGTGTTTTCCTTCTCAATCACCTCCACTTCCTCCTCTTCTCGTTCCATTATCAAAAACTGTGTCAGGAAATCGTGAAGAGCTCCAAACGCGCCCGGAGCCGCCGGATACTGTGTCTTATGACTGGCAAATCCCAGATCCAAAGTTGCCAACTCATCTAGCGTCTTCTTACTCTCTTCCAAATCCGATTTCACGTTTGGATCAATGCTATCATGAGCAATCAGAGCATCCAGAGCCAATATTTTGGACTTAAGATTAATGGAAGTGTCTGGGATGGATTCCAAATCTTTCAGAGGAGTACCGTAGTCGGCCAGTGTATTGGCGTGGGAAATATCCAGTTTGGAGTCGAAGGCGTTGATTCCAGCCAGAGAGGCTTCGAGTTGTGTTCTCTGATTCTTATGGTGTCCCCAATGAATTTTGAGTTCTCCTGAATTCGGATGCTTCTGAATTTCCACCTCCACAAAAGTCTCCAAGTTTTTGAGTGTTGTGATTTTGCTCTCCGAACGTTTCAGAGCATGAGCAAACTGCAGAGAAGTCACACTGTCCGATAGCTGTCGAAATACTTATTCCATCCGATATCTGATTAATGTCATCGGTCATATTGGTCGCATCGTTTTTCATGGAATCCGGAATAGCAGCTACAGTAGTAAGAGATTCAGAGAAGGTTGCAAGTGTCGTCGCAGATGTTACCACGTCATCAATCCCACTGGTATCCATTTCTCTCAACATTCGGGTCTTCTGGATGGCTTCAACTGCCTTCTTCGACTTTTCAGAATGATCTTGGAGACACTTATGTGCAGTGATCTCCAATCCGGCAACTCTTTGAAAATCGGGCCATTCTATGGTGTTTCCCAAAGTACTCCGTTTCAGCGACAAGTCGTCGAGAATAATAGTTTCCAAATCGCTCATGTTGATGTCCAACGCTCTTGCTTTGAATCGTTCAAGAAAGTTTTCAATCTTCTTCTGGACCCCCTTCTCAATTAAATTCACAAACGCTTGGGCGACTTTTGGAATCGAGTCTTGTCACCGACGACGTCGTTGATTTGAATCGTACCATTCATCAATCCAGCCTGAAGGGCATTTCCATTGGCAATGTGAGCGACGATGGTGGTGTGTTTGAGGAACTCAGCGGATTGGTCGGGTACTGAACATCGTCTATTTTGTCAAAGTTTCTCAGTGGGGCGCGTTTGCTTACCGTTTCTAATCTCTCTGGTGTTGTCGAATTGGTATGGAGCAAGATCAGTGTTCTCGTCGATTAATGCATCTGAAGTTTTCTGATAACGTTTATTTCAGATTCAAAAACTAACTTACCATTTTCTAACAAATTCGAGTACAAGTTCCTTAGCTGACGACTTGTAGAAAAATCTGGAAATTTTGTGTATTATCAGCTTTGATAGCTCCAAACTCATCATAAAATCCGTGCGTTAGAACCAGATTTACAACCAGAGATGAGCAGGATTTATCTGATCATGACAAATCGGTTGAAAAACTATGCCTTCCGCTTCATTCGTTTTTCAAACCGATTCGAAACTCGATGCGAATATTGAATTGATTTTGATCAATCTGATAAGACTTGATTTTTCTAGGGGGCTAGAAAACTGGGGCGTGGCAAGGTTGCCACGAGTTCTTTTAAAGATGAATTGATGAAAAAAAATTTGACGCGATGGCGTTAAAATCTTTGGGAGATAATCGTGGCATCCGATAAGAAAAAGTTTTGGGATCATTCCGTGGTCCCCCTCAAGATCTTTTATCAGATTCCAAATTACGAGTCTTCTCGATTATTGTGCGTAAACAAAAAATAGCAATCCAAAGATGAGACGAAAATTCGGAATGTATCGAAAAAAATCGTAAACTTCTACTTCTGAATCCGAGATTCTGGATGGCCATCAACATCTTCTTTGACAGTAAGTTCTAGAGGAACAGTAGTTAGAGAAAATACTGGAATTTTTTCAGTTTTGCTCGGTAAAGCCTCCACTCTGGATCAGTCCATCGGCGATCCGTACCGCAACAGTAATTATCCTCCAGACCCAGGATATCATGGTATGCTCGAATATATCCGAGCAAATGCGCTCCATTGAGAATTTTCAGCCCGAACCCCCGACTTCCGCCCCGACTACACTGACACATCCAACTTGTACCCCTCCTGGAATCGAATTGACACCTACTACAGAAACGGTGAGTGTTCAATATTCAATAATTCATCAAATCTCAAAAGTCCAGCACCCGACCAATCCGCTGAGTTTCTCAACCACATCTTCCAACACTTGGAGCACTTTTCCAAAGTTTTGGAGCAATTGGAAACGTGGATTTTGATGGGGAGAGTAAAAGAACGGCACTGGAGACGTTGATCCCGAAAGCTCAGAATCCAATGGTTTTGAATGATGGATTGTCAGTCGTGTTATCTGAAGGTGAGTTTAGCTGGTTAAAAAAACCAAAAAATAAGACATTTTTTTAGCATTCGAAATCCAAGCCAGAGAACGGAATCAAGTGGAACTCGTTGGACGAGAAAAGCGAAATTGTGAGTTCCCAAAGGAATAATAATTCTTGTCGTTTTATTTTTTAAATATTTATTTTCGGTTTCAATAAATGTTTATTTTTGCAAAAAATGTGTCCTGTCTTTTTTTCAAAAAAGAGAAATAGGAGTCATCATGTTCATTCTGAAACTTATGAGATTCAGAGAAACATTTCAGAGGATGGAGTTTTAAGACTTCTACATTTCAACACTTGAGAATTCCAGAGAATTCTATGTTGCTATTAAAGATGAAGAATCGAAAATAAATCAGGGCTTCTAATCCTCCTGTTGCTAGGATTAGTGTCTACCCGACTTCTGTAAGACAAAGAAGGATTAGCTGCCAACATGACGAAAGATGAGAAATCTGGAAAGAATAGGTAAAAACTAGCATTCTCATAAATTATAAGTTACTTTTCTTTGTTCTTAATTAAATTTCAATGCATACTCCTTCGAATCTGGCGCAATATGCTTCATGTTTCTTGCTCCACCCAAAAACAAGCAAAACTCCAACTCCCTGCCGCACCCTTGCGAAAAACGCGCGCGCCGCTTGCAAAGTGGCCATTTTGGCTCCGCCCACACTGCGCTGTCGATTTACGCAACCTTTTTTTGACCGAAATAATGCGATTTCTTTGGTTTTTCATCGTTTTTCGAAGTTTTTATAGTGAAAAATAGGATGTAGAGTCGTTTTTTATGCTAGAAATATGGTTTTTCTATCGATTTTCATGGGAAAATTGAGTTTTTCGATGATGTTTCAGAGTTGATGTAGAGAAGTGGTTTTCTTTGGTTTTCGGGGGGGGGGGGGGGGGGGGGGTTTCAGTTCATTTCAATGCTCTAAATGATGAATTTGATGCTGAAAAATATAAAATAACTTGTTTTAGCTCCAAAATCGATGTTTTTCTATGCAAACCGCTATTTTTGCTTCTTCTGTTTGTTCACTCGTTTTTCCTCCAATTTTCTTCAATTTTTCAATTTTTCTCCCTTTCTCAACACTAATAATTCTCCTATTTTCAGCATGTGGTTCGAACAGTTCTACTCCGGAGTAATCACGACCGCGTTCGTCGCCGGCGCCTGCTACATGTCCTACCCATTCAACAAATGGGACGTCGGAAGAGCGTACCGACGCAACTATTGCACTCCGCAAAGGTTTGTAGCTAGAAAATGCATTATTTTTCAATAATTTGCTTTGTTTTCAGAGTCGAATTGTCGAAGAGAGACCATCGGTTGACTGGCAACCAATATCGCATCGCCGGACTCGACGCGTTCCCAGAGAAGTGCGTTGGAACAGCGATTTTTGGCTAAAAATGCACCAAAAATCCCTCAAAATGACCGAGAAATTGCTACTAGAAGGCAAAAAAGCTTTCAGGAAGAGATTAACGACTACAGAAACGAATGAAAGCCTTTTTCTCTGTTTTGGAGAGATTTTTAGTGTTCAGAAGCTTTCAGAAGCCACCAGACGTCGTCTGAGTCATGTTTTGTTATTGGGAGCACATAAGTTACACTATGAGACGAGGACGCCCATTTCGAAGCTTTCAACGGAATAATTCAGAAGAAATGACGATTTTTATGCTGAAAACTGTGAAAATTGGCCCCAAATTGATGGAAATTGGAAGATGAAGAGCTCAGAAGATTCTAGACGTAAAACGAGAAGATTTGTGCAAAAAATCAGGAAAATTTGATGTTTTTTGTGTCTAAAACGATTTTTTGGCTCAAAAATCATCAACTTTTCTTTATTTCTTACGCTAAATTTCGCAGTTAGCTTCCATCATCTTCTGACGTCTTCAGAATCCTTCTTTCCACAATTTTGGGCCGAAATTCACGATTTTTGGCTCAAAATTCGTCTTTTTTCTGCTATTTTCATTTGCAAACGTTTGTCCTCGTCTCCTAAAGCAACCTATGTGCTTCTGATGCCAAAAAATGATTCAGAAGACCTCTGATGGCTTCTGAAGGATTCTAAAAGCATTAGAACAATAAAAATCCCTCCAAAGCAGAGAAAAACATTTTCATTCGTCTCTGTAGTCGCTAATCTCTTCCTGCATGCTTTTTTGCCTTCTGGTAGCATTTCTGTACTAATTTTCACTATTTTCCGGTCATGTTGGGGTATTTTCAGCTGAAAATGGTGCACAAATCGCTCTCAAACCCATGAAATCTTTCTAATTTCTTTCATTTTCCAGGTAGACAGTCGGGCGCTATACTAGTTGGGGGGGGCCACTCCAAAAATTTTTTCTAGAGTCAATTTTTCGGGGCCTTTTGCCTAAGCCTGTAATAAGGAAACGTTGTAAAGTATTGTGAGCATTGTAAAAATGAGAAAAATCGAAGTTAGTTTTTTGCACTTTTGACATGAAAATGCCCGTTTTCAGTACTTTTCAAGCCAAAAACTGGTCAGAAACCTTCTGAATTTTAGTTGTCATCTTGTTTTTTTACAATGCTCACAATACTTTACAACGTTTCTTTATACCAGGCTTAGGCAAAAGGCCCCGAAAAATTGACTCTAGAAAAAATTTTTGGAGTGGCCCCCCCCAACTAGTATAGCGCCGACAGTCGTCGTTTGTGCATCATACCAACAACACCTTCTCATCCTCCACAACACCATTCGAACATCGTATGTCTTCAATACTTGATTTGGACTTTGCCAGCGATTTTCGCACACTTTTCAGCTTACAACACCTAAAAATGATCGAAAAGAGATGTAAAACACTAAAAAGGCCAAGAAAAATAGTGAAAAACCGCGAAGAGCATTCAAAATGAGTTTAGCAGCTGCTTTTGCTTGTTTTTCACCTTCTGCTTGCATTTTATTAGTGATTTTCACTATTTTCCTGTCATTTTGAGGTATTTTCAGCTGAAAATGGTTCAAAAATCACTCTTAAACCCATGAATTATCTCTAATTTCTTTCATTTTCCAGGATCACCAATAATGTCGCTCGCTCGTCAAAACCACCACTTGGAAGTCGAGTCTGCCGTTAACAAGCAGATCAACATCGAACTCTATGCTTCCTACGTCTACCTCTCGATGTCATTCTATTTCGATCGCGACGATGTTGCTCTCAAGAACATTGCCAAGTTTTTCAAGGAGCAATCTGACGAGAAGCGTCCAGAATCTTCGTGGAGGACGTGTCGTGCTCCAGGACATCCAAAAACCAGAGAAGGACGAGTGGAGAAGGCTTTCGAGGCTGCTTTGGTTCTCGAGAAATTCAACAACTGCTGGAAACCACAATGATGCTCATCTTACCGATTTCATCGAAGAGAAGATCAACGAATTCGCTCGCATGGTTGCCAACCTGAAGAGAGTCGGACCAGGAGTCGGAGCTTCGATAAGGAACACTTCTCGGATTAAATAATCTCATTTCTATTTATCCCTATCGCATTTTCTTTTGTTACCAGATATGTTTTTATTAAACGTTTTGTAATTTCTTTACCCCCTCTTTTTTTTTGTCTCATAAAAAAATACGAGAAAAAAACTTTTCAGGTATCTAATTGAGAGGGAAGGAATGAGAGACAAGAAGCAACAAAGCGGCGGCAATTTGCGATATGTTCTAGCGTCATTTTCCAGAATACTATTCACAGATGCTTCGTGTTTTACTTCATGTCTTCATATTCGGATTCAACAGTTGAAATAGTGTCTCCAACATTGAAACTCGAGTTTTCTGACATACCACATACAGCATCACTTCATTCGAAAAATTTGCTTTTCGGCTTCTCTGTTATGGTTTCCTTCTGTCTCTTTCATCATCTACAGTATCGACCGTAAGAAGATTCGTTTTCGTCATTTTCAGTGGAAAATCGTCAACTTTGGATAGCTGAAACACAGATTCAAAGTCACTTATTCTGTTTGAACATTTGAGAGTGTATTAATCAAAACTTGAACGAGGAGGGACTGAACGATCTTCCTTCTCATCGTCATCGGCTTCAGAACTCTGATGATTGAGAAACAATGCTAAATTCATATCCGAAATTCAAGTCCAAAATTCAGGTCAAAAGTTCCCAAAATTTCTGACTAGAATTTCCGACTTGAATTTTCGACTTGATTCTCCAAAAATAGATCAAATATCCAAGTCGAAAATTCGAATCAAAAATTCAAGTCAAAAATTCAAGTCGAAAAAAGATTTTTGACTTGAATTTTCGACATGGTTTTTGATCTATTTTTGGAGAATCAAGTCGGAAATTCAAGTCAGAAATCATTTTCTACTTGAATTTCTGACTTGAATTTTTGATTTGATTCTCCAAAAATAGATCAAAATGCAAGTCGAAAATTCAAGTCAGAAATATTTTTACTGAAATTGCTGACTTGAATTTTCGACTTGGATTTGATCTATTTTTGGAGATTCAAGTCGAAAAATCAAGTCAAAAATTCAAAAGAAAACTTGAATTTTTGACTTGAATTTTCGACTTGATCCTCCAAAAATAGATCAAAAACCAAGTCGAAAATTCAAGTCAACAATCTTTTTTCACTTGAATTTTTGACTTGATTCTCCAAAAATAGATCAAAATGCAAGTCGAAAATTCAAGTCAGAAATATTTTTACTGAAATTGCTGACTTGAATTTTCGACTTGGATTTGATCTATTTTTGGAGATTCAAGTCGAAAAATCAAGTCAAAAATTCAAAAGAAAACTTGAATTTTTGACTTGATTCTCCTAGTGAACCACTAGAAACTTTCAGAAACTTTTTTTTTTTCAAAAAGTTCTTGCTCATTATGATCAACTTCAGAATTGTCAATTTTTAAGGTTTCTAAGTCTTTTGGGAGCAATGAAAAAAATTATTGAAAAACATTTTTTTGTGAGTTTTGATCTACCGCGAAAGTTTTGATCTACCTTTCGTTCTGATCGCTCATCGCTCGTTTTCATTAATTTTTTCGCATTTTCGTCGTTTCTTTGCCGTTTTTTCTCCGATTTTCGTCAATTTTTTTCGAAGTTTTGCCAAAAATTTTGGGTTTCATCAATTTCATGGAATTTTGTAGGGTTTGTTCATGTTGCAAAACCATTTTTGCGATTTATCTTCTAATTTTTTTTCTCGATTTTAAAATTATCTCAACTCTAACTTTTTGTTTCTTTTCAGGGAAAAATACCGAATACAATCCCGACACCCTCATCTAATCAACTTCTTCTGGAACAGAAATAGAGGGACTCGAAATTTGGAATTCAACGAAAATGGCGTTTCTGGAGAGAGGAGTTCGGAAGAGTCAACGATTTTGGACAACAAGGACACCGCAATTTGGTTTTTGGACCCCGAAAACGATAAAGGAAAAGAATAGGTGAGATGGATTGAGTAGGGGGAAGCGAAGTTTTTGGGAATCCGGCTGTGAGCCGTGATGACCATCTTTGATTAGTGGTAGCGCTTTTCAATAGGACCCCCCCCCCCCTTAGGATGCCCGCGATCAGGTAGACTGGGATTGACACAGTAATCCTGGGTGCTATGCTTGAACCCGCCCAATATGGGAGTGGGATTGGCGGCACTCCTTAGTACTAAGTTTGAACCCGCCTGTGGACGGAGTGGGATTGACGGTACCCCTGGGTGCTATGTTTGAACCCGCCGGAGATGGGAGTGGGATTGACGGTGCACTCACGTGTACTATGTTTGAACCCACCTGTTGATGGAGTGGGATTGACGGCACTCTTGTGTATTAGGTTTGAACCCGCCGGAAATGGGAGTGGGATTGGCGGTACTTCGAGAGGGATTTACTATGTTGAGCCCATCACTAGTATCTGTTACGGAATTCCAATGAAATAGAGAAAATGTAAGGGTGCTGAGCTCTAATGGAAAATAGCCAATTCTAGTTTTCCTCATGAAAAATTAGTTGTTTTCTCTTTCTGCGCTCTTCTTTTTTCCAGAGACGACAACTGCAACAACACCACCTCACCTTCGCTGTTCCAACGTCTTCTGGATTCCGACTTCTTCTCCAAGTTCCAGCCTACTCCAGATGGCGTCGAGAAAACTTCATAAGATCAAGAAGAATTTTCAAAAATTCCATGGATAATAGGAATGATGTGCCCGGAAATTGGATAGGTGGGCATGAAGTGTAAAGTTTTGAAATCGCAATAATTTTTTTTCAGAAACCGATCCAACGCTGATTTCTCTTTACGCGACATCTGCACTCTTTGGAGGAAGAACAATGAAGTCGTCAAACTCCAGATGAAATTCGAGGATTCTGAATCCAAATAATCGCCTTCAATTTTCGTTTTAATGCTCATCAAACTTCAAAAATCTTCAAAAGTTGTGACATCTTCTGGAACATTCTGGAGACTAAACCAAGATTCGAAAATTCAGGCTCTAGTGAGGTTAGTTTATTTTCAGAAAATCGGTCGAAAGTTGGTAGAATTTTTCTCGGAACTCATCCAATTCAGCCGGATTGTGGCATAAAAATTCAATCCAAAATGTTCTATTTTTCAGATCATGGCGCACTCCCCCCTGGTCATTCCAAATCGTGACGTCTTCCAATCACGAGAAGAACATTATGAGGGGATACTGATGAATCATCTACTCCAACGTCTTCCATCAATTCCTGAAAATCTCTGCCTTTCAAATTCACATCTGGATAGGAGAAAATTCGATGAGGATTCAGAATACGACTATTTCAATAAGAGTTGAAAGGAAACGGAGACAATTCGGGGTTCGTGGAAGATGAGAAGTCGAAAATGGACAAAAATTTCAAAAAATTATTCGGTGAGACTGGTTACGCTTGGGAGAGTAGAGAGTGTATAGAATTAGGGCTGTGAGCAGTGATTTTACATTCTCAAAGTGCAAGTGAGCACTTCCTTGGTTCATGTCTAAATCGGGTGCCTCGCGGCTGTGTAGTTCGGATAGGATTGACGCTTTACTTATCGGGCAATCCGGTTGAACCGTTCCATTTCATGCCTGTCACCAACTGTTGAGTATTTGATAGGATTGCCGCTTTGCCTTAACTGAGCAATTCAGGTGAAACGATTCATTTCGTGCCAGTTACCGACTGTGTAGTTTGGGGCGGATTGACGTTTTGCCTTTGGGGTAATTCGGTTGAACCAAGTCCTTTCGTGCCTGTCGTCGACTGAGTAGGATCAACTGGATTATAGCTTTGCCTTAACTGTGCAATTCGGGTGAACCAGTTCCCTTCCTTCCTGTTAGAGAACCTGAAAAGACTATATGACCAAAAAAAAAAGAATATGAGCTCAATGGAAAACAGCCAACTCTAGTTTTCCCACATAAAAATTGAGATTTTTCTGTTTCTGCTCTCTTATTTTTTCCAGAGACGACAACTGCAACACCACCACTTCACCTTCGCTGTTTCTTCTGGATTTTCGACTTCTGCTCCCAACTCCAGCCGACTCGAGATGACGTCAAGAAAACTTCAGAAGATCAAGAAGACTTACAAAGTTCCACGGATAATCGGACTTTACCTAGCGATAAGACTACCAAAATTCAAGTCCAAAATTCAAGTCCAAAATTGAATTTTCGACTTGAATTTTTGACTTGATTCTCTAATAATAGATCAAATATCCAAGTCGAAAATTCAAGTCAAAAATTCGAGTCGAAAATTCAAGTCGAAAATTCAACTCAAGAAATCATAATTTTTTGAATTTTTGACTTGAATTTTCGACTTGAATTTTTGACTTGAATTGTTGACTTGAATTTTCGACTTGGATATTTGATCTATTATTAGAGAATCAAGTCAAAAATTCAAGTCGAAAATTGAATTTTCGACTCGAATTTTTGACTTGAATTTTCGACTCGAATTTTCGACTCGAATTTTTGACTTGAATTTTCGACTTGATTCTCTAATAATAGATCAAATATCCACGTCGAAAATTCAAGTTGAAAATTGAATTTTTGACTTGAATTTTTGACTTGGATTTTCGACTTGAATTTTTGACTTGATATTTCGACTTGAATTTTTGACTTGAATTTTTGACTTGATTCTCTAATAATAAATCAAATATCCAAGTCAAAAATTCAGTTTTTGACTTGAATTTTCGACTTGAATTTTTGACTAAAATTTTCGACTTGAATTTTCGACTTGGATATTTGACTTGATTCTCTAATAATAGATCAAATATCCAAGTCGAAAATTCGAGTCGAAAATTCAAGTCGAAAATTCAAGTCAAAAATTGAATTTTCGACTTGAATATTTGATCTATTATTAGAGAATCAAGTCAAAAATTCAAGTCAAAAATTCAAGTCCAAAATTGAATTTTCGACTTGAATTTTCGACTCGAATTTTTGACTGGAATTTTCAACTTGATTTTTCGACTTGAATTTTCGACTTGAATTTTTGACTTGATTCTCTAATAATAGATCAAATATCCAAGTCGAAAATTCAAGTCAAAAATTCAAGTCGAAAAAAGATTTTTGACTTGAATTTTCGACTTGGTTTTTGATCTATTTTTGGAGAATCAAGTCCAAAATTCAAGTGATAAATTCGAGTCAAAAATTCATGTGAAAAATTCAAGTCGAAAATTCATGTGCAAAATTCAAGTCGAAAATTCAAATCAAAAATTCAAGTCGAAAATTCAAGTCAGAAACTCAAGTCAAAAATTCAAGTCAAAAATTTTTTTTACTTGAATTTTTGACTTGAATTTTCGACTTGATTTTCCAAAAATAGATCAAAAACCAAGAAGAAAAATCAAGTCCAAAATCTTTTTTCACTTGAATTTTCGACTCGAATTTTTTACTTGATTCTCCAAAAATAGATCGAAATCCAAGTCAAAAATTCGAGTCAAAAATCTTTTTTCGACTTGAATTTTTCACTTGAAGATTCAGAAATCCAGACTTGAAAATATTTTTATATCTTCTCTCATTTTTTAAATTATGAAGATTTCAAATACCTGAACATAAAACACGAAACTGCTTTATTCATTATCATAACCCAAAACCAAAAATTAATTTTTGAAACTTTATGTCTCAACTAAAAAAACGAGTTAACATCGTTTCCTCAATTCTTCATTTCTCAAATCTTCATCCCCAAATTTGATCCATTACAAATTTCGATCCGAAGTAGCAGAAGGTCCCACAAATGACTGGGAGTGGGCGAGCCGGGATCATGGATTCTTCTAAAAAATTCGGATATCGGATTACTGTATTCAAACTTGCATCTACCACTAGAAAGTACAGTAAGCGTGGCAACGAGTCCGAAGAGGATTCCAAAAGCGGCGAATGCGACAGCGACGGGGCATCCTCCAGTGGCGGCTTGTCCAATCAGAACACTGTAGAATACAAAATTTCCGAGGCCGAGACAAAGGGTTTCTGAAATTCAAATCTTGTCAATCTGTATGTCGGTTTGTCCTTCCTTACCTCCATCATTCAATGCGTCTTCTGAAGATGATGAGGAAGAAGCAGTGGTTTCAGTGGTGTCGGATTCATCGTCACTGTTCTTCTCTTTGAGTTGAAGAAGTGTCTTTGTTGTCGAGGGTTCAGTAGTGACTGTAAAAAAGTAAAAGGTTGCTAGTGCGCTTAATGGAGAATTCAAAATTTTCGCTCCGAGACATTTCGCAACAGTGTCATTTCGCAACTCACATCAATTTCGCAACTACGACATTTCGCCACCGCGACAATCCGCAACCACATCGTTTCAAAACGAAACAACTAGTTGCAAAACGTTCAGTTTCGAAATGTCCTGATTGCGAATTGTCTCAAAGCCAAAATTTAAATGCAAATACGCTTTACTGAACATTGTCAACAGAGCACACTTTCACTTACCAATTGAACTATGTCCAGTGAGTCCAGAATTCGGATTGATCGCCGTTCTTCTCTGTCTGATTTTTTGAAGGAACTCATCATCCTGAGCATCTTTTTTCGAGTACTTTTGAATCGACTGCTTCACATCTCTTCTCAGTTTTCGTTCATCATTCAGATTCTCTTCTGACTCATCGTCTTGTTGATACAAGTCAATTACTGCATTCTCTCGTTTGTCCTCGGCGATGAACATGAGAAGTCTGAGGTTCTGAAAATTTTGGTGATTGGGAGCTAGTATTGGCTTTTTAGGTCAGCTTACATTGTAACTGAGGGCTTTTTCCAGAATTATCTTGAGGGGGCCCATCACTGCGAAGAGGTCTGGAACAGTGGAAGGTAAGTTTCCGGGATTATTAGAAAAGTGCATCCAGCAGATAGCAAATGCGCTCTAATCTGAAAAATAGTTTGACCTACCCCAGAAAATGCCCGTCCACAAGACAAACCAAGTGGTGTCTCTTGGGAATGCTCGGAGGTAGAAAACAGCGACCAGAGAGCAATTGGAGACGACGAAAAACTGATGAAGACTGCTGGATCCGCTAACGAAAAATGCCAGGAAATTTTGAAGTTTTTTCCGGTTCAAAATTTCATTCTCAAAAACTCACATAAATGCCCAAACATCCATAGACAAACGTCGGTATCACAGTCAACGCCACCGTCAAAATGAACTGATTCTCCTCGTTTTGATCGAAAATTTGCACGAGCAAATCCCAAAGAGTCTGTCCAGAAACACCGAAAAGGATGAGAAGGCAGGAGAATGTGAGCCATGCTTTGACGATTTGACGAAAATCGTAGAGGATGAAGGCGAGCATTACGAATGAGGCACTTCCGAGAACGATGATTAGGCCGAAATCGTTGATCTGGAAAATTTTTAAAAATTGAGGTTGGAGGAGATTTGGGAGTTTTCGGGCTATTTGAAAGTATGATGATGACTTCTCAAACTCTGTTTTAGGCATTTTTTAGCTCCCTTTGCAAAGAATCTGACAGATTTTTTCTCGTTATCTGATTCTTACCATTCCATCCAACACAGAATTGCCGGTGGTCATCGGATCCGAACCATTCAAAACGTGCCCGTTCCCTTCCATATGATAGATACCCTCCATATGATAGATACCAATCCAAATGGCCAGAGTTAGTGACATATTCATCACCACCGACAATAGTGTCCATTGAATTTGGGTGGAGCGACGGAGCTTGGTGTAGATTGATGCGAGCATCTTTCGGAGAAACAGGAATACTGTATTTGAAAAATTTCCTACTGTTCGAGCATCGATCACTGTATGAGTTGGCAATTTTTGAAACCCAACGTGGCTGCATTTTTGTCTTCCAGAAGTTTTTCTTGTTCGGGGGTCACGGGTTTATATTAATTCATAGAACTTTATTAAAATTATTAATGATGAGAATTATTAAAATTTTGAGAGAAAAAATGAAAGGCACATTAAAAAGCAACGGTCGAAAATTTGAAGGGGAAACAATTGAAAGAAAAAAACAAAAGAAAAACTACAAGGAAAGAAGTTTTCAAATTTGATTTTGGTCGAAAAATGAAAAGGAACCCATTTCGAATTTGAAGGAAAGAGGAAAATGTTTGATTTGAGAACTTTACAAAAATGAAAGATGGAATAAGGTCGATAATTTTCGAAACAAAAAAAGACAAAATTTACAGGTATTCGATGTTGACACCTCCGATGATCAGGGGCTGGAAATATTATATTGTATAGGATTCCTTAGTTCTAATATTGTGTAGGATTCCTTAGTTCTCAGTGTTTGATCTCCAGTTTTTCGACTTGAATTTTTCGCTTGAATTTTTCACTTGAATTTCTGACTTGAATTTTCGACTTGATTCTCCAAAAATAGATAAAAAACCAAGTCCAAAATTTAAGTCCAAAATCTTTTTTCACTTGAATTTCTGACTTGAATTTTCAAATTGATTTTTCAAAATATGTCAAGAAATCAGATTCATGAAGTTTTTATTCTTGTGAATAATTTATTACTGACAAGACGAAAAATTGGAAAATTAAATAAAAAAGAGACAACAAATTTTGAAGTCTTCTGATGTTTAGACGTCATCTGGAATCTCAGAGTCATCTGGAGTCTCGGAAGTCTTGACGTCATCTAAAGTCTCGACGTCTTCTGATGTGGTCATCTGAAGTTGGACACCAGGTTTCGGGAGGCCAGAAGACGTGAAGTTGTCGTAGCTCGCCTGGAATTTGAACAAAAGAGAAAAAAGAAACTTCAGATTTTACAAAGAGTAATATATATGGAAAGCTGTATTTGAGCTCAGGTCCCCCTTGCTAAAGGTAATTATAACAGTACAGCCTTCTAGGAATAGCCCGCAATCCCACTTCCCATCAGTGACGGGTTCAACGTAGCCATAGCCTTTGAGGGGTACTGTAGTTTCACCATAACTTCTGGGGGACCTCTCTTTCAAGTGCTACCTCGCACTATTTGTATCCAAGGGGTCATCATAGCTCACAGCTACGTTCAGGGGAAATTGTTTCCCAACTTAACCCATCTCACCGAATGTCGCATGTCTCCAGAATCCAGGATTCTTTCGATTTTCTTCAATTCGAATCATCTTCTTGCTCATCCTTCGAGTTTCGCCAGCCTCGCTTGGGACCATGACCGCTTTTGGACCGCGCTGAAAAATTAGATAATTTTAATTTTAAGAGGATACAATTTCACGGAAAGACGGTTGATTTTTTTGAATCAACTCAATTTAGCTCGAAATTCTCCAAAAATTATCGAAAAACTTCTTGAGAACTCTCAATCCTCACCTCTGAAAATTGGACATGTGCAAATTTTTCAATGGGTAAAGCGAAACAATTTGGCGAAAACTCGATAAAAATCGATTAAAAATGATGACGAAACAACACCCTCTTTTTGATCTACCACCACAAAAATAGATCAAAAAATTTTGTAGGCTTGAGAGAAGTGAAAATTTCATTTCTTGTGACCTTGTTATTATCTGAAGTCTTCTTGGACTTCGACTATTCAATCGTCTCACGTCTTCTGAATCTGACGTCATCTGAAGAAGTTTCCGACTTTCTCACTTTTTTCAACAAATTGAAATTTTCATTTGTCAGTTTTCTTTAAAATTTCTCACAAACATACCGCTCACATCTACATCAAAAGGACCATATTCCCAGAGTGTCCAAAATTCATTTTTATTATTGAATTTAAATTTGGAAAAAAAATATTTTTAAAAAATTTTGACCTACAAAAAATTTTTTTGATCTACCCACTTTCTCTCTTCCTGTGTTGTTGTTTTTTCGTTTTCCTCATTTTTCCTAATTTTTCAATCGTTTTCGTCAGTTTTTCTCCAATTTTTGGCAGATTTCCGTAGTTTTTTCGGTGATTTCTCTCAAAAATTTTGGCTTTCATTCAGTTTCAGAGACTATTACGGCTATCGCTCGTGTTGTGAATCTATTTTCGCTATATTCTCGAAAATTTTCCTCGTTTTTATCCCATTTTTCAACTTCAAATTTTCGTTTTTTTTCCAGGTAAAAATGCCGTCCCATCAAGAATGCGGCCAAATGGAGACAAATCAGAAAGGGGCGTCTTCGGAGAAACTGGAGAAACAAGTCGAATAGGAAAACGGAGAAGGTTAGTTTTGTTTGCAGCAATTATTCGGTCGAAGTCAGTCGAAATTTGCTCAAAAATGGAATGTTTTCAACCGATTTTCGACCAAATTTCGACCACTTTTCGATCAAATTTTTACCACTTTCCGACTGAAAATTCCAACTAAATTCGTTTTTTTCAGTGTCTCCCAGAACGCCTTTACCAACTCCTACCTGCCCACCGTACTCGCACGAGGACACAACAACCGCGACGTCTTCTCTGTGGTCGACGGTGAATTCCCGAAGACGACCAATCCAACCGAGGATACTGAGAGGAGGATTTGGAGGACATGTCGAATTTTGGTGTTCTTCCGGTGAGTTTCACCTCTTCTGGAGGCTTCAGAAGGCGTTCAAACGTCTTCTGAATCTTAGGATAAATTTGAAAAATAATTTTTTTTTCAGATGGCGAGGAGCAAGGGAAGAGCAGTGCACTCAATTCCAAGGAGGATCGTTTGAGAAGGAAGGGAAGGGGCCCGATGCGGAAGGAGGATGGACGACTCGAGGGAATCTGGACGACTCAAGGGAATCTGGACGACTCGAGGGAATCTGGACGACTCGAGGGAGTTCGAAGGAAGCCAAGAAGAAACTTTCCCCCTAGTTATATGATCTTCCCCATCTGCCTTTTTTCCTATTTTCCTCTTCTAGACTTTGACTGTATCTTTCCGAAAAGCGTTCTCATTTTGAGCCTATGCTGGTTTGACCTAGGCGGCAGATGGCTCGCAGTTCACTCAAAGAGTGAATCAGATGGGCCCCTAGCCTATGATGGTCGCTATTCTAAACCAGTAATAATATAGGATTATGCGCTTAGTAGGAAAGAAACAGTTGAATTGTTGAGCGAATCGTTCTTGAAGGAATCTAAGCGCTGATCCCATCTGAACGATGAACCTGTTGGTGACTAGAATAGTAGCCGATAGTGTGAAGCAGATGGCTTTTGGCCCTTTTATTCTGGAAAGGATGGTTTTGTTTGACAGAACTTGAAGGGGGAAATGTCTATTCTTGCGGATGGGGTTCAGTTTTTGAGGTCTTTCCTCCCGGTGTGTTATTGATCATGCTTTTCAAAGCATTTCTTTCCCTGAAAGAGTGTTTCGTGAGCTTAGACTGATTTGTCGAAGCGGAATACAGTAGCCTCTCAAAAGACCTGGCGGCAGATGGCCTGCAGTGCACTCAGTGAGTGTTCCAGATGGGCCCCTAGCCATATCGGTAGATATAGGCATCACGAAACACTCCGGAATGGAGGGAATGGTTAACATATTGGGGGGATCGGCTGAAAAATTCTGAAACTTTGATCATATACGACGCTTTTTCTGATATGCTTCTGGATAGCTTCTCTCTTGGTGGAAGTCGTAGCAAATTGAAGATTCAGAAGACTCGAAAAAAGCCTCTTCCCAGATTCAAATTCTTTGAAGAAAGTAGCCATGGTTCCTGGAAGAAAATACCTTGAAGAAAAGTTCATTGAAAATACCCATGGAAAATCGGTTAGTTTTACGGTGCATGCTAGTTCTTGTACTACAGTAATCCGGCCAAAATCAATGGTCAAAAATAGACTATTTTCGACCGGTTTCAGTCATTTTTCAATCGGTTCCTAGGGTTTTAAAATTCTGAAGTCCAAGAGAATCTGGGATTCCAAGACGTTTTGTATTCATTTTCTCTGAGCAACGTGGTTCTTTTTTCAGTGATCCGAGCGTCCCCTAGAATCCAGAGATCCCACGACTTCTGCCTCTTCAACCTTCTCCGATCCTCCAGAAGTTCTGATGATTGAAGAATTTTACCAACTCTTCGTTGACGTCATCAGAATCCGTGACGGTCTTCAGAATCCATTTTCCTCTAGTATCAAAACGAGAACTCTAGGATGACAAAGTATTGGTTTTCCCGAAATCCAGGAAACGAGAGACTTTTGGTGGGTATTCAGAAGACGTCATTATGTGTAAGGAATTCTGTTGAACTGTGTTTTTTTTTCAGAATTCAAAAGCGTCGTGTGTGTGATCTTTGCTTCCGGCTCAACTCGCAGCTCCGATGGTCTAGTTTGGAAATCAGAAGATCCGTTTGGCTCCACTCGGATGTGGGAAGCATCAGAAGAAGAAGACGTTGGCTGTGAAGAAGGGGCGCCGTGGATTTTAAATTTTTGGATATTTTTTTACAGTTTTTTCAGGCCTGAGAAAAGATAATCAGGCCTGAAGATTCTAGGCTTGTTGTTTACATCTTTGGACTCTTGGGCTTTTAGCTTGGACTCATTTGGACTAGTGGACTTGAAAATTGGACTATTTGGATGGGACTTGGGGATTTATGGACTAACACTTTGGACTTGGACTTGGGCTTTAGGCCGGAAAACCGGACTTTGTCGAACTTTGGACTATTCTACTTTTGGACTTTTCTTTCTTGGACTATTCGTTCGGCCTTCCTGGCCCAAACACTAGGTGTTCAGGCTTTTGGGCTGTGGCATCGCATTTCGATGTGAATATGTATGTATGCCTTGGACTCACACTTCTCATTCTCGGCCAATCGTATTCTGGTCTTTTGGACTTAGGCTTTAGCCTTACAAACCGGGAGTTCTGTCTATCATCTTCTGTAACAGTTGGACTATTTCCTTTGGACGTTTACCACAGAAATGTTGGACTTCAATTCTGGAAGTTTTGGACTTTAGACTTGATCCTTGGACTTTGAATTCTGGACTGACAGTGTGGACTACTGGACTAATTATTCCGACTTTTGAGTATTTGAGTTGAACTTGTTGGACTTTTGATTTGAATGATCGTCAAGGCTTTTTCTCTGGACTCTCTGGATCAAATTCAAGAGAATTTGGCTTTTGGACTGTAGATCTAGATTCAGTAGATATTCATGAATTTGGCTTTTGGACTGTAGATCTAGATTCAGTAGATATTCATGAATTTGGCTTTTGGACTGTAGATCTAGATTCAGTAGATATTCATCATTTTTTCATAAAGATTTCAGCGAACGGATTTTCAGGTTTAAAACGAGAAATTATAATTAGTGTATTTTTTATGAATGATCTAACTTTTCTTGTTTTGTTTTTCTTTTCTTTGATAATAAAACTCTCGATCTTTCATAAAGTGCGTTATTTGTTTAAAATCAAGACCATGTGATTAAATTGTATATCCCACGTGCCCCCGAAATCCATTAGCATCCATTCTCGAAAATCTAGAAGCTTATTTCTTAAAGAATCAATTCAGATTCCTATTTGCTCTTTGAGCTACCGTGATTATCCACCTAAAACAGTCTCAGAAGTACCAACGACTACATACAAAAAATGGAAGTTCCCAATTTGAATGAACTGGTGAGGCACTTCTTATTGTTAAAGTTCTAAATTTCGATTTTCAGGGAGTTGAAGATGTTCCAGCTCCTGAAGTGGAGGTTAAAAGATACACAATCATAAATATGATTGCTAGTGAGGACGGCGATCAAAATGTGGCCAGACTGTAATTTTGGATAGGAGAGTTTTTGAAAAAAAAACCCTATTTTCAGTATCACTCCAGAAGATTTGGATGGTGAAAAATCATTGCTCCCGTTCAAATATAAGGTTCCAAAGCAGATCCTTCAAATCTCCAGAAGAGCCGATGAGAACACATTTCCACTTGATTTTCTAAAAGGTCAAGTAAACTGGAGTTCAGACTTTGATGCTGCTTCCTGGGTTATCATTATCTTTTGAAAATTGGGTTCAAACGTATGTCATTTTTAGGAGAACAAGGTGATGGTTTTCGACCCGATTACTGTTGATGAGTTGATCATCGTCATCCTTCTGGCCACAAAGTGAGTTTACAGTTTTGAAAAAAAGGTTCCGACCAGAAATAAATAATCGAAGAAGAATTTTCCAGACATCAACACGGAACGTTCCTGATTGATGATTCGGTCGGTTGGCAGGAAGCGATCAACAAACCAACATGGATCGCAGAAGCTCTCACTTGCGCATTCACTGTGAAGGCAGTCGGAAAGGTACATTTGAAACAAGATATCTATAAACAACTATTCTTTCAGTTGTTCAATGATGATTTGATGCAGAAGGTGAAATTCAGAAGCAGAGCCCTCCGACGCATTCAGGAGCGCGAGTTTCAGTCGCTTCCGCCGTATAGATTTTGAAGAGGAGAACTTTTGATTGTAAGATTTGATGATGTGAATTGGGATTGAGAATAAACTTGAGTCTTTGTAAAATTGTGTTGCTTTTAAATTCTTATCACCTATAAAAAGTTGGGAATAGTACAAAAAATTATTATTTTTCAGTTGAAACTACGTACTTCGGGCACCCCGACGTTTGGCAACCAGTCATCTCGCAACTGCGACATTTTGGTAGTACGTCGATTTCGCAACCACGTCGTTTCGCAACCATGCCTTTTCGCAACCGGACATTTCGCAACCAGTCATTTCGCAACTATAGAAACTTGTCCGTTTTACGTTCATTTCTGTTATATGTGGTAGGGATCATTGTAAACAGATTCAAGTTACTATCAAAATCAGAAAATCTTTGATTGCAAAATGACGTTTTTTCAAAAACGCGTATCTTTTGGTTGCAAAACGACGTGGTTGCGAAATGTCGCGGTTGCGAAATGTCGCGGTTGCGAATTGACTGTTTGCAAAGCGTCGGGGTGCCGTACTTTGAGCATCTGGAAAAGTATAAGTGGTTCTGAAGACTGCTCATAAAATTCGAAAGTGCAAAGTGAGTTTTTATTTTCGTGAACTTCTCCTATCCTTCCTTTTCAGTAAAACGACAAATGTTTGGTATTTCAAATCACTTTCCAATTTTCTCAAAATCTGAGAATCTTCAGATCAATCTAAGCAATGAATATTACTTCTGGGGATACAAAAGATGGCTGGGTAAGATTTCAAACTAAAATTTTCAATTCACAGAGAGTAAAATTAAGACTCTTTCTCCGGTCCCAATCCACGGACCAGCACCATTCATTGGTCCAATTTTCAAAAAGCCATTTTCACTTGTCAACTTTATCGAATCTCATGGTGAAGCTAAGGTGAAAGAATACGGTGAATCTGTTGCTCTGTAAGTTGAAAACTCGATCTACAATTTGACTTTTCCAACAAATTCCAGTCTATCCCAAAGTGATCTCAAAGGACAAACAACTCGCCTCCCATTCCGTACCAAGCTGCCAAGACTCATTTTGGACTTCTCAAAAAATACCACTACTGAAGCCAAGCAATTGAGTTCATATCTCAAATTGGATGATTGGGTATCCCTGTTCGCTGCTCAAAGTTTGAAAAAGGAAAAGGAAATCCTCTGGGAGCAGATTTCAGCCGAGGAGGTCATCTACATTTGTCTCATTGCTACGAAGTAAGACAATTTTCGTCCATGTTTTTTAAATTTTCAAATTATCTCAGATCCTCCGTCGGCTCCGTGAACATTGATCGTCGTGTCCCCTGGGATCGGGCAGTCCGAAATATGGCATGGATTCACGAGGCATGGTCTTGTCCTCAGACAATGCAGTTGGTTGGGGAGGTAATTCAGAATCTCATACACCTTAGAATTGGTTCTGCGACATTTCACAACCAGTCATTTCGCAACTCACGTCGATTTTGCAACTACGACGGTTTGCAACTCGTTATATTGCCACCGACAATTCGCAACTACGTCGTTTCAAAACCACGAAATTCACATTCTTTGTAAAAAGCTCGCGTTTGAATCTAGATGACAACCCCAATCAAATGTAACCAAAATGGACATAAACTGGACTACTTTATAAAGTTGCAAAATGACTGGTTGCAAAGTGTCCAGTTGTGAAATGTCACAGTTGCAAAATGACCGGTTTTGGAATCTCAGGATTTTCAGGTTTTCGACAGAAATCTCATCTCAGAACTCATCTGCATGTACGGTCGTTTCCGCAAACACATCGACAGATTCTTCGCAATGTGCCCTCGCCCAAAGTTGCAAATGGAAAAGTAAAACTGAGGAATTTGCGGAGAAAAAAGATATCGAATTTGGTTCTTTTTGTGACATGTGATTTTTGTGTGAATAAAGATTTGTAGGAAAGATATTCCGGATGTTTTCATAAATGAATTCGAAGAAATTGGTTGGATTCTGGCAATGCTTGAATAGTTCTGAAGACGTGGAAAAGAATCTCAAAACTTCTGAATATATCTGACAAAATTTAAAAGTTTTTGACGGCACCTGGCCAGTTCAAGAGACACTGAAAAGCGTCCTGAAGACTCATTAAATTATTCTGAACGATTCTAACTAGGGAATGGTCCGAACTGACCGTGGGATCTCACAACGAGACCTACACCATTCGAAAGCTCTCATTCTGAATAGTCGGAATTCAACTTCAAATTTTGCCAAATGGCCACGTGTTTCGAGAAATCTGGGTCACAATCACATTTACTGTACAAATTATAGTAGATATTAGTATAGAAAAGTAAATTTCTAAGCTGACGTGAAAGAAAATATCTTTTCCATAGGATCATATAAGGAAATCTACTGGAAATAAGTACTATTAGCTAGATTTCTCAAGACACGTGCCATTTGGCAAAATTTGAAGTTGAATTCCGACTATTCAGAATGAGACCTTTCGAATGGTGTAGGTCTCGTTGTGAGATCCCACGGTCAGTTCGGACCATTCCCTAGTAAGGGTTCTGATTGGTTTTGAAGGATTCTGAAAGGATTCAAAAGGTTTTTCGTGGTTTCATGTCACTATTTATTCCAAGTTTAACAAAAATTTCAAAATAGAAATTGAATCAAATTTGTGAACATGATAGAAATGGGGAGATTCGGGGACATAGGTACATGTATAGGGGGGGGGGGGGATTATGGAGATCAATAATAATGTTCGGAAATTCGATTATCAATAGTAAAGTTCAAGAAGTTCAGTTTTTTGGAGTCCAAATCTTTGAAAAGGGAGGTGAGAGAGGAATAAAAATAGGGAAATGGTGTAGATTCAAGAACAAAGTACAACTTTTCAGTATATATATTAAAAATCGAACATATGAGAGTAAGGGACGTAGTAAAGACGAGTTATTTGGAACGTTTGTTGCTTCGACTTGAATGTCTCTTTGAGGTACAGGTCCCCTTCCTTCACCTCGAATTTCCACTGATGACAGTCTGTGAAGTATTGACATCCAAAAATAACCATCGCTTTTTGTGGTTTATGACCCAGCACAAATCTAAATTTGTATATTTTCGAATTGCTTCTGGCGATCGGGCTGTAGAGATAGAAGAACTCCTCGAAGTGCGCCGCGCCAGTGTCGTCGATTTTGATCAGCTCTTCCACTCCTTCAAATCGAGAAGGATCCGGAACCCATCTGTTGTAGGTCAACTGCTCCACCATAGATAGTTCAGCAAATTCAGCTTTTCGTGCACGACATTCCTCACACGTTTCCAAATAGTCCCGTTCTGCTTTGGCGAGATCGATCAGTTCTTTCTTTTTCAGTTCCAGTGGTGAGAGGTTCAGGTAGGGCAGCGTCTTGTTCTCGTAGGTGAAGGCCGTCAAGAACTGGAGAACAGTAGAGTGAGAACGAGCAATGAAGGATTAGGATTTCGTGTGAACGTCTGTTGACCTGACCCTCAATACAACGGACGTTGCTATGTTTGAAAAGTGAGAAGGTGGCGCGACCATAGAAAGAATTCTGGAAGACTCAGGGGGCGGAGCCTAAAACCGGATAGTCTGGAAAGGATGAAACTGAATCGGGCAATTGTTAATAATCCTTGTTTTCAGCTTTTCAGTTTAAAGTATGCTCTCTAAAAAGTTTGATTTCACTGACGTTCGGCAGTATTCTAGACGGTTGTACCGGCGTCTTGAGACTTCTGAGTTCATCCGCTAACCTTCTGGAAATTTCTGAAGGCATCTGTAAGATAATGAAGACATCGGAAAACGTTTAAAAGATTCAGGTTTTTGGAAGTTTCATGTCACAATTTATTCCAAGTTTCATCCGAATTTAAAAATAGAATTTGAATCAAATTTGTGAACATGATAGAAATGGGGAGATTTGGGGAGATTTACACATGTTTAGGGGGGGGGGGGGGTTGTGTAGATCATATCATGGATAACGTTTAATAATTCAATTGTTAAGCGTCGTAATTAAGGGAAAGAACTAATTCAAAACTGAAATACAAAACGACAGGAGATTTAAGCTAAATCGAACATATGAGAGTGAGGGACGTAGTAAACACGAGTTATTTGGAACGTCTGGTGTTTCGACTTGAATGTCTCTTTGAAATACAGGTCCCCTTCCTTCACCTCGAAATCACGCTCATGGCAGTCTGTGAAGTATCGACATCCAAAAATAACCATTGTTGCTTCTTGGTGTTTATGACCAAGCACAAATCTATATTTGTATATTTTCGAATTGCTTCTGGCGATCGGGCTGTAGAGATAGAGGAACTCCTCGAAGTGCACCGCGCCAGTGTCGTCGATTTTGATCAGCTCTTCCACTCCTTCAAATCGAGAAGGATCCGGAACCCATCTGTTGTAGGTCAACTGCTCCACCATAGATAGTTCAGCAAATTGAGCTTTTCGTGCACGGCATTCCTCACACGTTTCCAAATAGTCCCGTTCTGCTTTGGCGAGATCGATGAGTTCTTTCTTTTTCAGTTCCAATGGCGAGAGTTTCAGGTAGGGCAGCGTCTCGTTCTCGTAGGGGAAGACTGTCACGTTGTGGGCTCTGGATTTGGACATTCTGACGCGATCCTCGGTTAATTTCTGAAGAAAATACAATTATCTCCAGAAAGGTCAATTTCTAGGCTTACATGGAAAATGAGCATGCCGACGATGATAGTAAGACAAAATGTGAGAAGTTCCCAAAATCCATTTTTCCGTACTTTCGAGTTGTTTCATTCCTGCGTGCCGCTTCTGGCTCGTCGAGTTCTGGCTCTTCTCCGGAAGAGTGAACGGAGTCGTCGTAGTCGGAGACGTGTTCGAACGAGGAGTTAGAAGAGTCTTCGGACATTCTGAAAATCGATTATGTTGGATAGGGGAAGGAGATCGAGGAGAAAATGGAAGAAGAGGGAACTGGTAAAATAGAAACTTGAAGGCGTGTGATATATCATTCGAAAGCTGAATTTTTAAAGATTTGGAATATGTAAGCGTCAGTTCTCAATGAATTTTCAGTTGAAGGATAATTGCGCACAAAAAACAAGAAAAAGAAAAAAGGAGCCGATTCACGGTCGATATGTACAAAACTAGGGATTCTGGGAAAAGAGGTTGGCAAAGAGAAGGGGGACCAGAAAAAAGGACTGGAGAACAGTTGGGAAGACGATCAAATAATGAAGAAAATCAGGTGTAGTGTGTGCACCTAACACGACGTGGCACAATAAGGGGGCGGGGCGAAGTCTGGGTGTGCCACGACACACTGTGAACGATGCGACGCGGATTCTAGAAGATTCTGAAGGGTGGCGAGTAGTATGCAGAGTATTCTGGGGAAAAAGAAAGGGGGGGGGGGGGGGACTAAGACTGGAGAACAGAAGGCAAAGATCGAACAATGAATTATCAGGATTTTGTGTGAATGTCTGTTGACCTGACCCTCAAAACAGGTGACGTTGCTATGTTTGTACAGTGAGAAGGTGACACGCCAATAGAGACAATTCTGTGGAATTCTGGGCGGAGCCTTAATCCAAATAGACATTCTTAATGATGTTTAGCCTTTGAATAAAAAGTTTGCTCTCTAATAAGCTTTGTTTCAAAGTATTCAAAAACCGGATAGTCTGGAAAGTATGAAACTCAATCGGGCGATTGCTAATAATTCTTGTTTTCAGCCTCTGAGCTTAGTGTGCTCCCTAAAATAATTTCAGTTTCGTTGTGTGTGGAACGAGGGGAAAATAATGGAAGAGGGATCTGGATAATTAGGAACTTGAAGGCGTGCGGTATGTCATTCGAATGCTGAATCCTCACAGATTTTGAACATGTAAGCGTCTTCTACCTATGATATTTCTAGGCGAAGAAAAAATCGAGAAAAAGGAAAAAGGATACGATAAACGGTCGATAAGCACAAAACTAGGGGTTCTGGGAAAAGAGAGGTTGACAAAGAAAAGGGGAGACCAGAAAAAGGGACTGGAGAACAGTTGGGAAGAAGACTAACGAATAAAAAGAATCAGGTGTAGTGTGTGTATTGTTAACCTAAGCCTAACAATCGACGGTGTGAAAAGGGGGCGGAGCGAAGTCTGGGTGGGCCACGACACGCTGTGACGACACTGGTTCTGGAAGATTCTGGACGGTGGCGACGAGTATGCAGAGTATTCAAGGAAAAAGAAGAAGGACAAAGACTGGAGGACAGAAGGCGAACAAATGAAAGGGTTAGGATTTTTTTCCAGACTATCTGAGCCTTAACCCAGATAGTCTGGAAAAGATGAAACTCAATTGGGTGATTGTTAATAATACTGGTTTTCAGCTTTTGAGTTTGAAGTTCGCTCTTCAAAAAGCTTATTTTCAAGTGCTCTTGACGGTTCTAACGGTTTCATAAGTTTTTGAATAGTTTCTGCTTATCCCTGACGGAACCTGAAACATTATGAAGTTATGTAAAAGATCCGGAAAACGTCGGGAAATGTGTAAAGGATTCTAAAGGTGTTTGAAGGATCTAGGTTTCTGATTGATTAATTTATTCCAAGTTTCATACAAATTTCAAAAGAAAAATTGAATCAAATTTGAAAACATGAGAGAAATGGGGACATAAGTACATGTTTAGGAAGGGGGGGGGGGGTGGTGGAGATCAATAATAACATTTGGAAATTCGATTTTTTGAAATCAAAATTTACAAAAAAGGATGGAGGAACTGATGGGAAATTAAACAGATTCAAGACTGAAATACGAAACGTCACACAAAAGGAGTTAAATCGAGCATATCAGAATGAGGGATGTAGTAAACACGAGTTATTTGGAACGACTGGTGCTTCGATTTGAAAGTCTCTTTGAAATACAGGTCCCCGTCTTTGACCTCGAATTTCCATTCATGACAGTCTGTGAAGTATTTACATCCAAAAATAACCATTGCTTCTTGCCGTTTATGACCTTGCACAAACGTAAATCTGTAGCTTCCCGAAGAATAGCTTCTGGCGATGGGGCTGTAGAGATAGAAGAACTCCTCGAAGTGCCCCGCGCCAGTGTCGTCGATCTTGATCAGCTCTTCCACTCCCTCAAATCGAGAAGGATCCGGGACCCATCTATTGTAGGTCAACTGCTCCACCCGATGTAGTTTACCATATTCAGCTTTTCGTGCACGGCATTTCTCACACGTTTCCAAATAGTCCCGATCTGCTTTTGCGAGATCGATGAGTTCTTTCTTCTTCAGTTCCAATGGAGAGAGGTTGAGGTGAGGTGTCGAATCGTTCTCGAAGGTGAAGGCCGTCACGTTGTGGGCTCTGGATTTGAGCATGTCGGCTGCTTTCTGGAATCAAAGATTGTTGATTTCACGGCTTAAAATTAGTTATGCTTAACTTACACAGCAAATGTACACAAAAATAGTGATAGTAAGACAAAGTTTGGCGAGTTTCAAGTAGTTTACTACATTGAGCTCACGAGTTATTTCCTCATTGCGTGCGACTTCTGACTCGTCGAGTTCTGGCTCTTCTCCAGAAGAGTTATCGGAGTCGTCGTACTCGAAAGAGGCGTTGAGTGAGTCGTCGGACATTCTGAAAATCGATTATGTTGGGTGAGGGAAGCGGAACAAAAAGAAAGAGAGAATCGGAAACAGCTGCCGGGTAGATGATGTTAAGGGGGAGTGATAAGGTGCGATCTTTCAAAAACTGATTAAAAAAAAAAATAAAAAAGAAAGTAAAAAAAAAAAAAGGTGTAGTATTTACATCCAAAAATAACCATTGATTCTTGCCGTTTATGACCTTGCACAAACGTAAATCTGTATCTTTCCGAATTGCGTCTGGCGATCGGGCTGTACAGATAGAAGAATTCCTTGAATTGTGCCGCGCCAGTGTCGTCGATTTTGATCAGCTCTTCCACTCCCTCGAATCGAGAAGGATCCGGAACCCATTTGTTGTAGGTCATCTGCTCCACCCAATATAGTTTAGCAAATTCAGCTTTTAGTGCACGGCATTTTTTACACCTTTTCAAATAGTCCCGATCTGCTTTGGCGAGATTGATGAGTTCTTTCTTCTTCAGTTCCAATGAAGAGAGTTTCAGGTAGGGCAGCGTCTTGTTCTTGTAGGTGAAGACTGTCACGTTGTGGGCTTTGGATTTGATCATGTCGGCTGCATTCTGGAATCAAAGATTGTTGATTTCACGGCTTAAAATTAGTTATGCTCAACTTACACAGCAAATGTACACAAAGATGGTGATAGTAAGACAAAGCTTGGCGAGTTTCAAGTAGTTTACTACATTGAGCTTCCCAGTTATTTCCTCTTTGCGTGCGACTTCTGACTCGTCGAGTTCTGGCTCTTCTCCAGAAGAGTGATCAGAGTCGTCGTAGTCGGAGACATACTCGAACGAGGAGTTAGACGAGTCTTCGGACATTCTGAAAATCGATTATGTTGGGTGGGTCTGAAGAACGAAATACAAGAAAAATCGGAAACAGTGACTGGGTAGATAATGTTGATGGGCAGTGATAAGGTATGAGATATGTCATTTGAAAGCTTACTAGAGCTCTTAGTTATTGGTAAAGTGAGCTAACTGTTCACAAAGACCTTGAGAGGAGGAGAAAGGAGGCGATGAACGGTCGAGATGTACAAAACTAGGGATTCTGGGAAAAGAGGTTGGCAAAGAAAAGGGAGACCAGAAAAACGGACTGGAGGACAGTTGGGAAGAAGACTAACGAATAAAGGGAATCAGGTGTAGTGTGGGTAAGGGGGCGGGGCAAAGTCGGGGTGTGCCACGACAACGTGACGACGCCAATTCTGGAAGATTCTCAAGGGTAGCGAATGGTATGCATAGTATTCTGAGAAAACAGAAAAAAGACTAATACTGGAGAACAGTAGACACAGAACGAACAATGAATGATTAGGATTTCGTGTGAATGTATGTTGACCAGACCCTCGAAACAGCTGGTTTTGCTATATTAGCACAGTCAGAGCGCGAACGGTCGATGTTTATGAAACTAGGCATTCTGGGAGAGTAGATTAGCTAGATAAAAAGACAGGAGAAAATTCAGCGGCGAAGTCTAAAACCTGATAGTCTGGAAAGTATGAAACTCAATCGAGTTATTGTTAATAATACTCGTTTTCAGCGTTTAAGTTCAGTGTGCTCCCTAAACAGTATCAGTTTTGTTGGTTGCGGAAAAATGGGAGAAGAGGGAACTGGATAATTAGGAACTTGAAGGCGTGCGATATATCATTCGAAAGCTGAATTTTCACAGATTTTGAATATGAAGGTCTCTTCTCCCCATGATATTTTGACCGAAGGATAATTGCTCACAAAAACCTTGAGAGAAGAAAATAGGAGACGATTCACTGTCGATATCTACAAAACTAGGGATTCTGGGAAAAGAGGTTGGCAAAGAGAAGGGACCAGAAAAAGGACTGGAGAACAGTTGAGAAGACGACGAACGAATGAAGAGAATCAGGTGGTGTGTGTGTACCATTGACCTGCATCTAACAGTCGGCGGCGTAGCACAATAAGGGGGCGGGGCGAAGACTGGGTGCGCAAAACGTGACGACGCCAATTCTGGAAGATTCTGGAGAGGGGGGGGGGGGGCGAGTAGTACGCAGCGTATTCTGGGAAGTATTCTGGACGGTCCCAATATACCCTTTCCAAATACATGTCCTGGTTTTGGGGACTCGTAGTCAAGGTTGAAATTTTGAATGCCCTGAGTTTCGTATGTGTTCTTGTCCTCTTTCTTTTTCAAATGTTCCACAATCTTTCAATTCTGAAGTTGATTTTTGTAATGTCTAGTTAATTGAGTCTTAGAGTCCTCTTGACAACTTTTTCTGCTATCCAGCCTACTAGACCCCCCCCCCCCCGTCCTCTTACTGGTCCCCTGGACTTCCTGATTCCTCGACCCCCTCAGCTCTTCAGACTCCCCATTTCTCCATCTCTACCAGATTCCCAGACCCCTATTCCGATTTTTTTTAGATAACATTGACAGCTCTATTAGCATGTCACTTCTGTTACTAATCCATCACTCTTGTTCTATTAACACTTACCGCCCTTTGCCCAGGAGCCCTTTCCCCAGGAGCCTTCAAGTCAAATGGCTGGGGGCCTGGTATACGGTCTCCAGAGGCCCCCCCCCCCTCGGCCCACACTCTCACTATGTTTTATCGATGTTTCCGTTCTTCTTGTCTCCTTCTCTCCCCTAATTTTTTCGCTACCAATTTGATTTCAGCATGTCCGCATCCTCTTCCTGCTCCAACTCGTCCTTCGAGAAGCTCTCCGATTCTGAATTCTCCGAAGATTCAGGATCCGAATTCGAGATCACAGGTGATCTCACCAAGGCTTCCGAATCTGGATCTGGAGGATCTGGAGACGAAATTCTTGGAGTAGCAATGATCACCGCCGGACTTGATTTTGATTCGTCCACGAAAGAGCTCCTCATGGCTCACATTGCAAGACTTTCAACCGCCCAGACCGGTCATGTCTCCAAGAAGACAGATTCCGAGGATTCTGGAACCGATGAATCTGAGGCTGAAGATTCGGGGTCCGACGATTCCGAAGGTTCAGACTCCGAAGCCTCTGAATGCTCAGAATCCGACGATTCGGAGTTTTCCGGATCCGAGTTATCAAGCTCTGAGCTCATCGGATCCGAGACTGCTAGGTTGAAATCTAACAAGTCGAAGGGAACGAGATCGACGGATGTTGAATCCGAGGATTCTGGATCCGAAGGTTCAGGATCCGAGGATTCTGAATCTGAAGATTCCGAGGACTCTGGATCCGAGGATTCTGAGGACTCTGAATCCCAAGACTCCGACGTCTCCGGTTCGGAGCTCTCTGGTTCTGAGCTTACCAAGTCCAAGAAGGTCAGATCTACAAAGAGTTATGCAAAGGCTGCAAAAAATCTGAAGAAGCAGGAAGCTGAAGAATCTCGGCAACTTCAAAGATCCATCTTTCCTCCTGCAGCCACGCTAGTCTGGATGCTGGCCATATTGTTGGTCGCCAAGGTTTGTTATTTTTCCTTCTGATGATCCCTAACCATACCATTTTCAGGCTGCTGGATATTGGATAACCCCCACCCAAGTGAATTCTGGATCACCCCCACCCAAGTCCCAGAACCCCTTCCCACAACACGAGCTCTCCGTGATGGATTTGGCGGACATGCAAGCCGACCGTGCCCAACAGGAGAAAGATCTGAGCGTCTTGGAACATGCGCTCAGGATCAAAAAGGCTTTGGACAAGCTCAAGTCCTTATCCAGAAAGGAGAAGCTCGAGTTGAGCTATTGGCAACCCCTCCCATCGGCATTCAAAGGAGTCAAGGAGTATCTGGAATTGACGGGAAAGAACGGAACCTACGAGGAGAAGTTCATGTTCATGGCTCGCCCAAGTATTGAAATCGATGGAGACACCACCACTCTGAAATTCAAACTGGGATCTACTTGTCAGCAGACCTGCTACAGAAAAATTTATGAAAAGAACGCTGAAATTGTCTATGTAAGAGCCGACATCACTATGAAAAACGAGAGACTCACCATCAAGGAGACACATCTAGTCGATAAAGACTTAGTGAAGTTTGCTAGAATCTACTTCATTCCGATGAAGAATTTGCTCGAGTTGGCTTAAAATTTCTATCCCCATCCCTTTTGATGTTTCCTATCTCCCCCCCCCCCCCCTCCCTGTTTCCCATTTCTCCTGTCCCTGGCTTTTCCTACTACCCCTACCCCATTCTCTTTGATGTTATTACTTGTTATGTTCTCAAAATTTGTCTGAAAAATGAATAAATCTTGATTTCAAATTCTGGTTCAACAGTCCGTCAGAATCCTGTCTTGTTCTCTTCAGAAACCCACACTAACCTGGTGACCGTAAATAGTCTTACCAGCTGAGTTAGTCTCCCTCGGTCCCCCAGTCTGTCAGAATCCCGTCTTTGTTCTCTCTAGAATCCCACACTAACCTGGAGACTTGAGATAGTCTGGCGAGTCTTAGACGGCCCCTAGTTAGTCTCTCTCGGCCCCTATTCCGCCAGAATCCCGTCTTTGTTCTCTTCAGAATCCCAGACTAATCTGAACATCCGAAAAGTCCCCCCCCCCCCGGTGTACCAGAATCTCATCTTTGTTGTCTTCAAAATCCCAGGACTTATCTAGAGATCTAGATAGTCCTTTATCTGTCACTCTTGGGTTCTAATCCTTCATTGTCTCGTTAGCACCTTTTGTTTTTTTCCCAGAAGTCTGGCAGACTATGTCACTCCATCTAAGACTACATGTGTCACTCTATCCCTCTACTAGCACCTTTCTTCCCAGGAGCCCAAACCCTAAACATTGACCATCATTCAAACTCTGTGCTCCCCCCCCCCCCCAAACTCTTCTACCCACTATTTTCTCTTATTGGACTCTCTGACTCAAAACTATCGATATTTTCAGAATGTTGTTCAACTTCAAGCCGGCAATGCCCTCAAAATCTCTCAAAGTTTTAATTCTTCAAGGATTTGTCACTGGCTTCCTGTTCGCCTTTTTTGTTCACCTGGGAGTGATTTTGGGCTGCATTCTTGTAAGTTTTTTCTAAAATCTCATCTCACTAAACCTTAGATACATTCCAGAAACAAAGAGCAACCTCCACCCCATTCGATCTAACCCTCACTCCATCCGATCTGGAGCATTTGGAGGACTTCACCTTCCTCCAAGACATCAAAGCTGGGCAACTCGATGAAACCTTGAAAGCCGTCCGTGCTATCGAGAAATTCAACAAATTGGCCAACAGGGAGAAGCTCGAATCCTTCCAATGGCGTCCTCTGGCATCGAAATTCGAAGGAGTTCAGGAGTATCTTGAGCTGACTGACCAGAATGGTACCTACTTGGAGAAGTTCTTGTACATGAGCACTCCCACATTCCATGTTCTTCCAAGACGAATTGTGAACGCGACGTATACCCTTGGGGCAGTGAGCACCCAGCATCAGTATCACGGAGAGCGAGACGTTCCGTTTGCGGAATGGAAAATTGCAAGAAATGGGCTTCTGTACATCGAAAATCATCTCAATGTCAATGGAACGCTTATGAAGATCACCACATGGTATTACATTCCAGTGGAGGAGATGCTTAAAATTTGATTATGTTCCTTGTTGTTGTGAATAAAAGTTGTTTCATAAATTCGATGTCTTCATGAACTTTTAGAATCCGTGTCACTCCATCTAATCCCCCCCATTAGAACACAACATATGGATCATAATTCAAACTCTGGGCCCCCTAAACTCTTCTACTTACCATTTCATCTTATTGAACCCCTCTCTAAAAAATATCGATATTTTCACTGCTGTTCAACTTCAAGCCCTCAAAGTCCATTTTTTTGAATTGACAATAGAGCGCATTTGTTGCCGTGTGTACAAAGAAAAATTTATGTTTTCGGTAGAGCGTATTTGAATCCATCCCAGCTAGAAAGTAGGAATATAAATGCAAGAACAACTTCGGCGACAAAAAAGAACAATTCACTTCATATTCTGACAATAGACATCAAATCGCGAATTTAGCTCAGAAAAGAAAATTATAAAAAATTGAGCTTATTGAATTGAACAGAACGTTATCAGGAAATAAATAAAAAAAGCATTTAGATTTGTTCTCTGGGCGTCATGGGATGGTCATCGTCATCGTCTTTGTCTTCTTCTTCGTCGTCCTTTTTAGAATCATCTTTATCTTCATCAGAATCATCTAAATTCTCCTTTTTCGAATTCTCCTTCTTCGAATTCTCATTCTCCAAAGTTCTGCAGATATGCAGTTTAGCTGACCTGCGACAAGTGGAACAGCAACTGTAACCAATCTTCAGCTGATAGTATTCCTTCGAGCCGTTAATTGAGAATCGATGATTTCCGGAATCGTATGCAGCATCTTGACTCATAATTCCATCAATCAATTTCCACCGAGTCTCAATTTTTACAACAAAAAAGTCATCATCTTCATCGTCGCTGACAGTGCTTCTGTCCACATTTTCCATTGGGAGCTCTTCTTCAGGGAGGGGAAAACACGCACTGTTGAATTGTGGAGTCTTGAGAAGAATCTGAAAAAATAAGAGTTTTCTTGACCCAGAAATATATAGTTTCCGATTTCTAGACCACCAACTTCGAAGCGTCCCAACTCGGCTCAAAAGAACTTAAAGGTGGATTCCGACCAAAATGACTTTGGTGTTCAAATAATGCAAAAAATTGCGTAGATTCCGAATATCACCATGAGAATGCTCAAAAAAAATTTCTATAGCCATAAAACGCTGTCAATGTTTGAACATTTTCCCTCTTTTGGCCGAGTTTTCTCACGTATCCGGCCCGCGGACTAGGATTTTCAGAGAAAACTCGGCCAAAAGGGGGGGGGGGAATGCTTCCGCACCCTTCGACTTTGACGGCGTTTTACGGCTATAGAACATTTTTTTGAGCATTCTCATGGTGATATTCGAAATCTACGCAATTTTTTGCATTATTTGAACACCAAAGTCATTTTGGTCGGAATCCACCTTTAAAGGAGGATTCCGGTCAAAATTTTTCATTGCTTTATAAAAAAAAAATTTTAATAAAAATGAGTGTAGATTCCGAAAATCATAATGATGATGCTCAAAAATCGCTTCAAAACCCCGAGAAATGGCTCCGAAATGAGCAACAATCACTCGAATGGTCTCCAGGGGCCGTGGCCGAGTTTCCAAAAAGAAAGGAGCGGAGTCAGCCAATGAGCGTCATTGTAATTTGCCGACAGCCAATCACAGCGTCCGTAGATGCAATGGCGCTGATTGGCTGACTCCGCCCCTTTATTGGGGAAACTCGGCCACGGCCCCCGGAAACCGTTCGTGTGTTTTTTGCTCATTTCGGAGCCATTTTTCGGCGTTTTACAGCGAATTTTGAGGATTTTCATTATGATTTCTGGAATCTACGCACATTTTTACTTACTTTAAAGCAATACAATTTATTAACCGGAACCCTTTTTAGAATATCCTCTTGATCATTTCTAACCTAAATATCAAACAAAAATAGCCTCTTAGTCCAAAATTTTACTTTTCTGGGAGGTCCAAACTTTGATTTAGGGTCATTTTCTGCAGTTGGTGGCCTAGAAAACTAAATTCATACTACTTACGTCTCGAATCTTCACAAGTCTTTCTTCGGTCAACTTCATCGATTTGATGGTGATCTCTTTGAAATGGAAGAGTTTTTCGATTGGAAATTTGTCCGGCAAGCGACAATCCATTTGGAAAATTTCGATTTTTGTCCAAATCTCCATTTTTATGACCTTCTCCAATTCTTTCTCAGCTTCATCGTCCTCGTTTCTAGCCGTATCATTCTCCGATTTTTTCAGAGTTTTCATTTTGTCTTTCAAACATAGTTTCTTGAGATAATTTGAGTCGAAAAACGGCAGAATCTCGTGAAACGGGTCATTGTAGTACAAATTCAACTCGTTGGCGCGAATTTTGAAATTCAAAGAATTCAGAAAATCGACGACTCGTTTGATGATCGGACCGTTAGTGTGATATGTATAAATTGAGAATCTTCCAATTTTCTGGTTTGGAGTCTTCAAAAATATTCGCGCATCAGATGTCATCAGATGTGCGAATACGTCTTCCGTAAGATTCAATTCTTTCGTTTTCGTTTCTTCAAATACACTGACACAGTGTACTTCGAATCCGAATTCGTCTTCCTTTTCCGCTCGAAGATATTCAATTACCTCGGTTTCCCATCCAAAGCGCATTCCATTGTAGCCAAAACACAGAAAAACTCTTTTGCAGTCGGCGTTTGTCTTATCCACAATTCCACGAAGATTGCGGCTCACTTTCCGGAGTACCAGCCTGAAATTTCGGGAAAATTGTCAATAGAGCATACTTGTTCCGTTAAAAAAGTATTTTTTAGTATTAGCGATATTTTGGGTACGTTTTTGCGCTCCATTGCGAAAAAGGCTGAAATTTGAATTTTCAGTTTCCCTGTTTTTTGCCTGTTTTCAAAAAAGATTTTTTTGGTGAGTGTGTGGACTCCTCGTGGACAACTCGACAGTTAAAATTAAAAGAGGAATCCGATCAAAAATTTGTCTTGCTTTAAAATACGTAAAAATGTGTGTAGTTTTCGAAAATCTCAACTAAATTGCGCAACAATCGCTATAGAATCCCGAAAATTGACTCCGAAATGAGCGAAAATCGCCGAAGTTGTATCCGGTGGCCGTGACCGAGTTTTCCGAAAAAGGGGCGGAGTCAGCCAATGAGCGTCTTTGGAGTCGTGCGGCAATCAATCACTGCGCTCGGCTCCGCCCTTTTTTTGGGAAACTCGGCCACGGCCAGCGGATACAACTTCTGCGATTTTCGCTCGTTTCGGAGTCAATTTTCGGGATTGTATAGCGATTTTTGCGCATTTTCATCATGTTTTTTATAATCTACACACTTTTTTACGTATTGTAAAGCAATACAAGTTTTTGATCAGAGTCCTCCTTTAATTTCAACTGCTGCACGAGTTGTCCACGGGGAGTCCACGCACTCACCAAAACATCTTCGATTTTTTTGAAAACAGACAATAAAAACGGCGGGAAAACTGAAAATTCAAATTCCAGCCATGTTCGCAACGGAGCGCAAAGGAAACTTTTTTGTAAAAACTGCAATAGAGCGAATTTGCGTTATCCTACCGATCAAACATATCCGTTCTCTCCACAATTTTCTCCAGGACTTCATTTGTCAAATCGTTCAATGTCAACGAACTCTCCGGTCTGAAAAGTAAAAGTTCAGAAAAAATGCTGATTAGAGCGAACTTGCATACCTTTTCTCAATCGACAAATCAGGGCTCCCTTGATGGAACTTGTTTTTTTGTAGAATCTCCACGTATTTGTAGAATCTCCACTCGAAATCCAGAAATTCAATTTTCGGATTTTTCGGATTTTGGCACCATTCCTGGTACGATTCGAAATCGTTTTCATCTTTAAGAGCGGCCTTCAGAATGAATTTGTTGATCGCGCTGGCATCCGGATAGTCATTTTCCACTTTAGAATCCACAGTATCCTCCTCAATCGCAGTTCTTTCGATAATAAAACAGTAATTATTATTGATGTTTCTCCTCTCACGCTCGGTGCGCAAACACAAACAAAAGTAATCCTTCGAATTCGGAATCAAGAATCCACCAATTTTCGGACTGAACGTATTTTCGGACTGAACGTTTTCGAAGATTCTGCTGATTTTATCGGTTGAAGCAAGTCCGGTCGGCTGTTTGATTTCAAGACATTCAAAGTGAGCACGTTTGATGAGGTCCTGGAAAGAAGCGCTCTTCAGAATTACGAATCGAGATTGAGCATTTTAAAGAAGGAATCCGGTCAAAATTTTTTTTTGGCTTAAGATATGTAACAATGTGTGTTGATCTCGAATATCATAAAGAAAATGCCGAACTCAGTGTATTTTCTCAGCTATCGCCTTTTTCGCCAATTTGAGTCATTTTTCTGGTTTTTTCGACTGAAACTAGTTGAATTATCAAATTTGAATTCAGTTTCAGCCGAAAAAAAAAAACAGAAAAAATCACTCAAAATGGCAAAAAAGGCGGTGGCCGAGAAAACTCCGGGAGTTAGGCCACAGCCCACGGAGACCATTCGAGATAAAAAGGGTCTTTTTGAAACGGATTTTCTAGAGTTTTAGAGAGATTTTTGAAGCATTTTCATTATGATTTTTGGATTCACTAGGGGGTGCCCCGGACGTAAGGTGGAGTTGGAAGATGAATGATATACCATTCGAAAGAGAAATTCATGCTGATTTCAACGCGAATTTTCAATTTTGCAACGGACTTCTGAGAATCGAGATATTCAGGTTGGAAGACTAAGACAGTGGTTATAAGTGTCCAATGCATCAAGCCAGAATGATCGTAAAAATCGTTCAAATGGGTTGGGATGGCACAAATATTGTCAAAATACGTTAATCTATCAAATCCAAAAGGTTTCTTGATGTTTTTTCAAAAAAATTTTTTTTGAGTTTTTGGGATTTATTGTCATTTTTCGAGAAAAGTCAAAAAATTTTTTTTTCGAAAAAACATCAAGAAACCTTTTGGATTTGATAGATTAACGTATTTTGACAATATTTGTGCCATCCCAACCCATTTGAACGATTTTTACGATCATTCTGGCTTGATGCATTGGCCACTTATAACCACTGTCTCAGTCTTCCAACCTGAATATCTCGATTCTCAGAAGTCCGTTGCAAAATTGAAAACTTGCGTTGAAATAAGCATGAATTTCTTTTTCGAATGGTATATCATTCATCTTCCAACGCCACCTTACGTCCGGGGCACCCCCTAGTCAGCACAAAGTTTTGCATATTTTAAAGCAATACAATTTTTTAACCGGAATCCTCCTTTAAAGAAAAAACTACTACTCACATCTCGTATCTTCTTCAATCGTTCTGTGCCAACTTTTGCGAATCGACAACCAATCTTCTTGAAATGAAATAATTCTTCGAGTGGAAACTCATTCGGCAAAAAGTCCGTTTTGAAAACCTCCGCCATTTTCCAATGTTCCGTCTCCATTATTTCTCTCCATAGCTTCATATCCTTGATCGAACAATTAATCTTGATTTTTTTCAAAATCATCGGCACCAATATTTGTAGAGTCGGAATAATTGTGTTGATTGCCTTTGAATTGAATTGTCCTAGAATGTAAACTTCTTCCACGTGAATCGGACGATTCAATTTTTTAATCATTGCGATCAGATGGTTTGAAGCATCGGGAAAACCAATTTCAATTTCGAGCTTTTCAATTGTCAAGTTTGGATTCTTCAGAAACTTTTCAGCATCATAACACATCATCTTCAGACGGCTTCTTTCATCAGATGCAAACTTTTCCGATACTTTGAGATGAATGGCGTCACCATCGTCGTCGTCACAGAATACGGCTCCCTCGCGGTTGTAGAAAATGCACCATTTGTTTATCCCAATGAAGCAATCGTCATCATCTTCCCAAAAATGCAATATGAATTCATCACAATGGAACTTCGAGTTATCCACCAATTGGCGCATGTCACGACACGTTTTTCGAAGGATTAGTCTGAAAATAAGAAATTTTTATCACTGGGGCGCGTTTTCATTTCTATACCGGTCGATGACGTCAAGCTTCTTCATAACGTGTTTGAATGATTCCTTCATTTTATCTGACAACGGACTCATCTCTTCCGAACTGCAAATCATTTTTTCAAAATTTCATTAGAGCGCATTTGCATTCCTTACCTGTTTTGAGGTGACAAGGTTCCCGGACTCGAATCCATTTTCTGAAGACGATTAATAATAATAATAGATTTTTCGATGGATAATTCTTCAAAAAAGCGAAAGTTTTTCTTGTTGGCAGAAACGTGGACTCTTATTGATTTTGGTGAGTTTGGATGAAGGGGTGAAAACAAGAAAAAAACGGCGGGGCAATTTAGAAATGTTACGCAAACAAAAACAAAAAAAATTCTTTATAAGTTTCTAAACAGCCACGTCGGCACAGCGACCTAGAAGCGGTGGTATGCAAACGCGCTCCGCTGATTTGGTGCAAATCGCCTAGTTTTGACAGCTCAGTATTCAAATTCCTGCGATTTTTTTCGGGGTTTTGTAATGTCATTTACCTGGAAAAAACCTTGGAATCTATTACTGTCAGTTTTTCCCTTCCGATTTCTTTAAACAGTTAAGAACAACCCTTTTTTCAAATCTGAAGTTGCTTTTTATAATGTCTAGTTTATTTAGTTTAAGAGTCCTCCAGACCCCTTTTCTGCTATTTAGCCTACTTTCCCACTGGACAATCCCTTCCTCATTCCTCGACCCCTCAACTCTGCAGAATCCCTTTTCGCCATCTCTACCAGATTCCCAGACCCCTTTTCAGATTTGTTTAGATAACATTGACAGCTCTATTACGTCAACGAGTTGGGTTACCTGAAAGATCCTACACTTCACTACCCCTTTCCTTTCCATTCTTCATCTTTTTTACCCATATCTCTTTCTGTCGAAGGCCCAAAGTTTCAGAATGTCTTCGTCTGATTCTCCGCTCGGTCCACTCATCGACGTCTCTGGTGACAGCGTTCCGAACAAATCACAATGCAAAAATGATTCCAATGGAAGGAAATCGGGCAACTTGAATAACGACTTTACCAATAGACTCAACTTCATTGAGAAAACTCTCGATAAAATTCTTGAGATATTGACTGCAGACGAAAAGAAGCAGAAAGACATCGAAACTTGTGACCTAGTAATAAGGTTTATGGCAGTTATTTATGGAATCCTCCTGTTAATAATGGTGTTCGCAAGCTATCATAATAGCATGTCGGTGAGTTTCATTTCATATACCTGATCACGTAAATCGATTCCATTTTTCAGATCAAGTCGACTCTAAACAATATCACGGCCCAACCGAAGCAAACAGCCATCCACTAACCCTTCGAAAACAATATCCCCATTCCAGACAAGTCAAAGTTCAATAGATTTGAAGTTAGTTTTCTCCTCATAGTAATTTTACGAAACTTAATGGATATTCCTTTCAGGGGCATCACGAGCGTCCTCCTGTATTCATTGAAGAACCCTTCTCTCAATATGCTCTAACTACGATGGATCTGGTGGACTTGCAAAAATTCAGTAATCAACAAGGCAAACATTTTGGCGACATTCCTCAAACTCCGGAAATCAAAAGGGTTCTGGAAAAGATAGACTCCTTATCCCATAACAAGAAACTCGAGTTGGTCACTTGGGAACCACTCCCATCGGCATTCAAAGGAGTCAAGGAATATCTACAATTACCCAGGAATAGCGGGACTTATGAGGAGAAATTCATGTACATGGCACGGCCCAATATTCCTATCATTAAGGAATATACCTTTCTGCGCTTCCAACTTGATTCATCAGTTCGTAATACCTGGCATAGGAATTGCGAAGAGCCTCAAGGGATTGTCGCCGATAAAAAAATCAGTTTCAAGACGGAGGCAAATGGGAAACTTACAATCTCAGAAAGCCGCGTTGTTGGAGAGAAAGTTGTGCACATGGAGAGAGTCTATTTCAGATCGATAGAGAATCTTCTTGAAATGGCCGATTGGTATTTTGTTCGACTATAATGGAAAATGTTTTCCCTGTATTTCTTCTTTCCCTACCTCGTCCCTTTTTGATGTTTTTCGTTCCCCCTGTTCCCCATCCTCCCTGTCCCTGAATTTTCCTTTTATCCCTACTCCCATCCCTTCTGTTGTTATGTTGCGTTTTCAAAATTTGTCAATACTGAATAAATCTTGATTTCCAAATCTTTTTTCAATAACCCCGGTTTTTACCCCAGTCTGTCAGAATCCCTCTTTGATTCCCAAGCCTATCTACAGGTTTAGAGATCTGCCTAGATAGTCTTGACAGCTCTATTATCCCCTGGTTCTTTAGAATCCCGTTTCTGTGGTCTTCAGACTCCCACATCTATCCAGAGGTAGTATATAGACAGACTTGACAGCTCCATTAGTGACAACCGCTCCCCCCCCCTCCCGCTATTCCTTCAGAATTCATTTTTGTTGTTCTCAGAATCCCAAGACTTATCTAGAAATCTAGATAGTCCTTAATTTGTCACTCTTGGGTTCTTATCCTTCATTGTCTCGTTAGCACCTTTCGTTTTTCCCACAAGCTGAATCTGGATTTGTTGGGATGCATAGTAGACAATTTGGGAGTGTACTATTCTTAATATTCTTGGGATTACTGTTGGCTGCTGTCGTTGGGGGGGGGGTGGTGCTAGTGGTGGATGCACTTTTTTAAATCGATTATTTATTTTGCCTTCAGAATCCCAAAATTTTCTAGAAATCTAAAATTCTCAATAGAGCGCCCTTGCAGTATGTGCCACTCTATCTAATCCCTCCACTAGCACCTTTCTTCCCAGGAGCCCAAAACAAAAAAATATGGACCCTCATTCAAACTCTGTGCCCCTACACTCTTCTACCCAATATTCTTTTTTTAGACCCTCTCCTTTTAAAATATCGATATTTTCAGAATGCTCTTCAACGCCAAACCCTCAACGCCTTCAAAGTCCCAAAAAGCTAAAATTCTTCAAGGATTTGTTACTCTCTTCTTGTTCGTCTTTGTTGTCTGCCTGGCAGCGATTTTGGGTTCCATTCTTGTAAGTTTTTTCTCAAATCTCACCTTAAAATCTGAGATAAATTTCAGGAACAAAGAGCAACCCTCAACCCATCCGATCTGGAGGACTTGGAAGACTTCACTTTCCTCCAAGACATCAAAGCTGGCCAAGTTGACGAAGCCTTGAAAGTCGTCCGTGCTATCGAGAAGTTCAACAATTTGACCAACCGGGAAAAGCTGGAAAACTTCAAATGGCGTCCACTGGCATCGAAATTCGAAAGAGTTCAGGAGTATCTCGAGTTGACTGGCCAGAATGGCACCTACCACGAGAAGTTCTTGTACATGAGCACTCCCACATTCCGAGTTCTCCCAGGAGGTAAAATGAACGTGACATTCTCCCTTGGAACAGTGAGCATCCAGCATCAGTATCGAGGAAAGAAAAACATTCACTCTACGGAATGGAAAATTGCAGAAAATGGGCTACAGGATATCGCGAACATTTTCTATGAGAAAGGAAAGGTTATGGAGACCATCAGATGCTATTACATTCCAGTGGAGGACATGCTTAAAATTTGATTATGTTTTTTCTTGTTGTGAATAAAAGTTGGTTCTGAAATTCTATGAGTTATTTAACTTTTGAAAACATGTCAACATGTCGATGGTCTACTCAGCCTTGTCTACTCAGAATCCACTTTGTCCCCATTATGGATGACCTTCATAGTCCAATCCCTGTTCTGAAATCTCTTTTGATTACTTTGAAATCTTTTAAAATACCCCTGAGAGTCAGTATCACTCCATCTAATCCCTTCATTAGCACTTTTCTTCCCAGGAGCTCGATAACATCATATTGATCATCATTCAAACAGTCGGCGACGTGGCACAATAAGGGGGGGGGGGGGGGCGGGGCGAAGTCTGGGTGTGCCACACACTGTGAACGTTGCGACGCAAATTCTGGAAGATTCCGGAGAGTGGCGAGTAGTATGCAGAGCATTCTGGACAGTATTCTAGAAGGTCACATCGTATTTTCTTCTAAATACATGTGCTGGTTTTGAGGAACTTAAATGTTGAATGCCCTTGGTTTCTCATGCGTTCTTGTCCTCTTCCTTTTTCAATTTTCTACTTTTTCCTTCAAATCTGAAGTTGATATTTATAATATCTAGTTTAAGAGTCCTTTCGACTCCTTTTCAGCTATTCAGCCTATTAGCCCCTGGACAATCCCTTCCTCATCCTTCGACCTGAGCTCTTCAGAATCCCCTTTTCTCCATCCCTACCAGATTCTCAGACCCCTATTCCGATCTGTTTAGATAGCCTTGACAGCTCTATTATGGAGTCGCACTCCTTAATCCATCACTATTTCGCCCCTTCTGTTTCCTATCTTGTCACATTCTGCAATCATCCCAGGAGCTGGATTACGTGAGAGGCTAGTCCATTCACTTTGATCCTTCACTTTATTACCCTTTTTCTTTTCATTCGTCGACTTTTCTTATTTCCACAGCTCTTCTTTTCAAAAGCCCTAAGTTTCAGAATGCCTTCGTCTGGTTCTCCGCTCGTTTCACTCACCGACGACTCTAATGAGAACGTTTCAAGCGGATCAAAATGCAAAAAAGATTCTAATGGAAGTGAATCGGCCAACGAGATTAATGAACTTATCAATCTTATCAATAGAATCAACACCATTAATAACGACTTTACCAACAAGCTCAACAACATGGAGAAATCTTTAAAATCAACTCTTGAGATATTAACTACATCTGAAAAGAAGCAGAAAGACATCGAAAGTTGTGACGTAGCAATCGGGTGTGTGACAATTGTTTATGGAATCCTCCTGTTAATATTGATGTTTGCAAGCTATCATAATAGCATGTTGGTGAGTGTCATTTCTATACCTGATCACGTAAATCAATTCCATTTTTCAGATCAACTCGATTATAAGCAATCACACGGTCCTACCGGAACAAGTAGCCATTCACCAACCCGTTGGAAACAATATCCTCCCCGCAAGAGAACAGCTGAATAGTATCAAGTGTCTTGAAGATCTTCCAGACAACTGGCTGACCAAGTGGATTCCAGACACGTCGAAATTTAAGAGAGATTTCACCAGAGAGTGGATGAGAAAATGGCATTTGGAAAAATCATTTTAATGCCGTTGTTTTTGTATTTGGTGTGTGGGATCTACATAAAATTCTAAGGTTTTTGGCGCTTTTGAATTTTGGCTGCGCCCCCTCTGCTGTAGAATACGGCCTTCTGAAGTCAGCACTTTCGGAAAAATGAAAATGGTCCTAACGACTCAAACTTTTTTTTGGAATGTAGGAAATGATTTGTTAATTCACTTTGTCAACTACAACTTTTCTCCAACTTCTCATCTTCTAACTTTTTTTTTCGATTTTTTGACGTTTTTGTCACTTTTTTGTACTTTTTTCAATTTTCTGAAAAATTTTGTACAGGATGACATCAAGATATTTACAGATTCAGATTCCTCATGCTTTTTTAGTCCAGAAAAAAACCAATCAAAGAAAAAAAAAGGTTGAGGTTTTTTGCAAAATGACGAAATGTGTGAAATCACAAAAGGGTCCCCCCTTATGAAAAATGTTCTGAAAAAATAAATTTTGAGCTAGAGCTTCGATTTATATATCAAATTGTAGATAAAGTCTAGCTTCACAATTGTCATAACTACACCAAACTAAGAGCTATTCATCTTCACCTAGAAAAACGCATTGGCGCGAGACACCTTGAAAATCCATTTTTCTTAAGGTCAACTTTTTTGATGTTTTTTTCACTTTTCCGAGAAAAATTTATACTGGATGACATTGAGATAATTTTTGATTCAGCTTGACCATATTTTTTTGACTGAAAACATAATATAAAAACAAGAAAAAAAAGTTGAGGTTTTTTGAAAAGGGACAAAATGTGCGAAATCACATAAGGGTCCCCCCTTATGAAAAATGGTCTGAAAAAACAAATTTTAAGCTAGAGCTTTGATTTTTACTTCAAATTGTAGATAAAGTCTAGCTCTACAATTATTATAACTACACCAAACTGATAGCTATTCATCTTCACTTTAAAAAACGCATTGGCGCGAGGTGACCTCCGAACCACTGAAAAAAAAATTTTCGCCTGAATTTTCAAGGTGTCTCGCGCTGATCCGTTTTTCAAGGTGAAGATGAATAGCTGTTAGTTTGGTGTAGTTATAATAATTGTAGAGCTAGACTTTATCTACAATTTGATATAAAAATCATAGCTCTAGCTCAAAATTTATTTTTTCAGAACTTTTTTCATAAGGGGGGACCCTTTTGTGATTTCACACATTTCGTCATTTTGCAAAAAACCTCAACCTTTTTTTTTCTTTGATTTGTTTTTTTCTGGGCTAAAAAAGCATGAGGAATCTGAATCTGTAAATATCTTGATGTCATCCTGTACAAAATTTTTCAGAAAATTGAAAAAAGTACAAAAAAGTGACAAAAACGTCAAAAAATCGAAAAAAAAAGTTAGAAGATGAGAAGTTGGAGAAAAGTTGTAGTTGACAAAGTGAATCACCAAATCATTTCCTACATTCCAAAAAAAGTTTGAGTCGCTAGGACCATTTTCATTTTTTCGAAAGTGCTAACTTCAGAAGGCCGTATTCTGAAGCAGAGGGGGCGCAGCCAAAATTCAAAAGCGCCAAAAACCTTAGAATTTTATGTAGATCCCACACACCAAATACAAAAACAATGGCATCAAAATGATTTTTCCAAATGCCATTTTGTTTCCGTTTTGGTCGATTCTCTCGCGGATTGTCTCTTAAAAGATTTGAAGAATACGCGATCTACCGCAAGTTCAACAGAAAGGAAGAACTTACATTCAGAATTTCTGGACTCGCGATGACAAGAATGACAGAGGGCAAAATGGGTTTTCAATTTGTAACACGACAGGGAATGTATTTTATGACTGGTCCATGTATCTACAACACGGAATCCGGAAAACGTACTTTTCAATTGAATAACGGAACATTGTATTTCGAGGAAGACTTCAAATCGAAAAACGGAACCCAAATGCGAGTGACTCTTGCGTACCAACTCGCTGATTCGGATTTAGTCTAGTTTCAAGAGATGTGTAAACTAACTTTTTATTCTTCAAATGCTCAATTATTCGTTTTTCTTGTAACCCCTCACTGTCCCAACCTTCGTTTTTATTTTGTATTTTTTGTCAAACATCTCAAGCCAATTTGACATTGAACCCTACCCCCCCCCCCCCAATTGTGTTGTTTTTCCTTTCCTTCTCTTTGAATTTTCAATAATTTCGAAAATGGTTCCCCCCCCCCCCTCTCTTTGTTCCTTATCTATTTTGTTGTCGTGAATAAAAATTGCATTTGATATTTTTTATTGATGTTTCGAACACAGTATACCAAGCTCCCCTTTGCTTTATTGGTCACCAAGCCAGACTTCTCCCAGCCTTCAGAACCTCTTCGTCACGTCATCGTCTATGATTTGTCGTCAGAATCCCATTCTAATCTTGACAGTCCAATTAGTGTATCTCACTCTCCAATCCATCACTATCCCTTCTGTCTTTTATCTTGTCACCTCTTCATCCCAGGAGCCAAATAAAATATGACTTGAAAGGTGAGGCCGCCCGCTCTTCATATTCCCACACAACCCCTAATTTATCTAGTGTTTTTGTGAGATAAAACAACCTGATTCAAATGTGCAAAAACTTGTATTCTGACGTCTCTGATGAATACGAAAGAAATCTAAAAGCACCGCCCAAGTTAGAGTTAGTTTTTCAAACACAGTATATCTAGTTTTCCAATTTTCCATTGGTTCCATAGTTGGAATCCCAGAATCCCTTCCTCCCTCTCATCATGAAAAACTGTCTTCAGAATCCATAACCCTCTTTAGATTTGTCTAGATTATCTTGACAGTTCATTTAGTGTATCTCACTCTCTAAACCATCACTATTCCAAACCGTCTGTTTTCTATCTTGTCACCTTCTGTCTTTATCCCAGGAGTCAAGTAAAAATGGTGAACGAGACCGCCCAGTCTTCGTAACCTAACACAACCCTTCATTCAACTTTTGTTTTTGTGAAAATCTGCGAAAATCGATTTTTGCCGTCCTATCGTTCTTGCCCATATAAGGTTATGGTGTACTGTCAGATAGTGTAGGTATTCGCAACCCTAACTTCTACACTCTAACATCGATTATTTCCTGTGCTATTTTTTTGTCTTGTCTCTCAGAATCTCATTACGAATTCCCTAAAATTTCAGAATGTCTTCCACTGGCTCCTCATTCGATGGACTCTCTGACGTCTCTGATGAATACGAGAGAAAATCTAGAATCACTACCTATGTTAGAGTATCGCCTACAGAGCGTCCTTCACCTGATCACTCCAGCGATTCTGACGACTCCGATGTTCCAACTGTCAGAAAGTCATCTACCAAGAAGAATAGCACTGAGAGAAGACTCATCAACAAAATGGAAGCTCTCATTCAGAAATTAGACTCTATGGAGGATGATTCCAGCAATTCCGACGAGTCCGAAGCTATCGATTACACTCCACATGGGATTTTGGAGGAAGTAAAAAAAGTCCGTAACAAGATCGACGGTGTGATCTGTTTTCTAATAATAATTACAGTAATCCTAGTGATCTTCCTTTTTTCCAGCTTCCTTTTCGCCCTCAAAGTGAGTTTATTTTTCAACAACAAATTCACAATATACCAACCACCTTTTTATAGAGCGACTATGTACTGTGCAACATCAATCAACTCTTGGAGAAACATCTGACTATTCAAAGCAATCTAACAGCTATCACCACTGCTAGAGACAAGTTGAACAAGATGAAATGTCTCGAGGACCTCCCGGATGCCTGGTTGTCAGATTGGATTCCAGAAAAATCGAAATTCAAAGGACTTGATGAACTTGTGGAGACCTACAATTTGAATCTTCATGAAGCTATGCGCCTTGAACGATCCAAGATAGGGTTGAAGAGAACATCTGAAATTCGAATGAGTTTTAGTTTCAATATTCGGTCAGGTGTGCAGCTGGAAATCAGTGGACCATGCGTGTATCACTCAGAAGTCGGAAAGCTCACGTTTTATCTGGAAGATGGAAACTTGCACATCGTGGAGAGCTATTTTTCGAATTATGGAAAACAGAAGAGTGCTACTTATGTCTACCGCATCGATGATGCAGATTTGATTTAATGTCTTAATTTTGCCCCGCCCCTTTCAGTCCAGCCCTCCCCCCCCCCTTTTCTTTTTTGTGTCATCTCTCCTCATTCCAAAGTTTGGCTTTATTTATTTTCACTGGAAAAATGAATAAATTTATTGATTTACAACATGTCTCCCAAAATCCTCTCAAAGACAGGGTATCGAAAAACAGAGGTTTCAAAAGAATGCTGCCTCAGTTCTAAAAAAATAGGTTTTTTGAAAGTTCCAAGTTTTAGAATATTGTCATGTTTCCCTCAGAGGATTTTCAGACAGTTTCTTTTGAAAATTAACAAGTTTTTGGCATTCATAAACTTTATTGAAGAAACCATTACAATTTATTATAGCTACTAACAATAAGACATATGATAATGCTAGAAATGAATTCCATCGGAGTTGATCCAGCTTGAGAAGCTTGGTTTGTTTGTCAAAACTTGAGATCCACACTTGATATTGAAGTTCAAAATACTCCTTGAGGAATTCTCCATCTGTTGACTCATTATACTTTAAAGCGGACTCTATGCCCTTGGTAATAGAAATTGATGAGACCCTCTTAAAAAGTTCCAAATCGATGTTGAAAGTCTTCATCTCGTTTCCGTCCACCACTACCACTTTTCAATCTACAATCTACAGGTCAGACCTGTAGAACAGGTAACAATTCATTGTATTATATATTGTTTGTCGTTTGTATGTAGACTCGTGATGAGATTACAATTTTTGTATATTTCTCTGTCCCAGTTGGATATTTTTGAGAGTACGTGTAGATGCATTCAAAAGACAATTTCATTGTGTACACACTTTTCCTCCATCATCTATGTATTTCTTTCTTCGATGTTTCTCTTTTTAGCTCAAAAGCGTTTCATTTTCTTTTTGAAATTTTAGAATGTCGTCCAGTGATTCTTCATTCGATCAACTTTCCGGCGTGTCCGAAGACAACGAGGTTCATGTAGCTTCGAAGGAAACAAAAATTGCTGCCAATGAAAAGCGCCGCCACTTGAGCGATTCGGATTTTTCCAGTGACCCCGATATTTCAAGTTCAAAGGACTCATCCACCAAGAAGAATAGTAGCGGATTCAAGAGAATGGACACACCCCTCGAGAAACTGATAACCAAAGAAGCTAAAAGTTCGAGCGTCTTGTTCGTTTTGGTGATAATATTGGTAGTGCTGCATGTGATTATACAAATACAAGTAGTGAGTTTTTGTTTGATATTAGAATATGCCAACCTAGTCTTTTTTCAGATGAACACCACTCTGGACAAGCTCACCACTCAAATGGAACAACTTTTCCATCACAAAAACAATCTAGTTAATAGCACTAGAGAAAGGCTGAACAAAATCGAATGTCTCGAACAACTTCCAGAAGCTTGGCTAAGCAAATGGATTCCAGAAAAATCGAAATTCAAAGGATTTGATGAATATGTCCGAGCCTTCCAAATGGATCGTCACCAAATTCTCCGCCTCGAGAAAGCTAAGCCAATAATGGGAAGAAAGTCGGAGCTGAAAATGAGTCTATATTTCGCCATGCGACATGAGGAGAATAGAGTAATCGAAATTTCTGGGCCATGTGTGTACCACTCGAGAACAGACAAACTAACTGTTTACATGCAAGATGGAAACTTGCACATAAGAGAGAGCCAGAACTTACATCTATCGAAAATGTATACTGTGACTTATGTGTACCGTATCGATGACAGTGATTTGTTGTGATCACTGTGTCTTCAGATCAGACCATTATTGTTCTTGCGCTTGATTTGATAGCTAACTCTATTGGAAAATAAATCACTTGGATTATAAATAACCTTTTTCTTTGGATTACCGCCGGAATCCCAGACCCCTCTAAGCAGATGTTCAGACAGTGCAACTGTCATGTTTCTAATCCTCTATTGTCTCCTTACTGCCCACCATTACCACCTTTCCTTGGGTGAGGGAGGAGACGTATTGTAGGTGGAAAAGTGTCCAACTGTTTGCCCGCAGCTGTTCGGTGGTCCATTCGACCTATTTTTTCGGTGGTCCATATGCCCTATTTTCTATGGAATGTTCGCATCCCAGAATGACTGTACTTTGCTGCCTGGAAACCCATATTTCTTCTTACTCGTTTTGTGTCTGTTGAGAGTATTCCGACTTCCAAGTAATCTCGCTAGTTGCTTAATAATTACTATTAGCGATATTCCTCAAGGGGAAACGCGCTCCAACGCCAACTTGGCTGAAATTTGAATTTTCAGTTTTCCCGCCGTCTTGAAAACAGCGAAACATGTTTCGGTGGGCGCGCGGACTCCTCGTGGATAATTCAACTGCTGCCCTAGTTGCCCACAATGAGTCCACACACCCACCGAAAAGTATTTCGCTGTTTTCACAACGGCGGGAAAGCTGAAAATTCAAATTTCAGCCAAGTTGGCGATGGAACGCGTTTCCCCTTGGCGAATATTGCTAATACCCATCTATAGTGTTTTCTCTGCAATTGTATCTTCATGGTTTGAGTTATCCTACCGCTTTTAACTTCAGTATTTTCAGAATGTCCGTCTCTTCCTTCGACCGCCTCTCCGAATTTTCCGATGAAGACGAAAAACAGGGGGCTCCTGGTGCACCCACTGAACCTGTCACTGCAGACTCCAATGAATCCACTGTTCTCAAGAAACGACGCTCTAAAAAATTTTTCGAAAAGAGCATCCAATGAATATGATATGACCTCCAATGAATCGGATGACTCCGACGCTTCTGACTGCCCGGACGAAGTCAATGGTTACAAGCGCTTATTGAAGAAATTCAAGTCGTTGAAAGAGGAGAAAGAGCAGACTGACAGCGTGAACAAGGTCTTATATATTGGTCTTCTGTTTTTCATAGTTGCTACGTTTCTCTCCCTGCTCGTTCATCAAATTTATATTCACATGGTGAGTTTTACAAATTATTTATGTGTAGTGTACACCATTTGCTATTTTTCAGTTGAAGCAAGAGTTGTCTAATCTGGCCTCATACAAAGAAATCATTGCTCAAACGACCTGCTTGACCAATAACTTGACTAACGAAACATCAACATCGATGTCACCTAGGGAATTGTTGAATAGGATGGAGTGCCTCGAGGAGCTTCCAGATGCATGGATGAACAAATGGAAGCCCGACTTCTCCAGATGGAAGGGATTCGATGAATGGGCGATTCTAGACAAGTTCAATCTTCAGCAAGAAATAAGATACACCAAATACAGAGTTGTTTTGAAAAGAACATCATACAGAGAAATTAGTTTTCAGTTCCTTTTGTGGAATATGTCAGGAGAAGTGTGCCATCTAACAGGCTCATGTGTTTACTATTGTGAATCTCAAAAGTTTGCTGCTTACTTGAACGCTGGTTTTCTGCATATTGAGGACGATATGACGACAAAAAATGGAACTCAAGTTCGCTTGGTTTTTGTTTACAAAATCGAAGATTATGATTTGATTTGATTTGATTTTTATTGTTCAAGGCATTTTTTGTCCCTCCTCACCTGATCTTTCCATTTATTTTTAACTCTTCGCTTCCCTTCTCCCCCTTTCCTTATCATCATGTTGTAAGTCCCAAACTTCCGAAGAAATCTTTTAAAAAAATCTGGTCTCACCATTCTCGTTGTTTTGCTTGATTATAAATGGTCTTAGAAAATAAATCACTTGGATTATAAAAACCTTTTCCCTTGATTTACCGCCGGATTCCCAGACCCTTATAAGCAGATGTTCAGATAACATCAACAGGTCTGCCAGTGCAACTGTCATTTCTCTAATCCTCCATTGTCTCGTTACTGCCCACCATTACCACCTTTTCTTGGGCGAGGGAGGAGACACAGTGTGACCTAGTATAGGTGGAAAAGTGTCCTGTAGAGTGTTTGCCCTCTTCTGACTGATGGTCCATATGACCTATTTTTCGTTATTTTGTATCGCATCCTAGAATGACTGTTGGCTCTCTGCTGCCTAGAGACCCATATTTCTTCTTGTTCGTTTTGTGTCTGTTGAGAGTATTCCAACAGCCAAATAGTCACGATATTTGCTTGATAATTACTATTAGCGATATTCTTCAAGGGGAAACGCGCTCCAACGCCAACTAGGCTGAAATTTGAATTTTCAATTTTTCCGCCGTTTTGAAAACAGCGAAACATGTTTCGGTGGGTGCGTGGACTCCTCGTGGACAATTCATTTGCTGTTCTTGTTGTCCACGATGAGTCCACGCACCCACCGAAACATATTTCGCTGTTTTCACAACGGTGGGAAAGCTGAAAATTCAAATTTCAGCCAAGTTGGCGATGGAGCGCGTTTGCCCTTGGCGAATATTGCTAATACCCATCTATATTATTTCCTCTGCTGTTGCATCTTCTTTGTTTGAGTTATCCTACCTCAATTAATCACAGTATTTTCAGTATGTCTGATTCTTCCTTCGACCGCCTCTCCGATTTTTCCGATGAAGACGAAAATCACGGGACTACGCTGACCGAAGCACCCACTGAACCTATCACTGCTGACTCCAATGGTTCCTCTGTTCTCAAGAAACGCCGCTCTAAGAAAGTTTCGAGAAGAGCATCCAGCGAATCTGATTTGAGTTTGATTGACGCTGAAGCTTCTGACTGCCCGGATAAAGTCAATGATACAAAGCCCTTATTGGAAGAAATCCAGTCGTTGAAAGAGGAAAAACAGAAGACAGACATAAAGTAGAAGATCTTGTATATTTGTTTTTGGATTCTCGTATGTATCTCATTATTTTCCATGATCTCCTATCAAAGTAAAATGTACAACGTGAGTTTTACAGACTTTTTTTGTGCAGTGTACACCAATTACTACATATTTTTCAGTTGAAGCAAGAGGTGTCAAATTTGACCTCATCCCACTGCCCGACCAATAACTTGACTAACGAAACATCGACATCGATGTCACCCAGGGAAAGATTGAATAGGATGGAGTGTCTTGAGGAACTTCCAGACGCATGGATGGACAAGTGGAAGCCCGACGTCTCCAGATGGAAGGGATTCGATGAAATCGCGCGCATCAAGAACATTACTGTTCAGGAGGCAGTACAGTTCAAGAAGAAAACAATTGTTCTGAAAAGAACGCATAACCTTGGAATGAGTTTGCAAATGTATTTATGGAATCAGAGAGGACCATTGTATCATATGACCGGTCCGTGCGCCTTCTATTGCAAAACTCGAAAATTCACTGCTTATTTGAACACTGGCATGCTACATATCGAAGGTGATATCACAACGAGAAATGGTACCAAAACGCGCTATGTTTGGGTCTATGGTATCGATGATAATGATTTGATCTAATTTCATGTTTCTCTACCTGAACCTTGGCTTTCTGTTTCTACGATTCATCATTCTTTCACTGCTCCCATATTCCTTTTTTGTTCCAATTTCACCCATCTCGAAATCTTCCCTTTTGGTTCATTATCTTAAGATCCGTATTTTGTCTTTTTCAGAGTTTTCAATAAGTTTTGAATTGTAAGATCTAATAAAATCTGATCTCTCCTTTTTCTCGATGCTCTGGCTGGTTCTGATTGATTACTGATTTCGAAAATAAATCTCATCGACCATAACGTTCCCCTCCTTCTGATTTACCACAAGATTCCCACAGTCCTCTCGACATTTATTTAGTTAACGTCGACAGATCTGCCAGTGCAAATGTCACCTTTTCTGACGCTCTTGGAACCGCCGCCCACCATTAGCACCCCTCCCTCGGATGAGGGCGGAGACACAATTTCATCTAGAATAGATGGCAAAGGGCCCTATAGACTGTTCGTTCTCTGCTGGTCTATTCTTCTTTCTCTTGTTGGCCAAACCACTGACCTACAGCAGGCCATTCTCTTCTCAGAGTGCCTTCCCAGAGAGCTACACCTAGTGTCTTCTGTTGGCTGCTAGCCTACTCTTGTCTCTATTCTTTGGTTGCTCTATTTTGTTATGATTGATCACTGTTCCACGGAATAGTCGGAATCTCTTTTGAATTATAGAATTCCTTTGTTCCTGGTTTACCGCAAGATTCTCTCTCGGCAGATGTTTAGATAACTTTGACAGATCTGCTAATTCAGATGCCATCTTTTCTAATCCTTCATTGCCTTGTTATCGTTCACAATTACCAACATTCAATCAGGTCACATTCTCACCTTTTCTGATCCTCTCGGTACCGCCCACCATTAGAACCCCTCCTGGGATAGGGGCGGAGACACAGTGTCATCCAGACTAGATAGAAAGGGCCCCTATAGACTGTGTGTCTTCTGCTGTCTGCTGGCCTATTCTTCTTTCTCTCGTTGGCATTTACCTACAGCATGCTATTCTCTTCTCTGAATGCCTTCCCAAAGTGCCATACCTTATGACCCCTATTTTTCGTTTTCGTTGTTCCTAACTCTTTTAAGATATACACCGTTTTTCCAGAATGTCTCTTTCCTCTTTCGACTGCCTTTCGGATCAGGACGAAGCAAAAGAAACTAAGACTGCCCTGGCTGATACTGTAGCCCCCACTGAAGAAGTAACTAATGAGTCGAGCACTTATCTTTCCACTAAACCCAAGGAACTTGACCCGAAGGAGTTTACCGAAGAATTCGAGTCTGTTGTGGAGAACGTCAACTGGTTGAAGGCAGAGAACAAAAGAGTTGCTGAACGGACAACCGTGAGCCTAGAGCTGTTCATGGTTGCTATGTTTTTCGTTTGTCTCGTTATGGTTTGCCAGCATTTCGATCACTCCAAAATATCAAATGTGAGTTTTGAGCAGTTTCTTCAAGTGTTAATCAGGAGCATTTCCAGTTGGATCAAGCTTTCTCCGATCAAGTTTCAATGCGCGACCTGTTTGCATTCAATAAGACACAAATCGAAATCGCAAGAGAACGGTTGAACAAGATGGAGTGCCTCGACGAAGTTCCAGATGAATGGATGAAGAAGTGGAAGCCAGATCTGCCAAAATGGAAAGGACTTGATGAAATGATTCTGGAGTACAATGTTAATCGTCGGAAAGCTATGTGCATCGAGAAAGGAACTCCAGACTTCGAACGATTGTCCGAATACACGATACAGTATCATATGAACAACAAGTGTCAGATGGATCCGAACTTCTTCACACTGACTGGCCCGTGTGTTTACCATTCAAAACCTAACAGAATGACGATTTATATGAAGAACGGCAACTTGTATATCGAACAACACATGAAAACGGTGGAAGTGTTTTACGTGTACAAAATCGATGATTCTGATTTGCTCTAAGCTCAATTTTTTACCATCCTCTAACTGATTTCATGAAACTCTTACTGTCCTAATCCTTCTGTTTTCCCTCATTCTTATGTTGTCACTAATCTTCGTTACTGTCCCCATGTTTCTTATTCCCACTTCTCCCTCTTGTCCCCCCCCCCCCTTTTTTTGAAACTTCTCAATTGTCGTTGCTCTGATTGGTTACTGAATGATTACTGTTTACGAAAATAAATCACATCGACCATAAAGTTCCCCTTCTTCTGATTTACCACAAGATTCCCACATCCCTCTCGACAGATCTGTCAGTGCAACTGTCACCTTTTCTCAGGGTTGCAACGGGCCGGGCCGGTCCGGGCTTTTTCGGAAAAAACTCGGCCCGGCCCGGCCCGGCCCGGCCCGGCCCGTGGGCCCGTCGGCCCGGCCCGTCTCGGCCCGTCGGCCCGTCTAGCAAAATTTTACTGAAAATTTTTGGAAAATGGCTGCCTAATTCTAGTTATAATGCTTCATTTTAAGTTCAAATGTACATATATGCCATACACTTGATGTTAATGACTCATATGAGTCAAAAATTAAAAATTTTCGGAAAAATCCCAAATTTTTTTGAAAATTTCCGATAATTTTCTCGAGACGGGCCCGGACGGGCCGGGCCGAGAAGATTTCCTTCGGCCCGGCCCGGCCCGACGGGCCGGGCCGGGCCGTCAGATTGCAACCCTGCCTTTTCTGATCCTCTCGTTACCGCCCATCATTACTACCCCTCCTGGGATGAGGGTGGAGACATAGTTTCATCTTGAATAGATGGCAAGGGGCTCTATAGACTGTTTGTCTTCTGCTGGATAACTGTTTATCGGAATAGTCGGAACCTCTTCTGGGTTATAGAATTCCTTTATTCCTGGTGTACCGCAAGATTCTCTTTCGGCAGATGTTTAGATAGCTTTGGTGGATCTGCTAATACAAATGTCACCTTTTCTAATCCTTCATTGTCTCGTTATCGCTCACAATTACCACCACTGAGGTCATCTACTCTGGTGTGGACAGGGTTAGGGTCCGTAGCCTCAGAGAAAAGGGAGCAGGGAACTCTAGAGACTGTTAGCCATCTGCTGAAAATTCCTTTCTGCCTGATGTACCGGGACACTTCTAAACAAATGCTTAGATACCATCGACAAGTCTGTCTTAATTCTAACCCTCTGTTGCCTCGATAAAGCGCAACACCACTCCTTCCCTGGTGCGGACGGGGTGAGGGTCCGTAGACTTAAAGAGAATGGGGCAAGGGGCTCGATAGACTGTTCGCCATCTGCTATTTAGCTGGCGGACCAGATGTCTTTCCTTTCGCTCTGTCTCTGCTGTGTTTCAATCTCTATGAATTATCGATTTTGCCCAAATGTACATTCTTTTCTCAGAGTTGTTTCCTTATTTTGAGTAATCTTAACTTTTTCATCTCATTATTTTCAGGATGTCAGTTTCTTCATTTGATCACCTGTCCGATTTCACCGATGAGGACGAAACACAGGAAGATGTGACCCCACTAAGTAATACTTCACCTCCCATTGAAGATGTAACTATTAAATTGAACAACGCCGAACTCAATGATTCGACTGAACTCAAAAAAAGTCAACAGAATGACTTTCAAGAATCAAGCCACAATGATTCTGTCGATTCCCATTCCTCTGACGATTCCTGCTCCTCAGAAACCGTATGTCCTGTAGAGCATAAAATTTTGCTTGCAAAAGTTGAATGGTTGGAAAAGGATAAGAACATTTTTCAATTGCTTAGTTTAAGCCTAATTATACTCTCCACGTTTCTATATGCTTGTGGGGCTTTTTTGTTTTATACGAAGCAATTCGAAATATCCAAAGTGAGTTTTTCATACTATTTTTTTTTTGAGAGCTTACACCATTTACGTTTTCAGTTGAACCAAGCTCTCTCCAATCAAACGCAAATCGAAATCGCTAGGGAGAAATTGAACAAAATGGAATGCCTCGAGGAAATTCCAGAGTCCTGGATGAACAAATGGAAGCCAGATGTCTCGAGATGGAAGGAATTCGATGAAATTGTGCGCACCCAGAACTTTACGTTTCAAGAGGAAGTACAGTACAAGAAGACAAGAGTTGTTCTGAAAAAAACGCATAACCGTGGAATTAGTTTGCAAATGGTTTTACGGCATCAGAAAGCATCATTATATGACATTATATATCATATGACCGGTCCGTGCGCCTTCTATTGCAAAACTCAAAAGTTCACTGCTTATTTGAACACTGGCATGCTCCATATCGAAGGTGATATCACAACGAAAAATGGTACCAAAACGCGCTTCGCTTTGGTCTATGGTATCGATGATAATGATTTGATCTAATTTCCTATTTCACTACTTGAAACTATGCTTTTTATTTTTGAAATTTATCATTTTTCCACGGCTCCCCATTCCTTTTACAGTTTCAATTTTACCCACTTCAACATCTTCCCTTTCGGTTCACTATCTTAAGATCCATATTTTGTCATTTCCAAAGTTTTCAATAAGATCTAATCAAAATCTGATCTCTCCATTTTCTGGTTGCTCTATTTCGTTATGATTGATAACTGCTTGTCGAAATAAACCTCTTTTGGGTTATAGAATTCCTTTGTTCTTGGTGTACCGCAAAAGATTCGCAGACACTTTTAGACAGATGTTTAGATACCATCGAGAAGTCTGTCTTTTTTTCTAATCCTCTGTTGTCTGGGGAAGGCGCACCATTACCACCACCTTCCCTCGTGCGGTCGGGGTGAGGGTCCGTAGCCTCAAAGAAAAGGGGACAAGGGGACCTATAGACTTTTCGCCATCTGCTAGCTGGCGGGTCAGATGTCTTTCTCTTCGCGTTGCCTCTGCTATATGAATTATCGACTTTCGCTTTACCCAATTCCTCTTCTCTTCTTACAAGACTTCCTTCCTTATTTTGTTAATCAATCTCAACTTCTTAAATTTGATTTTGTTCAGGATGTCAGTTTCTTCATTTGATTGGAACGGATGGATGTCGAATATTTTACCAATAGTGACAATAATCGCTTGTCTTTCCTTGCATATGAAAGATTTAACAATATCAGATGTGAGTTTTCTATACTATTTTTTTGATGGTTACACCATTTACTGTTTCAGTTGAGGGAAGCTCTCTCCAATCAAACTTCAATGTGCAACCAATTGGTATCCAATCAAACTAAAATCGAAATCGCTAGGGCGAAGCTGAACAAAATGGAGTGCCTCGAGGAAGTTCCAGATGAATGGATGCAGAAATGGAAGCCAGATTTCTCGAAATGGAAGGGATATGATGACTACGTGCTGTCATTTGAAATGAGCCGACAGAACGAACTGTGCTTTGCCAGAGCCAAGCCCGTCTTCGAAAAGGTTTCCGAAAACGTCTTAAATTTTCATCTGGTCAGCTGTCAAAGAGAGGATATCATCATGAAAATCACTGGTCCATGTATCTACACTTTGGAAACTCAGGAGATCACATTATACCTGAACGAAGGTTATTTGTTCGTTGAAGGGAACTACAAACCCAATAATGGAAATAACATGAACTTGGTTACGGTGTACAAAATCGATAATTCTGATTTGATCTGATTCAAAGTTACTACTATGCCCCTTTAATGTCACAATTTTACTCATTTCTCCCTTTTCCTTTTGACTCCTTATCTTCTGATCCTTGAATTTTCGTTTCCCCATTTTTGTGAAATCCCTATGATCTCATTGATTGTTGCTCATTCTGATTACCTGAACCTTGACTGTGTTTGAGAATAAACTATTGTTTGATTCTACAAGTTTTCCATTTTTCCCTAATCAAAACTCTTTTGACCAGCTGATTTCAGGAGCCACCATAGATTTTTAATGTACAGTACCGGTCATAATGATATTCGTTTCCGTCATCTTCAGTTGAAAAACGTCCAGTTGAGGGGCTGAAAAAGTAATTCAAAATTGATCTTTTCGTCTGAAAATTTGAGAATGTATTTATCAAACCTTGAACTTCAATTTTGAAGTTGACAACTTTTTTGTACAAATCCGCTCAGCAAAGATATGGAACGTTATAAAAAATCGAACATTTTCTGAAATTGGCATGAAATCAAGCAAAATTTGACATTGCATCAGCTTTCTGCATGTAACTTTCCTGAATGAAAAGGCACAAAAAAGTTTTTAACTACAAAACTAAACTTCCAGGTTTGAATAATTCACTCCCGAAGTTTCAAACAGAAATAACAACTTTGAGCTACTTTTCCAGACAACCAAAGTAGACGTTTTTCAACTGAAAATCTCGAAATCGAATATCATTATGGTTGGTACTGACTCATAAACAGTAATTATTTTTCAATACTTCCCCTATACGGTGATTCTCCGAATATCAAGGCTAGAACTGCAAAACACTCTCTACTCTCACCTGCCATTTTTTCACCCATCTGTTAATCTACTGGGCAGTTTTTGGTGGTCTTATTGGGAAAAAAGGGCCATCATATTGTGTATTGTCCATATGCCAAGACCCCTGTCTAACCCATTTGCCTCGATAGCAATCTCTCTTTCATTGTGGATTAACACAGAAATTCCTTATTCTAGATGGTAAAGGTTCTCTAGTACGGTTTCAGGTTAGATTCTTTCATCGGTCGTTTCCTTATTCCCAACTTCAAAATTAGGGTAGGGTTCAATTTTTCTGTATTTCTTCTTTGGTTACCAGAATCTCAAAAAATATCGAATTTCAGATTTCCCATATTTTAACCTTCCGATGTCTACCACTTCCAACTCCTCCTTCGACCATCTCGATTCATCGGACACTGAAGAAACTGCACTTCAAAAACCCTCAGTGCTAGTCATGGACCTCTCATTAAGGGAGCACAAAATTCAAATGGAACCTCCTGAAATCGTTACGAAGACACAACCCACCTTCTCGGAAATTGCAGATGATTCAGATGTTGAAGAAGAGGAACCGAAAAAATATGCAAGAAGGAATCGAAAGGATAATAAAGAAAAGAAGTTTGTCAATTACGGTTGCTGCTTTCTGGGTATCATTTTCGTCATTTTGATGATTCTGGCTGTGATTTATCGATATACTGGAGTGAGTTTTTGATGTAAATTCTTAGGCCAACATTTTCCCATGAATCCCGTTCGAAGAATCCAATTTTGACTGGAAAAGTTTGCTCAAAATTAATGGTAAGAAAACTTTGATAAAAAACCCTCTTGGCTTACAGCCAACATTCAATTATTTAGAATCAAAATCCCTCTAAACCCCATTTTTTCCAGAATCCCAAAAGTCTTCCAACGATCCCGAACGACTCTTCATCTCCATCTAATCACACTGATTCCGCTGATTCGAAAACTCATCTGAATCTCAACAACACCGCCCATTCTGAAAAAGGAGCGAATTCATAGTCAACGACGTCTTCTGAAGCTGGGTCTTCTGCAAGACTCCTCGAAAAAGTGATGTCGAGTCTTCTGGAATACTCGAATAAGAGCGATTAACAATTTTTGAATGTTATAACGCGCTCTAACGATAACATGGCTAAAACCTGAAAAATAGCGGCAAAGCTGAAAATTCAAATTGTCACCACTTTTTGCAATAGAGCGCGTTGTAACATTGAAAATTTCACTAATAAATTGTGTTTTTTTAAAATAAATGACTTCTAAGAACTCAAATCCTCTTAATTCGGCACTTTTTCAGCTGAAAATGCATTAAAAATGACCGGGAAAGGGTGAAAATTCCTATTCGAAGACGAAAAACCTCAAAAATCGCAAAAGGTAAATAGAGAAAAACGACTACGAAGCCTTGGTACTCCATAGTTGCCAGTATTCGATTTCTCTCTTGTTTTCCAGAATTTTTGCACTTTTATAGCATTTTCCCATCGATTTTCACTATTTTCCGATCATTTTGATAGTATTTTCAGCTGAAAATAATGCAGAAATCGTTTGGAAACGTCATTTTTCAGCCAAAAATCGCAAATTTTCTTCCAGCGGCGCTCACTAAAAATCCAGTAGATATGCCTGAAAATCAAAACTAAGATGAAATTGGGTGTATTTTTTGCAAAATTTTGGTGGAAAAATGGGGAAAATGCACTGTTTTATCACTCTCAACTATCCACTAAAAGGCTAGTTGTTCAAAACTTTTGACAACTTGCACTTTCAGTACACAGGAGAGCGAATTACAGTGATAAAAGGGGGATTTTTTGGAATTTTGAGCAGAAAAATTGTCTTTTTTGTTGGGAATTGCTTCGAAATCTTCTATTTTAACTCTTTTGTTGGCTTCTGATTTTTCTTCTGATTTGTGAACGAATTTTCCTCATTTTGGATGTGTTCTGAAAAAAAAATGTTGAGATTTTGTGATTTTCATAACTAGTACCTGTTTTAGTAATATTTTCTGTTCGGAATCCGCCTCTCCAAGCACAAAATTCCTCTAAAAACTCTGAAAACCTCCTGAAAAATGACCCAAAAAATAAAATAATCCCCCCGTAAATCGACACAAACGTGCAGATGGAGCGCACTTGCGATTTTCAAGAAAAAAATTCGCAATTTTTTGATTTTCCGGGACAATTTCTGTGCTTTTTCTTTCTCAAATTTCAGTTTTTAGTAGAAATTTTGAAATAATAATGTGCTGAGAAAAATGCTGAAGTGTTCCTTATATACTTTATCTCTGCTTTTCGTCGAATTTCGGTCAATTTCATTGTTTTTCCTGTAATCTATCTTTTCTCGCATGATTCTCGCTGTTTCTTGGACATTCTCTCATGATTTTCATACTTTTTCCGACTCATTTTTTGTCTATTTTTCATCTAAATACCTATTCTAATCATTTTTCTTTCAGGTTACCCTCGAAAAACGAAGATTCCAGAGAAAAAACGACGACTCCAGCCCGAATCCCCCAAACATCTCCCCTGTCCCCGGCTTTTCCCATATTCCAACTATACTATTTATTCTCTATTTCTATAATATTCTGTTATTCTCAGGTAAGTTTTCTCCAGTTTTTTGCCTCCTTTCGAACTGAAATGTGTTAGTTTTCATAGTACTGACAAACTAGCCATTTGGCTTGAAATGGAGGCATTGAGCTACTTTTTTTTCAATTTTTCTGCCGAAAATCTATATAAAAATGCGTCGCTTTGATCTTTTCTCCAATTTTCAGAATCTTCTCTTCAGTTTTCAACTTCTTCTTTCTTCTTCTGACCTCATTGGGAGGCTCCCCATAGGGCCTATAGGCAGATTTCGACAGCGATTTTGCACTCTATTTAGCAAAAAGTACTTAAAAATGACGAGAAAAGTGTGAAAATCACTATAAAAATTATATTAGAAAGCGGAAAACTATTGAAAATCCGTAGAAAGCCGAGAAAAATGACAAGAAAGTCGCGAACCACCTTCTTCTGACTGTTCTTTCTCTACTTTTTACGGGTTTTCAGTCATTTTTCGCCTTCTGATATCATTTCAATAGCGATTTCCATCATTTTCCGGTCATTTTGAGGAACTTTTAGTTGAAAATAGGGCAAAAATCGCTGCGAAATGTCTCCATCACTGTGCGAATCAGAAGAGCATCAAGATGGAAATTGCTCAAAAAGAAGATCTGTTGATTATTCTCTTCTATTACAATTGATGCATTTCTGATTCGAACAGTGATGATTTAAAGGGGAAAAATGGAAGATTTCGTGTGTTTCGAAGATAGAAAATTCCGCTGCTAGTGACCGAAAAGTAGAGGAAATTTTTTTTTTGATTTTCAGATTTTTCAGTGAAATCTTCTGTATTTACAAGATTAGAAGTTGCGTTGTGTTAAATATCGACAGTCCATTTTTGCTATTATTTAGGAAATGAACAACAGAAAAGAAACGAGTTCGCTTAAACATAAGAAGTTGGTCTATGGAACTTGAGAATGATAATCAAACGACATCCGGACAAACCGACAGACACATAAACATAATACATTGGTTTTGATATGGCAAGTTGGAAGCACATGCTAACACAGAATTAATAAACTTTCTAATGATTTCAAATTTTGCGAAACCCTTCAAGAGAGAGAGAACAAGACGGAAAAAAAGAGTTGAATGGGTTTGTTTCTGGAAAATATTCTTCAAATAACTCAAACATATTGTATTTTTTACTGTTCTTCCACACTTCAATAGGTACTCGTGAAACATATTTCAACAGGTAAGATTTGGGAGTTCACTGCTTTTCCATGAAGTGCAAGTAGCTTAGTTCCCATGGAAGCCACCTGCCTTGGTCCATGAACCATGTGTACTTCTAATGAGTTATACGATGAAGCAGTTTTCCCAGGATGTGTGCAAATCCTCAAAGTATACTTTTACATCTTTCGTGATTTGGCAACTATTCGACGATTTGAAAGTTGAATTACTATCCGTCTGCATCTGCATTTTTCGTTTTGTATAATACTTCACATTCAGTGATTTTCTATGAAACAAATAAATCCCCTATTATCTCTATATGCTGTGGAAATGATTGCTCAATGAATGAAGCGTCACGACTTTTAGTTGTGGAGCGTTTCAGATTCTTCCTTCTTTTTGGATGCTCCAACTGCAATGAAGCGTCTCTATGACCAAAGAATGTCACCTGACATCCCCAGTCTGAATTCCATAAACACACCAACATCAACCAACTTCAAAGCCAATTCAACATTAACGTCATCCGATTTGTACTTCTAAGACCCTTATTTTTGATAAGAAATCTGCCCACTCAAGCATATCTTTCCCACCGACGCAGCTGAAATCTTCTTCTCTTCTTTCCCGATTTTCTCACACGAATGAGCTTTCGTTTTCTCTTCGGTTGGCTCTCACTTGTGAAGTTTCGATTTTTGTCAAAAACCTTGGAGTATTAGTACCTATTATTTCCATTAAAATTTTACTTCCAGATGTACTGTTACCTCAATATGACTAAGAAAGTGGTCCCAGATTGCAAGAAGACCAAAACTATAATTGTGTCCACAGTCTCTGATAGCTTTGGTACTCTTACACCGAACGATCCTTCTCCAGACGATCCATCTGTAGTTTGGTTTATAACCAAGATTGTCTTCTTCTCCTTCATAATTATCGTATTCATTTGTGGAATGCTGTAAGTCATGTAGAACTATAGTACGATTTCTCTAGCTCTGTTTGGTTTATACAGTACCGGTCAATAATCTATGAACTTTTGGCCTTTTCAGTTGAAAAACGCCAATATTGGGGGTCTGAGAGAAGGTGTTAAACTTGAGCGTTTGATCTGAAATTTTTTGTGTGTATACATCTACTTCAGAACCTTATTTTTGTAGTTGACAACTTTTTTGTGCAACCTCTTCTAAAGATGCTATGTCCCTTTAAAGTGGGGCGATGCTAAATTTCCGCATTTTTAGTGCAATTTTCACCGATTTTTGGGTTTTTCACGAGACATATCATCTCTAGAAGAGGTCGTACAAAAAAGTTGTCAACTAAAAAAATAGAGTTCTAGAGTAGATGTATACATCCAAAAAGTTTCAGATCAAACGGTCAAGTTTAACATCCTTTTCCAGATCCCCCCCCCCCCCCCCCTCCCCCAAAGTTGACGTTTTTCAACTAAAAACGCAAAAAGTTCATAGATTATTGACCGGTACTTTAGCAGACTGGTAGAGCGTTTGATTATAGTGTTCAGTTTAGTTTTTTACAGATACTTGTTGAGCAGACTCTAAAGCTACATGTATGCTCGTTAATTGGTTTTGAAGTGTCTATTAGTTTTGTGTGGATGAAGGTTCCCGAAAATTTATTTTTGGATCCTTTGCCTAGGGAGACTATATATTCACTATATTCACTATCTGGTATATTCACTGTTGGGTGTGCCATTTATCTATAAGTTTTGTGTGCATATTCCAAACCAATCATATATTTTTTGGAAATTCCTGAAGGTGTTTGAAAATTTCCGGAGTTTATTCCATCAAAAGCCATTCATCCTTTGAGACTCCTGTATTGGAATTATTATTTGTTTGGCTGAACTACGTTTCTGACTTCGTTTGCTCATTATGGGATGACTGCATCGCCTGTCAAATGTTCGTGATACAATATTTTTACAGGTCCCGCCCATTTTGAGATGTTACAGATACTTCATTTTTCCTGTTTTTTTTTCATCCGTCTATTCATCCTCAAGTCATCTAATCATCTCCCTTTTTGCTTCCTCTCCCTCTTTTCATTTTCCCAGTCCCCAAGATTTGATCAAAGTGTTTTATGTTCCACAAATTGTGATGTTTAGACATTTCATATTAATTCGGTCAATTTGCAACTGAATAAGCTTTTCAAACAACTTCAGGAATGAAGGAGTACTATATTAGAAGGAACTATTCATAACAGGAATCAAATATGTAGACCACAAAAATCTCTAAACTACTATAATATACTGCCCTATTTCTTTCTGGACTGCATGTTAACTTTTAACTTTAGTTTCAATTATTGTCTGTATAATATTTATGTGGGCCACAAAAATTATATTGTCCTATTTCAAAAACTGTTATAATGCCCTATTTTTTCCTGGACTGCAGGTAAATTTTAACTAAGCTTCAACGGAATGTCTTGGTTCATAGAGTCCCATATAACCAGGTGCATTTCTAATTAGTTATTCTTCAGAGAATCTGAAAAACTAATAACTTGGAACTAGTTTACTAGAGCATGAAGGCCTAATGACATGAGTTTGTTATGATTAACCGACTGACCGGGTGCCTTCGATACAGAAACCCGGTTAGATTGTTTCGCCGAACTGTCAAGGGAAATAACTTCAGTTACCGATAGGAACACAACAACCCAAGCAAGATAAAATGGGCATCTTCGACTTATTTTGGTATGATGGTTATCTAAAAACGATGTAAGTTTTGTATCTTGTTTAAGCTGAAATTGTAAAGAAGTTTTCAGCAAGACAAAGACGGATAAGGAGATGTGAGTGGATCCCCACAAGTTCCAGTTTTTGTGAATGAAATATATTAATTTTAGAGTTCAAGACATGTATTATTTCTGTACCAACTCAGAATACTTGTTTAACCAAAAAACATGCGAGGACTACTTCGATCAAATGGTTAAAACGAAGTATGCCAAACTGCGTAAGTTTTAAGAATATCTATCGTAATCATGTTCTCATCAACTTCATTTCAGATATCCCAGAACAAATGAAAAAACTCGAAGCAGCCAAAGATATGTTTTGTAAGAAGTATCCTGGAGGTGACCATCATAAACATCGGTAGAAAAAAGTAATAATAGTATTTCAGAGTTTTTCTGCAAAACGAGAACCACAATTACCACAACTACTAAAGTTCTTCCTACAAAACCCCTCGTGACTGCTGCCATCCCAAACCAAGTGATTCCAATCACCGAAACGGAGACCACAACTTCTGGATCTTCGATGGGCTTGATCATCGGAATCGTTGCAGCCTTGACTGTTCTCTGTTTTGTGGCTCTCGTGGTGATTTTGTACTGCAAGAAAAAGAAAAGTGGCGGGAGCAAGGGAGCTGGTGGTGGAAAAGGATCAGCCAGCACTTCGAAGGCTTCTGATTCTGTGAGCATTTCTATGGAATCGGGTGCAAAGAGTGCAAGCAAGAGTGCAGTTGGTGGAAAGAGTAAGATGAGTAAGATGGACAAGAAGGCAAGCAAGATGGATAAAAAGGAAAGCAAGATGGTCAAGAAGGGAAAGAAAAAGACAAAGCAGAGCGAGTTGAAGAAGATGCCAGGGACGGATGGAGTGAAGAGTCAGATGGTGAATTCAGATGAAAAGTCGGATTTGAGATCGAAGAATTTGTATTCGAGAATGTGAGAACGGGGCCTTTTTACTTGTGGATTTTTGGTGCCTCTTTACTTGTGGATTCCTCTTTTGTTAGATAATAAATTATTGTGTTGAAACTTTCTGGTGAAACTTAAATCTGTTCTAGATACAGTACCAGCCATAATGTTATTCGTTTTCGTCATTTTCAGTGGAAAATCGTCAACTTCTGGTAGCTGAAAAAATAATTCAAAGTCGCTTTCCCTGTTGGAAAATTTGAGAGTGTGTTAATCGAATCTTGAACTTTCATTTTGTAGTTTACAACTTTTCTGTACAAGTCCGCGCAGCAAAAATACGGCCCGTCAAAAAAGAATCTAAAAAAACATCGAGAATTAGCACTGAAAGCGAGCAAAATTTGGTATCGCTGTACGTTTCTGTGTGTAACTTTTTTGATTGAAGAGATACAAAAAAGTTGTCAACTACAAAACTAAAGTTCAAGGTTTGATTCAGATACCCTCAAAATTTCAAACAAAAATAACTACTTTGAATTAGTTTTTCAGCCATTCATATTTGGCGTTTTTCAACTGAAAACAACGAAAGCGAATATCATTATGGCCGGTACTGTATGTACCACAAAAATCGCTAAACTGCTATACTTCCCTATTTCTTCCTATAATACAGGTAAATTTAAACTTTAGTTTCAATGAAATGCCCTGGTTCATTAAGTCCCATATAACCAGGTGTGTTTCTAATTAGTTATACGATACAGAATTTTCCCACGGAGTAAGAAATCGGCCATTGGCGGCTTGCTTTTAGTTCACATGACTTGGCTTTGAGTCTTGCATGTCTTTGGAATAATATTCTCCTTCTTTGATCTCAAAAATAACTTTCGTCCCATTTGACTTCTGTCCCTGTCACATGGAGCGAAACGATTTACCTTTTGAGTTTACTTCGCAATATTTACTCGATGCAGTTATTGCCTGTATAATCCTCACAATGATCATTTTTCTCGCTCTTCTGATTATACTCATATGATCAGGAAATATGAGTTACTTGAGGAGTTTTTTACAAACTCCTTCTTCCTCTCGATGCTCCAACTGCAATGGATTTTTTTTTGAATTTTCCTTCTGCCCTATGAATTCCAAAAATACATTATACTCCAAATTTCTTCAAATCCAATTCAACATCAACGTCATCCGATTCGTACTTCTAACAACCATGTTTTTGATAAGAAATATAGACCACTCAAGCGTATCTTTCCCACCGTGTCTCTTCGTGTGACCCGGCTGTTGATTAGGTGACTCTGCTGAAACTTCACTTTTCTCTTTTTCCCCCAATTTTCTCACACTAGTGAGCTTTCGTTTTTTTCTTCTGGTTGGCTCGCTAAAACGTACTTTTAAACTAAAACTTTCATTTTTTTAATTGCTTGGAGAAACTCATCATTCATACCCTTGTCTGCTGCTAAACTTATATTTTGATAATTTGTTATCATCCCTATTCTCACATCTCCCTGGTATACCTTATTTAACCATGGGAAAGAAAAGTTGCGGTAGAGGCAGAAGAGCTACGGTTATCCCGGCCACTGTAAGCATCTCTACGGTGCAGGACAGTTTGGGTTCCATCACAAAAAAACGAGCCATCACCCGATTCGCCGGTTGTCGTTTTTTCCACTACCTTAAAATGGATCTTCGCATTGGCTTTCATCCTTATTGCTGTCGGTAGTTTCGCAATCGGACAGTAAGTGAAATTTTTTTTACTACCGTTCCAGTAGAGCTGCAGTATTTGGGCCAATTTTTTCTAGTTGACCGCTAGAGCGCATCTGTAAAACTTTCAAATTCCAAGTTTTTAGCTATTCTGCCGACAGGAAGGAACATGGATGTCTGAATAATTTGCCTTAATTTACCTTCAAGTAACCTCAGTATATTATGTGATAACCTATAGCGTACTCTCAAGAATTCAAACTTTCTGTATATGTCTATTCACTGGAATTTATGACAATATTCATTTTTGTGTTATTTTTATTCTGAATGCTGTCCACTTCAAAGTGCCAATTAAAGGTTTGTTAGTTGTTCAATGCATTCATCACACGAATTGTTTCAGGTTCTCTGTGAATTTACTTTTTATGCATCTTTTGAATAAACTATTTTATTTTTCAAGAAGTGTCGCTTCATGGAAAGTCTTTGGTAAAATGAAGTTGTTCTAAATGTTTTAAAAGTCAGAAACATTTCTATCTCTCTTTGAGAAGATGGATGTGATGTATAGGAATCTTTGACTTCTTCAAACAGATTTTAAAATTGTTCGTATCGCTGTCTTTTCCGGATCTGTTTCTTCGTGCCGCATTTGTGTCGATAAATTAAAATAGTTATTGTGGGGTCTTAGCAACACAGGCCTTATTATGCCTCTCCGTCTCTTCATGGAATGCAGGTAGCGTAACGTTAATTCCCGTGAAAGTCACTTGTCTTGGATCATGGAGTCCATAGTGGACATGTGTTTTTCTCATGAGTTGTACGGTAGATTAGTCTTCTCACGGAGCATGTCATGTGTCATGATGATTTGGCATTAGCTCACATGACTTGACTTCAAGTTTCGCTTCACTTGGGGGGTTTGTTTTCTTATTCTGCTTCGGCAGGTTTACATACTTTGTTTTTTATCCAGGTTATCCAGATGGAAGCATGAATCTATAATACTTAAAATTCTGAATTGCCTCACTTTCCTGATGATACACGACATTTTGGTAAAGTAAATGAATGATGGTCGGGGTTCAGATTAGATGCTATTTTGTTAGATGATATTTCTATTTGGCTCCAAGACATTTTGCAACCAGTCGTTTCAAAACTACGATTTTCCGGTACCGGACATTTCACCACCGCGATAATCCGCAACCACGAAATCCAGGATTTTGTAAAAAGCTTACGTTAAAACCACAAGTTTTCAAATGTAGACCAGAATCTGGAGTAGTTCACAATACTCTCAATTCCATACCACCTTAATGAGTGGACTAGTTTATAGAGTTGCGAAACGTCCAGTTTTGAAATGTCTTGGTTACGAATTGTCGCGGTTGCGAAGTCGAAGTGAGTTACGAAATGTCGTAGTTGGAAAAAGCTGTTACCTATAAACTTTTTTCTAAGATTCTCTGCCGGGATGGCACCATAAACTTCTGGTAATGCGTGCCATTGAGAGTTTGATGGTATTGAAGTCTAATGAGCTCTTGTGGAACGGTTACTGTACCTTTTCTGTCTCTTCCAAACGTCATCCTTTTAAATATGTAGTTTGAAACCTTTCCGAATATAGCTAAAACCTTTATCATTTCACTCTGTCGCTCTCATTACGCTCATTACCCAAAATTATCAATCCATGCATGAAACTCGAAACTCCTCCCTTCGTACCTCTGTGGTGCCAGCTGATGTCATTGTTTCCCATAGTATATATTCTCCTCGTCGTCTTGATTTTTCTCATTCTGAATCTGAATTCTACCTCTCTACGCCTTCTAGCTCCACTTGAGATGTGTTGGTTCAGAAAATGCAACAAAATTAATCCCTCTACTCCACACAACAGCTGGGTTGCTGAGGTAGAGGAACTCTCTGTGACCTCACTCTCAATTGTCCCAGAATTTGTATTAGATGAGGATTCAAAGAAGGAGACACAAATTCATTGTCCTATGTCAGCTGTTTGTCTCTACTGGTTTCTAATGGTTATTATCATACTACTGATGGTCGTGACAGCTTTTTTATAAAATTTGGTTCTCTCTGGGACACAGTAGTTAATAGTTTTCCGATTTCAGTGGTATTTTATTCTAATGGACAGAAAAAACCGATGTAAGTAACTTTTAGTTTGGCTTAATTTTCAAAGATTTTTTCATTTCAGTCTCAACTTTTTGCACATTATTAATTATTCCTTATTACCTTTATATCAAAAGTGGCATATGGCGATCTTATAAATCTGGTACTATCTGAAAATTATTGGAATTGGATAGAGAGCTGTATTATACTGTTTTTGAAGACAGAGGGTAAATTTCAGGTTTTGGTTGTTTTAAGAGGCACATGTCCTTTACTCAATGCAATAAATCTATCTACCCATTCTTCTCGTAATTTATCAGTACACTTATTTCAGCTTCTTCAGATGCATCTTATATACTATCTTACATATACGTTGGTTTATTGTCATCCTCGATCCCGATCTTCGAAATTATATTATTTCCACTTTAAATAATGATTTGACGCTTGTTTCAACTTCTTATAATAAAAATGTGCTTCCATTTTCTTTGCAAATCAAAACAGATAACAAGATTCTTTCACAAAAAAGCACTAATGTTCAGCCTGGCAACTTTTCAAGGCTCCACGACATTCTGCAACCGGTCAATTCGCAACTCTAGCGTTACTTACGTAAATTTTGCAACTACGACAAATCGGAACAGCACATTTCGCAACTACGATGTTTCGTAACTTTGACATTCCGCAACTTCGTAGTTGTACAACGACTGGTTACCATATGCTCAGTTGCGAAATGTCTTGGTTGCGAAATGTCGTGGTTGCGAAATGTCGCGGTTGCAAAACGACTGAGACAGATTCAACACAAGTTTGCAAAAAGAACCAATTTTCAATTTTGCAATATTCCCAAGCATCGACGTTTGAGCTCTACCTAATCCTTCTCTGACTCACAATTTCCGAAAACTCTCAATTTCTTTAAGCGGATTAATCTCGCATAATCCATAATACTCTTTCTCTAAATCCCATATCACACGTGCTCAAGAACTCAACGGCTTCCGGATTAGTCGTGTTGGTTGCTGCTGCCTTTCGGGATCCTCATTTGGCTACTCTTCTGTTTTTCTTTGGGTTCTCCGTACTTACTTTGCTCTTTTTTCTTTCTTTTTTTGACGGATTTTATAGGGCTTGAATGGAAGGAGAGGGAGAGAGCCACTCACTTTTTTTAGTTAGAGATGCATGCGTTTTTTTTTGTTCCTGGGGTGAGTTGGAAGCTAACTTTGTCTACATTTTTGTGAGGTTTTTCTGAGGGTAACTTTATCATTCCAACTTTTGGAAAGTTTTTAATTCTGTATTTCCATTTTTAAGCTGTCTGACCAGATTCTTGTTTCTTTCAAATGTTAAGTTAAATTTTTCTCATAGTCAGGCACGGGGTGTTTTCGGCTCCGAGACATTTCGCAACTACGACAATCCGCAACCAGTCGTTTCACAACTGCGGACAATCCGCAACCACGTCGTTTCGAAACCACGAAATCAAGGCTTTTTGTAGAAAGTTCACGTTAAAATCACAACCTTTCAAATGTAGGCTATAACCTGGAATAGTTCACAATACATTCAATACCAAACAACCTTAATGAATGGGAAGTGGACTAGTCTGTAGAGTTGCGAAACGGATGGTTGCGAAACGTCCAGTGTCGAAATATCTTGGTTGCGGATAGTCGTAGTTGCGAAATTGACGTGAGTAGGGAAATATCGTAGTTGCGAAATGCCGAAATGTCAAGAAATCAGGTGCCGAAATGTCCAGAAATCCATATTTTCATATCTCATGAACATGCAGCATAAATTCGATGGAAATTATACAAATTGATAGGGAATTTCATGACAATAAAATTGTTAATTTGAAATTCCAAGAATATTTCGTTTGACTTCATCTGGATTATAAATTCTGAAGTACTGTAGCTGACCAACCAAGCCCTTGGACACTTTCGATAATACATATTTCAACTCACAGCATTTCGATTTTAATCAAAATTATACAGATCGATAGAAAATTTTCGAGACAATGAATTAATATTTTTGAATTTTTACGAAATTGTTTTTGACATCATCTGAATTCGGAATTTAGAGACACTCTAGCATATCTGCTGCCAGAAAAAGATTGAGCATTACAACTATTTGGACAAAAATTAGACGAATTGAAAAAAAAACCATTGCCATTGACTCGCAAATTATAGAAAATCTTGGATTTGGACGTCTTCTGAACATTTTCCTTTTTTCAATTTTAGTGTCCTCGTTTCCATTTCTTTCCATAATCCATTCAATATTTTTCAGGATGGCCTCATCCTCTCGTAAACACAAAAAACGCTCAAAGAACTCAAAATGGAAACCATCACCAGTCTCCAAGTCTTCACCAACAGAAGAGGAGTCGCCATCTTCCGAAGACGTGATCGATAAAGATTATGAAGGCGATGAAACGGTGAAAAAAGAGGAGCACTGTCACCCCACAAGATCGGAAATAATGATGCTAATCGGAATGGCTTTCGCTATTCTTGTATTTGTAACGGTGGTTGATATCCACGAGGAAACAGCTTCAGAATACGTCGAAAGGGTGAGTTCCTCATTTCAAAAACTAAGCGGATCGCAAATTTTTTTCAGATAGAAAGAACATGCACTCACCGAGCTATCTTTCTGAATGAGTCCGAGTTCAAGAAGGAGCTTCAAAACTTGATTCGCCAAGCAGAACAAGAAGATTCGATAAAATCCGAAGCAAAAGAGGCATTCCAAAAATTGAAGCTGGAGAGAGTTCCAGTGCGGCTTTTCAAAGAGTTCATCCCGGACCCCACCACGTTCGAAAATGTGGAAATGTTTGCAAACTCGTCACATCCCCCTAATCGTCAAGTGCTTTTCCTAATGTCTCCGGAAATCAAAAGAGTGAAACCATTCCGACTCAAGGCATTTGTGGATTTTCCAGCAGTTGACATGTGTGGATGTGGGCGAATCGACTGCTTTGAGGGAAAGTCTAGAAAGCGTCGCATCGAGTTCGAGAATGGAAGGATCAATTTTTATGTTGATGTTTATGAATCAGAAAAGAAGTACACTTTGAAGTTTGTGTATTATGTCCCTGCTCATTTGTTGTGATTCCTGTTTTTATTCTTTCACATCGTACTTGTTTTCATTTAATTTTGATATCACAATGAATAAAGTTGGAAAATCGAGAATCCGAACTTTTAAAGAACATAAAGAATTTAGATGTTTTGACTAGTTTTTAGATCTTGTGCTATGTGAATACACAGTGAGTTACAACGAAGAAGTCGCCTCTCAAAAATTCAGTAAGAACTTTTTCTCTCTTCCCGCAAGCCATTTCCTCCTCGGTTTCCCAGGAGATTTCCCCTTCTTAAGAGTGCTAAAACCCATTATCCCTGGATGCTAAATACATTAATTGTGCTACTGTATGACATAGCAACACAACAATAAGGACAGGTGACAATAAATATGGACAGATGATGATGGATACGTCGTTCTCATCACCACAACCGTCGTTTTTTTGGTCCAGAAATATCGATGTAGTCATTTATTTTTGCGGGTCTCTACGAATATACAGCATTTCTCAATGACCTCTTTTGTATAATATGAAAATTCAACCGGATCCTTTTTCAGCATGCCCTCGATCCGACCATCTTCCTCAACTATCAACCTCTTCGGGAGTATGGACTTCGCTGACATCGAGGAAAATAAAAAATCAACGGGACTCTTTTCGAAACTGACTACCAAGATGAAAATTGTAATTACAATAGTGATGGCTATCGTGTGCCTTGTTGCAGTAGGTGTAGTAGTTTGGAGAGGATTCCAAGTAAGTTTTTCGCAAAAGAGTTTTCTTGAATTCAAATCTACATTACGTTGAGACTATTGTTTTAGAGACGCGTTATCTACCAAAACTTCACAACTAAAAACTGCTAACCAACTTCTTTCCAGACCCCATCCTTGAGAACCTACGTTTTCAACGTTACCCGTATCGAAATCGAAGTCGACAAACTCGTTGAGTTGCATCGTCTGAACATCGACTCCCATGCCTTCCAAGAGTACGCTGTTTCTAGACGCTACTTTCGAACCCTGGACATAAGGTACCTCAACAAGCACCTATGGAACAAATGGCTCCAATTACCAGCTTCCTTCGAGAATGTCATGGAGGTTCTCAGAGAGACCAATACCAACGGAACTGTCATCGAAGAATTCTTCTACCTCGCTAGACCGGAAATCTCAGAAATCACGGAAAGCGGTCAGATTAGTTACAAGTGGAAGACGAATCTCAATTTGGAAAACCAGAAAATTGGAAACTGCACCATGTTCGAAGGATGTCATAAGACAGAGTACACTTTCAGGGATGGGACTTTGAGAGTTATCAACAAAATTGCTGCTGGGAATGAGACTCTGGAAATACTACGTGTTTACTACATCCCCTCGAAGGACCTGTTCCAGTATCAGTTTCATAAACAAATTTTTCATGACTAATAAATGATCATTTTTTGTTTCTCATGTCATGAAAAAGTTCTATGGGTTCCCAAAAAAGATGTTATCTTCCCGCATGATGTCTTCCCGCAAGTCATTTCTTCCTTGGTCTCCCAGGATATTTCCTCTTCCTGAGAGTGCTAAACCCCATTATCCCTGGATGGTAAATACATTAATTGTGCTACTGTATGAGATAGCAACACAACAATGAGGACAGGTGACAATAAACAAGGACAGATGATGATGGATCCATCGTTGTCCTTACCACAACCGTCGTTTTTTTCGTTCCAGAAATATCGATGTAGTCATTCATTTTTTTTGGGGCTCTACGATTATACAGCAATGTTCAACGACTTTTTTTTGCCTAATATGAAAATTCGACTCGATCATTTTTCAGCATGCCATCGATTCGACCATCCTCCTCAACTATCAACCTTTTCGGAAGTATGGATTTTGCTGTCATCGAGACAGATAAAAAATCAACGGGACTCTTTTCGAAACTGACTACCAAAATGAAAATTGGAATCACAATAATGATCGCTGTTGTATGCCTTGTGGCAGTTGGTGTAGTAGTTTGGAGAGGATTCCAAGTAAGTTTTTCGGAAAAAAGTTATCTTGAATTCAAATCTACATTACGTTGAGACTATTATTTTAGTGAAGCGTTACCAAAAACTTCACAATTGAAAACTGCTAACCAAATTCTTTCCAGACCCCATCCTTGAAACCCTACGTTTTCAACGCCACCCGTCTCGAAATCGAAATCGACAAACTCGTCGAGAAGCATCGTCTGAACATCGACTCCCATGCCTTCCAAGAGTACGCTGTTGCCAACCACCGTTTCCGAACCATGCAACTAAAATACCTCAAAAAACCCCTCTGGAACAAATGGCTCCCATCTCCCTCTTCCTTCGAAAATGTCACGGAGGTCCTCAAAAAGACCAACACCAACGGAACTGTCATCGAGGAATTTTTTTACCTCGCTAGACCGGAAATCTCAGAAATCACGAGCAGCGTTCGAAAGACGAATTTCAAGTTGATTCGGCAGACGAATTTCAAGGTGATCTGGAAGACGAATCTCAAGTGGAAGAATCAGAAAATCGGGAACTGCACCATGTTGGGAGGATGTCACAAGGCTGAGTACACTATCAAGAATGGGACTTTGAGAGTCATCAACAAAATCGCTGCCGGGAACGAGACTCTGGAGATGAAACGTGACTACTACATCTCCTCGAAGGACTTGCTCAAGTATCAGTTTGCTTAAAACCAAAATTTCTGGAATTTCAGTTTTTCCGCTCCCTACTGTTTCTGATTTTTCTTCCATCATTTCGTGTAATGAACCAATTTTCCATGACCAATAAATGATCATTGTTTTGTTTCTCATATCATGGAAAAGTTCTATGGGTTTCCAAAAAAAAGATGTTATCTTATCTATTCTGACCCGTATGCAGATGGTGTTCGGTCCGTTGTAGTCAAGGTCAGAAACGCTTAGTGATAAGAAAAAGGGGGCTCTTCCGTCTGGTGCCATATTTGGGTCTGGGTGGATTTCATGTGTTGTCAACTTGGCTTCTTTTGCGCTTACTGTTTTGACCCAATTTTTAAACTTCGATATTTTTGGATAGTTTAAAAGAAGTGCAGTCGTATTAGCATATATTCCCCAAGGGAAACGCGCTCCATCGCCAACTTGGCAGAAATTTGAATTTTAGCTTTCCCGCTGTTTTGAAAACAGCGAAACAAGTTTCGGTGGGTGCTTGGACTCCTCGTGGACAATTCGACTGCTGTCCGAGTTGTCCACAAGGAGTCCACGCACCCACCAAAACATGTTTGGCTGTTTCCAAAACGGCGGGAAAGCTAAAAATTCGAATTTCAACCAAGTTGGCGATGGAGCGCGGTTCCCCTTGGGCAATATCGCTAATAAGTATATATCAATATACTGCATAACTTCAATATTCAAGTTCTCAAGGTCTTCCGCCTGTTAACCTGACACTCCTCATTCCTTGATTTTAGACTTCAAGACCTCTCAATCAGAATTTCATTATTGCAGAACCTTAGAACTCTCTCCAACTGGCCATGGTAGCTGTAGCATCGTTTGAAAATGCAAAACCTCAAAAGACCCAAGATCCGATTTTGACATATACAGCATGTATCATGTTTGTGCTTGCTGGGATGTGCCTGGCAGGAGCAGTCATATTGGTGATATACCAGGATTCAGTAAGTTTTCAGTTTTCAAAATTGACTCAAACTAAAACATTTTAGGTTCAGAGTCGAACCGTTACTGTAGAAATTTCATCAGAGTTTGCCAATGGAACTCCGAAAAATGTGAGTTAAAAAATTTCTGTCAAGGATCAAATTTTGATACTCTTAGGCTGGAAGCGGCTATGATCTGGATTTCGAAGCCAAAAAGGAAGGACTCATAAAACAAGCCCGAAACGATAAACTTCTCATGGACGGTCTCTATGCCAAAGGAGCAACTTCTCCAGTCTCCAAAATGCCATTTCTCAAGAAGATCACTTCCCACATCTTCCTCCCAGACCCCTCACGTTTCAAAGGCGTAGAAGAACTCCTCCGACTAACTGGTCAGAATCAAACCTTGGCGAAATTTTTGTATCTCGGAGTACCCCGTACCAAAACAACCCACTTGGCACCTGACTATCCAAAAATTGTAGCAGATGGGATTAGATCAGAAGACATCGTGATCGGGGGGTGTGCGTATTCCAACTCGACTTGTCACAAGAGGAAGCTCGTTTTCTTGAATAATGACTTGTACGTCAAAGAGACTTTCACCTCAGAGTTCTCCCAGATCAATTTCACTCGTGTGTTCTATATTCCTGCTCGTGCCTTACTTGGTTCTCTTAAATTGTGATTTTTTTGTTATATGTACTACTTCATATTGCTAATCCAAAATATGTATATGTCGAAGAGTGCGGAAAAAATAAAAACCCATAAAAGTTGATTGAATTTTTTGGTTCACCCACATAGACCCAGCCCACCCATTCATGCAGTCTTGAATTATTTGTTTTCTAGAACATTTCTGTAACACCCCAATCCTTTGTTAGTACTATTTCTTCCGAAACATTTGCTATATTTTTTGCCAATTCCATTTCAATAGCCCATATGCCTATAAACACTAATATCTTGAAAATCCTCAAATCATTCTTGATCAGTTTGAAAAGTTCTAGACAGTGGAAACTTCAGAAATTGGTCTATCGCTAGATAATTGTCTGTGAAAAGTATAGAAGAATGATTTTTCGCCATTTGCTCTTTTTCTTTGAATTTGATTCTCAGAGCCTTCGAACCGTGTGAAAGTAGCCACAGTTATAAAGATAATGCTCAAAGGTTTCCAGTGTGCTTTCGATTAATTTTCTCCAACTGTTTATCTATTTTCGAAAATTTCCGCTCCGAGACGTTTCGCAACTATGACATTTCACAACTCATGTCAATTTTGCAACCACGACAATTCGCAACCTGAACATTTCGAAACTGGACGTTTCGCAACCACTCGTTTCGCAACTTTATGAATTTGTTAAGGCTGTGTGTGATTGAGAATACTGTGAATCATTCCAGGTTTTGGTCTAAATTTTCGAATCTGTGGTGAAATGTCGAAGTTGCGAAAATGGCGTGAATGCCGAAATTTCTCAGTTGCGAAATGACTAGTTACGAAATGTCTCGGAGCCGAAACTTCCAGGAATTTTTTTTTCTGAGCCCTGTATAACTGCAGAAATTTGAACTAAATTTTGGTCAGTTCCCATAGTATAGTGCTCGAATTCCATAACAACTCATTCAACCATATACACATCGCCTAATGATTCTTCTATAACTTTTTTCTATTTTTGAATTATCATCATTTTGTTTTTGCTCCTTTTACATCAGCACTAACAGCGTAACCTGGATTCCAATTTCCGGCTTTATTTTCGATACTTTTGTAAACTTTTCAGCTATCAAAAGTTATTGAAAGCTTTCCTGAAAAATCGTGACATTTCTCTTATAATCCTTCCGGTGTTTTGAGGGTATTGGGAACCTAAAATAGGCTTTTAAGCTTTTTGGACTTATGGATCTCCGATGGATTTTGAAGCAGCATCTTCCTTTCTTACGATTTCCAAAAATCATAAATTCTTTCAGAAGAACTCCATGTAACACATTCCACTATGGGACGCTACACCAAGGTTTTCGCCCTCCCCATGGGCAAGAAACAACACAAATTGAATTGGCAAGACCGTCAACCAAAGAAGGAAAGAACTACACTATATCAAAGATTTGAAACTTTCATGTTTTATGCTGCAGTGCCTTTAGCCATCATTTTTCTGGTTTGCATAACGCAGAATGTGAGTTTTCAAAATATTCTTCATTAGACATGCTACCGGCCGGGTCGGGCCAAAATCGAAATTTTCATTGGCACGGCCCGGCCCGGCCCTCTGGCCCTGGAAATGACCTAAATTTGCCAGATATGGTTTTCATCTGATTTTTTGATTTTTCAGAACACCGAGATTGTCATGGATCGTGATAAAGACAGCTTCAAGCTTCCTGATGAGCCACCGCTAACATCCGAAGACTACACTTTCAACAAGAGGGAATTCAAGTGGAAGAAGGCGAGATTAATCAGAGCAGCCAAAATCGAAGCGAAGGAGTTGGCGCAAAACGCAACGCTTCGATTCTTCAAAAACATTATCCTTAATAAGACATGTGTCTTGGAAATTCATAGTGATTTACGTAACCAATTGCTACCGGATCCGACAAGGTTCAAAGGCGTTGACAAACTTTTGCAAGCCTCGAAATTCAATGGGACCGTCTTCGAAGAATTCTTCTACGTGACCGTTCCGTGGCTTACCCAAGAATTGGACGGAAGTGTGCGGGTCCAAATGAATACCACTCTTACACCTGTTGTGAAGGAACTGACAGTCGATGGATGCAACTTTCACGATCAGTGCCATCAATATGACGTTAAGGTTGTAGATGGAGATGTCCATCTGGATGAGTGGTATAATTCTCGAGACTGGACATATAAGATTACGAGAGTTTATTATGTGCCATATCATGTGTTCATGGCATTCACTCCGATTGAGTTTTATCTTAACTGAAAATTTTGTTTTGGAGCTGTGCATTACTCTTATCATAACTTCAATTACCCGATTCCCACCACATCTCGCTATACTTCGAATCCGGATATTGAACATTCAAAATCCAATCTGTCCCAAATTTTGTTTTCCGGTTTTTTGCACGCCCCTTTCTCCCTTCCCTTCAATTGTATTCATTTCAGTTATAGCTACTTTTTTCCTCCGATAGCTCGTTTGAATCTATACAAGAATAAACTAACTTTTGTTGAATTCACTGGTTTTGCGAAAATAACGAATATGATCTATTTGCATATAGTCCTGGAAGATCTTCAAGATTCCAAGTAATGGGATAACGCTTCCAACTAAGGAACTTTTTGTAGAAAAAAAGGTACAAAACACACTTCTCGATCCATGGATTGTAGTGGATGTAGTCAAAATTGGGCTTCGCGACATTTCGCAAACAGCCGTTTGGCAACTACGACGTTTCGCAACCATTTCTTTTGCTACCATGACAGTCCGCGATTCCCTCATTTCGTCAAATGTTTTCCTTCATCTTTATCAAAGTCAAATTTCGGCTTCGCGGCATTTTGAAATTTGGGCTCTGCGATATTCTTTTCGCAACTACGACGTTTCGCAACCAGTCATTTCGCCATCACAATAGTCCACAAGTCCCTTACTTTACTCTAGAATCAAACTTTTTCAAACGTGGATGATCCCCTGGATTGGTTTATGATGCTCCCCATTATATGTAACCTGTAAACTGAACAACTTTGAAAAGTTGCGAAATGACTGCTTGCAACATTTTCAGTTGCAAAATGTCATGGTTGCAAAATGTCATGGTTGCGAAATGTCGTGGTTGCAAAATGCCATGATTGCAAAAATTGGCTGAGCCCAAATATGAAGACATCTCAATCAGAGGTATTCTCATTCCAACTCTACGTGCAACACGAAAACTTTTTCGCAAAACTTTCACTAATCAGTTTCCATACTTTACACGAATTTCCCACATTTCTGCAAAATCACGATCCGTCTTTGATTTCCATCTGCTCTTGGCACTCTGTTTTCTTCCATGATGTTTGTACTGTGACTTTCATTAAATGAATGTTGGCTCGTACTGAAAACCCATAAACGTTGATTGAATTTTTGTTGTTTGGGCTTACCCCCAGCTCCCAAAAAGTCTTGAATTATATATGTCCTTCATTTTTTTTGTACTCCTCGTATGCATCTTTTGTTGGACTTGTAGTTTTGAAGTAAAGTTTAGTTTTGACAAAAATTTGCAACCAAGATATTTTGAAACTGGACGTTTCGCAACCAGTCGTTTTGCAACTCTCCAAACTAGTCAACTTTACGTTCATTAAGGTTGTATGTGATCGAGAGTATTTTGAACTATTCCAGGTTATAGTCTACATTTGAAAGTTGTGATTTTATCGTGTACTTTTCACAAAATCCTGGATTTCCTGGTTTTTAAATGACGTGGTTGCGAAATGTCTCGGAGCCAAGATTTTTGGTTTTCTGCGAAAATTTTCTGAGCTTCTTTTCATGAACTTGCTCTTCGGCTTCTGTTTATAATCAGAATCCTTTTTATGCATTTTAAGTTACTTCTTTATTTTTTTTCTTGAATTTTTTGAACAATTGCTGCCTAGAAGTTTTTCTGCTTTCGAGTTATCATCATTTTATTTTGCTCTTTTCCCTGGATTCCAAAAACCTGGATTCCAATTTCCGGTTTCATTTTTGATACTTTTGTAATCTTTACAACTATCAAAGCGAATTGAAAACTTTTCGAAAACTTGTGATATTTCAATTATAATCCTTCCGGTGTTTTCAGTTTAGTGGGCGTAGCTAGAGCAGGTTCAAGCAGAATTTTGCTGTTACTTTTTTAGTTTATGAAAATCTCTACTGGTCTCTAAACCAAACTCTTCCTTTATTAAAATTTCTGCAAATTTCATATTCTTCCAGGAAACTCCATGTAATGGGAAAATATTCCAAAGTTTTCGCCCTCCCCATGGGCAAGAAACAACCCAAACTGAATTGGCAAGAACGTCAACCGAAACAGAAACCAGTTGATATTTCCAAAGAGCTCTGGGACTTTGGTATTTTCATTTTCTTCATTGCCGTTGCTCTGTTTTGTGCGACAAAATTGAATGTGAGTAATCCGTAACGCATTTGTCAAGATTTATCATTTTTTCATCGAATTTCAGCTCTTCAGCCAGCAGCACGATGAGAAGAGAGAGCTTCCAAATTACCAGGAGCCAGCAATCCCGGGAGTTTTCAACCCAGCCGATTTCTACATCGAGAAGAAAAAAGTTGTCGAATTTGCCAGAGCTGAACAAGAAAATTTCGAAATGAAAGACCTTTTGCGTGAGGTTAAAGCCCATTTTCTGAACAAAGAGTCTCACTTGAATATTACACCACTTGTGTACAACAGCTGGTATGCGGATCCAGCAAGATTCGAAGGAGCCGACACATTGTTGAAGTATGCAAAACTCAATGGGACCTTCGCGGAGACCTTCTTCTACCTCATCAATCCCACATTCAACACATCGGATTCTGGAGAGACAGTGGCTCAATTCAATACCAATCTCATGCCGCTCCTTAAATCTATGGAAGTTGGTGGATGCCGTTTCTTCAGTGAGTGCCACACTCAAGAAGTGAATCTGCAAGAAGGGGATACCTATGTTAACGAGTGGTTCCATAGCCAGAGCGAGACACTCAACGTCACAAGAGTCTATTTCGTACCATCCGGAGTTTTGGATGTGCTCATCGGACCTCAGTGCAATGGAGGTGTTTGTCTATATCATAAGTAAATTTTCGGATCAATTTCCTTGCATATTGTCCAGTTTACTCATTTCTTGTGTGTTGGTTAAAAAAATTGTGGTTTCACAATAAACATGTGTTAAAGTTCCGTCTTTGAAAAAAGGGATCCGCGACATTTCGCAACCAAGCCATTTGGTAACTGGAAATTTCGCAACTTCATGAAATAGTCCAGTTTACATTCACTTATGTTACATGTGCTTTGGGTGATTATAAACCAATCCAGATTTCCATCAACATTCATATAATTGAATTGGAACGTCGACTTATGTAGATTCTGTGGTTTCAAAATGGCATGGTTGCGAAATCGACGTAGGTTGCGAAATGTCGTAGTTGCAAAAGCGACGTGAGTTTCGAAATGTCGTAGTTGCGAAACGTCGGGTGGAGTAACAATATGACGTAGTTGCGGGTTGCCGCGGTGGCGAAATGCCCGGTTTCGAAACGTCGTAGTTGCGAAACGTCGTAGTTGCAAAACAGACGTAAGTTGCGAAATGTCTCAGTTGCGAAATGGCTGCTAAATAAAGGTGAGATCATCCTAGAATGCGCATGGTCCCCCCTTTTTTTTCTTTTTCCAACCTAGGCTGCTTTCGAAAATTTTTAGGGTGGTGTTGTCTTCCATTTCAATTGCGTGCCACTAATATTTTGTTGTGAAGAAACAACACAACAATTGTCAACATGTTTCACTAATTTTTAATAAAGATGGACATACGTCGATGTGCATATATTAAGCACGCCTTTTTTCACCCCCTAACCTCAAATTTTCATTATTGAGAAAAAACAACGGAATGGCTCCTCGCAGAATGCTCATGGCTCGTAGAGTCCGAAACCGTCGCACTAGGTTTTCGTATGTTTTATTCTTCTTCAATCTTTCGATATTCCTAGTAATGCTAGCTGCCGGTATCCGAATTGTTTATTGGATTATACGCACTGTGAGTTTCGAGAGTTTCAATGGGATACTGTAATCTTATACAATTTTGAAAAATTTCAGTCTGGAAGGTTGGAAGAGATCGATGTGGAACAATGGGACGAAATCATACAACCAGTTCAACCGCCACAAATCATCCAACAATACCTCAAATACCTTCCCTTTGCATTGGTTTTCAGAATCTTTCTGTACTATTACTTTCTTCTTCAATAAACAATAAAGCCATGCTTGATGCTCAACTAGTTCATTTTCATTCTAAAAGTTCGCAATTCAAGGGTGACACTGTCCGCAAGTTGCTTTGCAGCAACTCATACTACAGGAATAGTACGGGTTGTTACAGTAAGCCGTGTAGAGGTAGCAGTTGGAACAAGTGTCGTAGCATCCTGGGCAGCAATAGTTGTTGTTGCACATGGTGCCATTTGGGCAGATGTTGTTGATGCAGACTGTAACAAGATAATTGTTAAGAACCAGGAATCCTAGCAGAATTTGAGAACGAATAATAGCAATATTAGAGGCTACTGTCTGTAGTAATTAAGTTGAGGGAACTGTACATGTTACTGTGTTTGTGTTACTGTATGGGTTACTGAATATGATACTGTATAGTTATTGTATGTGTCACTTTATGGTTACTGTATGTCATACTGTATGGTTACTGTAAGTGTCACTGTATGGTTACAGTGGGTATTACTGTATTGTTACTGTATGTGTTACGGTATGCTTACGGTATGTGTTAATGGTTACTGTATGAACTATTTTATGTATTGAGGCCACTGTACCGTACAATCTGTGCCTTCCAAGCTTCACACTTTCAAAACTTACATCCAAGAGGCTGTCCTGAACAGCACTGTGAATAGGCATAGGCTGCCAACAAACAGAAAGAAATAATGGAGATGAGTTGCATATTTTCTCCCTTGGATATTTGCACATGGGAAGGTCAGAAGGTCACTTTTATACCAATCCAGGTTTGGCAGAAGATGAATTATTCATAATTTACTTTTCAAGCAGGTTTGTTTGTCTTTTGGAAACTGTTTTTGAGTTTTGATTTTTTGCATAATTTAGAATTCATGAAAGTTTGCAGTGGCATTGTGATCTCTTCATTTATGTATTTAAAAAATCTGTAAAAGGAAATTAGAAATCTTCAGTAGGAGCAATAACTGGACACTTGATGTGTGCGTACTTCTGAAGTTTCCCCAAAATCTTCTCCAGAGGGGTCCAATACTTCTCTCCACAAATATTGGTAATCTCAGTTTGCATACATGGTTGGTACTTGGAGATGAGTTCGCAGGGATGATCGAACTGAAAATTAATTTTTAGTTTTGGATTTTGAAAAAGTTTCAGATACAAGGGAGAAAGAGAAAGAGACACTAATTCGCTCTGGAATATCTGACGACCGACCGCCCACCGACCGACCGCCCGACCGCCCGACCGCCCGACCGCCCGACCGCCCGTTTCTCGGCTATCGGTAAGTGCAGTCGGCGGTCGCTCGGCGGTCCGAATTTCTCGACCTCCCAGAATGGAACCCGTTAGAAATACATTTTTCAAAGTCACAATGATCTCTGACCACCCAAAATGTCTAGAAAAATTTCATCACCTTTTCACTCTTCCTCATTGTCTTCTCAGCTTCTCGCATGCAGGGCGGCATTTGGACGACTAGTTTCTTTTGGCAGTCGGCGAAGTCAGTAGAAAAGTAGGAGACAGTGTCACATAACAAACCGAAGACCTTGTCTAGTTGGACTTTGGTCACGCAGGGGTATTGGCTGAGGCAGGTCTGAAAGAGAAGGGTGTCTTGTTTAGAATGTTATGGGTACAAGTACGTCTTAGGGTGTGAGGGAGGCAGCAACTTTTTAAAAGTTTAAGATATGCATTTTCACGTCAGCGTGTCAGTACTTTCTGATTGCGGACCTGGCATCAGATTTGACGCCAAGTGACTTTTGGTCGGACTTTCGTTGTAAGAAAGAGAAAATGGGGGTAAATTTTCTATGTATTATACTAACCGTTGCATTTCTACACTCATCCACAATTCGGATTCCACGAGCTCTGGTCACATTCTGGAGATTCATCTGGTCTTGGAACAATGTTGTAACAGGCTGAAACAAAATCCTTCTGAAAATTTTTCATTCTTCAACACCTACAGCAATGCACATGACAACACCAAGGGTCTCCTCGAGTCCACATTTTTGGAAGTTCTCCGCTGGGAGGAAGAAGGAATCGGCTCCAAATGGAAGGAGTATGAAAATCGATAGAACAGACAAAAATTTTGACATTTTTTTTCAAGAGATGTCACAATGAGAGCAGCCAAGAGGAGCCAAAGAGTCCCAAATGACCACCTGACATTTTGAGAGAGAAGAGATTCAGAGAAACGTTTTAGAGGTTCAGGGTTCATTTTTGTTTTATCAGCTTTCAAAAATATACAATCAACAAGAAAATCAACGAAGAACTTATCGTCCAAATAAAGAAGCGGCTTGGTTGAAAAGTGGGACTTGATAGTTTCCAGTAGGAATTCCAAAGGCTTCTCCGACGGTGGCGGCTCCTCTGAAAGAGAAAAATGAAGGCAAATCTTCCTAATTTTTTTGAAAACGCCACTTATTTTCAATATTCAAAAATTCAAAGTTTACCTATAAAAAGCAGTAGCCCCTGTCGCGAAAACATTGGCTCCCTGAGCAGCCAGCGACTGAAACTCTCCCCGGTTTCCTTGCTGGAAACCAGGAGCAGGTTGAGGGCTCAGAGCATGTCCATGATTGATCGGAATTTCTCGGGGACCACTTGGAACTCTGTCGAATCTTCCCATTGGGTCTGGACCACTGACCCCGCCCGTAGGTGACATATCTGGGAGATCTGGAGGCGGAGATTTCGTCATTGTGGAGCCGAAAATTTCATCGAGATCAGTGTTTTTGAGATTCTTGATTTCATTGAGAGAGGGGGCGGTTTCCTGGAAAAAAAGAAGATTCAGGATTCAGGTGGATATTGAGATTCAGATGGATTTTGTGACACTATACCATGAAACAACCAGTACATACAGTACCGCTCAAAAAGTTGTAAACTTTCAACATTTTCAGTGGAAAAAACCTCAACTTTGGGGGTTTGGGAGAGGGGTTCAAGTTTGTCCGTTTGAACTGAAATTGGGTGGGTTCATGCATCAATTCTAGAGCTTTAATTTTGTAGTTTACAACTTTTTCGTACAACGCCTTCTAAAGAAGGTGTGTCTCGTGGAAAATGGAATACCCAAAAAAAAACCAGGAAAATTGCACTGAAAACGAGGATATTTAGAACCGTTCCGCATTCACAAGACACATCATCTTTAGAAGAAGTTGTATAGAAAAGTTGTCAATTACAAAATGGAAGCTCTAGAATTGATGCATAAACCCACAAAATTTCAGATAAAATGGACAAATTTGAACTTTTTCCCAGACTTCCAAAGTTGGCATTTTTCCACTGAAAATGTCGAAAGTTTACAACCTTTTGAGCGGTAATACTGTACTAGTTGAAAACTATATCAGTTTTGAAAACATCTAGAAAAATAAGTTCAATCCTTCAAGAATTTCCAGAAGACACATGACTAAACTGTAGTATTTCGAAATTTTACAGAAATTACACTCATCTTATAATCTTCCAAAAACTCCGAAATCCAAACAAAAAGCAGTGTTAAGACCTCAAAATCTTGTTCCAGAAAAACTCACCGCATTACAAACTCCAATAATAACAGTGAGAACTTGAAAAATAATTGGTAGGTTGATCATGATGATCCTGTTCATAATCTAGACGTATGTAAGGGGGGTGGTTTCCTCTTATTGAATCATCGTTTTCTTCCGCTTCTTCTCCTTCTTCTGATTCTCTGAATCTCGCCAGTTTCCATAGTCTCTCCCCATGATTCTTAGAAACAGGCCTACTTCTCTTCCCCATCTTGGTCAATCGATTCTACCATCATTATGACATCGTCTCTTTTCCACTTCTTCAGCTTGTTAAACATGCTTTTATTGCCTCCTACTTTTTTTCTAGCCTTCATCTTCTCATCCAACGGTTTTCTTACACCAAAAAAACTGTTTATACAATAGAATCACCTGTTCTAGGCAAACTTTGAGATTCAGGGAATCTTGGTTTTCTAAAAACAGCTGGAATAGGTTTTTTTCAGAAAAAAACCTATTTTTCAGAAAAAAACCTATTATTAATTAAGAAAAAGGGCACTTATCACCTGTTAAGACCGACATGGTCATGAGGTAAAAAATGTTTTTGGATAACTTTTTGGAGTTTTTTCAGAAGGTCAAATAATCAAGGAAAAAAGTGGACTATGGTCAGAGATGATTGTGATCTTACGAAAAAATGCAATGCTAATTCGATGATTTTCACAAGAATTAGCAATAGTGCATTCTATTTTTGAGGATTATGCAAGTTCAATAGTGACTAATTTATTCATGCTCAATGTCATTTGAGATGCTTTGGAAATGAATATGACAAGTTTTTCGAAGCAATTTGAAGAAGATTTATTGAATAGTTTTGAAAATTGAATCTCTGAAACTAGCTCCCATCAAGTTTAGCGGAAGATTCCAGCCCGTTCAGTTAACTAAAATTATGAAAAAAGTCCAAATTCCCACCACAAATTAGCCTTTGAACCCCTGGAAACCTGGCTCTGGGACATTTCCCCACTAGTCGTTTTGCAACTACGACATTTCGAAACTGGACGTTTCGCAAACAGTCGTTTGGTAACTCTATAAACTAGTCCATTTTACGTTCATATAGGATGTATGGGATTGAAGGTATTGTGAACTATTTGAGGTTCTAGTCTACTTTGAAAAGTTCGTGGTTGCCAAATTGACGTCAGTTGCGAAATGTCGTAGTTCTGAAACAACTGGTTGCGAAATGTTTCCCAAATGATCTCTTCTTCCTTTGAGATCACCCTAAACACGACTCCAAAATTCAACGGAGCGCAAAATTTCCTGGGTTTTCTTATCCGGTTCATGACTTGTACCCATTATGATCTAACGAAAACTTTCTAAAGCATTTTCTAAACAAGTTGGAGCCTCATGATAACACACTTCATACTTCATGACCCTGGGAAAAATAAGGCCGAAACATTCCCACTCCTTATTTTCCTATCTACTTCTTTCGCTGCAAATTTCTCAAGATCTTAGAATCTAAGCAAAAAAGAACTGAGCACATTCCGAAACATCAAGCTGCTCCTGTGTGTTCTGCATCGAGCAAATCGAATAATCTCCAATAATTGAGTTCCAACTAATCTCATATTAGGAATTTGGTTATGAACAGCTTCAGATGCAGATTTTTCAAAACAAAGAACTCTCGGAAGTATGCTTTGGTTCCGTGATTTTCTGATTTTTGCAAGAATAGTCGAATCCTATGAACTCGTTCTCCAACATAATCGAAAAAGAGAAGTCCCAAGTTTTCAATAAATTCGACACTTTTTCATTCCTCAGAAGCATCATCATTATGTACCCTTGATCATACGAATTCTAGAGAAAAAATTTTCGAGCCCAGTAAAGTTTAGTCTCATGACTATGCTCTTTGACCATGTGAAAGAAGCAAAAGCAAAAGCAAACACATAACAAACACTTCCAAAACTACTTCTTTTTCTCACACTTCTTTTCTTCTTGCATCATTCTAGGAGAAGTTTCTAAACTGAGACTTCTAGAAGTTGTAGATACACTAAAAGATGAATAATCAAATCTAGATTCTAGGGAACTTTTGAATACCACCTTAATCATGAATTAGAACCGAATTGAGCTCCGAGAGTTTCTAGAATTCACATTACTTTTATGATCTCTTGATCTCACCTCAAAAAGCATTCTAGGCTGGAAAAAAAAGTTTTTGGTCTCGTGACATTATTAGTTATGAAAAGGGGAAAAGAAACAACGCAGCCCCTAACATTAGTTTTCCCCCAACTAGATTATTCCAGAAACTTTTGAGTTCGAGACCGTTTTTGATTGATTGCGCCTAATCCAAACTTGATTACTGCCGAAAATATATATTGACTTTCGACTGGTCATACTTTGAAAATTCAATCTATCAATTGCAAATCTGATAGTGCCAGGGACACTAAAAAGGTAGGCAAGCTACTTGCAAGGCACCTAGATGGGGTCTAGATGGGTCTAGATGGGGTCAACAATTTTCAAAAATGTAAAACATCTCTGAAAAATTTCCTGTCGATCTGTATAATTTTCATACAAATAGGCTCACTTGAAGTTGGGATATCAGCTTCCAAAAGTTCTTAACCATCTGAACCTTATCCATTGTGGTCTAGCTGTTTCAAACATAGTCGAAAAAAAGTCAATTCCACCCAAATCAAAGACAAATTTAGACAAACTTTTCTGTTTTTTTACCACTTCCCAACTCCCCAAAATCCCTCCTTTCCTTCCTCTCCTGATACATTGTGCACCCAACCACCTCCCGAAACTCATTTCATTTTTCTCCTTCCCCCAGCGAATGGATTGATTTTGAGCGCCCAAAGATCGTTCTGCAACTACAAACAAACTAGGTTTTGTGTGTGTGTTCCATCTCTCTTACTCACATGCTACCTTCTCTTTTTGCAATCTTTTCATCTACTTTTTCGAGTTCTTTCTCTTTTCTCTGGCAAAACTCATCTCGGAGGGCGCCATCGGGGCAAAATGCGAGAAAGATGGAAAGAGAGAAATGTTTGTGAACTGAACTTGTGAGCGTTTTTCCTCTCCTCGATTCTATCATTTTTCACTCGTTCTTTGCACTCCCTCTGTGCCGCTCCCGGACGTCGCTCGCGGCCTCGCACGAGTGACGCCGCCTCCTTCTGAAAATCGTAGTCGTGACGTGAGGGGTATGTCTTGTTGTCAAAACAATGATGGAAGGTTCTAGATAAAGTCAGTGGAGATGAAGGGTGGCTGTGGTCAGTTATTAATGGAATACTGGAAACTGAAAGTGTATGTTTTTGGTCTCTCATTGTCTGGACAACAACAGTACTTTGGTTCCTAGAAAGGCACATACATACACTATAATAATGTTAATATGGTTATAGTGCTTCGATGAAGAGAAATGAAAAAAAAGGTCTAACTTAATTAGGGTATGAAAACAAAGAATTTACGTCACAACTCTCTAGACATATGTATGAGGGTAGCTTAATATAACAGAGAGCAGAAACCAGTAAATCAAATTATCCTAACTCAACTAGATTCCGAGCAACTTTCTGATTTTTCGAACTTTGTAAGTTTATGGGAAGATCAAAGTTTAGTAGATTATCAAAAAATACCATCAATTCTCAGAACCCTTTTCCTGAAGTACGGACTACAGTTCAGGCCGCTTTGGGCTACATGTAGGATGCTCACGGGTCAGCCGATACTAGTGTCAAAGACCTGGGCTCTAAATCTCGATAAGACTTACAAACATCACAAGGGATCTTTCCTATGAGCCTACACCTGTTAGGATCATCTAGGTTTAGGTGTTTAGTGACGGCAAGTATCCGATGAAGAGGGTTTGCTAGAAGTTTGATATCACCTTGAGATGTAGTGCACAGTAAATACATCTCGGTTCCCACAGGACCATGAAGCAAATCAAAAACGACTTTTGTCTTTCTCTCGGTATCACTTATCACAAATCATACTCACCCCCCCCCCCCTCTCTCTCTCTCTCTCTCTCTTCTTCCATCTTCCATTTTGATGAACAATCTTCCCCCTCCCCTTCTCATCTCAAAGTATCCAAATCAATCAACTGAACAAAAAATACATGCGTGTTAGTACTTGTATAGTTGACTCCTCTATGAATGATTTCGATTAAAAGAGAAAGGAGACCGATCATGATCTTAACTTTACCGTCAATAACGCCGTTTTTGTTTTGTTATCAAAAAAAAATGGAGAATAGGAGTTGATAATAATGATGATCACACCATTTTGATGGGGAAGAGGAACATAGAGCATGTATAGGGTATAGCAAATCTACTTTAGCTGTAAATGCATTGTCCAAACTGAAGAATCGATCCAAAAGCTCTTGTCACCTAACATAGTTGACTATACGGTTCCTGAACGATTTATTGATTCTATATGGGTGGTCCGAAACTACAGTATTCCCTTGTGGGTGGTCAAAACTTCTTAAGAGGTTTCGGATTGTGATACATCTTTCATCATCGTATAAAGACGATAAGAAGCCTCTAATACAGTACCGGTCATGATGATATTCGTTTTCGTCATTTTCAGTGGAAAAACGCCAAATTTGAGTGGCTGAAAAACTAGCTCAAGGCTGTTATTTCTCCTTGAAATTTGACGGTAACTGAATCAAACCTTGAACTTTAATTTTGTAGTTGACAACTTTTTTTATCTCTTCAATCAAAAAAGTTACGCTCATAAACCTACGGCAATGCCAAATTTTGCTTGATTTCAGTGCTAATTCTCAAAGTTTTTCTAGTTTTTTTTCGACGGGCCATATCTTGGCAGAGCGGACTTGCACAAAAAAGTTGTCAACTACAAAATAAAAGTTCAAGATTTGATTAATACACTCTCAAATTTTCAAACAGAAAAAATGACTTTGAAACACTTTTTCAGCTAGCCAAATTTGACGATTTTCAACTGAAAATGACGAAAACGAATGTCATTATAATCGGTACTGTAAGTCTTGCCAATGTGGTCCGATACTACGGCGATTTCCCCGAAAAAAGATGGTCCATAAAGAATGGACCCCAAAATTGACTGCTCCTATTTTGACTGCCCAACCTTCTTCCCACCAAGTTTTCCACGATTATGACCATCAAACCCCCTCCCCCTTAATTTTCCCGCCCAATAAAAGTTCTCTGGAAACTAAGCCACACGAGGAAATTGAATTCCCTCCCTGCATTCAATACAATTAAAGTTAATTAATTCTAATTCCTTGTCCATTTTTTTCATTCCCTTTTTTTCTCTCTCTCTCCCGTTTTTTTTTTTCAATTCACCGTTACGCTCCTTCCTCCTATTTACCGCACCGCCCATCCCTCTGCCTCTCCTCCCGTTTCTCTCTTTCTCAAACAAAACCACGTGCCTGCTTCTTTTCTCTTCACTACTCTCTAGCCCCCGTATGTACTCTTGACCACCAGCGTCGGAATTCTGCTGCCTCTCTCTTCTCTTCTCTTCCCATCTCTACCCCAATGACGTTTTCTACATTCTCCATGGGGTCGAGCGCTATTTCTCCATTCTCTGTGGCTTCTCTGGCTCCGTTTCGCTCTCAGATCTCCTAACTTTCCCCACTATCTTCCCCCCGGCACTTCCACACTTGTCTCTGTCCTATAGAAAACCAAAGCGCTTTTTTCTCGACCCGTTTCTCTTCTTTCTCTATCCCCCCACCAATCATTTTCAGAGAAATGAAATTTCTATCTTTTTTCCGTCTCTCTAGTTTCTCTAGTGCGACAAGTTTGCATGATGTCCATCTTGGCACTTTTTGCTCCGCCCGTTTTTTTTTTATCGCGCAGCACACTGAACTTTAGAAAATGTACATACTTTTGGTTTCTGGATTTTCATAGAAGTATGAATATGATATAAGAAAGCTTCGACTAATACAACTTTATTAATACCATATTCTTTGAATGATCTTTAGTTTTGTGAAAATGATACCAGGACAAACCAAATGATAGGTAATCAAAATTTGAATTTCTGAAACACAACTTTTTGAAATTTCTGACTCTTATCATTCACCGTTCATCTCACCCTTCAATCGATTCATTTGATTCCAGGTTATCAATTTGCTTGTCATTTCCAGCCTAAGCTTCAGCATGGGTTTTTTGTAATTAGGCCTTAATTTTTTTAATTAGGCCTTAGTTTTTTGTAATTAGGCCTTAGCCTTAATAATCTGAAGTTTAGTGACAGTACTGTACTTCTTTGAAAATTCGGATAGCTTGTCATTTGGGCCCCATCTATATTACAACGGTCACATCTGTGAACTTTCTTACTTTTTTTGACGTCATCAGTTTTGTTCTCTCTATATCATATCTCCGCTTTTGAACTTTTTCTGTTGCGATTCTCAAAATTTGATCTAACTTTTGGATTCACAAATTTTTTTCAGAATCTTACTTAAGCTCGAAAATTTGTATTTTTCTATGAACTTTTGTTGGTTCGGAGTCATTACTTTTGAACCAGAGTCTAACAGAAGTCCTACATCTTCCTTAATTTCATTTTCTGAATTTGCTGTCACTACCGAGTTTCAATTAAGATCCTATTCTTGTTCCCATTTTATCGGCAGTATCCTCAAACTTTTCAAATCTCCAGATGTTTTGATCGTATGTCACTATCCCCCCCCCCCCCTTATCCAGATCTGAAGAATGAATCCAACTCGTTTCTAATTTTGTCTTACCTCTTCAAAACTTTTGACCATTGTTAGGCTTCAAGTGAGGCTCCCCTACAGTTTCCTTTGCGTCTCTAGCCCCCCGCTCTTCTAAACACAATTCTCTGGCCTCCCTCGCCTCAAACTGTCTCTAATCGACAGTTCCTTTGCTTCTCTTCCCGTCCTCTCTCTCTCTCTCTCTCTCTCTCTCTCTCTCTCTGGTTAATAGAAGTCGTTTCTTGTCCTCTCTTCTCGTTTCTTCTTCTTCAACACCCGCCAATCTTCTTCGTCTTCTTCTTCTTCTTCTTCTTCTTCTTTTTCTTGTCTTATCACACATCTTTCTTCTCCTTTTCTTTCTTCTTTTTCTGTATGTGTCGACACTGTTTGATGACTATCTTTTCGTTGCATTAGGGTTTCGTATTGATTTTTTATTAAAGCGGTTTTTGATGGTTGTAGTGATAGATTTATGACTGGTTGTCAAGGTAATAGATCTCGGTTTAGGGCAATGTAAATACAGTAGTATTTATATGACTGCACATAAAATTTTCTCAATAATGATGCAAAAAAAATCTTGTCTAAATGGTCCAATCTAAGCCACGCCCACTTTTGTTTAATTGTCTTCCTATTCTAGCATTGTTTGCTCTTTTGGCCAGAATTAGCTCCGCCCCCTTCTAGTCCAAAATTTCTTGCCCTTTATCAGCTGCTCTTTCTTTCGTTTTACTCCAGATTTGCTTCTAGATTTTTTAAGTTCTCTCACCTTAAGTGTAAAAGGATTAGGATTATCTCCTTCGTCATAGTACAATACAAAGATCGAGCAAGTATGTTTTTTTTTTCAAAATGTATTTTTGATTGGATTTGATATCAATCCTGTATCCATTGAATCTGCTGCTTACGTACAAACATTTCGATTTCTATTCAAAAAAAGTTAATCTTCTCCTCGTTTCGCCCCCTTCTTCTCCAATTTCTTATCACATGACTTCGACCCCAAACCCCAATCAACCAACTGCCTCGTGTGGTATCTATATATGTAATCAGCACCCCCTATTCGGCCAGTTTTCTTGCAATTTCACCATCTATTCAAAGACTCTCTCTCACTCTTTCAATCATTCATCATGCTCAAATTGTTACAAACTCTGTGTGCTCCTGTCGGGGGCCAGAGGGGGGGGGGGTACCTGGCCAACAGTTGCTCCTATTGATTGGTGCACTTTCTTTTTCTCTCCATCATTTTCAAGTCGGTTCCCCTCCCTAGCCATCCATCACTACGCTAACTACAATGTTGCGTTTTATTTTTGTTTTTTGTTATTTTGAAACCGGCTCCGATCAGGTGAAAATTTCGGGATTTTTGAAACTTTTTGCAAAAACTGGTTTTTGATATCCAAGCTGTTCAAAAACTCAAGTTTTGTAAGCTTTTGATATGCAAATTCTTCGATACTTGTTTTGTTGAACAAGACAAGTTTTTCTGAAAAAAGGTTTCCCGGTTCAGCTCGAATCTCAAAAACATTCCTTTGTTATCCATCTTCTTTTGACCTAATATATTTGCTGAGACCCTAAAAACTAGGTAAACATAAAAATGGGGACCATTTCTTAGTAACATCTGACCAGTGCATTAATGGCTCATGATGGATCGTACTTGGAATAAGTTTCTCAGAAAATTTGAGTCATTTTACTGTAGTCTCATGGGTGGTTCGGCAAAAAACTTTACTGTTTCGATAGCCAAATTCTATGTTAAACTTCAAGGCTTATTTTCCGCGAATCTTAATTTTAGCACTGTTACAGTATCCCTACCATACTTTTTTACAGTAGCCCTCCCTATCATTAACTCTATACCATATTCTTCATTTTCACCCCCCCCCCCCCGTCTTTTCAAAATAGTCCACCCCCTCTATTCTCAACTCGGACCCCCTCCCATTTTGTCCTGACCTGTTGTTGTTGTTTTTCGCAAAACTGATCCCTCCACATTCCCCCAGACCCCTTTTTCTAAAATTCTACCCATTTCGTTGTTGCACTTTTTGTTTTCCTTCTTGCTTATTATTCTGGTCTATACAAATTATCTCATTATTTTTCCAGCAAAAACCATTCGATTACGGGGAAGTTGCCCCACGCACGCCCAGTACCAGCTTTCTAGAGCTGTTTTTGGATTTCTATTTTACTGGATAATAATTGGATACAAAGAACAAAATGGAGGATAACAGAAAACGGTTAGTCATGACCCCCCTTATTAAGGGAGGGTAGATAATAAGCATAGTTAGAGTTACTCCTCCTGGTGCACTCTGAAATTGGCTCTGATTGGTGCTAGGTGTGTGTGTTTGTGCTCCTCCTGCATCATGCACCTACCGTAGTCCCCTTTGGAGGGAGCACATGCATACATCCTGTGGCAAGGAGAGCTAGGATGAGGATGAGGATAGATATTGAAAATGCGCATTTCCGAATCGAATATCAAATGTGAATCATTAGATATGGGTGTTGTATCTATCTAGCTTTTTTAGACACTCATTTTTAGACGGAAATTCAAATTGAGGTGGAGATGTTAGAAAAAAAATAAGATTCGATTAGGATTAGAGGAAGACGTCAAAAAATTACTTGAAAATGGAATGGCCTAGGGACTTTCAAAGATGAACTTTGGAAGAATGAAAATAAGTGGGACCCTATTGTGGATTTGAAGTTAGCCTCCTAGTTTTGTTTTCAAAGGAATTTTAAGCCCTAGTCATGTTTATACTTTTCTGAATCCTCTACATTTGGTGAATTGAAACATCACATGCTTAACAATCATGAAAAGAAAAGAGACCCTCTTGGACCCCCTCAAAACCTCGCAAATTTTCAGAAACATGGACCGTCGTCGCGAGACGTCTCGATACGCGGCACGTGATCGTCGTTGCAAGGAAAGCGAGATCTTCGATGAATTGAAAGCAGTCGTGCCGATTGTCGACGAGGGTACCGTAACGCATCTCGACCGAATAGCCCTTCTTCGCGTTGCCGCAACGATTTGTCGACTGAGAAAGACGGCTGGTAATGGTAAGTGACAATCATTGAATTAACGTTAAGAAGTTTTTTTCTCTATTTTGGTATGATCATAGATCATAAGTCAATTAGATAGATTAGAACAAAAGTTTCAACATTTTCAGTTCTGGAAAACGACTTGGACAACGAGTTCAACAACGATGTGTGGAACGAGGATACGATTTCAGAGTGTCTGGACGGATTCGTGATGATTGTGGATAGTGACTCGTCAATTTTGTATGTCACAGAGAGTGTTGCACTGTACTTGGGATTGACACAGGTGAGCAAAATTAGATAATAGGGCTCTAGGGTCGTACAGGGTCCATGGGTACTTACCCGAGTCCAATTTAAAATCCTAGGAAGCCTATGACTCCACTAAAGTTTTTGATGGTTCTTTATTAGCAATATTCCCCAAGGGGAAACGCGCTCCATCGCCAACTTGGCTGATATTTGAATTTTCAGCTTTCCCGCCGTTTTGAAAACAGCGAAACATGTTTTGGTGGGTGCGTGGACTCCTCGTGGACAATTCGATCGCTGCCCTAGTTGTCCACAAAGAGCCCACGCACGCACCAAAACATGTTTCGCTGTTTTCAAAACGGCGTGAAAGCTAAAATTCCAAATTTCAGCCAAGTTGCGATGGAGCGCGTTTCCTAAGTATTCTTATATCTTGCAGCTGCTTTTTGAGTTTGTAGTGATTCCTAGGACCCTCAGATTCTATCCCATAAACCACTGCCATACCTACCTCAACCCCATATTTCCAGACTGACCTCACCGGCCGTGCTCTCCGAGACTTCTTGCACCCAGCAGACTACGATGAGTTTGACAAGCAGACCAAACTCATGCACAGACCAAAAGAAGAGGACACCGACCCGACTGGAATGAATATCGTACTCCGAATGAAGACAGTAATCAGTCCACGTGGACGGTGTCTGAATCTGAAGAGTGCTCTTTACAAGTCGGTTTCATTCTTGGTACACTCGAAGGTTTCCACTGGAGGACATGTATCATTCATGCAAGGCATCACTATCCCTGCTGGACAGGGGACCACGAATGCCAATGCTTCGGCGATGACAAAGGTGAGGTTTGGTTTTTTGAACTCTAGGTATAGATGGATGGGGTTCCAGTCTAGTCTGTGATATCGGGGGAGACGTTACACTTTCTCCATCTGTTCTTTTGATCTTGCATTTCTCGCGCCAGTGCGCGGAAGGGAGCAGAAGCAAAGCACACTCATCTTATTCTGTCACCTCCTCCTTCCCCTTCCCTACTTCTTCTATTCCTTCGATCTCGTGTGCATAAAGAAAAAGGATTAGAAAATTGGAGAGAAGCAGAGCACATGCAACTTGGCGTCACTCTCTTCGAATTGCGAGAAGAAGAGGGGGGGATGGTGAACTAAGAAAAGGACGTCTTCTGGAGCAAGCACAAAAAGAAATTGGATGAGAAAAACGGGAAATTTGAAGAAAAGGGGGTGCACAAAAAGATCTCGATCTAGAACAAAAAACAAAAAGATGAGAGGGGTCAAAAATTTTTGAGCCTTTTTGAGAATTTTTGAGTTGAAATTTAGGGATCATGGTCTAAGGTATCAAAAATTTTGGATTTTTCTATTCTAGAAGATTGAAGTGTCGGGATCAGAATTAAGGGTTTCCCCTATGTCTAGCTCTTAATCTTGTCGGAAGGCTTACAAGGTCTTATTAGCGATAATCCCCAAGGGAAAATGCGCTCCATCGAAATCTTGGCTGAAATTTGAATTATCAGCTTTCCCGCCGTTTTGAGCAGCGAAAAATGTTTTGGTGGGTGCGTGGACTTCTCGTGGACAACTCGGGCAGCAGTCGAATTGTCCACGAGGAGTCCACGCGAATAAACGGCGGGAAAGCGGAAAATTCAAATACAAATGTTAGAGATATCTGGAATTTTGAAGACTCCCAGTCTACAGGCTCCTACAAACAATCTAATCAAAGTTTTTTTTCAGTACACCGAATCTCCAATGGGCGCCTTCACCACCCGTCACACTTGCGACATGCGCATCACGTTCGTCTCCGACAAGTTCAATTACATTCTCAAAAGTGAACTGAAGACCCTAATGGGTACCTCATTCTACGAATTAGTCCACCCGGCAGACATGTCAATTGTCTCCAAAGCCATGAAGGAACTTTTCTCCAAAGGACACATCCGTACTCCATACTACCGGTTGATCGCCGCCAATGACACTTTGGCATGGATTCAGACAGAGGCCACGACGATCACCCATACTACAAAAGGACAAAAGGGACAATATGTGATTTGTGTGCACTATGTGCTTGGAATCCAGGGAGCCGAGGAGTCGCTGGTGGTGTGTACGGACACAATGCCAGCTGGTATGCAGGTGGATATCAAGAAGGAGATCGATGACACTAGGGACTACATTGGAAGACAGCCTGAGATTGTGGAGTGTGTTGAATTCACGCCATTGGTGGAGGGAGATGATTTGGCTGAGTTTGAGCCAGTGCAACAGGAGCCAGAGAAGCAGGCTGATATGGGTAAGTGGTCATTTGATGATGATTTTTTTTGTGAATGTTGGTGGACTAACATCTGGTGGCTTGGATATACCCATAGATCCAAGGATATATACCTAGGTCCTGGGATCCTAGGATACTAGAATCCATAGATCCTTCGATCCATCGATCCTTGGATCATTTGATACTCGAATCACAAAACCGCAGATCCAAACTTTTTGGAATGATTGATCTTTGTTTGATCTGTCAAGTCAAGATCATACGAATATCAGCTGAAAATAACATAGCCTGCACTTTTGAGTACCTGAAAAACAATCTCCTTTTTTTCTTAAATTTCAAATCTCGTCATTTGTATCTAGTCTGGTCTGAAATTTTATATCCTGATACATAAATATCAACATTGACCGAATCAAACGATCAAAATGTGATTTGTTTTTGATATCTGAACCAAGGGGGGCTCAAGACCAAGAGATTAGCAGGACAACTGACATGTTGACGGACTTTGCAACTTCTCTTCTCCCTTCGAGAAGCCACCCTTGAGGAACATCTAGAACATTCACTTTTTGTTTCTCGGTCTCCTTCGGTCAATCATATACTAACCGTTACACAAAAAGTTCCAATTTTTTTCCCTTCCAAACCCAAAGAGCTCTAGGCATCTACTGTGTCACTGATGAGTATGAGAAGCGTGTGTATGGAAGAGTCTCCACCCCGATTGAAGACGTGGAGGATTCTGATGACGTCGACATGGAATCGGACTGCGAATCCATAGAGGACGCTGGCCTGGCGCCAGAGTTCGACGTGGATTTGGCACCGTTCTACGATATGGATCTGGAGGATGAGGACAACGGAAGAGGAGGAAAAAAGGTTCAGGTGCATATACTTTTTTTGGAGCTAAATACCTTATTATACAACTTTTTGACAAAATTTGAATCTTTAACAGATCGCCACACTTTCCCTCCGTTGTCCTCTACCTCGTGAGTTCCAGTTTTGAAAATTTTGTAAAAATTTGAAATCAAACTTACCCCGCATGATGCTTCAAGCGCGCCTTCTGACGCGCTTTAACACAAATCAGTGACTAATAACCAACTTCCAATAAAAATGTACAATTTCAGGAGCACGTAAGAACAGCTACGATGACGTTTTGCAATGGCTTTTTCGCGACCAGCCAAGCTCTCCACCGCCGGCTCGCTACCGATCCGCCGACCGGTTCCGATCGCCCGCCGAAGCGTCGCATTTCGACACCGCTCTGGCCTCGCCGCAATTCATGGATTCGTCATCTCGTGCCTCCCGCCCGCGAGCCAGTTACGGTAGAAGAGCGCAAAGTCAAGGTAGTCGAGGAACGGCGACGGGAACTAGCACCAGCACCGGATCGTCGTCGGCTAATGCAACGCAACCACACAGCGCCAACTACTCGCCACTCGCAGAAGGCATCTCGCAGTGTGGAATTAACAGTCCCCCGAGGTATGATGTTTTGGGTATCATAGGTTGTCAGATTGAACATCATAACGATCTGTTATTTATCATTGGGACACGGGACCTAAGATCTGATGGACTCAGCTCTGGAGCCCTACGACCTCTGGTCTGGGTCTCAAGGGCACAAGGATCCATAGTATGGATCCCTTAACCAGAAGTCTTATTGATAGGATTCTGCTAACCAAGGACTCCGAAACTGGGAAAGATGACTCCTGATAAACCCAAAATATCAGGGGTTCAAAGCCAAGAGTACCTGAGAAACTTAAAATTACCAACAAAACATGCCATAACTCTTATTTCTTTGCAGTCTCAAATCTGGGCAAGTCATGTACGGAGACGCTCGACCTATGGTCGGCCGCTGCGGTCCGTCCGATCCGACACGACGCTTTTCCGCCATTCCACCATCAGATTCTCTCGATGTGTCGCCCGTTGGGCTGTCCAACGGACTCCACGATATCGCAGATGTGTTCTCCTCTATGCCTTTTACCGATTCTCTCCTTGCCCAACACCAGCAAGAGGCAGACGAGCAGCAACAATCACTTAACCAACAGACACTTAACCAATGCAACGGCATCAACTCAGGCATCCACTCGTCGCCGACTCTAAACAGTGGCGAACCTATTCTTTGCGGTAAGACATTTCAAGTTTTGGACCATAATTAAAAGTGAAATTTTTTCAGACGATCTTCAATGGGAAGAGCCGGATCTGTCGTGTTTGGCTCCATTCGTTGACACTTGTGAAATGATGAACATCGACGAGGGACTTCCACCAGAGCTTCAAGCTCTGTACGACCTTCCCGACTTCACACCCGCGGCTCCATCAATGCCAGCAGCTAGACCAGTAAACATTGATGTGAGTTATAGGCTTGAGTCACCTGTCGGCAGTCGGCAGTCGGTTGGCGATCGGACGACTCCGCGACATTTCGAAACCAGACAGTTCGGAACCGCGACATTTCGAAACCATACATTACGAAACCGTTGTAACGTGTTGAGAATTTTACCGAATTTATGTTGATTTTCGACAACTTTTTAATTATTTTGTAAGTGAGAACAGGGAAATTGATATAAGTACGTATTAACGGTTTTGAAATATCTGATTTCTGAATGTCGCGGTTGCGAAATGTCTGGTTTCGAAATGTCGCGGAGCCGGTCGGACCGCGGCCAGTTGGCTAACCTTCCCGTCCGAATGGAACCCTTCCTGGGTCTTTTGAGTCATTATTTTTCTTATCACCCAATTTTCAGTCCCGCGGCTCACCACCATGCAAACGAATGCATATGAACGGTCCCTCCGAAATGGACTACATGTACACTAACCAATATCAACCATTCCAACAAGACACGTATTGGCAGCCAACACAACAGCAACAACAACAATCCGACCAATATTCCCAGTACCCAATGCTCTCTTAAAAAAAGTCGCTTATATCTAATCTAAATATTTTATTTTTTGAAAAATAATGTCACATATATTTTTAATTGACTTTCTCTTTCTCTTCATTTCGTTTTTATTTTCCTGAAAATCTCTTCGTCTTCTTTTTTCTTCTTCTTTTTCTCCCCTTCTCCTTCTTGGTAGTACACGTTTCCTGTTCGATTCTTCTAATTGGGTTTAGTACTTTTCAAAAGTACCAAGTCTATTCTTGTCTCTAGTTAAAAAAAGAAGAGTCGTAGTACAAAACGTATTCATTTTTATTTGTTCCCGTCCTGTCTCCCTAGTGATAGCACTCAATATTCCCCGTTTCCCCCCAACAAAACAACGAATTTATTTCTTTTTCCAAACTTTTCGTCACTGTCCTCCCCATTTTTTTCCCTATTTCCCATCGCATCCCTGTCCTATTTTCCCGCCTTTTGCTCTTTTACTCGTTCACCACTTCTTCTTTTCCTCCTTTTTTCAATAAATTTTCGTCTGTCTCTTTTGCCTTATTCGCATTCAAATGTGTCACATCTAGTAGAGTAGTCCGCCTAAAAAGTGAAATGCGCGCGGTGAAAAGAGCTGCAGTGCTCCGAAAATAAAAAGAGCACCTCAGGAGGAGACAAAAAAGGGCACACCAAGTCGACGTCATCGTTGAGCGGAAGAAGAAGAATGAGATGGATTGGTGTGGATGCGCGAACAGTGAAACTGAGGATTAGCAGGATTATGTGTGGGGGAAGAAACCTTGGAAAAAAGTGGGACTTTTTTGGAATGAAGGAGTTAAAAAAAAAAACTTTTTTTTCGATCTAGAGTGGGAAACCTTACGGAGTTGGGAATGAAGATGCACTTTTTTATTTTATTCAGAGATTCCTAAATTGGTCCATGCTGTCGGAATATGGACTATAATTGTAAGGTGGCTTTGAAAAAATTTGCATTAACCAAAAATCGAAATCTAGGCATGAACGCCTAATGTTCCGTTTCTTCGCCTTTTCTGTGTCAAAACATTTTTGAGACTTTTGACTATGAACGACAAGACATTCCAGAATACTTCAACTATTTAGCATCAGCCAAGATTATTAGAAACCAAGGATGTCAAGATGTGAAATTTCGAATTTTCTAGATTTGACGATAAAGAATTCTGAAGTTATTACCAATATTCTCCAAGGGGAAATGCGCTCCATCGCATATTGGCTGAAATTTGAATTTTCAGTTTCCCGCCGTTTTGAAAACAGCGAAACATGCTTTGGTGGGTGCGTGGACTCCTCGTGGACAACTCGAGTTGCAGTCGAATTGACCACGAGGAGTCCACGCACCTACGAAAACATGTTTCGCTGTTTTCAAAACGGCGGGAAAGCTGAAAATTCGAATTTCAGTCAATATCAGATAAAGCGCGATTCCCCTTGGGAAAGATCGCTAATATGAGATTTACAGCTTTTTCAGAATTTCAAGGAAATTATCTAGGAATCCAAAAAAATGGTGAGATTTCTGATTTTCTAGTGATATCGAGAGCATTTCAAGTTTCAGCCAGATTCCTTGAAATCCCTTGTTTCCAAAAATCAGTGACCAAAATTCCGAATGTCATATTTTTCTGAAATACGGACTTTTCCAACAAATTACACACAAATCAAACAAATTCCATCTCTTTGCGTTGTCTGTATATCTGAAATATCTCAGTTTTTCTTTCCGATTTCAAAATTGACTTCCTCATTTACGGTTAGAGTGACCAACTGTTACAGTATCTACCTGGTCAGCAGTAGTTGAAATGACAGTAGTAGTTGAAATGACAGTAGTAGTTGAATTTCATTTTTACGTCTCCAAACCTGGAACCATTTCGTACCCAAAAATCCCAGAACCCACCCAAAAACCACAACAAACATGGGCGAGAACTCTGAGCCGGAACCCCCTAACTCCTTTCCTCTGGGACCACAAACTAGGAAGAGCCGGATGCGCAAGAAAAAAAACACAAACAATAGTTTTTCTCTTCCAGAAGATGAGAAGACAAAGCAAAGGGAAAATAGAGAAAGAAAAGGAGAAGAACAGGAAACGACGTGATTTATAGAGTGTCGAGAGTGGAGTTGTCTGTGGTGATGGAGACTCAAAATAGAAGATGGTATTGACTCATGAATTGGATATTGAAGGTGATGGGATGGTGATGGTGACGTGGGGGTTTCTAATAAAAATCTTGCCAAGGAGTTGATTGAATTGGGAATGGTTATTACCTACAGTACCGTCCATAATAATATTCGTTTTTGTCATTTTCGGTGGAAAATCGTCATATTTGGCTAGCTGAAAAAGCGATTTAAAGTTAACTTTTCTGTTTGAAAATTTGAGAGTGTATTAATCAAACTTTGAACTTTGATTTCTTAGTTGACAACTTTTCTGTACAAGTCCGCTCTGCCAAGATGTGGCTCGTCGAAAAAATAGCTCAAAAATTTTTGAGAATTAGCACTGAAATTGAGCAAAATTAGGCATCGCCGTAGGTTTCTGTGAGTAACTTTTTTGATTAAAGAGATACAAAAAAGTTGTCAACTACCAAATTGAAGTTCAAAGTTTGATTCATATACTCGCAAATTTTCAAACAAAAATAACTACTTTGAATAAGTTTTATTGCCTCTCAAAGTTGTGGTTTTGCAACTGAAAATGACAAAAACGAATATCATTATGGCTGGTACTGTAGGTTTCGAAATCCCACGAATCAACAAATTCAGGACTCTGAATCCCTCCTCGATGCTCCATTTTGCCACGTTACCACCTCCATTACTCTAAATTTAGCTCCCTCATCCCTCCTCCACCATATACCAAGTATCCCGTTTCACGCGCAATTTCCTTCCATATTTTCATCCTCCACTCATCATCATCATCATCATCATTATCATCAAAGAATTTCACTCCGTTATTTTCAGAATTCAAAAACAAAACCAGAAGAATTTTCATCCGTCTTCCCTTTAGATTGTCATCTTCATCCATCCCCATCACCAAATTGACAAATTGCGGAAAAGACGCCAACGAAGAAGAAGAGGTCCCTCTCTCTCGGTTTTTTAGTCGGTTGAGCTAACACAGAAAAAGACTCCATCAGAAAAGAGAACCATATAATTAAACTCGGAGCTCGTCGTGCCATCTTCCCCATCTTCTTCTCTGAAAAAAACGGGAAAATATCTATATATGCATTTGCTCCGGCGGAGGACTCAGGCGCTGGGGAAAGCTTGCCTCGCTTAATGTCATTATCTCGAGCCAGTCCCCCCCCCCTCTCTGCCATGATGGCTCGAGGTCCCCTATGTTTGCGTGAGAGCACATATACACAGCATTGCTCTGTGTGCTCCGGAGCCCCCTGTCAAGCCTCTTCAAAAAAAAAAGAAGAAGAAGAAGACGTGACGGCTTCAGGAGACGCATCGGAAGAGAAAACACAGAAGGAGAAAAAAAGGAAAGAGCACATGCATATACATAAACACATACACACACGCAAATCGATGGCTTAGGAGAGGAGTGAGGGTGCGCAGGAGCCGTGAGCTCTCTCTCCGTTGGGAAAAAAGAGTGCACCAAATAAGGAGACCCTGGGAAGGGGGGCCCCGCGTCGGCTCCGCCCACTTTTTCCCCCTTCTTTCAGAGGGCTCCGAGAGCCCATGTGAGCATAGCATACACGCGCATTTTACTTTCTTCTTCTTTCTGCCCAAGGCTTCCTCCTCTACTTCTTCTCCACTCCAAACAAAATGGCTGACGCAGCGGTAAGTTCTCAAAAAAATAGCAAAACTTCTGAAACTTTTGGGGACACTGTAGATGTGGAAATTTTCAGAAGAACGCTCTCTCTTCCATCTTCGACAAGACCAAGGACGTGCTGTCCACGGCTGCGGATGCCACCAAGGGATACGCCTCGCAGGCGCAACAGGCTATTGGAAAGATCATCCCAGGAGCGAATCATGAGTCGGACCCGGTTAGTTTTAGGAATGGGGAGTTGGGTTTTGGCTTCCAAATGGGTATGGTCCAAGGGAAAAGATTCAAAATTTTGAGTTACTTGATGGCTATGATGGTTCTCAAGAAAACCGACACTGAAAAATCGAAGCCGAAGAATTGTCCTAGGGCGACTCCACACACCAGGATCTAGCTGACACTACATCATTGAATGTAGAGAATTACCAAAAACCTAGGCTTAAAAACAGTACTGTAAGATTCCAAGTATTAGGGGTTCGACTTCTAAGAGCTAGTTTCAAAAGATGTGATCTTTGGATCTTGAACTCGAAAAATCCTGAACAATCAGAGCATGGTTTGGCGCTCTAGGATCCCCAAATTCGAACAGCAATAGATCCGTGAGGTTTAGCGTAGGGAGCAACGGATATTTAGAATAATGGGTTCTGAGCATACTTGACAAAAATGGGCACGGATCAGGCTGTTTCGGCCTGAGCCGGGTTCGTATAAAAGCCTTCATCAGTCCGGTCCGGCCCACGACAAGTATGATTCTTGGAGTGACAAATACCTAGATTGCCCCAGTCTCGAAATCCAGATTTCTCAAACTTTGAATACCTGAGTTCTCGATTCCTATGTATGGAAAACAGATTCTTGGAATCTGTCTCATGCTGGAATCATAGGATGCTAGGTGGCTAGACTTTTGGGTCCCAATGATAACGAATCGTCAGAATCTGGGATCATTTAATGATCCGGCCAATTATGAAATCGGTTCAAAAATTGTTTACAATCACAGATTTCCCAGTTCAGAGCATCAGCCTATTAGACATCCCAAAAAATCTAGACTCCCATCCATCATAATCCAAAATCGCTTTTATGTGTCTAGAGCTCCCCGATCGAAAATTGCCCTCTCAAAGTGGTCTAGACGTCACTGCCAACTCAATTACCCAACATCTCAATCACCTCCTCAATTACAGAACGCAGCCGTCGCCGCTGCTCAAGCCGCTTCAGGACAACCAGGAGACGTCAGCACGGGAGGTGTCCCACCAGCTCAATAGGCGCCCACTCCACCCCCGAAACTCGACCAATGGACCCCTTTTTGATGAACAATTATGTATTGTTATATTTATTCAAACCGTCTTACTATCTCCCAGAATTTGAACTTCCTTAAGAGTCATGTAGTTGTCTTTCTCTCTCAATCTTTTCTCCCGAAACCCCCAAAAAAATCTCTCTTCCCTATCTTTCCTTTCGCTTCTCACTCCATTTTTTTATGTGGTGCCAATATTCATCCATTCCATTTTCTCCATCTCTCTCACCTATATTTATTGTCCTTTCACTCTCTTCTCTCAAAAAAAAGCTTTCCTTTTTTCGATAAAGTAGATCCTCTAGGAGTTTTTTTATTATTCTTGGTGCACTTTCAGAAGATTAGAAGGACATAGAGATCCAAAGGTTTTCTTTAGAAAAATTGCACAGAAATTTACAGAAAAAAATGGGAAATGTGGCACACAAAAATTTTAGGCAAGGCAAAGGATGGGGGGTTTTAAGGCACTAGGGAAATTTTTGGAAAATTTTCAGGGACAATCACTAGGACACCGGTGATACTATGAGAAATATTTACAGAAAAAAGAGGGGGTGTGGCTTAAGGGGAGGATACTGGAGCATGCGTAGCGTCTTCAGAGGAGTCTTCGGAAGAAACAATCTTCTGGGGGCATTTCGGTTTTCTTCTTCCGGAACCGGAGGATCCTGAAGATCCAGCAGAGCTAGAAAGTACCATCTGCGTCGGCGACAAGGAGGGTGGAGGGGTTGAAGATGAGGAAACGGAGCTGGGGGTCCCTGTGACACTGCTTGAGGTAGAAGATGGGTCGTGAGGATGTGGAATTGGAGGTGCCTGGGAAGATGTCATGGCTTGGAGGAGTCGGTGTTGGTGTTGTTGAAGATGGAGGAGAGGGGCCAGACGGGAGAAGTCCATGTTCATCATGGCGAGTTGGACGAGCTGCAGCTGGAAGATGGAGATGAATTAGATTTTAGGTTTCAAAGTGGGGTGGCTAAGGATCTGTGATCGTCGGCCACCGACCGAAAACGGACCGCCGGCCGTTGGTTGTCCGGACAGGTGGGCGGCGCGCGCTACTGATTGACCGCTAACCGACCGCGCCGATCGCTAACCGACCGCCGACCGCCGACCGCCCCGACCGCCGACTGCCGACCGCCCCGACCGGTAACGGAACGCCGACCGCTGATTGTCTGGAGTGGCCAGGCGGGCGGTGCGCACCGCCGCCTCATCGCTAATCGACCGCCGACCGCTGACCGTCCGGAGAGACCAGTCGGTTGGCGCACGCCTTCGATCGCCCAAAAACCGACAGCCGACCGCCGACCGCTGATCGTCCGAAGTGACTAGGCGAGCGACCGGCGCCACCGATTGTCCGCTATCCGACCACCGATTGCCGACCGCAGACCGACCGCCCGAAAACCGATTGACCGCTCACCGACCGACCGCCCGACCGCGGATCGTCCGAAGCGATCAGTCGGCCGGCGCGCGCCTCCAATCTACCGTCAACCAACCACTGACCGCTAACCGTTCGGGGTGACCAGGCGGGCGGCGCTCCACCGATTTGTCATGCCGGTCAGAGTGCTGTCAGCGGTCGGTCAGACGACCAAATTATTCCATCTCAGATATAATTCGTTATTTAGTACTTGAGAAGAGTAGGAGTTAGTTTTCTACTTTACAGAGTTTTTTGCACTTTCAAGAGTTTTGCAACTCAAAGGCTCAAACAACTTCCTGTTTCTGATTGAGCATGTACTAGAAAACCTTATTTAGTCACTCGAAAAACATTACAAGTGGATCTTATTGTCGGTCCCCTTTTTTGTGAAAAAAGTCCCAAAGTTGTCACTTTTGCATACCTTCACAAACTCCTCCGGTGTTCTCCTCGGAACTCCTAAATGATTCTCGGATCCTTGTCGGAAAATTCCGTTTTGTTGCAAAAGATGAGGTGGATGTGGTAGGTTTCCGTTTTTGTTGTGATTGGCATGATTGTTGTTGTTGTTATTGTTGATAATGTTTTGATTCAGATGGAGGTGGTTTGCCCTCTGGGCGGCGACCACGGCCGGAGACGGTTGTTGGGGTTGTGAGGAGGAGACTGATGCCAGGCCGGCAGCAAGGTTGGCTTTGTTGGAGCTGGAATTAGAAAAAGGTTAAATAACTTTTTAAACTTCTTTCTGAAAAATCCTAGGACCATCAAACCTTAGGCAAAGAAAAAACTGATTTTGCCATACCTTCCGCTATCTTCAATTACAGTGATCTCGAAAAGTATACTGATGGAAAGGTATTTTCAGAGAGGATGTTTATATTCCAATCAGAATTTTTTTTAACTATCAAATCTCGTAGAGCACCCCCTTTTTATTCAAAAACTCACATCAACTTTCCCTCATTCTTCCTCCATTCCCTGATACTGCTCTCTGCCACATTGAACTCCCTCCCCGCTGCGCGATTTCCGTGATTTTTTGCATGTGAGATAATGGTCAGTTTTTCATCGATGGAGTACTGCTGGAAGATTGGTTAGGGAATTTTTAACGGTTTTGGGTGATACCTTCAATGTCCGACTGTAGGGGGTGCCTGGCTCCAGTGGCTTGCGGACATCGGATGACATTTTTTCTGGAAATTGAATTGTTTTTTGGTAGGGGAAGACAATGTGAGTAAGAAGGACAAAGATGAGAACAAATTAGATATAGTCAAATTTTTTCCGTCGAAACTCAAGATCAGTTTTTTGTAATAAGCTTAAAGTGGATAGATTTGAATGAAAACTATACGGATAAAAATCGAATTTCATAGAGATGATGTGGACATTTCCATATTTTCAAAGATTGATATATTCATAAATGAAATAATCGCCTGTTGTATGGATAAGGAATCATACTCAAATTTCAGAAAGAGTTAGATTTTTCACAAGTTTCGCATTTTGCCGCCTGTATCATAGCTCATAGTGGACACATACGGATGAAACCTACCTAGATAAAAGGGAAATTTTGAGGAGATAGTGATAGCTTTTTAGATTCTTCAAAAATTCAGAATTCGACGTCTTCTGAATGCTACTTTCTGATGCATCCGAACAACATCGGATGAGGCAGATTGAGGTTGAACCAAAATCGCTTCAGATTTCATATTAACCTATTTTAATCCAATTTTCAGATGATAACCCGAAGTTGAAAAGTCAGATGCCGGCAGTCAACACATGCGTACAGAACAAAAACGGAGTTGGGGAGCGCAAATACGCCCGTGGGTTTGAATATGAAAACGCGCTCTCAGTCAAAAAAAAATGTGGAAACAGAGATAAGGCTGCGTGCCTGTGGCTGTGTTGCGCACTCAACCCCACCAAACAGTCCTCTTTTTTCAACACAAAACTATAAAACATTGATAAAAATGATGACGATAGGAGGAGGGGTGTTGTGTGCTGCTTGCGCGGGGCGCTCTCCCTTCCCCCCGCCGCTCCGGAGGGAAAAACCAGAAGAAAATAATCGATGATTCGATACTTTCGCGCGCTCCACCATCAGAAAGAGTGTATTGGGAAAAAAATACATGTACAATCTCTTTTGAAATAATATTATGAGAGGCGCGACAGTGTGGACGACACCACGCCTGCGCAGCACCAGTGTCTATTGTTGTTTTTGGCAGAACACGAGAGAAAAAAGTTTTTCAGTTTTCAGAAAAAGTGCAATACAGATAGGCTGTGCGTTATAATTGGCTGTAATTGAGTGCTAGGGGAAGTAGTGCAGACTTTTTCGAAAAGAAAGTTTGAAAAAAAAAGAATTGAGGATAATCTAGATGATGGTCTAGAGTGAGGGATCAGGTTAGAAGAACGGAGAAAAAAAGAGAGTTGAGCTGAACATTCCTCAAAGAGTAAATGCGCACTTAATATGATAATGACTAGTTTTAGGTTTCCGACTGACATTCTGCGTCTAGTGAGAGCTTGAGAAAGTGTGAGGATGCTTATGAGGAAATTGGAGAACTTGAGGCATACTTCGTTTTCAGTCAGAGGAAAGTCAGGGTTCGTCAAAAAATGTTTGATAAAACCTTAACTAACTGGTTCCGCTTTCAAAAAACAGGACTCTAGGGGTAAGAAAGACAATTGTGAAATTTATGGTATTTGTTTAGGGCTCAGTTTTTTGGGGCTTTTTTAGATTTTGTAGATCGTAATCATCACGGGTTTTCTCTAGAAATAGTCGACTCACTATTGGTCCAAAATTATTAGTTATGAATCAACTCCACTTCGGATTCCAGAGATGATTCACAAGTCTCCTCTTCAGCTATGACTCACAAATCTTGGGTTCCTCTAGGATTCAAAAAATTAGCAATTTGTATATGATTTCCCGGACTCTTCTTGGCTTGGAAGTTTGCCATTAGCGTCAGTTTTCAATGGCTCTTAATTTAAAAATCATCAGTATTTTGGTTTCAAAACCTTGATTCTAGTGTTCAAGGGGTCTGAAAGTTTCAGTATGTTACTGAATAGACTCATGACAAAACTTTTCATTCACATTTTGAAGATTAATGGCCCTAACTATGCTGGAAACTTCATTGCTGACTTCTAGAAATCAGAATCCCCAGGAGCACCACCAACCACTACCATCTCCCCCCGTCTCCTTCAATTTTCAGCTTTGCCTCTAAAACTAAAACCAAGACTAGTATTGTCCTCCTTCTCCTCCCCGTCCTCTTCCCATCTCCTCATCATGATGATAACAAAAAGAAATATCAGCCAAATAGAAGTGGAGAAGAAGAAGAAGAAGAAGAAGAAGAAGGCATGGAAGACACAAGAGTGTGCGCGTTTTGTGCGAGGGGCGCGCGGGCGCCTCCCCGGGAACCCTCCTTCTTCTTTTTCCCATCTTCTCCTCTTCGTTTTCCTTCCCGTGCTGAAACTGAAAATAATATTACAACAACAACACGCGTGTGCGCGCTCCCGCGCGCGCAACGCCGGCAGCTTATTGCCTTTTGAAATACGAGAGAGTGCTAGAATCACCGGAGACACGAGAGAGCTCAGAAAAATCCGCTCCCGACCAGATGAGCGAGGGAGCAACTGTTCTGAAGGCTTCTGTGTGTCTCGAGAGTCTGGAGGGGAGTCTGGTGGGGTGTGGAGAATGGGAGAGGAATATGTATGTGAATGCGCAGAGGAAGCATATTGAAATTTTGAAATTTGCTTCGAATAACGATTTCAATATGTTTTGGTGACTATAGTCCATATGTATACAAAAAGTTTTTTATGGGAAGATAGAATAGGGAAAATGCTACAGTATGATTATTGGAAATGGTAGTTGTGTGGAATGTTCATATTCCGTAGAATTACAAGACAGGGTGCCAAAAATGTGCCAACCAGTGAAAAATTGAAAATGGATGTCTACGAAAAAGTATATACAGAATTGAAGGTCAACGGACATAATCTATACAAAAGTCAAAAAGTCAAAATCTGACTGAAACTTTGCATAGCTCAAAATTTTCAGTAAATGTCATGGGAAATTCTATTAGATGGAAAACCCAACAACTTTAGGAACCTAGAATCTGGAAACCTAGCCTACGCTAAACTAGGTAACAAAAGTGGCGGGGAATTTAAATAAAATTTGAAAAATATGAAACCTTAGCCTTGGCTCATCCTGTCAAATGCTAGGAATTTCAGGAAAATGTCATGGGGAAGGCTTCAAGTTGGAAAATCCGAAATCCCATTTCTAGAACCTACAAAGTTTATATACCTATAATCTAGGAACCTGGCCCATAATAGTCTAGATTACATAAGTGGTAGGACATATGAATTATAGAAATTGGGAAAATCCTAACATTCCGAGAAACCTGGAAGTTTTAGTTCGTTAGACTAAAAACTTGAGTTTCTGGGAATTTTCGGAAATTAGCAAAACCCACTATAAAGGGTTTCAAAACACGTATCACTTAGGTTTTATTGGCGAGAATACTTGATAGAGGAAATTTCGAAAATTCGGTTCAACCTCAGAACCCGTAATAAATAGATACAAATAACCCAAAGCGAAAAATATAGTACAGAAAATTGACCAGTGCCACTAATGCTACGAAATCCAAGAAATGAAATCCATTTCGTTGATCTTCATCCGAAGTTGAAGCTTCGCAAATTTACACTTTTCTTCCCTTTTGCCATTTCATCCCACCCGACACACACTCGCACAGATATATTGCGCGGGGTTGCGCGGGAAGCAGTGAGATGAGGGACCACTGGGAGCCGGGAGACAAGAAAGTGTCTCGGGCCTCGCGTGGAGCTCCCGGGAGCAGTGGAACGAAATAGTGGGGGAGAAGGAGAGGTTTAGAGAAAATGGGATGGGGATAGTCAAGAAAAAATCTGAGGAAAGATGCAGTCGGGAGCGGGAGGATATGGGGGGAAACGGGAGGGAAGAAGATGGGAGGAGGAGGATATAAAAACAAAAACAAGGGATGCTGGAGTTGGGAAGGTGAGGGAAGGTAGAAGATAAAAATTGAAATTTTAAAGTGAAAAATGTTAAATTTGGAAAGGTTAAGGAGAGCCGAAAAACCAAAAAAAATGGCCAAAATTGTACTCAAAAACAATCAAATTTGAAGATGAATTGTCTATTTTTGTGGGAAAAGTTGGTCTGGCCCGAGTTGAAAAATTTTTACAGTAATTCATTGGGTTTTAGAAAAAGTTATTAAAAACCATGAGGGAAAAACCTAGAAGTTTGACTGCTCCAGAAGCTAATTTTGCAATAATTTGAGTCTAAAAAATTGGGCTTGTAAGACTGAGCCGGAAACATTAAATTTTGAGGCACCTATTCTTAGAGTAAAAATTTCAAAATTTGGAGTTTGTAAAAATGAGCTAGACCATTCCGGCTCATTTTCAACTTAAAATTTTCTTGAAAACTGGTTCGAAAAGTCTACTGAAGTCAAGCTTTCAAATTCCTACCATTTCCAAAAAAAGAACAGGAAAAATGAGCAATTCCAATTATCTCTCGAAAATTTCCGCCTCTCTGATAACTATATACTACAGCTTTTTTCTTTTTTTTTCTCCCCCAAAATCTCAAAATTGCGAAAACAACCAAAAACCCAAAACCTAACAAAAAACGACAAGCCAAAAAGCCATGACTCGTTGTTCAACAGAATGAAATTAGAAAATGGAGCGGTTTTGGTTTTAGCAAAAAGAAGGTGATGGAAGAAGAAGAAGGAAAATGGACAACGAGGTGGACACCTCTGATTTAAAGAAACAAAGAGAAGAATTCAAACATTTTTTTGATTGGGAACCCGTATAGTATAGTTACAACACCACCGCCTTGCCTCAAACAACAAAAACAACATAATATACAAAACAAAACACACAAAAAAAGAAGAAAGAGATGTGGGAGGACAGGTGTGGGGGGACCGCGCATGTGTTTCTTTGGCTGAAACAAAAAAATGATAGTGGCTGGATTTTCAATTTTCAGTAGGACAATGAGACTCCAGAAGCTGAAGTGAAAGTGGGAAAATGAAAATGAGAAGGCTGTGGTGGGGTCTGGATTATATAAATTTATAAACAATTCCGTGTGTTGGTGCGCAAGACTGGGGGACCGGGGTCTTTTTGCGCATGGAGTTGAAATGAGACGACATATGAAAATTGTGGGCGGAGTCAGGAAAGGGGACCCCTACAGCTTCGAATTCAGGTTTTTTTAGGTCGAACAATTAAGGGGGCTTCGTGACATTTCGCCACTAGCCAGTTCGAAACTACGTCATTTCGCAACCCATGTCGATTTTGCAACCGTGACGTGACAAGTCACAACCAAGGCATTTCGAAACTCGAATTTTCGCAACCAGTCATTTCGCAACTTTATAAACTAGTCCACCTAACGTTCATTAGGGTTGTATGGAATTGGTGGGATTGTGAACTATTCCAGGTTATAGTCTACATTTGAAAAATTGAAATCCGGGATTTCGTGGTTTCGAAATGGCGTGGTTGCGGATTGTCACGGTGGCAAAATGACCAGTAGCGAAATGTCGTAGTTGCGAAACTGACATGAGTTGCGAAATGTCCTAGTTACGAATCGACTTGTTGCGGAATGTCTCGGAGCCGAGCCAGGAGAGGGACAAGAGAAAATTAGGCCATAACTAGAAAAGTTAAAACTGTTTCCAAAGACAACACGATTGAGACCTATTTTCCATTCTAGTCCTTCCCTTCCTCCTCCTCCTCCTATCAGCATTGAGAGGGACACATAGTTTATAAAATGGACAAACATTTGTCCTAGTATCAGATAACCATCTCGCGCATTCAAAAGAGACGAAGCGTTGGCAACAACAAATATCAAAACATTCCCCCACCTTCACTTTTGGTCATTGTTTCAGTTTCAGTTTTAGTGTTCGAACTGGTTTACGAGTCTAGCTGCTGACCTTATAAGGAGGGGGGGGGGCAAGTGGTGTTCTTGTCTAATTAAGAGGAGGAGAAGACATGGTTCGAAACAAGGGTCCAGGGCTAAGATTGAGAAACTCGAAAATGAAAAATATGTATGGCTCCGGGACATTTCGCATCTAGTCATTTCGCAACCACGACAATTTCGCAAATTTCAATACTGAGCGTTTCGCAACCGGTCGTTTCGCAACTTTATAAACTTGTCTTGTTCGCGTTTATTCAGACTGTGTGTGTGATTGAGAGTACTGTAAACCATTCTAGGTTGTCATCTACATTCTCTGGATTTCGTGGTTTCGAAACGACGTGGTTGCAGATTGTCGCGGAGGCGAAGTGATCTGTGGTGAAATGCAACAGTTGCGAAATGACTAGTTGCAAAATGTCTCGGACCCAATTTTCGTGAGTAAGAAAAGAATAGAACTCTAAAACTGCGCACAGGACATGGTCTGTTCTCCTTCCCCCCAAAATAGAATTGCTAAATAATTGCCTGTATTTTTGTGCGCACTCCGCGCGCATTGAGTTGCCCATCTCATGACTATCTAACAAATGATTTGTGCCAATTACTTTCATGTGAGAAAATGCGCAAAACTAGTGAGAGCAGCAGAATGGTGACAGTTAGAAACTCATTTTTCAAATTTGGTTTCGCCACCAATTCCCGAAATGGAATCCGATAACCATATCTACATTCATCTTTCAGTCGGCACTTTTTTGAAGGCGTTGACTCAGGATCAAATAAAGCATGCACGAATTAAAAATGAGCCAAGAAGGGTAAACATGAATCAATGGGAACTCTTTCATTTAGCCGAGATTCGAAATCTTGATTTTTTTGAATGTGCGTTTTTTGATCATTGTGTCAGGTTACCATCAAAAACCGAGAGACGTAGTTGCAAAATCGTCGTGAGTTGCGAAATGACGCAGTTGCAAAATGTCTCGGAGCCATATTATAAAAAACTGTATAAAACAGAAAACCACAAAGTAAACTCTTTCATTTAGCCGAGACATGCTTTTTCAATTTCAGTCAGTTGTGAAGTTCTCTTCTATCTCAAAGCTCCACAATGCGTTGCCACTCCTTCTTCTCAATCCGTCCGTAGTGAATGTCGGATAGCGTTGTGTGAAGTCTTTTGAAAAGTTGCATCTTGCTAGTCATCGTCGGAATCACCAGATTCTCCTTAATCTCCTTCTCCTTATCACAATACAAAATCTCCGAGACAGGTCCCACGTTGGCCGCGGTGCCCGACACAAAGAACTCATGCACTCTCTGCTCCTGCACCGCCCGTACCAGTTGACTCATCGTGAAGTTCGTCTCGGACACTTTCATCAAATTCCATTCTCTAGCCAACTCTAAAACAGATTGTCGAGTGATTCCAGGGAGAAGGAGACCAGAGTCCAGCGGTGGTGTGATCAGTTCTAGCTCATTTTCCTCGTTGGTCCACAACATGAATAGGTTCATGGCGCCTGCTTCGGTGACGAGACGATCATCTCCAGACAGCCACATTGCTTGGTCACATCCGTGCATGGCAGCCATTCTGTAAAAAAAAATTTGTATAGATTCCTGGGCTCGCCCAACAGTTATTTTGCAACTGCGAAATTTTACGACACTTCGATTTTCGACGTTTTGCAACCAGGACATTATGTAACCAGTCATTTGGCAACTTTCTAAGGTAATCCAGATTGCCTTCACAACGGCTAAATGTAATTGAGAGTAAGATAGATCAATCCAGGTTCATTTACGTTTGATGAAATCTGATTTTAACGTGAATTTATGAAAAAATAAGGATTTCATGGTTGCGAAAAGTCGTGGTTACGGACTGTCAAGGTAGCGAAATGACTGGTTGCAAAACGTCGTAGTTGCGGAATGACGGGTTGCGAAATGTCGTGGATGCCGCCTACGTTTGCAACCAGTGAATTAGAAACTGCGACATTTCGCAACTGCGCCATTTCGCAACTCAAGTCGATTTTGGAACTTCGTCTGAATGGTTTTTGATGGTAACCTAGACAATGATCCCCGTTACATATAACCTAATGAGCAAAAATTGAACAGAGTTACGAAATGACTGGTTGCGACGAGTCCTGTTGCAAAGCGTCGGGGTTGCCAAATTGAGGTAAGGTTGCAAAATGACCGGTTGCGAAACGTCGGGAGGACCGATTTCTAAAGCCAGAACTCACTTTCCAACAAAAATCGTTGGCGCATAGTTGCATCCCATCTTGTATTGTCCAACACCTCCCTTCCACGACCGCACCATTTCCGGATCTGCCAGCAGACGGATTCCCTGAAAAATCATCCATTGAATTTCTATATTCCCACAAATCTTACTCTATCATAATTGAAATAACTGCCCGTGATCGCTGTAAAACATGCCCATTTTGCCTGCATACTCTCCCCAATGCCCAAATGTTGATCCGTGGCGAACATCATCGGACGGATGTATAGAGAGGCCTTGTCGGTTTTTGGCACCAGATCGGCGTCCATTCGAATAAGTTCATCGATGAGAAGAAGGGATTCTCGAGTGCTGAAATCGGGTAGCGTGGCACGACGGGCGGTTCGACGCATTCTTTCCATGTTGAGCTCCGGGCGGAAGACACGGATCTGGAAAAATTGGAAGATGTATTTCTCGAAATTTCAAGGCCACAAGATCTCAAAAATTGAAAAGAGAATCTAATCAAAGGACTTCTGGGTTCCAAAAAATGTGTAGATTTCAAAAATCATGCAGAAAATGCTCAACAACGTAATAGAAGACCAGGTCAACCAACTTTTTCAGAAAACAGCAAAAATTGGCTCCACGACATTTCGCAACCAGCCGTTTTGCAACTTCATAAAGTTGTACAGTTTATGCTATTTTGGTTACATGTGATTTGGAATATTATAAACTATTCCAGGTTGTCATTTGCACTCGAAAAAATTTGATTTGACCGTGAGCTTATTGCAAAAATGTGGATTTCGTGGTTGCAAAATGACATGGTGGCGGAATGACCGGTTGCGAAATGTCGTGGTTGCGAACTCTATGTGAGTTGCGAAATGACTGGTTGCGAAATGACTGGTTGCGAAATGACTGGTTGCTCGAAAATTGATAATCCACGTGGGAATCTTCGGAGAAAATTCAGCGAAGAATGATGATTTTTTATATCGTTTGATGCCCAGATGTCTTTGTCTAGGTCTATTTTACGAGCATCTTTGTTGTGAAATTTGAAATCTATGCATTTTTCGAACTCTCCATGATAATAATGTCTATTTCACGAATTCAATTCTCCCGCCAAACCTTTCCATCCACACCATGATACGCCTTCAAGCCCTCGAAAATCTCCTGTGCATAATGCAAAACTTTCGCCGCCGGATGAATCGAAAAGTTTTGAAATGGCTTGATCTTTGGCTCGAACCATCCTTCTTTAGCGTCCCAATCAATGTCAATCATATGACTCGAAAAGTACTTTCCGAATCCCAACTTTTCGGGCTGAAAAATATAGATTTAGAGGTGCCCAGAACCAAGTGCTAGACAACGTACGTCACTGGGAAGTCGTTGCTTTTTGGTGTTCTTTTCGACAACCAAATTTGCATATTGAAAACTGCTGTGAGTACGACGAGTAGTGGTGATGGATCTGAAAGTGTATTTTGAGTTCTAGCAATTTGAATTTCCCGCCCAAATCTACTTCCCTGAAGCTCTTCTATCCATACCTTTTGAGAAGAACAGACGAGATTTTCTGCATTTTTTCCTTCTATCCAAAAACTATCCAAAACTTCTTGAAAACGAGAATCCAGAGTGTGAGTAGGGAATAAATTTTTGCAGATTTCCCCTTCCATTATCGGGAACATTCTAGAAGATTTTTTTCGAAATCTACGTGGCGGAAAACCAAACTTGGAGGCTTTCACGTGGTGATTTTTGTTCAAAGAAAACCTTGAGCTTTTGGTCCAAAGTTTTGGAAAATAAAAATAAAGGAACACTAGAAAAAGCAATCCTTCAGAAAAAAATTATGGTGACGGATGGTGTTATGGGAATTGAGTCAGTGGAGGGGGGAAAAGTCTAAACCCCTTTTCGTTTTGCTTTATTCTTATTTGTGGTCCTTTTTTGGGTTTTATGGCAAAAAGAGTACCCGATTTTGTTTGAAGAAGAGTTTTGGACTTGTTTTGAGGTTCGGAGCAGTTTGAGAAGACGATTTAAAATCGAAAAATTTTCCTCTTTTGTTACTACTACAGTACCGGCCATAATGATATTCGTTTTTGTCATTTTCAGGTGAAAACCGTCAAATTTGGGTAGCTGAAAAAGTGATTCAAAGTCAATTTTTCTGTCTTGAACTTCAATTTTGTAGTTGACCACTTTTCTGTACAATTCCGCTCTGCCAAGATATTGCCCGTCGAAAAAAAAGCTCAGAAAATTTCGAGAGTTAGCACTGAAATCGAGCAAAATTTAGCATCGCCGTAGTTTCCTGAGCGTAACTTTTTTGATTGAAGAGATACAAAAAAGTTGTCAATTACAAAATTAAAGTTCAAGGTTTGATATAGATACCCTCAAATTTTCAAACGGAAATAACTTCTTTGAATTAGTTTTTGAGCCACTCAAAGTTGTCGTTTTTCAACTGAAAACGATGAAAACGAATATCATCATGGCCGGTACTGTAGCTCTCTTTTTTTTTTTAATATCTGTGATTTTTTCTGCAGAATTAGAAAGCTCTTAACGATGCATTCAGAAATCTCTCAGAATCAAACATTTCTGAATATTTCGATTGCTCAGGATTACAAATTTGAAATTTGAATATTCAAACTTTTCGGTTTTCTGATTCTCAGGACCTCTCGTAATGTCAAAATTTCCACTTTTCAATCCCATTTTGAAAACTAAAGTCAGCTGAAATTTTGCACCAAATTATTCATTTTCCTCCTGAAATTTTCTCCTCCTTCTGTTTTTCACTTCTATCTATGCCGTCACTTTATTTTGCAATTTGTTCCAGTTTTTCCAGGTGGATCTGAAAAAAAACTCGAGAGCTAAAATGCAAATGCAGATGAGAAAGTCAGTTCCGGGTAGAAGGCACTAAACTCTCTCTTCTATCCCTGGTGAATAATTGAAATAGACCTTTTTCTCGTCTCTTTCTTCTTATCCCTTTTTCTTATTTGCCCTTGAATATTCATCGGAATATAACATGATTATTCCCCTTTCACCTCTCTTATATTCCTCCTACTCTTCAGTTCTTTTTCCTTGTTTTCCAAAGTGTCTAAGAGGTCTATTTTTGTTGTTCCTTGTTTGAGAAGAGGGTCAAAACACAGTAGATTTGGAATGAGCTAAATCTTGAATATTTGGAAGAGCTACTAGCTGAATATTGGAGTTGTGAGGTTCTCAATTTCCAAAGTTTTGCTATTCTGATAATTTGTATTTACAAAATTTTTAAATTTTGAGAGTCATAGGTCCCTAAGTTTTGAGTTACTGAGATAAAAAACTTTTTTCCTTTGAGGGGTTTTGTGTTTTGTTATAGCCTACGTAGAATATAGACAATTCAATTTCCTGTCGATCCAAAAAGTAGTACCCTATATTCGGTAAGTTACTGGTTTTCAAGAGGGTATTTTCTGCTATTTCATCAAGTTGTCAGAACCTCAAAATCGCGAGAATTATACAACTTCCAGGTAAAAAAAACCATTATTTCATTCAAAATGAGAGGTTTCTGATCTCCATAACTTCTGCAGTTTTCCAATTTTTAAAATGGCTTCTCGAAATTCCTAGAAACATTATAATCTACCCTCCCACATCATCCCTTCAATTGTTGCATCTCCTCTTATTTTTCCATTTTTTTCCATATATATTCAAAATAGATCAAAGCTCAAGCAACCTTTTTAAGTGTACTCATTTTTCTCTTTTGTAGACGCATTCCGAGTTCTTCTACATTTTTTTGTTCTATGTTTTGATGTTTCATTCATTTTTTTCTCCCCGAGAAAAAGTTCCCATAGTCTTATTCAAATTTTTTATGCCTCGAGCAAGATTTTTAGCCTGATTTTTGATGAGCTCTTGGAAAAGTTATTCTACTTTTCTTGATGTCTGAACTCAGAAAAAGGTGTGAGATACTACTCCTAGACTTTTTCAATAGAAGATCCCTCCAAAAATTTTCAATTTTCCAAGTTCCGAAAATCTAATTTATCCTTCTCGAAAAGTTATGAATATCCCTATACCTAAAACTTTTTCACTTCCTTTTTTCTCGTTTCTCAGACCTTCTGAATCCAAAATAAAGTGTACTTCTTCAAGAATTCTTGTCAAATATTCATCTGCAGGAAGATGAGTAAAAGCGAACTACACGCACTATTGTCTTCGAAAAGACAACAGAGGCACTCGGAGCCAGCAGCACTAACACCTGCTAGGAGGATACAATTGAAGGTGGGTCATGTTTTTTCTCTCAGGAAGTTCTTGAGAAGTTCTCATAGAAATTTAGGCGCTATTCAAGTCGGTTATGAAAAAATATATGTTGACAAGTTTCAGAACATTTTTTTGCTCTTAAAATTATGTTTAGACGACCAAAAAATGACTATATTATAATATTCTATTTTATGAATCTAGGTCCAAAAAAGTTGCATTCTTTTAGTCCTGTTAAGAGTTAGACTTAAATTATACTTCCTAGCCTCAAGCGTCAGGCTTGAGATAGGCCTGAAGGTCGAAAATAAGACTGAAAAACGAGATATGGCCAGAAACAGCACTAGAGCGTTTGGAACAAACCCAAAGAAAGGAAAAAATGGATTGAAAGTTTGAAATAGACCGGACAGTCTGAACTAATCCAAGAAGCCTTAAATAGCCTAAAAGCCTAAAAATGCCTAAACATTCCAAGAAGCCTAATACAGACGTGAAGGCCTAATGTTGGCCTGCCGGTCTAAAAAAAAAAGCCTGAGAACCCATGTAACTATCCAAAAAAGCCTACGGCTTGGAAGCCTGCACTAGGACTAGAAGCCTGGAACAAGCAGGCCTGGGAGCCTGAATAAGGCCTGACAGCCTGTTGTAATCCAAAATGACCGAAGTACTCCTGACCGCATAAAACAAGCCTAAAAGCCTAAAATAGCCTCGAAAGCCTGTCATAAGCCTTGAAGCCTGAAAAACCTAATATTACCCCGATTTCGAATGTTTCAATGTTTTCAAGAGCTCCTTTAGAGCAGACTTCTTCTCTCACTTTTCGTTTTTCCCTATACTTTCAGTCCATGGGAAAGTCCATGGACTAGACTCTTTTGAACAAGTCAAACTTTCTGCTTCCCGAAACCACCCCTAATGGATTTCGGGACCTATTTTCCAGTCTAATAAATGTCATTTGAAAGAGCACCATATGAGTCAAAAAAAATTTCAATGACCTAGTTGCTCATTTCTCTTTTCTTACTCGGTTCTCGTCCCAAAATTCAGTTTGAGAACCCTCTCTGCCACTTCTCGAAATCCTTTTGTTTCCCCCGAACTTTTTTGTTTCAATCAGCCGTAATTAGAGGAGGACAAGGATTCGTGGTTTTCTCTCTTTTTTTTTTGTTGGCTTCGTTTTCGTCATCATTCATTTATTTGTAGAGATAGAGAGTTCCGGGTCGCATCTGGATTCCCTTTTATTCTTTGACTAAATTGCTCATTTTTTATAGATCCAAGATGTTTATGGAACCCGAATTTCCGGATTCTGTGAACTCGGAAGTTCAAGATTTTTATGAGTTCTGAAAACTTTATTCCTCTGAAAATCCTCTCCAAGTGGTCCTCATCTTTAGACTTTCAAGATGAGGAAAATTCCAGAACTTTTTTCCCTCTTTTTCATTTTTCGGTCTTTTTCACCACGAGACAAACTCTAGTAAAATGTGTCGTAAACATTGTCATCTCTTTACTCCTTTTCCCCCCTAAATTTTTCTTCCGTTTTCCTAAATTTTATGGCTCCACGGAATAGATACATATACACTTTTGGTTACCCAAATTCTCAGAGATCTTCTCACAAAATTTTCTAGTTGCTAAAACATTCAAAAATGTTCGAAAATGCACTGAAATCCCTTCTCAGCAGGAATAATGTAAGTTTTTTGAGGAGAAAAAGGAAGTTTTTTGTTTTCAAGTGTTTTTGAAGATAGGTGATGATGTCAGTAGGAAGATGGGTCTCATAAACTTTTGCTCTTTGGGAGAAAATTTTTCGAATTTCATCAACTTTTGGACTGGTCTTTGGTACATATTTGGATTACTGGATTAAGGAGAATGAGAAATTAAAAATGTATGTGAGAGATTTCGAAATTTCGAAAATGACTTTATGGAAATTTTCTTAACTTATGAAGTCGGAGATTAAGATTTTTCTTGTGATTTCAAAATTTTTGAGCTTCTTTCTACGCGCCATATCTTGGCCAAACAGACTTGTACAGAAAAGTTGTCAACTACAAAATAAAAGTTCAAGGTTTGATTCATACACTCTCAAATTTTCAAACAGAGAACACGACTTTGAATCACTTTTTCAGCTAGCCAAAGTTGACGATTTTCAACTGAAAATGACACAAACGAGTATCATTATGGGTCCAAAAAGGTCCCTTACAGCCTGTAGTAATCCAATAGTCTATGGTATTTGGATAACTGGATTAAGGAAAATGAGAAATTGAAAATGTAAGTGAGAAATTTCGAAATTTCGAAAATGACTTTTTTAAAATAAGTTTCTTAACATTTAAAGTCGTAAAATTAGATCTTTAATAGTTTTGATGGATTGAGAATTTTCTCCAAAATCTCAACCTTAAAAAATGTGACCTAAAAGTTCAAAATCGTGAAAAACTTTCATATTGAAAGTTTCCTTGACAAAACTTCTCCCATTCAAAAGTTCATCCTCATTTCCTCCATCCCATTTTTTCGTGGACTCCATGGAGCCAAAAAGAGCCCATAAAGTGCTCTTTGATTCTCTTCCTATTCTTCTTTTCTAGCGTCCCCCCTATTGCCACCTCACCTTCTCATCCTCCCTCGTCCCGCTCGATTAATTATGTCCGACCGCCGAAAAAAAAACGGCGAAACGAAAAAAAAGAAGAGACAATTGAGACAAAAAAACACGTCTTTGATACATACACAAGATTTTTGTGTGTTATTTTGAGACCCTTCTAAAAGAATGCTTCCGATTCGAACAAATGATTGTTATACTATTACTCGAGAAAGTGAAACTGCTCGAAATCTGAAAAAAGAGCAACGAAAATTGGTTAGTTTTTCTGAAAAAAGGGGTCTTTGGTGCATAAGAGCTGTTATCATAAGTGTTCCGAAATGTCATAAGTGTTCCGAAATGAGAATTTCACAAAATTTTGAAAAAAATCATGTCGTTTGTTTTTTATTTCGTATTGCTCTTCAAACTCGAAGTTGGGGAAAAAACTTTGCAAATTTTTTTTAGCTATTTTTCTAATGATCTGCTGAAATAGTTCCCATCAAAAGTGTCTCACGACCCATCTCAAAAGTCATACTTTTTCTTCAATTTTTCAATTTTCAGAAAAACCTAAATCGAGCCCACCGCCGAACAGACGACCGTAGCTTCTCGATAACTCGCCGAACGATTACCCGATTTCGGAGCAAATTACTTCTTCTCGATGCTCAGGTACGGTAGTTTTATGATGCCTTATAGGGTTAATAGCTTTCAAACTTTCCCGTTTATAAACTCAATATTTTATGACCTTCAAAACATTAAAAACGGAAATTCGAAAGGATATCCGCCCGTTTTGGGATGAGTGGAAGAGGGGAAACGCGTATTATGCGAGTGATTTTTGACTAGAGAATGCGAGAATCTTCAAAAAAGAGGACTTTTTGACTTTTTGTGCTTTGTTTCTATTGTGCTGTGAGACACTTCCTCACACCTTTTCTCGTCAAAAATGTGCCTAAAAATGAAACCTTCTATGTCCTTTTTGGGTGGCAAAGGAGGTAGAAATAGGTGATTTATTACCGGTTTTTCATTGACAAAAAGAAAATGGACCAGCATTTTTATTTTTGGTATCCTAGGCCATCATAGGCCAAAATGGAAAATTCATGTCACCTCTGGATTTTCTTAGTACTAAGCACTAAGCCTAGAGGTCTTATTTCAAGTTCAATTTTTGTGGCCTAAAAAACCAATCTTCATAAAAGTCTAGTCCACAATTCTTAATTTTTGAAAAATTTCGATTCCAGGAAAACCCTTTAAAAATAGAAGAGTCTCGGCTAATTTTCAATCAATTCACTTTTTTTCCTAGTTTTTGCCTTAAAAAACTTGTTAGTCCATTGCTCAGCAGTTTTTGTCGATAAATTTTTGATGGCCTAATTTTTTGAGTGTTGGATTTCTAGGCAATCATAACTTCACTTATGACATTACTTACAACTATTTCACTGACTTCCTCGTTTTCAGTTTTTGGAACTTTGTGATGGCCTAACTTTCTTTTTTCGGCCATCTAGACGAAGGTTTTTCTGCTGGCCGAGTTTCCCAAATTTGAGGCTTTCTAGGCTACTACCTTCATCAATTTCAAATTTAGAAGATAGAAGTTCTTGGAACCCCTTATATTCAAAAATCCATATTTCCAAGAATTGGGGAGCCCTGCCCTCACCCTTTCAAAAATCACAAAGTTTTTTTGTTATTCTTTCTCTACATAAATATGCACTTTTTGGGGTGGGTGCTCCTCTCCTAACACATATCCATACACGACAACGACATAAAAAATGCGGCCGGGCTTCTCGGATTTCACCCTTTTTTCGCTATATTGACATGTGTTCGATTTTTGTCGTTTTTTTGGGAAAAAATAACTTTTTTACATTTTTTGAAAACCTTAAAAAACAAAAAGTCTCAAATTTTCAGGAAATGTGCTTGTGTGGATTGCTGAGTCTCACTCACTCGGTCAACTTGATATTATGTATTGAGGTGAGCTTTTTTGGCGGGAATTCAAAAATTCCAAAATTTCTAATTTTCAGGTATTTTTCGCTCTGATCCTGCTCATCCAGGCTCCAGATCTGCTCACCATGGATGGCACCTATTTCTATTTTCTGGGATTTTTCGATGGTGGTGGATGGTTTTTCTTTGGCCTTCATGTTTCTTGTAAGTCTTTTCCTGGGCTAAAAGTTTTACGAAAATCCAAAAATGTCCTTCTTTTTCTTATTACAGTATGCCTCACCTGCCTGATCTCTTCTGCGCTTCTCTACATGGGAACTCGGTGTCAGAAGCCGTCGCTAATCCTTCCGCACGTCTTCTGGCAGTTTAGTTTTATCATTGTTTCCGTGTTGGCGATCATTGGTTAGTGGGAAACGCAAAAGTGAATGAAAAACACACGAATTTCAGTTTTGATGAGCCTGGGATTCAATGGGAAGATGCTGTTGCCTTCGAGTATTGTGTTGAGTTCAATGATGTTTGTGGCAGGTGAGAATACTAAAAAGACAACAGAGAAAAAAAGCTTTCAAGTCTAAAAACTATGAAAACCTGGAATCATAAGACTTCGAAACTCTAAAAACTAAATTCCTTGAAAGCCAAGAGCGAAAAAGCCTTAAAACCTAAACCCTAAAATCTTTAAAAACCTAAAGCCCAAACCTCTTAGAAGCACTAAGCTCACATGGCTTGAAAGCCTAAAACCAAAGTGCTTTGAAAGCCTGAAGCCTGAAAATCTAGAAAACTTGAAACCTAAGGACTTCAAAAGCCTAAATCCTAAAAGCCGTGGAAAAGCCTTAAAACATTGTTAGTCTAGAATGCCTAGAAAAGCAGAAAAGGCCTAAAAAAGCCTAAAAAGCCCAAAACCCCTACTACAGTGACTAAAATGACTATGCCTAAAAAGTAAAAAAAAAGTCCGCAAACTAAAATTTTTCCATGTTCCAGGAATCTGCGAAATGTGGTGGTGTCTCCTTTCCATCGCCTATTATCGTCATGTCTGCCAAACAAAAGACCGCCCATTTTCAACTTCGGTGTCTCCAGATGAGGACCCTCTATGTGCTAGGGATAGTCTGGTGTGACAAGATTTCATTTTTTAATTGTTTTTTGGTAAAATTGACTACGAGTAACATTGACCGGAATCGATTGATTTTTCCTCTGCCTGTATTTTTTCGCTATGGAATGAAAGTTTTTGCTCAAAATCTTTGATAACACAATATTCTAAGAAACCCAAAATCTTCAAATTTTTTCTGAAGTTATTCCTTCTAAAGAGCAGAAAACACCAAACATTAAAACAAGAGAGAATTTGTAATTCTCAAATTCGAGCTAGATTGTTTATAGAATTTACTTGTTTTGAAATCATCTAAAAATAATTGAACCTAACAGGAACTTGAACTCAAACCAATTTTATTAAGGAAAGCTTTATCTCCGAGGAGATCAGCATCAAAACCTTAAAGACATAAGTTATATACAAAAATAACAGATAAACATTTTGAAATCTAACATTTTTTTTGAAAAATCGCAGAAGGTCAAAGTTGAAAACAATTTAGGCCACCAGAGAATGGTTCGGATAAAAATCCCATAATTACTTCTACTTTACAATTAGCTTACAAAAAAGAAACCAAAAAAATAATCGCTGTCAAAACTAAGCAATTTGCACCAATTTGCTTCTAGGTCGCTAGGCCGACGTAGCAGTTTAGAAATTTCTCGCAGGGAGGGAAGAGCCGATTTTGTGTTGATTTACACGTCCGAAATTTTTTTCAAACTTTTTTTTTTTCTTGAGATTTCTAAATTGCCACGTCGTTTTTTCTTGTTTTCACCCTTTTATGCAAACTCCTCAGAATCAGAATCCACGTTTCTGCCAACAAGAAAAACTTTCGCTTTTTTTTTGAAGAATTATCCATCGAAAAATCTATTATTATTATTCGTCTTCAGAAAATGGCTTCGAGTCCGGGAACGTTGTCACCTCAAAATAGGTAAGGAATGCAAATGCGCTCCAACGACAATTTCTCAATTTTCAGTCCGGAAAAATCGTTGGAAATGTCCGATCTTCCACCTAGTTTTCGAAAATTGATTGATGAATCGGAGGGTGTTTTTTCGAATGTCACTGTAATCATGAACAGAGAAGACACGGAAATTCATATTGAGGATCAGAAGTTTCTCTATCCGTTCCGTCTGACCCGTATCACACCAGTATCGAATCTCCCGAAGATGCATGCTTTGATGAAGTTGTTGACGGATTTCAAAATTGAACAATTTGAAGTGAAAACGGAATCGGCGCCTGAAGTCTTCACAGAGTTCATTGATATACTGAAATCTTTGTCTCTCAAAATTCGCGCCGAGGAATTTTTTTACTCCAAAAATCATCAAGATTTGATGATATTGGTTCTAGAACATCTGGATCTTGACGAACTCGAAGATGTGGAACCGATAGAAGAAATGGAGCAGCGTCAGATGGTGAGAGATTTTTTTTGTCAGAGATGTATATTCAATGTTACGAACGCGCTCCATTGCGACTTGTCCACGAGGAGTCCACGTTTAAAAATTGGAAAAAACAACTGATATGTGTAGCTTCGAAACTTTAGAGAAGGATTCCGGTCAACATTTTGCTTTGCTTCAAAATATGTAAAAATAGGCGTAGATTCCGAAAGTTATAATGTAAACGCATAAAAATTGCTTCAGAACCCCGAAAATGATGTCCGAAATGAGCGAAAATCACGTGAATAGTCTCCGAGACTTAGCCGAAATTCGAATTTTCACCGTTTCTGCCACACTTTCTGTTTTCAAAACAGCGAAACATGTTTTGGCGGTTGCGTGGGCTGCTCGTAGACAACTCGGGCAGCAGTCGAATTGTTCACGAGGAGTCCACGCACCCACCAAAACATGTTTCGCTGTTTTCCAAACGGCGGGAAAGCTGAAAATTCGAAATTCGGCCAAGTATGCGTTGAAGCGCGTTTCCCCTTAAGGAATATCGCTAATACGCGCACTTCACGTGTTCTAAACCAATAAAAAAACCTCCTTTGAAAAACTAGTTCTCAATGAAGCTCATTTGTAACACTTGTGTACGAAAACTTTTGGCTTCAATAAATTTGTGGTTTTTTAGGAAATCACCGAACATCTCCAACTCATCAACAACTACATTCTCAACTGTGCAACTGCTAAGTATCAAGTCTACAAGTGCTACACAATGCTTTCCAAAATTTTTGGACATTTCAAATTGCCATATGTTGAATTCGAGTGGAAGTATTACCAACACTACCACGGAAATTCGGATTTGAGCATTTGGAAAAGGTATGGGAAATGCAAATGCGCTCTAATCAAAGTTTTCAAAACGTGATTTGCAGGTCGGAAGAGATGTGCTCGTTGTCAGACAAAATGGAGGGATTCAAACACGTTATAAAGCAGCTGGACATCATGGATAGGTATAGAGAGTGAAAACGCGACCCAGTAATAAAAATCTCCAATTTTTAGGCTTATCCTGAGAAAGACGTCTTGTGAGATGCGCCAATTGGTGGATGGGTCAAATTTCCATTGTGATGAAGTTGAGTTGCATATTTGGACAAAGAATAACAATTGCTTCATTGGGATAAACAAATGGCGCATTTCCTACGACTGGAAGGAGACCGTATTCTATGACGACGTCGATGGTTCCAGAATCACTGTCGATGTATCGGAAAATGTTGCATCTGATTCGAGAAAACGACTACAGAGGATGTGTGATGATGCATCGTTGATTCTGAAAAATCCAAACTTGATAATTAAAAAGCTCCATATTGGCACCAATTTTTGCGATGCTTCAAACCAGCTAATTGCCATGATACAAAAATTGAATCGTCCAATTCATGTGGAAAAAGTTCACATTCAAGGAAACCTGGCAATCATTACAATTCTTCCAATTCTACAAATCTTGTATCCGGAAATTTTGAAAAAAATTAAGCTTGATTGTTCGATCATTACAATGAAGTTATGGAGAGAGATTCAAGAGACGGATCAGTGGAAAAAGGCCGAGACTTTCAAAACAAACAGATTGCCGAACGCATTTCCAATCGAGGATCTATTTCATTTCAAGAAGATTCGTTGTAAATCCGCGAAAGTTGGCACAGAACGATTGAAGAAAATTCGAGATGTAAGTAGTAGTTTTTTTTAAAGGAGGATTCCGGTTAAAAAATGTTATTGCTTCGAAATATGTAAAACTTTGTGTTGATTCCAAAGATAGTGAAAATGCTCAAAATCTGTCTAAAACTCTGAAAAATCGCTTTAAAAAGACTTCTTTTTGGCTGGAATGGTCTCCGGGGGCCGTGGCCTAACTTCCGGAGTTTTCTCGGCCACCTGATACGATTTTGGCCAAAAATGACGTTTTCAAATCGGATTTTCGGGGTGTTAGAACGATTTTTGTGAATTTTCATTATGGTTTTCGGAATCAGCACACATTGTTACATATTTTAATGCAATAAAAATGTTTGGTCGGAATCCTCCTTTAAAATCCTCAACCTCGATTCGTAATTCTAAATAGCGCTTTTTTCAGATATTCGTCACATCTGCTCACTTGGAATATCTTGAAATCGAACGACCGACTCACGAACTTGCCTCAATCGATAAAATCGACAGAATCATGAGCGAAAATACTACGTATAATCCGAAAATTGGTGGATTCTTGATTCCAAATTCAAAGGATTACTTTCATTTGTATTTGGAGAGCAATGATAAGGACTACTTTGATGATGATGATGATGATCGAACGGTTTTTGGGGTCGAAAGAGTTGCGGTCAAGGAGGATTCTGTGGATTCCAAAGTAGAAAATGACTATCCTGATGCCACCGAAATAAGCAAATTCATTCTCAAGGCCGCTCTCAAAAAGGAACAAGTCTTCGATTCGTACAAAGAATGGTGCCAAAATCCGGAAAATCCGAAAATTGATTTTCTGGATTTCGAGTGGAGATATTATGAGTTTTATCACGGAAAACGCGATATGTCAATTGAGAAAAGGTATGCAAGTTCGCCCTAATCATCTTTTTTTCCATAACTTTTACTTTTCAGCTCGCAAAATTCGTTGACATTCTCCGACTTGAAAAATGAAGTTCTGGAGAAAATAGTGAAGGAAACGAATATGCTCGATCGGTATGATAATGCAAATTCGATCTATTTCGCATTTTTGACAAAAAAAAATTTTCCTAATAGCGAATATTACACAGGTTTCCTTTGCGCTCCATTGTGAAAATGGCTGAAACTTGAATTTTCAGTTTTTCCCGCCGTTTCTTGTCTCTTTTCAAAACAGTGAAAAATGTTTTTGTGTGTTCGTGGACTCCTCGTGGACAACTCGGCCAATTGAAAAACAGACAAAAACGGCGGGAAAACTTAAAATTCAATTTTCAGCCATATTCGTAATGGAGCGCGTGCAAACATATGAAATATCGCTAATACTGGAAAATGCTTTTTTTAATGTTTGAAAAGATGACTGAAATGCTCTATTGACAATTTTCTCAAAATTTCAGGTTGGTACTCCGAAAAGTGTGCCGCAATCTTCGTGGAATTGTGGATAAGACGAATGCAAACTGCAAGGAAGTTTTTCTTTATTTTGGTTTCGATGAAATGTTCTTTGGATGGGAAAATGAATACATCAAATATCTCCGAGCGGAAGATGAAGACGAATTCGGATACGAAGTACAACGTGTCAGTGAATATGAGGAAACGAAAACAAAGGAATTGAATCTTTCGGAAGATGAACTTGCGAGAATGATGTGTGATGATGCAGAAAATTTTCTGAAGACTCCAGACCAGAAAATTGGAAAATGCGCAATTTATCTCGATCACGATTACTGTAAGCCACTGTTATCTGTCGTTGTCCGTTTTCTGGAATCGTTGGAATTCAAAATTTGCACCGAGGAATTGAATCTGGCCCACAATAACCCGTTTCACAAGATTCTACAGTACTTCGACTCGAACTATCTCAAGAAACTATGCCTGAACGACAAAATGAAATGTCTGGAAGATTTGGAGGAGAGTATGGCTCGTAGCGAATTGGAAAAGTTGACGGAAACGGAGCATTGGACGAAGATCGAGAGTTTCCAAATGGATTTTTATTTGCCAAACAATTTCCCGATTGAAAACATGTTCCATCTCAAACAAATCACCATCAAATCGATGGAGATGACCGAAATGAGACTTGTGAAGATCAGAGACGTGAGTAGTAGCCCCGATGAACTTGGTTTTCTAGGCCACCAACTGAAAAAAGTGGGTGCAAATGGAAAAATTTAGAAAACGTTGTAAATTATAGTAAGCATTGTTAAAATAAGAAAGTCACTTCGTTTTTGCTCTTGCGATATGAAAATGCCCGTTTGCAGACATCAAAAAAACTTAGTTTGTTACACTACCCGTTTTTTCAAATTCAAAAAAGTAACAAATGACACTATATCGAAGTTTTGGATCCCCCCCCCCCCCTTTGTCTCGGTATGTGTGTCACTTTTGACCTACTTACCACTGATGGCCTAGAAATGTAACTTCTCGTTTTTCTAGGCCACCAATGTTTCCGGTGGTCAAAAACGATACAAAAAACAAGGCAAGACTGTTTGTTATTTCTTGAGCTTGCAAACCTCTTTTTGAGTTTTAGCGAAATGCGGATTCCTGGCGAAAGTTTTTAATGCTTCAAAGTGCGTAAAAAAGGTAGATTCTTGGAATCTTAATAAAAAATGCCCAAAAATTGCATTAAAACCCCCGAAAAATAGCTCCAAAATGAGCAAAAATTGCAGAAGTTGTATCCGGTGGCCGTGGCCGAGTATCCTAAAAAGGGGTAGAGTCAGCCAATGAGCATCTTCGCAGTGGTGCGGAAGTCAATCACTGCGCTCACCTCCTGGTCAGCTCCGCCCCTTTTTTTAGGAAACTCGGCCACGGCCACCGGATACAACTTCTGCGATTTTTGCTCATTTTGAAGCTATTTTTCGGAGTTTTAATGCAATTTTTGGGCGTTTTTATTGTGATTTTCGGAATTTACACACCTTTTAAACGTCTTTTGAAGCAATAAAAAATGTTGATCGGAATCCTCCTTCAAGACCGTTTGAGCCGAGTTAGGACCATTCAAAGTTGGTGGCCTAGAAATCTGAAAGTATGAGTTTTTGAATTACAAAAACCTCTTCTTTTTTCCAGAATCTTCTCAAGTCGGCACATTTCGAAAGCGCGAGTTTTTCCATCCTTGTCAGCCATGATGATGATGAGCGTGCTCGATGGAGACTTATCAACGGGGTCATGAGCCAAGCTGCTGAATATAATTCTAGAACTCACCGATTTTCGATTCCCAATTCGCAAGACTACTATCATCTGAAGTTCGGTTACGGTCGTTGCAGTTCACTGTCTATCCGCAGAATTTCGGAGAATTAGAATTCGATGATTGTGAGGAGGACGAAGACCATGGTATTAAATCTGAATGTTTTTTTATTTATTTCCTGATTCCGTATTCCTCAATTCAATAAGCTCAATTTTTCATGATTTTCTTTTCTGAGCTCAATTCGCGATCCAATGTCTATTGTCAGAATGTGAAGTAAAATGTTCTTTTTTGTAACCGATGTTCTTCTTGCATTTATATTCCTATTTTCTAGTTGGGATGGATTCAAATACGCTCTACAGAAAACATGCATTTTTTGTACACGACAAATGCGATCTACCGTATTTTCGGAAACAATAACATTCGCCCAACACACCAAGTTTTGCTTAAAATGCTCCTCTGCACAGCTCTAGAAGCTTTCAAAACCCAAAATAGCAAAAAAAATCACAGAAGGCCAAAGTTGAGAACAATTTAGGCCACCAGAGAATGATTCGGATGAAAATCCCATAATTACTTCTACTTTCCTTGTTTTCAGTTTTTGGAATTTTATGATGGCCTAACTTTCTATTTTTGGATATCTAGGCCATCTAGTTGTAGGTTTTTTCAGATGGCCTAACTCCCCAAACTCGAGGGTTTCTAGGCCACTACCTTCTTCAACGCTCAAATTGACATTTAGAAGATCTAACGAAGTTCTTGGGGCTCCTTACATTCAAAAATCCATTTTTCTCAAGAATTGGGGAGCCCTGTCCTCACCCTTTCAAAAATCACAAAGTATTTTTTGTTATTCTTTCTCTTCATAATTATGCACTTTTTTGGGTTTGGACAACGACACAAAAAAATTCGGCCGGCCTTCTCGAATTTCACCCTTTTTTGGCTATATTGACATGAGTTCGATTTTTGTCGCTTTTTGGGGAGACATAACTTTTTTACATTTTTTGAAAATCTGAAAAAACAAAAAGTCTCATATTTTCAGGAAATGTGCTTGTGTGGATTGCTGAGTCTTACTCACTCGGTCAACTTGATACTATGTATAGAGGTGAGCTTTTTCGGTCGGAATTTGAAAATTCAAAAAATTCAAATTTTCAGGTATTTTTTGCTCTGATCCTGCTCATACAGGCCCCAGATTTGCTTGATACTTAAAGCCTGTAAATTTAAAAAGCCTAAAGCCTAAAATCCTTGAAAGCCCGAAGCCTAAGAAAATCAAAAGTCTGAAGCCTAAAAATGTCGGAAGCTTCAAACATAAAAACCTTGAAAACCTGAAGCCAAGAAAGCCTGAAAATATACAAACACTGGAAAGCCTAGAAAAGCCTAAGGCCTAGAAAGCATAAAACGCCTAGAAACCCTACAACAGTGACTATAATGACAATGTCTCGAAAACAAAAAAAGCCGGAAAACTAAAATTTTCCATGTTCCAGGAATCTGCGAAATGTGGTGGTGTCTCCTTTCGATCGCCTACTATCGTCATGTCTGTGATACAAAAGACCGCCCATTCTCGACGTCGGTGTCTCCAGATGAGGACCCCCTTTGTGCTAGGGATAGTCTGGTGTGACAAGATTTTAATTTTGATGGTTTTTTGGTAAAATTGACTACGAGTAACATTGACCGGAATTGGTTGATTTCTTCTCTGCCTGTATATTTTTTGCTATGGAATGAAAGTATTTACTTGAAATCTTCGACAACACCAAATTCTAAAAATCCCAAAGCCTCAGATTTTTCGGAAGTTTTTTTCTGAAAACAATTAAAATTAACAAAAACTAAAACTCAAACCAATTTTATTAAGGAAAGCTTTATCTCCAAGGAGATCAGCATTAAAACCTTAACGGCATGAGTTATATTAAAAAAAGCAGAAAAAACAAAAAAGCTTAGTGGTGCTTCGGATTTATCGGCGTCCAGTGATTGATCTTCCTGATTCATGTTCTTCGTCCTCCTCCAAATTGCGGTCCGGATCCTATTTGCTTTTTTACGATGCAGCTGCTCGTCTCGATGTTCCACTGGTAAAAAAACAGTTTAGATGACTTTAACACCATGAAACAACTCACCTAAACCAAGTAAAAAAGTTGATTGAAAATTCATCATTGCATCTCCTCCTCATCGTCCTTATCGTCCTTATCGTCCTCTTATCATCTTTATCGTCCTCTTCGAAATCCCGTCCATCCTTATTGCATTGCCATCCAGGAAAGGAGAGAGAAAATCCGCAAGTTACTAATGGGATCCTTCATGGGTTTTTGCTAATCCACGCCCGTGCAGCCGGCTCAAAGAGCGACCAGCACTAAGACGGGTTCCGCTACAAAACCCAATCCAGATAGAGGAAACTGAGTGAGAAGTGAGGAAGAACTAAAGGGATCTTTCATGGGTTTTTGCTAATCCACGCCCGTGCAGCCGGCTCAAAGAGCGACCAGCACTAAGACGGGTTCCGCTACAAAACCCAATCCAGATAGAGGAAACTGAGTGAGAAGTGAGGAAGAACTAAAGGGATCTTTCATGGGTTTTTGCTAATCCACGCCCGTGCAGCCGGCTCAAAGAGCGACCAGCACTAAGACGGGTTCCGCTACAAAACCCAATCCAGATAGAGGAAACTGAGTGAGAAGTGAGGAAGAACTAAAGGGATCTTTCATGGGTTTTTGCTAATCCACGCCCGTGCAGCCGGCTCAAAGAGCGACCAGCACTAAGACGGGTTCCGCTACAAAACCCAATCCAGACAGAGGAAACTAAGTGAGAAGTGAGGAAGAACTAAAGGGATCTTTCATGGGTTTTTGCTAATCCACGCCCGTGCAGCCGGCTCAAAGAGCGACCAGCACTAAGACGGGTTCCGCTACAAAACCCAATCCAGATAGAGGAAACTAAGTGAGAAGTGAAGAAGAACTAATGGTATCTTTCATGGGTTTTTGCTAATCCACGCCCGTGCAGCCGGCTCAAAGAGCGACCAGCACTAAGACGGGTTCCGCTACAAAACCCAATCCAGATAGAGGAAACTGAGTGAGAAGTGAGGAAGAACTAAAGGGATCTTTCATGGGTTTTTGCTAATCCACGCCCGTGCAGCCGGCTCAAAGAGCGACCAGCACTAAGACGGGTTCCGCTACAAAACCCAATCCAGATAGAGGAAACTAAGTGAGAAGTGAAGAAGAACTAATGGTATCTTTCATGGGTTTTTGCTAATCCACGCCCGTGCAGCCGGCTCAAAGAGCGACCAGCACTAAGACGGGTTCCGCTACAAAACCCAATCCAGATAGAGGAAACTAAGTGAGAAGTGAAGAAGAACTAATGGTATCTTTCATGGGTTTTTGCTAATCCACGCCCGTGCAGCCGGCTCAAAGAGCGACCAGCACTAAGACGGGTTCCGCTACAAAACCCAATCCAGATAGAGGAAACTAAGTGAGAAGTGAAGAAGAACTAATGGTATCTTTCATGGGTTTTTGCTAATCCACGCCCGTGCAGCCGGCTCAAAGAGCGACCAGCACTAAGACGGGTTCCGCTACAAAACCCAATCCAGATAGAGGAAACTGAGTGAGAAGTGAGGAAGAACTAAAGGGATCTTTCATGGGTTTTTGCTAATCCACGCCCGTGCAGCCGGCTCAAAGAGCGACCAGCACTAAGACGGGTTCCGCTACAAAACCCAATCCAGATAGAGGAAACTAAGTGAGAAGTGAAGAAGAACTAATGGTATCTTTCATGGGTTTTTGCTAATCCACGCCCGTGCAGCCGGCTCAAAGAGCGACCAGCACTAAGACGGGTTCCGCTACAAAACCCAATCCAGATAGAGGAAACTGAGTGAGAAGTGAGGAAGAACTAAAGGGATCTTTCATGGGTTTTTGCTAATCCACGCCCGTGCAGCCGGCTCAAAGAGCGACCAGCACTAAGACGGGTTCCGCTACAAAACCCAATCCAGATAGAGGAAACTAAGTGAGAAGTGAGGAAGAACTAATGGTATCTTTCATGGGTTTTTGCTAATCCACGCCCGTGCAGCCGGCTCAAAGAGCGACCAGCACTAAGACGGGTTCCGCTACAAAACCCAATCCAGATAGAGGAAACTAAGTGAGAAGAGAGGAAGAACTAAAGGGATCTTTCATGGGTTTTTGCTAATCCACGCCCGTGCAGCCGGCTCAAAGAGCGACCAGCACTAAGACGGGTTCCGCTACAAAACCCAATCCAGATAGAGGAAACTAAGTGAGAAGTGAGGAAGAACTAATGGTATCTTTCATGGGTTTTTGCTAATCCACGCCCGTGCAGCCGGCTCAAAGAGCGACCAGCACTAAGACGGGTTCCGCTACAAAACCCAATCCAGATAGAGGAAACTAAGTGAGAAGAGAGGAAGAACTAAAGGGATCTTTCATGGTCTACCTAACTTGCGGAAAACATACCTAACTCTCTCCTTTTCGAATCGTCCATCTTCCTCTCGGTGACTCCATCGTCGATTCGGATGACCTCGTAGACTCGAAATCCATTGATGGTCCTCGGTGTCCATGCTGTGCTTCTGAGCACCTTTGGCCATCACCTGGAAAAAAATTAAAATTTAGATTGAGCTGGAGATTGAAATTTTGAAAAAGGAAAAAAATGTGTTAAAGTTTGGGTCAAAATAGGTAATATTTTGATAAAAATTTTGCCGTTCTCCAACATTTCGTTCGGTCAAATTTGACCATACAACTGTCGGCCAAAAACTAACCTTATCCGTAATCCTTAAAGACTTTTTCTGATGAAATTCTGACGTCGCATTTCGTTCATCTGCAGGCATCAAAATCCCAAACCCAGAGATCGTTCGGGTGGGTGGTTTCAGAGATGGTGCAGATCCAGACCGAGGCGTTGTAGAAGAGGTGGCAAACGGAAGGACGAACCTGGAAAAAAGAGAATGTTTAGGTTCGGTTAGAGGTCAAAAATAGGACAAAGGAAAAAGCCGTAAGTGCGCTCCAGTGAGAAGTTTCTGAATTCTCACTGGAGCGCGCTTACAGTATACTGTGACGTTTAGTGAAAATCAATAACCAATCCAATTCTTGGATTATTGGATTTTTTTTGTTATATTCACATTCTGGGTTTTGAATAGACTTCCTATCCACACTCAGAATGTGAATATAGCAAAAAAATCCAATAATCGGATTGGTTATTGATTTTCACTAAACGTCATTGTATACTACACTTACTGCTGCGGTGGTTGCCCACCCTGTGAATAGCAGTTTTTCTATCCAGCTCTGGGAGATCAAAAACTTTGTCCCACTTTTTGATCTCCCGGTATTAGAAAGAAGGATGCAATTTCTCTGGGAAAATGGTTTGAAACTTCCACCTTTTAAAGAGGTCAAAAGTGAAAGTTTCAACCATTTTCTTTAAAAACTTTTTGAATTTTCAGAATCTTATTTTTACCTCTTTTTGATCTAGTTCCTCCCTTCTCATCATGAACGCTGTCGTCGAAATTCCACTTTCTTCTGAATTCTCCGTCTTCTAAATTCTGACGTCTTCTCCTTTGGGGACCCCTGCTCGCCGGGAATGAAGACGTTGACATGGAGATAGACTGGTTTGGCCTCGCCTGAAAAAGGAAAATTTAGAGAGGGTAGGAGGACAAAAATTGGGAAAAAATTAACAAAAATTTAGAAAAACCGACAAAAAAATTATAAGATACAAAAATCTAACCTGTTCCGTAGTCATGACGGGATCGTTTTTGGCGGAAATCTTTAAAAATGTTCTCTTTTGCCGTGTGGAGGTGGGCAAGAGTCCGCAGGTGGGATGGAATGTTTACCTGGAAAAATAAAATTTGAATTTCGAAAAAATTCTATGAATTTGCCTTAAAATCGATGAAAAACGGCAAAAAAAACGAGAAAAAAAGACAAAAAAAATCGAGGAATGAGGCGAGAAACAAACCGTAAAAAATTTTCGCGGGCAAAAAAAATTTTGTAGATCAAAAATTTTTTTTGGATTTCGTGCAAAATTAGAACAGAAAAATCGAAATGGTTTTGAAATAAAAAGCAAAACACATTTTTTGATTGAAAAAAGTTGACAAATAAGGGAAGTATTCAAAAAATTCAATATTTTGTTTTTCGAAAATTTTTGATTTTTGATCTACTCTTGATGTGCGAAAATTTCAGTTGATCTTTTATTGGCTAATGGATCCAAAATCTTATTGCCTTTTCTAAAGTTGGAGTGAATACTAAAGTTTCTAAAGTTGGAGTGAATACATTTATTACAGTTTTTTACATGCTCCAGATATCGATTTTAAAGATGAGTCAAAATCTGGAAGGAAGATCTCTAGGAACAATAAAAGAGAGTGAAATGTCATCAGCGAGAGAGAGGGAACAAGAATGTACAGAAGAGAGACAGCAATCGATTTTTTACAGATTTCTACACACATAAAAAATAAAGCAAAGGAAATCAACGGGGTGGGTGAACATGAGACAAGAAATGAGAATTATTATGTACATGATGGAAAAAATTATACAGAATTTACAAGAAAGAGTTTTTTTTAACAAATATGGCACTAATCCCATTGTTGGAGGAACAGGAGGTCATGACTGTTGGGGAAGACTTTTTCGAAAATATGACGAACTCCGACGAGTTTGTTGATTCTTTGGGGCTCGGCGACGATTTCCACAAGCTCGACTCGTTTGACACGGCGGATCTGGAAAAATGTACGGTTTTTTGGAAAATAGAGAGTTTTGGAGTTTTCTGGGTTTTTTAGAATTTTGTGCTTTTCAGGCCATCTAGGCTTACTAAGCTTATCTGTCTTCAATGCTTTCTAGACTCACTAGGCTTTCTAGGCTTTCTAGGCTTTCTAGGCTCTGTAGGTGTACTAGCTTTTACTTTATCGATACGCTTTCTTGGTTTTCTAACCCTAGAGGCGTTCTATAATTTATAGGTTTTTTGGGATTTTAAGGCTTTTTCAGGCCGTCTAGGCTTACTAGGCTTTTCAGGCTTTAAAGCTTTTCAGTCTTCAAAGTTTTCTAGACTTTCTAGGATTTTTGGTCTTTTAGGATATCTAGCTATCAAGGAGTTTATGATTTCTAGGCTTTCTAGGTTTTCTAGACCTTCTAGGCCTTTAGGCTCATCAGCTCTTTTAAGAGGTTTCAGGCCTTTTGGGCTTTTTCTAGGCTTTTAAGGTATTCAATGCGCTCTAGGCTTCCTTGGATTTCTAGGCTTTCAGGATTTTCTAGTCATTTTAGTCTACGGCTTGTTAGCTGTTCTCCACTCACCTTTCCAATCATATATCCTGGTCGCGAAGCAATTGTCGGAGCATTCATCATAGTCAGTTTGAGGGTCTGGACATCAGCAGAGTCCAACATGTTTTGGACAATCTCATCGGATGGATCGAATCCAGAGAAGCTTGTGTAGGAGAAGTTGGAGAACTTTGCTCCGGATTCAGTGATTCTGAAAATTAAAGAAGTTGAGATGGAAGGGAAAATTAGGTCCAGAAAACTCAAAATAGACAAAAGTGCAATTTATCATCTCAACAAAGATCTAAGGTCCCTTGCGGACTATATGTATTTCATAACAAGACCCAAGCACAATTCCAACCCGAGTTAAGTTTGACCTACCTTATCATATGCAATGGAATCTGATGAGGCGTTGGCTGGAATCCCAAATCAAACGACATGCATCCAAAACTCTCCAACCGAATCTTATCGTTGAACCCATGGGAAGCCTCAGAGATCCCAACCCTTGTAATTTCCCGCAACGTCGTCGAGTTGGCTCTTATCACATCTCCAATCCGGCTCACTGACTGGCCAGCGTGTCGTCTCTTGACCTTGAATGATTCCAAGGCGACGGATCCAGATTTGACGACTTCATCCAGAATACGATTCAAAACTTTCAGATTCTCGTCCTCGAAGTAAAGCTCTAGGTCGGTGACTTTTTTCGCTTTTGAGAGTACGAATTTAACCATTTCCACTGCAAGATCTGGGTTCTTGGTGAGGGTGTCTTGGATGTTGTAGATGCATTGGTTATCTGAGTTCAGGATCTCAATTTTGAGCTTTTTCACTTTCCGGAAGGCTCGGTTGACAGCATAATATGCTTCGCTGTGGAGGGTCTGAAAGAGATAAAGTTTAGTTGACTAAATATTCTACCTGCTTACTAAATTTTGGCCACGGAATTCAAAATTTTTGTCAAAATGTGATTGAGGTACCTTGAACTCCAATGCTTGCTTCAAGGGAACACTGGCGGCTACGCTTTCAAAAATTCTTGACCATGAGAAGACGTCCAAATCCGTTGAAGCTGGTTGTGTCATGGGGATGGTGTATGAACATGAGGGCAGTTGTTTTAGGAGATCACTGGAAAAATTTGGATTGGATTTTTTAGTTTGATGATTTTGAATCTTCCACTAATTCTAATGGTATTGCATAATTTTTGTCGCTGAGAGTCTATTTTACAAAGCTTTGAAGACTTCAAAATTGATTCTTAGAGCAAAAACAGAAGAGGGTATGTAAAACGTTTTCTGGAAAAGTTTGAACCATGACATGTCTAGATTCTGAAATTTCTGGTTTCAGAAGCTCGAGGTTAGTAAGATTCAAAGATTTTCAAATTTTGAGATTTAGAGGTTGTGCGGTTTTTCGCTCAACTTTTTCTATTTTAACCAAAAAACTCACGATTTAGCGACCAGTGCGGACGTCGACATGGCTTGATGTGGTTTGGTATGTGTGTTTAGTTTCAGGTATGCTGTAATAGTACACAAAATATAGTTGGGAACAGTTCCTATCGATAAGAGAGAAACGAAAAATTAAAATCAAACGCTGTAAAAATTGACGAAGAGAGAAAAACTGGTCACTTTTGGGACATAAAATTTGACAAAAACTGACAAAACTTCAAACAGAAAAATGGGTAGAAAAACAAGAACTAATGGGAGGAGTGTGGTGATATGATAGCATTGATAACAGAGAAGAGAAATTGAAGACGGTGTCGTTCCAAAAAAAAATTGGCGAAAAAATTTTGCGATCGTTTTTTACCTAAAAACCAGATTTTTCAGTTAGACATCTATAGTTAGATAGAATAAGAAATTGATTGATTTTGATTTATTGAGGAAGTAATTTGAAACTTTTTCAAGGTTTTGTAAATGTATCTACTTTGAAATTTTCAGTCAAAATCAGGCAGAAAAAACGAAGATTCAATTTTCCCCGAAGTTCTATAATATATGGGGGTCTACTGAGAAAAGTCTACCGCGAAAAAGTTAGAAGCGAAGCAAAAAGGGACCTCAAATTTTTTCAGGATTTTATCTTGAACTTTTGTTCAGATTATACGAAAAGTAAAAGTTTTCTGGGGGAACCCCTCAAAAAGAAAGTGCGACTCTGTCCTCAGATTGTGATCGGAAAAGTGTCGAAAAACGAAATGATGTAGAGATGATCGCATCATTACAACAAGAATAGGGAGGAGGGAAAAACCGAGGGAAACAAGAGATAGAGAAGAGGCGAAAAAATAGATGAGATGAGAGAAGAAGAGATAGTTGACATAGTAGAAGAAGCACGTGGGGGGGTAATATAGGTATGTCTCGGGAGTTGGGAGAAGAAGAAAACTCACGTATTTTTGGAAATTTCAGTTTTTCAGATTTTGAGCTTGGAATTGAGTAGAGTACTTTACTAAAGAACAAATTTTGAGAGCTGTCCCATATTGCCGGTTTATGGCTTATTATTGTTCTTTGCTATGAAAGTTACCATATTAAAAGTATACCAAAATATAGGGCTCATTGAACTCAACAAAATCATTTGTAGTTAAAAAATGCAATTCCAATTTTTGAGGGCTTCTAGCTAAAACTTGAACAAATTGACATTTTTTCTGTTTAATTTATCTTGTAGAGCTCACCAAGACCTACATTTTGGTATAATGTTCATTGCAAAAATCTTGGCTTTGAAGGGATATAAAACAGATCACAAAGTAGAAACTCTGATCAAATTTTGTGATTTTCACAGGTCAAAACAGCTCAAAAAACTTATATTCAGATATTTCAATTTGAATCATCTTGTAGAACTCATTGAGCTCTTCATTTTGGTATATTGTTTGGTGGGGTTATTTTAATTGTGAATTAAGGAAAGTAGATTGAAGATTTTCGCGTTTTTAAAACAAAATCGGACCTAGGAATCTTTAAAAGAACACCTTTAAAATGCCAGTTTTCAAATCTTTTAAAACTATGAAAATGGAAGTACCATCACCCAATAGCTTGTTTTTTGCAAAAAGTGCGTTAGTTTTTCAAAAATATTGTGAGTATCTTCGCCAAAACTACACAAAAATTTTCAAAAAAAAAAACTTTTTTTCAAAAATTAGTCTATCAATGGTCACTCCGATCCTAAAAGAACATCAGTATGTAGTTGAATGATTAAATAAAAAAAGACATACACTGGCTTCTTATCAAGTCACATACACACCTCTCAAATACATCATGTGTGTTTATTTAAAAAGGGAAGCGAACAAGAGTGGGCGGTGCTTAATGATATTTCGACCTATACATGGTATACAAGACCACGTGGCTTAGAAAGTCCTGCTTTTTAAAAATTTTCGAAAATCAAGCAAGAAAAAAACGGTACCGAGAGGAAGCTATAGTATATAGAGTATATAGAGAACCAGTTCTGTCTAGAAGAATCTAGGTCTTCATGAAGACATCTGTATTGGTAAATGTAGGTGTAAAGTAGAGTAGGAATACCCGACTTTCTTACTATCGGAGTGGTGTTGACTTTAATTATCTCTACTACTACATATATGCATAGTTGCATACATTGCGAAATCTCAGAAAAAAAAAAGAGTAGGAGAGAGAAAGAGACGCAGAGGTGCAGATGGATGGTGAAGAAGAAGCAGATGGTAGAATAGAACGAAGGACACGGGTTGATGAGGGGGGGGGGGGGTTAGTTATAAATTGATGAGAATGGAGAGATACGAAAAAGAAGGAAGGACAAGGAAGAGCAGATGTTTCATACCCCGGGGTCAAAGTATATAGAATAGGGGGAAAGGGGGTCCGTACTTTGTTCTGGGGGGACATCTGGACATTTGGTGTCATGGGGGAAGGTTCATGGAGCCATTTTATTTGAAACGTTCAGAGTGGATACAGCAAGAAAAACTCTTGCTTTTTGTAGTTGATCACTTCTTGGTAAGATGCCATTGAAGGCAGTTGTAGAGCCAGAAAGTGTTAGAAACCCTGATTTTGAAGGAGTACAGTTCTAGGTACCGTATCTCTGTTAGATGGAATTTTACAAAAAAGTAACAAACTACAAAAATTTTGCCCTACGTTTGTTCTATAAACCCTGAAAATTTTAGCTCAATCAGACTATTTTTACACAAGTTTTCAGAAGCTCAAAATGTCACGGTCTCTTTTGCAGCGACTAAACTTCGAGTAATTATTTTTCGACCACTACATCTTCTTCAGATAAAATTTTACAGAAAAGTTGCCAACTACAAAAATGTTGCTCTAGTTTTGCTTTATATACTCTTCAAATTTCAGCCCAAACGGACTACTCTGAACCTTTTTTTAGGCCAAAGAAACAACGTCCATCTGTTTGTCCATTTGTCCAGATGTCCCCAACTTTTCAATCAGCAAGATAGACCTAATATTGCGGAAATGAATCATCCTTGATAAATCAAAACATGTTATAATAATAGAAAAAAGAACGAAAACATTCAAAGTCCATTTTCTTTTCATTATTTTTTTGTGTCTCTCGCCAAATTCTGGTTTAGAAGACAGAAGATGATATTGTAGAAGGCGTACTAGGGGAGTGTGATTAGATGAGAGGAAGTGGATTTTTTTTGAAGGATGTGTTTTAAATTGCTCCAAGATTCAAAGTCCGTTGGCCAAAATTTTAAAAGTTTCGACGTGATTTTTCTGGTATTTTTGAGGTGTACTTTTGGATCACATGTCCTCCTAGACTACCGAAAATGTTGCCTTTTCTTATCTTTTATGGATGATTAGAAATGGAAAGTGCAAATGAAAGGGCGATCACAGATCAGATCCAGTCTATTGATAGTATCTTGAAACAATAAATCTGTGTGTCCGGATGTCCAAACTTGGAACCCCTGTTTGTTTGCATTAAAAGTTAGACATTTTCATAAGAATCAAAAGTTGCTCATTAAACGCTATTTCTGAATCAAAATATTTGCTTTTGCTCCATTTCAAATTTTGAAATTTCAAGCCTTCCTATTTTCGCTTTCACCGATCATAGACTAGAGGAGAAAGTATACAATACAAACATTTCCCGCCGTTTTAAAAATGGAAAGTTTGCTAACTAAAAACATCGAAATTTGCGTCATGATAAAAAATCTCCTCCTTTTTCTATAGGAGGAGAAAGAGAGAGGAAGCCAGTATCACGTAGCGGAGCACTACCAGAGCAGAAGCAAAAATAAGATGTCACGTGTGTGCTCACGGAGCACACATTGAGAGAAGGCGGGACATACACACATGGGACATCACTGATGATAGACCGACAAAAAAACATAGATAGGAAGAAAAACAAGATGGACGGGTTTTTGGGGGAGAAAAGGGGTCCGGACATCTGGACAAACAGAAATACAGGAGGCAACATGGATAGAAGAATTTGGAACGAAACACATTTTGTGGACAACTGGACACACAGACAGAGAAGGATAGCGGGCAAAATCAGATAATTTTTTGTTTCTTTGTGCTGAATGAGCAGGAATCAATAATTTTCTATTCTAAGGACCTAAGACTATATAAACGAAATTTTTAGGATAGTGAAAATCGATTATCCCCGATAGATAATTTCTTTGATTATCCCCTATAGATAATTTTCTTGAGAACTATAGACCTTTCAATTGAAAAATGGTTTTTGAATTTTTGGTGAAATAACGAACATTTTCAGCTGATTTTTTGAAAATCAGTTAAAGAGTACAAAAATTAAAAACTACCATATTCTGGACATCTAGACATCCGGACACACAGACAGACACAAAATCTTACTTTACTGATTATAGTCTTTCCGTAGACAGCCCGAGCCAAAAAAACATATGACGAAAACAAAAAAATGAGAAAAACAAGAATGGAATTTTCTCAAAAACAGAGAAGAAGCTGGCGGAAAATTGGAATGACTAGAAGAGAGGAAAAACAGATTTTTTTGTTTTTCAATTTCTCTTCTGCTTTTGGAATAAGATTAGTTGGTTTTGGGAATGGGAGGAGGGGTTTGAGGGGATTGGAGAGCAGATTGAAATGGGGGAAAATGAGAAGAAGAAAATTGGAGTGGAAAATTGGAATTTTTTTGGATTTTGGATTAGAATGGAGCCGAGATAAGTGGTTTCAGGATAATGGATATGGGATTTTTGATTAGGTGGATGTGTGGAGTCCTTGTGGACAATTCGACTGCTGCATCCGAGTTGTCCATGAGGAGTCCACGCACCAACCAAAACATGCTTCGCTGTTCTCAAAACGGCGGGAAAGCTGAAAATTCAAATTTCAGCCAAGTTGGCGATGGAGCGCGTTTCCCCTTTTGGAATATCGCTAATACAGTCTTATAATTTTAGAATCTCTAGATATCAGAAAAAATTAAAACTTTTATTTTTTTAAAAATTCATCGCAATTAATGTTCATTTACTTCAAAATATTAATCCTTCAAAACTACGTCCACTACATAGTACCCAAACACAAAAGAGCCATCAGAGAGCAACCTCGTGCTCCCAGAAACTCAAAAACCCAAAAAACTTTTGAACTCAAAAATTCCACGAATTTCTCTTTTTTTCTCTCAATTTTTCTCATGTTTTCTCAAAGCACATGAGGAGCAGCCAGGAGAAAGAAAAAAGAGTTCAAATGCAAAGGTTATTGGACGGGGTCATAGGACAAGACACACATCCTGTGTCGAGTTATGACGTCACGGATGGAAAGTTTGGGGCTCACGAGAGAAGGAGCGAAAAGATAGTGAAGAAGATGGAGAGACGCAGAGAGTTATAGAGATTTTTGGGAGAAGGGAACATTTGTTTGTGGTTTTTTTTGTTGGGAAAAGCAGGGAAGAGGAGAAAATGGAACGGGATTAGTTTTCAGTTTTCAGTTGGAATGGGAAAACAGATGTGAGGGACAGTAGGGGGCAGGAAAGGGAGAAGCTGAAAGAGGAATGTATTTGTTTTTCGTTTTTTCTTTGGCTGAAATTGGAGACAAATGACCAGAAAGCAGAGGAAGGGATGAACATCAGAGTTGAAGGCGATTCTGAGAAATTTGACAGCGATGTTTGTTTTGGGATGACTCAAAACTTGGAACACAAATTCTGAAGGAGATTTTCAAAAAATTAGATACTATCTATCTTCAATTTTTGAGACAGATGAAAATTTGAAAAAGGTCTCGTATCATTTTCAGGCTAGCAGAGATTGAACAATTTTTTGCACCAAGTTTTGCTCTGAAAATCATAGAAAGAACACATAAACACTTTTTTGACAATTTTTGCTTTTGGAGGTACTTAAACTGTCCCGAAATCTAATATGCGTTTTTTTAAAATACCATCTGGAGCTTTTTGAAGTCTTCTAAAATTATTTGGAAACTTTTGAAACAGTCTGGGGTCCCTGGAGTCGTCTGGTGTCTTCTGAATTTCATAGAGGATTCTGGTGTCTTCTGGAGTCATTTGGAGTCCTCCGGAATATTCTGAAGACGTCAAGAGTTTTCTGAAGTTTTCTAAAATCTTCCCAAAGACCCTCTAAATCTTCTGAAGCTGTTTTTTGTTTTTGCGGTCTTCAGGATTTTTTTTTCGATTTCTTGAACTTTATAGACTTTCCAAATCAAAACACCCATAAGATTTATTTACAGAAAATTTCAAAGCATAGATAGATCATAGACAAAAATAGTCACATAGAGAGACAAGGGAGAAGGCGAAAAAAATTTCAGATATCATGTTTCAAAAATTTCACAAAAAATAGTATGCGTCAAACATCAATAGCACTGTACATCGTATGCGTTTCACTGTTGATAAGGGAGGACTCGATGAGGGTTTCCGATGTGGCGTCACGGCAGAGGAGACCGTTCTGAAAGGTTGTAATTTTTAGTTTTTGTGGTCCTTGTATGCTTTCTAGGCAGTCTAGGCACTCACGGTCAATCTCAGACCATCTAGTAGGCCTTTTTGGCCTTCTAGATGATATAGGCTTTTTAGGCTTTCTAGGTTTTCTTGACTTTCCAGTTCTTCAAGGCCTCCTAGGTTCTTCAAGGCCTCCTTTACTCTTTGAAGTCTTTGTTTCTAGGCTTTTAAGGCATCTTAAGGCTTCCAGGATATTTTGGCTAACTGTATCTTCTAGACTGTCAAGGCCTTTTAGGCCTTTTAGGCCTTCTAGACCTTCTAGGCCTTCTAGACCTTTCAGACCTTCTAGGCCTTTAATACTTGAGTTCTTTGGGTTTTTGATAAACTTTCTAGGCTTTACAAGCTTATTAGACATTTTGAACTCCCCAGGTCTTCTTGGCATACTGTACCTTTTGCCTCACCTCCTGCCTTCGTTTGAGTTTCCTTCGCACATAGGTAATACACATGACACATGTAGAGAACAGTACCAAAACCAGCAAAAATGAGATGAGTGTGACGAGAAATGTGGAGATCCGTGTTGTCGGGACACGATGCGACACGATTTGGTGCTGAAAATTGGGGGAAAATTAGTTGAGGGTGAGCAGTGGAAGGGTGGGATTTTTTGTTTGGAAATATCTTTTTGTAGAAATCTTAGTTTCAACGGTCTGGTTTTAAAGCAAAACTATACAGATCAAGAGGGAAGTTTAAGGAAATCAGGTTCAAATTTTGAATTCCGGAAAAGGAATGTAACGTCATCTGAGCGACTTTGAAAATTTCAGACAATTCAATTTTTCTAAGAACCATCAATTATGATAAATCAACTAACCATATTGTTGAAATCAATCATATTATGTTGCAAATTACTCTTTCCACCGACTACATTTGTAGCATAAATCTGGAATTTTGTGGCAGTGGACACTGCGGCTGGAATAGGCATCATTTAAGAATGGGCAGCTTCGAGAATATTCGAGAATTTTCGGAAAATAAACTTTTTCCAAGAAAAAAAAAACGCATAAAAGGATGGGATGTGAATGTGATAATAAACTGACGGCCAGAGTTTTTTGGTGTTGTTTCATAGAGATAACAAGAGGGAAATTCGAACAAATTTCTCGACAAAAAGAGAGTGGGAAGAGTCACAACTTATGTAGTAATCGAACCCATGGGAGCTATTGCTTTTCAGAGAAATTGGAGGGGGAGGAAACAAGAAAAAGAGAAGGAATTTGAAAAAAAAGACAAGTGAGCATAGTTAGTGCATTATTGGAGGATGGAGCACTTGAGAGTTGCTGGAAATTTTTGACAGAACTTTTTTTTTGAGTTTGAGGAAGTTTTGGAGACTTGAAACTAGGCGATAAGTCTAAGTCGCACTTGTAGTTTCGGACACTTTTCTAGGTTTGAGCAGAACTTGAAATTTGCTGATTAGGGTGAGAAAACTTTAGTAATTACATGAGAAGAAAAGTACGTGCATTTCTTTGGTGGAAAGAGGATTGTGAGAGCCAAAAAGTCTGAAAATCTGAATTCATTTTTTTTCCATAATTCTGTGGAACTTTAATTAAATTTCCTGATTCTGGTTTCGAGATAACTTTGTGTTCCTAGAATGACGAATTTCAAAAAATTAGAATTTTTCCAAATTTGAAGGTATTGGAATCCCAAATTCAATTAATTTTTCAGAATTGGAAATGCTACAAAAGTGTGCATTTTCAAAACCTACGCTATCTAACGTTAAGATTTCAATATTAAAGCATGATTTCATTTTCTTGGCAAAAAAAAATATTGAAGGTGTTGAGTCAGAATTCTTAATTTCGAAACCTCAGCACCGAAAAATGCCAGAATATCTGATTATTAACATACAGTACCGGCCATAATAATATTTGTTTTTGTCATTTTCAGTGGAAAATCCTCAACTTCGGGCAGCTGAAAAAGTGATTCAAAGTCATTTTTTTATGTTTGAAAATTTGAGAATGTATTAATCAAACTTTGATCTTTCGTTTTGTAGTTGACAACATTTCTGTACAAGTCCGCTCAGCCAAGGTATGGTCCGTCAAAAAAAGCTCAAAACGTTTGGAGAATTAGCACTGAAATCGTGCAAAATTTGGCATCGCAGTAGGATTCTAAGCGTAACTTTTTTGATTGAAGAGACACAAAAAAGTTGTCAACCACAAAATTAAAGTTCAAGGTTTGATTCAGATATTTTCAAATTTTCAAACAGAAATAATTACTTTGATTCACTTTTTCAGACACCGAAAATTGGGGTTTTTCAACTGAAAATGACTAAAACGAATATCATTATGGCCGGTAGTGTAGGAGGTTTTCAGAACCTCCAAAATACTAGAAATTGTCATCCAATTGTGGGGCACCTCGGAATCTCAATATTTTTGAATTCTAGAAAATTCGACTCTAAAAGTTCGAAAAATCGAGTCAAAACTTTTTCAGAAAGTTCCTCCCAGAATAAGCAAAAACGAGAATCTATGAATGGAAGGGTAACGGGATCCGGGTGACAAATTCAATTTTCCAGTTGGGACCAATTTTGGGAGAAGAATATTTTTCAGAAGCAAAATTTTCGTATTTCGAAAATTTTCAAGGCTTATGGGGGTGTCACATGTCTCAATCCATCATCTACTAGTCTTCTTAGGAGGTCAAAAAAATGAAAATGTACAAAAAAGTAGGCTTTCTGGAAGAAGAAGATGAAGGATGGATTAAAATGTAAAGGAGCACATGAAGGAAAGGAGCACAAAAAAACTGGAAGAAGCTGAGCAAAGAGAAAGGAAAAAGAATGAAAAATGGAAGAGGAATACCAATAAAAAAGGTTTCATTTTCCTTTTGAGCCAGTGTGCACTTTTGAGAGCAATAAAAATAGGAATAAAGAAGGGAAGAGGATGGTTTTTTATGGGTGATATTAAAATCTTTGGAAGCAAAATTTTGGATAAAAAGTCGCAAAATTTGGGATTAAAAAAAGCAAAATTTGGGATTAAAAATGTCTCAGAAAACTCAATTTGAAGACTTCATAAGAAACCTAAAGTTCAGAAAAATTGATCCTCTAGAATTTCAACAATTCAACCAGGATAAGTGAAACCGAAAAATCAATCCAAAACTGCTCCTATCTCCGAAAAACGTGATTTTTTCACTTCCAAAACACATTCATGCTTCTACCATTTTAACTAAGGCTTCAATACAGCTCAATTCTCAACATCGTGTAGGCTAATGCTATGAAAAAAAACAGGAAAAATAAGCTGAAAATGAAAAAAAACTAGAGAAGAATCCATAGGGATTATAGGTATCTCGTGGCTTTGAGGATTAGTAGGTGTGTGTGATGGTGATGGATGAAAATTCCGGGAATTTTCTAGAAAATCTGGATCAGTGAATAGGGGGTCTGATTTGGAAGGTTTTGAAGGAGGGAAAAAGCGAAGATCAGAAAAATTAGAAATAGAATTTCGATTTTGAGATGGGTGGTGGGGTTCCTGAAGACGTTAGAGTGTCAGAATCATTGATTATGAGTCTCTGATTACCAAATAATCACATTTCTGAATCTCTGAACCCGCAGGAAACCAGAATTTCTTTATTCATTATCTCAGAACCTCTTAGCCCCAGAATCTCCAACAAAAAAACCACTCTCCTCAAAAACTGCCTCCCAAATTTTGATGAATAGAGTACTAATACCAGTCCTCAGACTCCCGAAATTTTGAAAAATGAGTCTACTTCAAATAATCCTTCTCCTCTTCTTCTTCCAAAACCGATGACAAATCGAGTAACAACGGACAGCAAAAATAGCAAAAAAGCAGAGTGAAAAATGTCGAGTGGTTTGGGTTTCACACATTTTTGATGGCTCAAAAACGGGGTGTGGAAAAAATGGAAAAATCCAAAAAAGAGAAGGGAGAAGAAAAGGAAGAGCTCATATTTGTATGTGGAGACAAGTGATGGGATGTTTGTCAGGGAGGGGGAAATTTTGGGAGGGGAGGAGGAGGAGGTGACATGACAATTTAGGGGGAGACAAAGGGAGGGAATTTGAATTTTTTTGAAAGTCAATTTTTGAGAGAAGAGTCTGGTATTGGTATTTTAACTTCAAAATATTGAATTGCAAAATCTCTAATTCTCAAACGTCAGATTTTTAGAATTCGAGTAGTTCTACAGTACCGGCCAAAAGGTTGTCAACTTTGGACGTTTTCAGTACAAAACGGTCAACTTTGAGGGTCTGAAAAATAGGTTTCCCGATGTCCAATTTTTGTAAAATTTTGTGGATACAGAGATCAACTCTAGAACTACATTTTATAGTTGACAACTTTTTTTCATAATCATTTTCACGAGAGTTAGGTATTGTGAAAGTTTACAACCCAAAATTTCTTCCAAATTCAGTATTAATTTCGAGAAAAGTGAGACAGATTTTTTCAAAGCGGTCTATCTATAGGGAAGGTGGTTATGGGACAAAGTTGTCAATTGCAAATATGGAGTTCTAGAGTTGATCTCTATACCCACAAAATTTTTAAAAAACTGAACAATTTTTTTTTTTGAATTCTGACACCCGGACATCTCGGAAATTGTCAATCCTGGAATTTTCTGAAACTACAAATTTTTCGTCAGAAGTCAGAACTAAATGCCCAGCTTTGGAAGAATGTATGTGTTAGATTCACAAGAATTTAAAAACAACTTCAGTCTCGAATATTCTTCGTACTTCTGATAGAGACCTACGAATGGTAGATGTTAGTAAAATTCACGGAAATTTGAGTCCAAAACATGGTTTAGATAGAATGACCTAGTTCATTTTTCCCCCGTAATCATGGTTGTCCTTTAAATCATACCAGTTTTCTCAAGAACCTTTATTTTTCCATTTTTTCATAAATCGCCAAAACTCACCTGCCACGAATCCGCCTCCAGTTCCAGATCCATCCAAATTGTCTCCTTCTTCTACTTATTCTTCTATTGTAATCCTTCAACTTCTCAAATTCCACCGAATCATCATAGACGAAATGAAGACGTCTTCGTCGTTGAATAAGACTAAATGACACAGAAATAGGGCGAAGAGGGGCCCTCCGGAAAGGAAAACAAGGTTTACGCCCCGGTGTGAGCAGCAGCAGGAGGACGAGAAGAAGGAGGAGAAATAGATGTTGTGATACTTTATTTGATTAGACCTTTTCTTCTATCTTTCCTGTGTCTGATGCGTCTTTGAATTTCCGGAAGTTTTTAGAGAGGGCAGATAAGGGCAGTTTCCATTTTTGTTTTTTAGAGGTGCAAGGATTTGGAGTCGGCCTGGCTGGAATTGAACGTTGTGACGTCTTTTGGACGATTGCACTTTTTTGGTGGAATGGTACTAAAGACATCGTAGTATACAGATGAACGGATATCAGGATCGAAAAAGCAAAATCTCAAAATACCAAGCGTTCAGAACCTAGTAACCAGAATGCGAAAAGTCTTCAGAATGACAATACCCTGAAATCCTATAATATTAGTATCTGTAGTACCGGACAAAAAACTATGAACTTTTGGTGTTTTCAGTTGAAAAACGTCAATTTTGGGGGTCTGGGAAAGGATGTTAAACTAGACCGTTTGATCTGAAACTTTTTGGGTGTATACATCAACTAAAATCGACCCTAAAATCGGTGAAAATTGCACCGAAATAGCGAAAATTTAGCATTGCCCCACTTTAAAGGGACACACTATCTTTAGAAAAGTTCGTACAAAAATGTTGTCAACTACAAATATAGAGTTCTAGAGTAGATGTATACACTCAAAAAGTTTCAAATCAAACGGCCGAGTTTAACATCCTTTACCAGACCTCCAAAATTGACGTTTTTCAATTGAAAACACCAAAAGTTCATAGTTTTTTTGTCCGATATTCAAAAAACTAGAAATCTCAGGATCTCAAAATTTCAGTTTCAATTCCCTCCATAGCTTTCATGAATTCCTGAAATACTGTACTCTTGAATATTCTTATTTTCGGGCTTCGGACCGCCCAAACACTTCTACAATGATTCCTAGTTACACCAATATTTTCTTCACATTATGCATACACTGACCACTCAATTGACCAACTATCCCCTCTCTATCTCTGTCATCTCTGCAACCCTCTTATTCTCTCCTACTATTTCCCATAGTGTTGTAAACTGTCCCCAACGTAGCATTCTTGACCAAAATACAGTGGTAGGAGAAGAGATTCAGAGAAAAAAAAGGAGACAACGACACTCCGAAATCCCAATAGTACTCGTTGTATAGTGTAAATACACATTGTGTAGATTGCTATTGGTTTTGGTGTTCGTTTTTCTGTTGCATTTTTTGTTTCTAATTTACCGAATTTTCTATATTGATTTTTCAGAACCATAATGGAGGCGTGGACGCAATTCTTCGTGCGTGCAGGGATCCCCAAAGAAATTGCACAAAAGTACGCAAAATCTTTTCATAATAATCGGTAAGTTTTATTGAAAAATTTTCCGAAAACCCAGGCACTTTATTTCAGAATCACCAAAGAAATGCTCACAGAGCTCGACAAATCGACACTTTCGGAGTTGGGAGTCACCGCGATTGGAGATCAGGTATCGAAATTTCAAAAAATATAATTTATATCGAATTCTGGTTTAGCTCTGCATTCTCCGTCGCATAAAGGCGGCAAAATCGGCGATTGAGCGGGGAAACGAGGAAGTCGAGGATCCAGAGCCACCGAAGATAGTTGCAAAAGTTAGAATCACGGCGCCAAATTCCGAATTTTTGTCATCATCTTCCGGAATCAGTGAGCATCGTCGTGGAAAACCGCCACCGGATCGTCATGAGATTTATCATGTCAAGATGCCTGCTGGAAATACGCATAGGACTAGGGAGATCATGCAGAAAGCGGAGCAGATGAGAGAGCAAGGTGAGGGTTTTGAGATGATTTTAAAGTTTTGAATTGGTTTTGAAAGGTCTTAGTGGGTCTTCTAGAAAGATTAAAAGACTTATAATAGTCATCTTGTATCTTTTCAAACTCCTGGAGTTTTCTGGAGCTTTTTGGACGATTCTGAACGCTTTTGAAGGTTTCCAGAAGCCCCTGGAGGTCGAAAAGCAATCAAGGGTCTATTGATGGCTCTGTAATAGTCCTGAATTTGTTTATGTTGTTTTGAGTCCCTCTAAAGCTCCCAAGCTGTTCAATCAGGTTCTAAAATCTTCCGGAAATCTGAAAACACATTTTTCTATGAAATCCCAAAACCTTCTAACAAAATTTTGGTTATTTCCAGGCCTCGCAATCCGTGGAACCACCGGAGTCCGTCAGGCAGGTCGTTCAGTCTCCCCAATCGACAAAAATAGTTTGGCGGCAAGAATTCAACGAAAGCAAATCGCGGAGGTCTCGTCGTCGACGGATCGGAGACAGATGGGAACCAAGATTTCCAGAATCGCTGCTTCTGGAATCAAAAAGTGAGTTTTAAAAACGGTTTTTTTTGAAATCTGGAAAGTTTGGAGGCCCAAGAAACATATGAAGGTCTTCTGAACTCTACTGGAGTCAATTAGAGTTTTCTGGAGCCTTTTGAAGTCTTTGAACTCTTCTTTCGTGAAATTTCCTGAAATCTTCAGAAAACTTCATGTAATTTCAAAAAGATCCAGAATATTTCAAACTTCGTCAAAACGCTACGGAAAACACCAGAAGATTCTTGCAGCCGTTAGAATCTTAGGTCCACAAAATGCTCAGATTTTTAGTCTTCCGGAGTTTTTTGACGCCATCTGAAATTTCTAAAATGTTTCAAAGCTTTCTAAAATCATCATGGGAATCTTGATGGACCACGCCTACAGCTAGTTCTTCCTAAAATTGTATAATTTCAAGAACCATCTCCAACCGCCCATCTCTCCACTCTCGCATCACCCATACCAACGGTAGCAACCCATCAGGATCCCTTCAAATCCGCATGAATCCTTCTGGAGTCCAGAAGACGTCAAGAATGGAGGGACGTCTTCAGAAGGTGGTGTCGACGTCTTCGAGACCGCCTGCTGGAATTTATGTTGGCGATGATGATGATTTCGAAGTTGCTGGAAGTGGAGATGTCGAGTACGAGATGGAAGAGGATGTGTTGTATGAAGATGAGGTAAGATTTTCAACTGGAATCAAAAATTGAGTAAAAATACTTGCCAAAAGCAATGCATTCATGATGCAAAGACTGTGGTGAAGCCTGCTATAATAATTTGAAAACTTTTGAATTTTGAGGACTCATACATGACCGGCCATAATAATATTCGTTTTCGTCATTTTCAGTGGAAAATCGTCAACTTCGGGCAGCTGAAAAGTTATGCAAAGTTGTATTTTTTCTGTTTGAAAATTTGAGAGTCAAACCTTGACCGTTTATTTTGTAGTTGAAAACTTTTCTGTAAAAGTCCGATGTGCCAAGATATGACACGTTGAAAAAAAAATTCGGAAAATTTTGAGAATTAGCTCTGAAATCGTGCAAAATTTGGCATCGCCGCAGATTATTGTGCGTAACTTTTTTGATTGGAGAGTGACAAAAAAGTTGTCAACCACAAAATTGAAGTTCGAGATTTGATTCAGATACCCTCAAATTTTCAAACATAAATAACTACTTTGAATTAGTTTTCCAGTCACTCAAAGTTGGCGTTTTTCAACTGAAAATGACAAAAACGAATAACATTATGACCGGTACTCTATTTTCAGCTCCCAGGCACTTTTATAGAAAAATGTGCTTCATCTATTGATACTAAAATTAAAAACTATAATTCCAGATGCCCTACGAAGAAGAGCTGATTGAAGAAGAGTACGAGGACGTCGTCACAGTCGCCCCAGTCCGCCAACGAATCTCCTTTGCCCCAAAATCCTCAGCTCCAGGTCGTTTATCGAGCACAGTACAACGTGCTCCAGCTCGTGTCACGTCTTCTAATCCACGTCATCAGCATCAACATCATCAGAGCCAACACCGCAGTCGCAATATCAACAGAAGACTGTCTTCTCCACCACCACAAGATCCACCAACTGTGTTCAGTCGTCTTTCTTTCAATAATCGTCGTTAATTTTTACAGTAATTTATTGGAGTTGTGTCTTTTTAAATTTTGCTCAAATTGGGGACATGGCCTAGTTTTCAAAAAATTGAAGTCACTTTTTAAACTTAGACTATCAAGTTTCAAAGTTTCAAAAAGCGATTCTCAGCCTCAAATAGTCATCCAATGTTGGTCCTTCTTTTTCTTAAATATGTAGTTTTTCATTTTTTCTTGTTTTTTCTCTCTTTTCCCTAAACCTTATAATTTGTGTCCATCTCCCCACATTTATGTACTACCCCTTCATTAATAAGTCACAAGTCTCCCTCACAACTTCTCTCAATTGTTCACGATCACAGAATTTTAATAATAAGAACTCCAGAAGAGCTATTCTAAAAATCCGCATGCTCTATTGAGCACATTAGCCAAGAAGGCAAAAGAGTCATAGTCATAAAAAAGTAAGTAAGAAAAGGCACAAGGATATAAGTGGCAACCCGAGCTCCCCCCGTAAGCTCCGCCCATCAAGACTTCCTGAGCTCCGGCGACGGCGACCGTTGAGAAGAAGAAGAAGAAGACGTAGAGCGCCACCACGACGTCTTCTGAAGAGAAGGGAAAAGGAGCTCAAGTCAAGAGAGAGCCGCCCATTTTCCTCTCATTTTTGTGTCTTCGTTTTGGCTCTCATGTTCGCTTTTTGTTACATAGAACTTTTTCGTCCTCCAAGAAATCCTAATTCGGATTTCCGGCAATGTCTAGATTTCTAATCCAGCAGACAGATTCTGGATATTTTTAACTTTTGATAATGGTCATTTTCAAAATTTCGAATTCCCGTCTAACCCTTTAAAAACATTTCAGCCCTCTGTTATGGTTTGTCGTCTCGGATGAGCAGTGTTCTCCTCCACAAGTACTATGCCCCATGGTCTTCACTTGATTAGGTTTTTGCTGCTCTACCTGGCTTTGTGTCTTGGGATGACAGGTAGGTCCAAAAAAAGAACCCCTATGGGTTTGAACTCAAGCCCCCTTATACAGTAACCAACCGGATAACCCATTGAGCCATGTGTCCAAAACTTCCAGGTAGCTAGAAAAAAGATAAAAGCAAAATAGACCCCATGGGGTTCGAACCCAAGACTATTTGTACAGTAATCAACCTTCTACCCAACTGAGCTACCCATCCAACTTTTAGTTTTCTTGAGGTAAAAGAAAAAGTCCACCTCTATCTCTAACAACCTGCGAAGAATAAAAAAGAAAAAATTAGAGGATCATTGAATTAGTATTCTATTCAAATTGTTGCTCTGAGTTGGGTTTTTTCCACCGATAGATGACCCGATTCATAAATTATTCATATCACTTGAAAGGCATGAAAATCAGAGGAATCGCAAAAAGAGATTTTGGTTGGATAGGTGCACTTTGTAGTCAGAGTGGGAGAAAGAATGATATCATACAATTTTTTGGAGTTGTATAGAGCACTTGGCTAGAAATTTGAGAAGCTAAAATTGAGGAAGATTCTATGAGGATAGCAGATCTGAAAGGGACATCCAGAATTATGAATCAGAAGAGAATAGCGATTTCCAAAGAAACTTTTTGTGTTGTGTTAGGAGATGCATAGTGGTATAATTTTGACTTTTTAGGCTTCGAAATTCCAGAATTTTTCAAAGCTTGAGTAATGAGTATTACCATAAAAAATCAGCTTTCGAATCGTATAATTTTCATTAAAATCGGCTCACTGGTTTTTGAGATATAACCTGAAACAGACTGCCCATTGATTGTAGATTCTCAAGATCCTAAATAACAAAAATTTGAAGAATTTCCGAAAAATACGGAAGACGAGTTTTTGAAAGCTTTATGAAATTTTGTTATTGCTGAAATTTCCTTCAAAATAGTCTAAAAATCAACAAAATTGGTCTACTTTGAAGAAAGTTAAAGGCGTTTGAAAGACTTTGTTGATTAGTTTTTTAAAAGTTTCAAGAAGGTTCTACAGTAAAATGGGTTACGGTAACTCATTTGAATCTCAATGTCTTATTGTCCCTAAACGCATTCAATTTCCTATATTTCTTCCAATTTTGAAGCCTCGACTTTTCCTTTACCTATCAATCCTAAATATGCTATGACTTCCGTTCTAGTCAAAATATCTGTGATTAACTTGACATTTTGGTTTTTCCGAACACCGTAGTATTTTTGATCCTTGGCCTTAAAGAGATCTTGCCCAATGCTTTGACTGGATTCCAGCCTTATTTTGAGCAACCGTCATTCTTCTTGACAATGATCGCAAAAAGACTCATTGTAGGAATCCTACTCAATTTCAACTTTCTGATTTTCCTTTCTGACCCACATAAATTACAGATTTCCTACAAATTTTCACTTAATTCCAATTATTCTGACTACCGAATCCATCTGACTAAATTCTGACTTTCATATCATTTTACATAGTCCCCAATCCTACACAAAATGACTCACTCCTGAGATATCATAAGTCAAAGTCTTAACCAGCTCTTCTAGAATTCTCCCTCTCTCTCTTCTTTTCTTTATAAAAATCAAGAATCATTGAATCTCAAAAGAAGCAGCATCTCCTCTCTAACCATTTTGTAATCGAATGCCAATTAGCGTCCTCTTGAATACCTAATCGATGTCTCTCTCTCTCCCTTCCCTTACATTTTTATGCTCTTTTCATTGGACATACACCCTTCCTGTGGCCGTGAGGAAAGGGAGCACCCCCTCCTTACTACTGCTACAAGTCATAATCCCCTCCGGTACTGCACTATGAGCTAGATGCGGGGTAGTGGGTGAGGGGTCAGTATGTGGGGACATGTTAATTGGAAACATAGGGACAGAAAAAGTCATCATTTTCTTAGGGAAGAGCTAATTGAATAGGGTTGAGGGGGACTGAAGGATAGGAGTAAAGAGGTAAGGGGTGGTTTTGAAACTTCTAGAAAAAAGGACATCTGGACATAGGGAGGCACAAACAGACTATCAGAATGTACCGGTTATTTGTTCCAACTTACTTTTTAACCCCCAGTAATGATCGGTTTTTTTTGCCCCCCCCCCCCCCCCCCCGCCGACGTTTCGCAACTGCGACATTTTGCAACTGGCGTCGATTTTGCAACAAGACGTTTCGCAACTTCGTAAAGTAGGCCAGTTTTCATTCATATAGGCTGCATGTGATTACGGAAAAAAAACCGATCCAGATTGCCATATATTTTTCCATAAACCGATCCAGATTGCCATATATTTTTCAAAACAATATATTAGCGATATTCCCCAAGGGGAAACGCGCTTCATCGCCAACTTGGTTTAAATTTGAATTTTCAGCTTTCCCGCCGTTTTGAAACAGCGAGACATGTTTCGGTGGGCGCGTAGACTCCTCGTGGACAACTCGGGCAGCAGTCGAATAGTCCACGAGGAGTCCACGCACTTTTCAGTAAAATGACTTATCCTAATCCTTCAGAACCTCAAACAGTACATCCTGAAATTCTGATACCTCCGTTTTCATTTTATCCTCAAATCTCCATATATGCATTCCTGTACTCACAACCACCCCCGAACTTCTTCCCCCTTCCCTTATTTACCACAACAACGGGCGTCCACTTCAGAATACATTCAGAAGCCGTTGACGTCTTCTGCTTCCAAAACTTCTTCTTCATCTTTTCCTCTCTCTGTGAAAAAAATTAGCTACTGAAGAAGAGCCAGCTAATTGTTTGAGGGGGACCAAAATAATCGAATTTTTTGCGGTTTTGGTAACAAAGAATTTTTGGGCGTTGACGTCTAGGGGAAAATCGATTCTGGAGAAAAAGAAAAAGGGAAAGAAAAGTGCTTGTATTTATTGGGTTATAAAAATGTCCAACTTTAGTTTTTATGGACTTCCATATGGGTGGGAAGAAAGTGGGGAGGATATAAGGGGGCTGGGGGTCCTGGGATCGTAAAAAATTAAATTTAGGAAAAGAGTAGGGACATTGAAAATAGACCATAAAATATTACTAAATGCCATATTTTCCTAGACTACAAAGACTACAAACTACAGTACCTAGAATACAGATTACAAAGACGACAAACTTTATAGTGTCCTTCATGATCTCCAAACACATTTGCTATTCCTCCGTCACTAGTACTATGTATTTCTGGCCTTGATCTCAAAATCTTGGCATTTTCAAAATTTTTCCTGAAAAGAAACTATACAGATTTGGAAATAGTGCATATTTTTTCTTCTTTATTCTTTTTCTTCTTATTCTTCTTTTCCACAAAAATTGACATTTGATCTGTTCACCGGATGCCATCGTAGCCGAGCAAAAGGACACCCTCTTTTCTTTCGTATTCTGAGTTCCGGCTCAAATGGGGAATGAGAGAAAAAGGAATACATATATGTTTCTCTTTTGGAGAAGGTCAGATTTCGGAATTCAGAGATCTAAGGGGAATCTGGAAACCAGGTAAACCCATTTTTGAGATGAATCATTTTAAAGTTGGTGAGCCGTCAAAAGTAGATGCCTTCTTCAACGGTAAAATGCTATAACTCAAAAACGAGTGGAGCTATCAAAAAGTTGTAAACTGCAAAAATGTTGGAAATTTATTGCTGAACAATTTTGTAGTTAAGAAAAATTGTCGAGCTCTTACCATTTTTGCAATAAACGACTTCAAAGTTGGCGCACTGTTCAGAGGGGCGCAGTCGCTCTCTTCAACTTCAAAGCGCTGTGACCCAAAATGGGGAGGAGCAATCAAAACATTGGAAATTGTATATTGAACAGTTTTTTGTTGACAGAACTTTGCGAACTTCTTACAAATTTTAAAATCTGGACACACAGAGACACAGACAGAAATCCTCCTCCATTACCTCCCTTTTCTCCTTCTCACATCATTTTTGAAGGGATAATTGTTGCTGTATGTTGTTGTCCACTTCAAGGAGCACAGCTGATGCGATTAAAAAGAAAAGGGTCGCATAGATTATATATTACACTAGTCTCTATTACTACTATTTCTGGTCAATTTATAATTCTGAATACATTGGCGATCGGAAGACGTTCAGAAGACGTTCGGATTCTGAAGGGAGTGTAGTAGCGGGAAATGGGAAAAGTAGGGTAAGAAAAAAGTTTAAAGTTCGGAACATACAATAAAAAATTTGGGCTCAGACCATCAAAATTTCCAAAAAAAAAATCATTCAAAATTTTGCTATTTTTTTCCAGACTCCCTCCAATGCCTCGAAGGTTCCGATTGCGTTCTGGATGCATCATGCAACGAGTGTTCGGGTGTGGCGTGTACCCGAGTGGTCTCCCATAATTTAGACGATAATAGAGGAATTGCACTGACCTGTTTGCCGTATGATACAAGGTGAGATTTTAAACATTTATGCTTTTGAAATTTTTTTTTGTTGACATCCAAATAGTCATGGCTTTGGTACTCATGATTTCTTCACAATTTAAGGTTCAAAAAATTCATTCATTTTTTCCTCACAACTTGTCAAATCTGACTCCTTTTGCTCTTATTTGGCTCACTTCAAGGGCTGAAAGTTTTCAGTGGATTCCAATACACTTCGAACATAGTTTTCTAACCCTTGACACTTCCAAACCGCTAGCAAACTCTCTAACTATCTTTCTTCCCTTATTGTGTCAACAAATCGCCGACCATATGCATACAAACTTCCCGTCCTCTTCTCCCCAATCTCGTCTGTCCATTTTCCATTTCCTCTCTCACTCTCTCCTCATCACTGACCACCACTTGTCTCACACGTTCCCCTTCCTTCATATGAACCGCCGCCTCTTCGTCTTTCATGTGGGGGTATAGCTCAGTGGCAGAGCATTCGACTGCAGATCGAGAGGTCCCCGGTTCAACTCCGGGTGCCCCCTAGTTCTTTTTGCTTTTTTGTTTGTGACTGTGGAGGGTGTTGGCTTGTTGTTCGAGACTGTTAGAGTGTTAGAGAGGGTGTCCGTCTATTATTTATTGACTTCATTGCTTTCATAGGGTTGTTTCAACGGAAAACGAGAAAACACTTTCGTGTGGGGGTATAGCTCAGTGGCAGAGCATTCGACTGCAGATCGAGAGGTCCCCGGTTCAACTCCGGGTGCCCCCTAGTTCTTTTTTTTCTTTTTTGGGAATCCTTACACTAGAATCTAGTCTCTGGAGGTTTTTTATATTAAAATTAACTCAAAAAATTTTTCAGAAACTACCACAAGCCGCAACTCGAGGAGCAAGGATGTCGAGTGCACGAGAATCGTCAAATTTGCATATGTTATAGTCACGATTACTGTAATTCCACATCAGCCACATTCCAATTTTCGAAATACTACGGTTCCTTCACAATGTTTCTTCTGTTTCTTTCAATTTTTGTGTTCGATTTGCAATGAAAAGTGAAATCTTTTTTTTTTGGTTTGATTCGGATGTTATTTTGGAGGGTGAAAATTGGATTGGAACGAATGAGTGAATTATGACAAATTACTGGTGAGAGAGGGAAAGTCGAAACGGGTTGAACTGTTGTAGTAGAGTGTATAAATTGGAAATGATTTTTGAGGTTTTCCCGCTTTATAGTTGATCATATGGTTTAGGCCCTCTTCAATTGGAAGTCAAGGTCTTCTTTTTTTCTAGCCTAATTTTTTACACTGAAAATTTGGGAGGGGTTAGTGGAAGAAAAAAGTTAAAGCTGAAACAGCTGTTAGTAGAAATGTTCTTTCTTGAAAATGGTGTCCGGTTGGGTTTCTAAAATTGTGATTCTTCGGATCATGAAACTGAAATCCTTTTTTTTTGAGATTCTATATTCCCCAAGGGGCGTGGACTCCTCGTGGACAACACGGGCGGCAGTCGAATTGTCCACGAGGAGTCCACGCACCCACCAAATCATGTTTTGCGGTTTTCAAAACGGCGGGAAAGCTAAAAATTCGAATTTCAGCCAAGTTTTTCAGTTGCAGAATATCGCTAATATTGAAATTCCGAAACTCTGGCATTCCGGGTTTCAAGTTTTCTCTGATCTTCCCTATTCCACTGCCATTGTTTACCTGATTCTATCAAAATCCTCTTCCTTTCCTCTCCTCCTCTTCTTCCGAATTTTCCCCCTTATCAATCATCGTCATCAGTAGAAGAAGACGTTTTAAATGACCTCGAGAGTGAGAAGGCATTGTTTGTGGCATTCAAGAAAAATCTCAGATTGCGACGAGAAAGAAACCGAATTCTCGAAAAAAACTATTGGAAATGTTTGCCGAATCAAATTGTCAAGGTTTCCTCCTCCTCCCTACTCTCCGGCAAAAATCACAGAATTTCAAAACTGAATTGTTGAAAATGTCTGTAAGACGACGTCACGCGGTGATTGATGTTTTCTAAGGCATCAACGCACTAATACCTTATAGTCTGTTTACTACAAAAAAATAGTAGTAGTTTATATGTACGGTAGACATGGGCGGTTGCAGATGCATATAGTAGACGGTGGGCAAGGAAACAAAAATTTCATTTTTCAGTAGGTCTATGTTGAGGCAGTCTTTCTCATGTGCTGTGCCTCATAGATAGTCTATTTGTTAGTATTTACATGTATTGTCCCTAATAAGCCATCCTGAAAAAAAGTCCAAATCTTCTAGACCGCCTTAGACATTTTCCAGACCGCCCTAGAGATTTCATTGGCCAGCCTAGAATCGGCCTGTGTTTTTTTAACAAATCTAAACGCAGCTTAGATGTTCTAAGCCGGTCTGAAATAAATCTAGACCTATTAGCGATGTTCCCCAAGGGAAAACGCGCTCCATCGCAAATTAGCTGAAATGTGAATTTTCAGCTTTCCCGCCGTTTTGAAAACAGCGAAACATGTTTCGGTGGGTGTGTGGACTCCTCTTGGACAAATCTACTGCGGCTCGAGTTGTCCACGAGGAGTCCACGCACCCACCAAAACATGTTTCGATGCCCAAAACGGCGGGAAAGCTGAAAGTTCAAATTTCAGCCAAGTTGCAATGGAGCGCGTTTCCCCTTAGGGAATATCGCGAATATTTGGATTTTGCAGGCTAGTAGGCATTCAACAAATTTCAAAAATGATTTCCCATTTTCTATATTTTCGGTACAACTTCAGTACAAATACTGCTACTTTGTGTCTCACTGTTCACCAAATACATAAGTAGTGATGGTTTGATTCCTCCTTTATTTTTTTCAAGAAAAAATCTCTTCAAATTTTTTCTTCTTCTCTGATTTGTAGTCTGCTGACCGTTTAGCTACAATAATTGCCCCCACGGGGTCTCCACCTCCTCCTTCTTCTTCTTCTCATTTTTTCATCGAAAAATGGGGGGGGGGGTTTCGTTTTTGTTTTTGCCAAACTGTCTGTGTTGAAGGAAGGTAAGACGAGCGGATGATGACCTCCCGCTGTTAACTTTGCTTCCTCACTTTTTTTCGTTTTTCATTTTCATGGATTTTGGAAAATCAAGAAACAGTGTCACAAGTTACAGAATATGCACTTATCCACATCAGTGCTGCTGATTGCAGTGGTATTTCTGAGCTTGCCAGAAGGCACTTTTGAGGTAAGTAAGCCTTGAAATCTAGAGGGGGGACTACAAATCTGCGGGCTTCGTCTAGGCTATGGACAAGTAGCCTAGATTATGAACTAGAGTGGACTAGTAGCCTACACTATGGACTGATAGCATTGACTGTTTTCTAGTAGCCTAGTCAGCGAAAAACCTAGTCACTAGTCAGCGAAAAACCTAGTCTTGAAATTCCCAACCATTTTTCTATCAGAAGTCTGAAAAACGGGCAAAATCTGTCTCTATCACGTTGAGCTATTAGCGATATTCCCCAAGGGGAAACGCGCTCCATCGCCAAATTGGCTGAATTTTAAATTTACAGCTTTCCCGCCGTTTTGAAAACAGCGAAACATGTTTTGGTGGGTGTGTGGACTCCTCGTGGACAACTCGGGCAGCAGTCAAATTGTACACGAGGAGTCCACGCACCCACCGAAACATGTTTCGCTGTTTTCGAAACGGCGGGAAAGCTAAAAATTTAAATTTCGCCAAGGTTGGCGATGGAGCGCGTTTCCCCATGGGGAATATCGCTAATACCTAATCCAAAAATCATATCACTGGTTAATGGTCAATGATAGATTTGGCTATTTCAAGATAATGACAAACTTTATTTACTTACTGTTAGTTGTAAAAGTGTGTTAGACCCTGTCCGAACATCTAAGCATTCTATATTTCTAGTGCGCCACCAACGGACTCTGCGGAGCCCAACCAGGATGTGCCTATCAACAACCTCAACCAGCCTGCGGATGTCAGAGAAGCTACGGATGCGGATCTTATGGATGCTATCGTCTGAGAGCTCGTGGAGCCAAGAGCTATCAACCAAAGCGTGGACGTAGCAGAGTTACTGTATCGGGAAGTGCTTCCGAGGAAACGGATAGAGAGGTTTTGAGGCAAAGGTACGTTCTGAGAGAGGCTTCACTCCTTAGGGAACTCCTTACTATTGGTGTTTCGAACTTTGAATCCTTACACATTCTTAATTCAGAATGGCCATGGAGCGCGTCCGCAGAAAGGAGCGTCTCACCGAGTCCGAAGAGATCGAAGTGATTTCTCCATCTGTCTCCAGAAACCGCCACTCTGATGAGCCAATTGTAACCATTTTCATATTTTGAATATTTCTTGACCTCCAAGTTTTCAGAACCCAGACCGCGCATTCTACGAGTGCTGTATCGACCGTAAACTTCCAGATGCTTGCCTCTCAAAGTGCCGATTTGGAGCATTCACCAAGTCTTCTCTTCAAGCCATGTACTTCAAGCAAGACCCATGTCCATTGGATGCCATGAAGGAAATGCAGTTTTGTGCTGCTCAGGGAAGGTGAGAAAGAGGGGACATCCGGATAGAAGCATGCACAGACTCTGTGCCACAGACTATGGAGGCTCACGGAGCCAGTTTTTTAGTTACAGAGCTCAAAGAAGGCTCATTTGAAAGCCATTTTTCAACTCACTGGATTGAGATCCCAACCAAAACTTTCCCATTTTTCCAGAGACCACAGTGCCTGCTGTGCACGTAACGGAGTCACCACCACCCTCGCCGGTCCAAAATGCCTGTCATTCTGCGACCAACGCCTTGGACACCCACAACAATTAGACATGTCCTACGTTCCATGCTTTGACAGATTTGAAGAGATGAAGTCGTGCTTCTGGCATGATATGACTAGATATTATAAGCGTGTGTAGACATTGAACTTGCTCAAAATTCTTACCTCTGTGACTCTTGATAATCCCGTTGAAATTTCCCCTTCTTTTTCTCATCCTCTGTTTCAAATCAATCATCACTACCATACCAATTGCTTTACGTTTCTTTTTATTGAATAATAAACTTTTTTATAATGAAAGACAATTTTATTCTCACTACAAGTACTCAAAGTCAAAGTGAAAGACAAAGTGAACCACAAAAAATCACAAAATCGAATCAAACAAAATTCATAAACTCCTTGAAATCTTTAAAATCCTCCTCTTCCTGAATCATCATCATACTATCTGGTTCATGTCTCTTCATGTGCAATTGAAGATGATCACTTCTTGAGAATTTCCTGGAGCATTCTTTACAGGAGAATGGTTTGGCTCCGGTGTGTTTACGGTAGTGCCGGGTCAATTCGTCGGATCGAGCAAAGCGCCAAGAGCAACCAGGCCACTCGCACGGGTACGGTTTTTCGCCTGGAAAAGTTAGATGATGAGATTGAGCACGTGAGAGGTTTTGAAGTTTAGGGTGTTCTAGAATTTGAGATCTTGAGGGTCTCCGATATTTCGAAAATTGAAAATTTTAACCGCCAAGATACTCAGAGCCCCGGAACCCTTTACTCTCGAATTTCCCGCACTTCTAATCTTTCCTTATTCGCAGTATCTGCCTATATGAATCCTTGTCCCCTCTTATCCCACTTAATTGACAGTTTACAATCACCTTCCCCTCTAAAGGCGGCCGCCTAGGTGACTGAAGTACCTTCTGAAGAAGGTCAAATATTGATAACCCCCCCCCCCTCTAATAAACATAACAATGACAACTGTATCTAATATGAGTGATTACTGTGTATCTAATTGGATCGGAACCCTGTTCGCGCTTCCGGCCGCCCTGTTTGCTATCAGAACGGAAGTATCGTGTTACCAATACCTCACCGACAAAGGGGTAACATGATGGATTACTGTAGATCACAAAGAGAAGTATGCTTACCGCTGTGAACACGCTCGTGGGCCGTCAGGTGTGAGCTTTTGGTGTAGATTTTGCCGCAACCTGGAATTTTTGAGGAATGCATATACGGTATCTGATCGACTTTGTAAAATTTATATTAGCGATATTCCCCAATGGGGAATCGCGCTCCATCGAAAATTTGGCTGAAATTTGAATTTTCAGCTTTCCCGCCGTTTTGAGCAGCGAAACATGCTTCGGTTGGTGCGTGGACTCCTCGTGGACAACTCGGGGTGCAGTCGAATCGTCCACGAGGAGTCCACGCACCAACCGAAACATGTTTCGCTGCTCAAAACGGCGGGAAAGCTGAACATTCAAACTTCAGCCAAATTTGCGATGGAGCGCGTTTCCTCTTGGGGAATATCGCTAATAGAATCACAAAAGTATTGACCTTCTAATTAGCCAAAAGTCAAGGTTTCCATTTTTTCTAGTGTACTCACCTTGATAAAGACACTTATGCACCCGCAACCGATCCAACGTCGCCTTATCCCTCCGCTTACTCGGAACCTTCTTAGGTTTCTCAGTACTTTGTGGATGATACACCCTTCCTCGATCCTTCAGCGGAATCCTTGGATCTTCCTCCTCTTTAACAGACAAGTCACTTGAATATGAGTAACTTGATACAGAAGCCGCTGGAGAGGGAATGAAGACTTTGTGATCATAAATAAATGGGGTAGAGGATTCGGACCCCGATGAGCCTGAGTTAATGAGCTCCGTGTTGAGGTCTAAGGGTTCTTGGTTGTCTCTGGGGTCTATGGAGACTTGGAAATTCTGGGAATTGTTTGGGTTCGGAGTGAAGGTGAAGGGGGTCTGTTGTTGGTCCATATTCTGAAGATCCTCATCAAATTGGTTCATTTGGGTTTGATGAGTTTGGTGATGGTTATGGTGGTTATAGTGTTGTTCGATAACCTGAAAGTTTGGCAAGAGTCATAACTTATAAATTTGAACACCAAAACATTGTACTGGAAATCGAAGTGGAGCTCCAATTTTTGTATAGATTGAAATGTAGGACTGAGCTTAGTCAAAACAGACAATTTTAGGGTGTCTGTGTGTCTATTTATCCGTTTGTCTATAGGATATCTGTTTCATCTTCATGTGTCTGGATGTCTAGATGGATGCCTATTTTCGATTCAAATTTCAACAAATTTTTTTAAAATCCTGCTTCCGAAGTCACGGATGTCCAATTTTCCACTCTAATAAGAACCTCTGTGGACGTTTCAAAACCGTCCATTTCGAAACCCAAAGTAACAGAACCAGGAAGTTTCGAAACTCGTGATTTCCAAGGTAATTTTTTGAGTATAAATTTTGTTTTTTGTAGTCAGGAAAGCAATATGATGTTGTTTTCTCTGTACATGCTGCACTACGAAATAGCATAGAAATGACATGTTGCGAAATGTCTGGTTTTGAAACGTCCGGTTTTGAAACTTCCGGTTTTGAGATGGCCGGTTTTGAAATGTTTGGTTTTGAAGCGTCCGGTTTTGAAATGTCCGGTATTTAAACATCTGGTTTCGAAATGTCCGGTTTTTAAACATCTGGTTTCGAAACGTCCCCGAAACCGGCATTTTTCTATCATCCAACTAACCTGGTTATTAACTGGACCAGTATGAAAATGATAATTGTGCACATTGATCACCGGAGCTGCCGTCGTAGACCCTCCTTGACTACCATATCCTTGTGTAGGAGGGGTCCCATTACCATTTCCAAAATGGTTCTGTTGGTGGAATTGTTGGTGATAATTATGGTACTGGGAATGAGCATGGGGTTGATGGTGGTGGTGATGGTAGCCATGGTATCCATGGGAACTAGATGGGACTATACTAGAGTACATTCTGAAAAATTGGAGGATTATTCTTGTTAATGAGATTATGAGGATGGGTACAAACAATTAGAGGATATAACGACAAAAAGTAGGACAATTGAAGTCTGGCAAAATCAAAAATCTAGCTAAAATTAGCTTATTTATTTCCCAAAATAGGCTTTTGGCTGCGACTGAATCAAATTTAGGTCTCAAAGTTCCCACTACAAATTTGTAGCGAATTTAGAAAAGTACATGCGTATACAAATTTCTCTATGTGTAAAATAGTGTGTATGTGTGTGTATGTGACGTAAGAGAATAAGCATACAAATACTGGAACGCAACTAGGAAGATTCTGAAGAGGAATTTTATGGCTCAAAGTGAATGGATGGGAAGGAGAATTCAGAATTCAGTGGAGAAAAAGAAGACGTCACATGTGTGTGTGCACACAACACAGTATTGTTATGATTATTGTTGGTACTATGTACATGTGTATGTGTAAATTTGTGGTTACTGAAAAATCAACACATATACATACAATAAGTGGAAGTAGTGAAATAGTAATAGGAATTTTGGAAGCTCAAAAAAAATCACAGTAGGAATTGGCAAGGAAGAGAGATGCGGAAGTTGTGGAGGGTAGGAGAATTGGAAATTTTTAATTTTTTTAACTATGAGATTTTGAAGTTTGGAGAAACTCAGAAAACCTCAAACAGATTCAGAAGGCTAATGATGATAGAGACTTCCGGAAGTGCTTAGAATGTTTGGAAGGAATCTGATGGTCAGGATTGAAATATAAGACTTCCAAAAAAGAAAAGGTTACAAAAATTATGACCTAAATACCGTAAAACCTGTATCAGAAGGTCCCCCCTACTAAGCTCTGGAGACGCAAAATTACAGAAGCACCGTAAATTTCTACAAGACGAAATTGAATGTTCACATTTTTCTTAAGAAACACCACTTTAAAAAATAATTAATTTTGGCATACGGACTGCTCAAAGTTGAAAACCTGGTGCCCTACAGGTTCTACGGTATGCCTAGTTTCCCTAAAAGATAAAATGTTGCCAAAATTGAAGATTACTGTACCCTAGCCCTAAATTTCTCAGAACCAAACTCACCACACCTTTGTTATCACTTCTAAAAAATCATCTCTCCAAGCGCCTTGCGCCCCAAAAAAGGTGTGGTTGTGACCAGTCCCCCTTGGTCACTCTCCGCCCCACTCATGTTCAAACATTGAGCAGAAAACTTGAGCAAACTTTGGGAAAGATTTCATGTCTCCATCCACAAGTCAAAAATAAACTATTCTCCGAGTTTTTTCACCTTCTTCTGATATGTTTGATTGTCAGCTTATGACACTTCTTGATGATCTTGACAAAATTTCGGACATGTATGTACACCATATCATCAGCGCATATCATGACTGTGACTGTTGGTGATGAAAACAAATATGGTCAGGTTTCGAGAAAAAAAGAAGGGACAAGTTGTCAGGGAGAAGAAAAACGGAAGGGTCCCCCCGATGGGGGAGGTAAACAGTACAAAAAAGCGGGGACTTGTTATGATAGTGAGAAGAAGAAGGTGCGGGAGGAAGAAGAAGAGGGTGGGGATGGTTGGTGGAAAATGGGTGGTAGGATGGTGGAAGGAGGGGGGGGGGGGGGGGTTACGGTAATGATGAGTCAGGATGTTGATGAATCAGAAGTCCTGAATCTCCAAAATCATGATTTAAAACATAGCAGATAATCTGGGACTCTGATGATCGATGGAATCTTGAGATAAAAAGTTTTGGCTTTGAATTCAAAGGAGGGTTCCGGTCAACAATTTTTATTGCTTTAAGATACGTTAAAATGTGTGTAGATTCCGAAAATCGTAAAGGAAGTGCTCAAAAATTGCTCTGAAACCATGAAAATGCGCTTCAAAATGAGCAAAAATCGCGCAAATGATCTCTGGCGGCCGTGGCCGAGTTTCCAAAATAAAAGGTCAGTGCCATTGCTATTACGGACACGAGCGCTGTGATTGGCTGTTCGTAGATTACAATGAAGCTCAGGCTGATTTTTCTTTGAGATACTAAGTCACGGAGACCATTCACTTGATTTTCGCTCATTTCGGAGCGCATTTTCGGGGTGTTAGAGCAATTTTTGAGCACCTTCATTATGATTTTCGGAATCTACACACATTTAATCACATTTTAAGACAATAAAAGTTTTTGACCGGAATCCTCCTTTAAATTTTTAAGAGGCTCAGACCTGGGATTTTAGGAAATTCGAGATCGACCTCTGGAAATTTCTCTTAAACTCGGAGATTACAGATAACTAAATTTCTGGATACCAGGAACTCAATTTCTCTGAGCCACAGAGAAATTATCTTGAAATTCTGCGGAATTCGAATCTTCAAAGATAGTCTTCAGAAAACAAAATTCTACAGTACTCACGAAGAATTTTCGATGTTTACTCATTTCCTCTCCTTCCCAAGATGATGTCTTTCCAAACTTTTATCACCATATCAAAGGAGAGTACCTCCAAGAAGAAACTCCCGCCACCAACACTCCTCTCATCAACAATCCATAAAAGTTTTAATGAATCCTTTTCGGGATGCAACTTTTACGGGTGTGAACCCCATACTACCTTATAAGAGGGTGCGGAGGGTTCAGGTGATTACTGTGTTATTAAAAGAGACACCGACACGGGGGTTCCCCTTTTTTCTTGAGTGGGTAGAGGTAAACATTCCCGGCAGAGTTTATGATGAATTACTCTTTTTTGGCGGTTTTTTCGTCAACAGGTGGTGGTGGTTGTGAATGATTGGTGTGATATAGAGTCACTTCTGATGGGGGGGGGGGGGGATATTCTTGACCAATTTTGACCAAAATTTGAGAAATTGTCACAGCCCCTTCTAAAACACATCCCTTGTAAGATCCTATTAGCAATATTTCCAAAGGGGAAACGCGCTTCATCGCCAACTTGGCTGAAATTTGAATTTTCTGCTTTCCCGCCGTTTTGAAAACAGCGAAACATGTTTTGGTGGTTGCGTGGACACCTCGTGAACAATTCGACTGCTGCTCGAGTTGTTCACGAGGAGTCCACGCACCCACCAAAACATGTTTCGCTGTTTTCAAAACAGAAAAAAACGGCGGGAAGCTGAAAATTCAAATTTTAGCCAAATTGTCGATGGAGCGCGTTTTTCCTTAGAGAATATCGCTAATATGTTCTCTAAAAATTTTTAAACTTAAATTTTTTTGATTCTTGATTTCATGATTCCGCAAAATCTAAAAACGTTCTGTTGTCTGACATTCCTTATTTTTGTACTCTTGGAATCAGAACTTTTCCTCCAATTTTCAAAATGTTCTTCTTCTATATTGGAATCCATAAGATCGCGAAGAGAATGAAATAAAAAGTGACTGGAAGATGAGTAAACAAGTAAGAAATTTTTCGATGAATATTTACATTTTTATATGTATGTATTTACGCAAAACAATGAGGAGAAGTACAAAATACCAATGAGTACAATACCAGATGGATACAAATAATTAGAATGTTGAGAGGAGTACAATGAGAGAAGTGGAAGATTTTGAAGATTCAGATGATGAGGGTTTACAGACGAAATTTATAGTGAATAGTTCGAAAATCGAGACATTTATTTGGAAAAAAAATACATGATGTCATTTCAACTTTTCAAATATGCAAATCCGTGGTATTCTGAGCATTAGTATTGGTATGGGATGGATGGTTTACTGTAGATTTTTGAGCATCCGTTGCTTCTTTGTACGTTGTAGACTTCAAGGCTTGAGTCTCGTTTGCAATGCCCAACATGTTGCGCATTGCGCTACGGTAGTCGCGGCTGAAAAGCAAAAAATTGAAAAAATAAGATCACTGTCAGATTCATAATAAAAGGAGCTTCCAAATGAATATAAATAAGGTTGCCTTCGAAAGAATCCTTACCTCAATTTATAATAAACCACTGCATTGAACGCTGAGCTTGTGAAAATGAAAGTTCCACAGTATAACTGTATCATGTTTGCCAATTTTGGATCCATTGGTATGGTTACTGAGAGTGCTCCAATCAAATCCGTTGTCATCCATCCACAGACAACAAGGCATACGGTAACAAAAAGGGATTTGAACACGGCTTTCATGGAGCTGTCTGGAAATATGAGTTAGCTAAGTGGTCAAAAACTAACATATACAGGTACCATAGTTAAATCTTCGAAATCAGTATAAAAAGAGCTTCAAAATGAGTATGATCATGAGGACTTTCAAAAATTTTGGTTCCGAGACATTTCGCAACCAGTCGTTTTGCAACTACGACAATCCGCAATCACGTCATTTCGTAACCACGAAATCCAGGTTTTTGTACAAAGTTCATTTTAAAATCACAACTTTTCAAATGTAGACTGTGACCTGGAATAGTTCACAATACCCTCAATCCCATACAACCTTAATGAACGTAAAGTTGATTAGTTTATAGAGTTGCGAAATGACTGGTTGCAAAACGTCCAGTTTCGAAATGTGTTGATAGACTCCAAATTGCCGCTTTTGTGAAATGAAAGTGAGTTGCGAAATGTCGTAGTTGCGAAATGACTAGTGGCGAAATGACTAGTGGCGAAAAAGCCAAACTTTTTGGACAATATTTTATGGGGAAAAATGTTGAACTCACTCATCCTTATCCTCTTGATTCGGAAGTAGACATAAATGTAGATGGGTGGTACGAAGAGATTAATAACCAATGAAGTCAAGGCGAACAAGTCATAAGCATGGCCAAGGGAGTTGGGGAGGAGGCACGGAACGTCTCTGGAAAAAAATAATATGGTTTTTTTGGAATCAAAAAAATCAGTAAAGAAGAAAATGGTATCGTAGTTGCTACATGTTCTTAAAAAAATGTTGAAAAACCAACCCAAGGCTACTTGGAGTCAAATTTGATGTCAAGTCCGCAGCCGGAAAGTACTGACACGCCGACGCAAAAATGCATACACTCATTTCAAAACAGTTACTTTTCCCTTCTTGATTTCACAAAAAGTTAAGCACAAAACTCACATTTACTTTTCCAACATTCCCCTATATCCTTCAACTTCTCATACCCTTCCTAAAAACTACCCTAATGGACACCAAAAACCACTTTTCCCCTCATATGATCCATACACTTACTTTGTCGGATCACGCTGACCAAATCCCACGACGAGTAGTGCCAGAGCATAGATGACGGGGAATGCCATGAGAAGCGAGAAGTATTTGTACCGCTCAAGCTCCAACATCTTGTATCTGAAGATTGGGATAAGTTTTGATAGGATATCTAGATTTTGAAAGAATCGAAAGCCTAGCAAGCCTGGAAACCTAGAAAAGCCTAAGAACCTCTGAAATTTAAAACAGCCTAAGAGAAAAGAAACCTAATAGAAAAGTCTGGAAAGCTTAGCCTAGAAGCCTAGAAAGTAACCTTGCTGGACTAGCAACTGCTATCAACCGATCTATCCCCACTGCCAAAACACAAGCATTCGAGGCAAATGCACCAAAGTCAGCAGGGATGTTCATGTAGAAGCACATTTCTGAAATTTTAGATTTTTGAGGTTTTTTGAAAAGTGACACCAATGCCAGTACCTACCTTGACTAATCGGGACAAACATGGAGATGAAGAACGCGATGATGTCGGTGAAAAGGAGCAAATCACAGAAACAGCAGGCACAAATGAGCATATTGCAGATGGAACGGAGGTTTCTGGATTTAAAAAATGGAACTTAAAACTTGACCAATGAGACTCACTTGCTGTGAAAGGTGACCAGAACCATTAGTAGGTTGCCAGTGAATCCCACAACGAAAATTGAGGAGTAGATCACTAGTAGCAGAATTAGGAGGGGTTCCATGGCTGATCTGCGAAATTGATAATAGTTGGATTCTAATAAAAAAATTGAGAGGTGTAAAACATTAGTACATCAGGAAGAAGGGGTATATAGGCTGAAAATTGAAAATTGAGAAGTTGGAAGCCGAAAAATCTCAAAAATATTCTAGTCTTCTGAATCAGTCAAAAACCTTAAGAACCTTAAAGTACTAGGACTCAGAGCTTCAGAATCTGTGGCCCTCTAAAAATCTCGACTTATCAAAAATTGTATTTCTGAACATCCAGGCGAAAGTTTTTCCAGCCTTATTCTGAATATTTTGGGCTAATTGACTTCCAGTGATAATTTCTCTCCAAATTTCTACGAAAATTATGAAAATAATAGAGAAAACTTCCAGTTGCAAGACTCCCAGGAATCTTCTCTAGAAAAAATTCAAGCACAAAAAATTTCACAACTTCTAGCATTCTAGTCGAAAACTCAAGATCTAGTACATTCATAAGATTCTGTTTTCAATCACTAGACTCAAATCTTATGATACATGAGAAAAAAACTTAGTGAGCCAAGAAAATTTCTGAGCCAGAGAACGTGGGAATATGGTCTGAGAGTGATATTGATCAAATTTTTCTGCCAGTGGGTGACTAGGAGCACATTCAGAAAAAAGTTGGATTCAAACTAGACAGAGTCAAAAAATCATGGGAAACTGACAAGGAAATTTCTCACCAATAAAGTACAAAACTTTCATTTTCAGAACCTCAACCATTTTCGTTTTTAAGTAATCTTATTGATCATCATCACATCAATTAAAGATGATTCAAAGAGTTCAGGGAGTCTAGAAATTTCAAAAATAGTGAGAAATACTTGAGGCAAAAATATGGATGTTCTGGATGTTTATAGAGTGAATCAAGTAGTCTAGACGTGTTTATTGTTGTTGGTCTCTTCAGATTTAAAATTTCGGACATCTGGAAAAACCGAACATGTTAAAAATGTTGACTCTGAAAGCCTATGAAATTTCACGTTAGAGATCTTCTGAAGCTTTCAAAAGACTTCACAAGCGACAAATGAGAAATCGTGAAATCTCCAAATCTTGGAACCTCAGAGTATATACATATAACTTATTAGGAATGCCCAAAATTTTCTGATCTCTCACCTAGGGCTCCTTTTATATTTTCAAAAAATGGGCGGAGCTTCATTCTAGATATTTTTTCGTAAAGCAACCTCCTAATTAGCTTTAAAATTTCGAAGATAACAATCGTATAGTATCTCTATTTTTGAGATTTTCAACACCGAAGAATTTCTGTTTTCTTGTTGTATCCCTCAAAGTCGTCACTATCGGTCTATCTATACAACTTTTTAGGCTCAAACCAGGTGATTTTTGTTTGTGGGGGAGGCGAAGGAGACGTCAAAAAACGAAAAATGTTCTTCTAATGAGCACAGCACAGAAAAATAGAATAGGGGACCAAAAAATAAGGATAGGGAGACCGGTGGATAACAAATTTTGTGGCTTTTGGGAGATAGGGGAGATGCTCTTTTATAGAAGATAAGAGGATTGTTTAAAAAAAGGAGAATAAGGAAAAATAATTTTAATGAATGAAAAGAGGTAATCTGTCAAATGATCTATGATTCTAGCTAATATCATCATTATTTTTAGGGGGATCCATTAATGAAAAACGAGAATAAGAGGATTTTCCAAAGAATAAGAATTAAGGAATAGCTGACGAACCAGGAAACGACAAAAATTGTTATTTTGAGACGCTTATAATTTATTCAAAGTTTAGATTGGGTTTACTTAGGTACTGTATCATAAAGAAAATATATTTAATTTTATATTTATTTAGCAAAAATTGAGGGAGAATATCAACTTTGAAAATGAGTTCTCCTGCTCATAAATCACACATTTTTCTATTTCTGGAAGGGGAGAAAAACCAAATTACAAGAGCAAAAAACCGCTAAAGACTACTTGGAAGCTCAGAATTAGGTTATCAAAATCACGGCCAATCTAGAAAAAATCAAAGAAAAAACCAAACTTCATGATCAACGAAAGCATATGGGATCCATGCACATGTCATTTTTTTTAAATCTGAAATATGATTGATTTGATTTGAAATAAAAAATGTCGCACACAGATCACAAAAAATAGAAGCAGGTGTTCAATATTTAATGGAAGAAATTTTGGGTTGATAGTGTAGAAAAAAAACGAACTATTTTCATATGGACTTCAAGTACTATGAAATCTGAAAAATTGAATGTTTTGAGGAAACGAAACAAAAGTTCTTACAACTTCAAAACTTCTGAATTCCTCCGAAACTTTTTCGAAATTAGAAATTTTTGAAAATTCAAGTTTTTGGATATCTGATGCTGAGAACCTTCTAGTCTATCAACCATATAAACTGAAAATTTTTAATCATTTTTATGAAAACCAAAAATCCGACCGCATTTCCAATACAAAAAATCAGAAGCAGGTGGTCTATCTCTGACATTTTTGACCTCGAAACATTCAGAATTACGTTTTAAACCTGAATGAAATTACCTCGATCCGAAAATAGTAATCTAAAAATCTCAACGGCTCAAAATAGTTTTTATTATCAGAGATCTGTAAATATGGTCGAAAAATTAAAAAGCCAAAAATACATCCAAAATCACTTCCAAAAAGACTACAAAACGCTACAAAAAGCCACAAAAACACCAGAGAATCTAATGATTTTTGACCGAGTTAAGACTAGAGACACTACTTTTTAAGGGTTGGGTATTAAGGGATTAGGGGATAAAGATAAGGGTAAATGGGAAGGTGAATATGATTTGAGATCTTTAGGAGCAAAATATGCACTTAAAAAATGATACATCTCATTCTGGTTTTTGGTCCAAATCCTGGAAAAACAATGTAAATTCGAAATAACTAAAAAATTCAAACAAAATTCCAAGCTTCTTAATGACTCAATCCATCCACAATTGACGCGTTTTATAGCAAAAAATGACGAAAATAAAAAAGAGTCATCTGAATTTAATTGGAATTTAAAATGCCAGAGAACCTCATCATTAGACAATTGAAATTCAATTCTTCGAATAGGAAAAAAGCTGGAAGACTCAATTATATTACTCATTTGGTGTCCATTTTAATTTTCAGGCTACTTCAATGATTCCGGGAAAATAAAGTGAATATGTGTTTTGATCGTTTTCTGGATTTTCAGAATACAGATGAAATTGAATAGAAGGTATTATAATAACCAAGGAATTTTGGGTCATATGCACCCAAAATTTTACGTAATACGTGCAAAAAGGACGGATAAAGTGGGAGAGAGGTACCTGCAAAAATTTTGAGAAGAGATAATCCAATTTCCTGAAATTCAATTTTTTTGGGAAACTCGATTTTTCCTGAAATTGAGTAGTCTGGATTTTCAATAATACTTTTAATTCATTCTTTTATTTTTCAGAAAATCAAATAGAATATCTAAATCTACTAAAAACATAGGGAAAATATTATTAGTAAATTATTAGGGGGGATATGCATATGTCGGGGAAAAATCACAAATTATTAGTGGCTGAGCCCAAGGAGCAAAAAAAAACATAAAAGAAAATTGTCGGAATAGGTACAACGTACAAAAAATTAAGGCTTCGGCGGGTGTGGGGGGTGTGAAGAATGGGGTGAACATTTTTGGCAACTTTTTTGGGGGAAGTTTTGATTAAATTTTATGAAAGAGGACAGTGAACTAATAGAGAGGAAACTGAGATTTTGGTTTTGTGAGAAAATCTTGAGGAAATGAATTTGAATTTGGAATATGTCAAGAGGGGCTTAGGCTTAGAGGCACAACGCTTCACAGTCGGATTTCTTCTCGAAACGGTTCAGGTTTCCACCGCATCCACGGAAGAAGAAGAGTTTGCAACGGTTGTCACGTGGGGAGTAGAAGTACTGGAGATTCGTGCGGGTTGGGGTCTCGGACTCGTTGCACACACGGCCTGGAAGTTGAAGGATTAGGGTCTCAAAGGATCATAGAAGTTCAGATTTTTCTGAAGTTTTGATTAGGGTCTCTAGGATCATAGAAGTTTAGATTCTCAAGTTTCTGTAATAGTTTGGACCTGGGACCGTTCGAAACTAGCCATTTCGCAATTGCGGTATTTCTTATCACGTAATTTTTGGGAACCACGAACCCCAGATTGTTTGTAACGCTGATAGCTTAAATTGGTTTATAATACCTTCTATCTCACAAAAGCTGAATAAGCGGAAACGTTTATAAAGTTGCGAAACGTCTGGGTTGCAAATTGTCTAAGTTGTAAAATCGAAGTGAGTTGCAAAATGGCAGGTTGCGAAATGTCTAGTCTAGGTATCACAAGCCTACGTGCAGGCCAGATCCATAGATTCTAATGCCCTACTCACCTTCAGCTGGCTTAATCTGACAAACACTCTTATCCTGAACCATCATCTTCTCCGTTGTCGTCGTGATCTCCTCCTCAACCTTCTCCTCATTTCCTAAATCAATCGAAACCTCATCCTCCTGATTCAAATCCGTCGATGACTGCTTCGCCAACTCCTCCACAACATTTGCTGGTCTATCTGGTTTCACCTTCAGGTGAGCCACAAAGTCCTCTCCTTCCTCTTCCTCCTCATCATCGGTCTCTCCAACCTCGACGTCTTCAACCAACTTGGCAGTAGTCGTCTCAGTATTCGAGGCAAGTCTTGGAGCGAACACCTCCTCTGGAGCGATTCTCTGAGCATCTCCGTAAAGTGGGCAACACAATCTAGAGTTTCTGGCACTGTCAATAGCACAGTAGTATCCCTTGGGGCACATCTTGACTCCATCGAATCCGGATCCGCAGAGCATTGGCTCTCCGTTCTCCAACATCAGTGGATCAGCAGCGTCTGGGCACATGTATTTTGGAGTGGAGAGGAAGATTTGGCGATTGAATCCACGTGGCATGTGAGACTCGTTCTTGACAACTCCGCGTCCGGCTTCCTTGACGATTTCTTCTGGTTGCACTGAAAACAAGTCATTGGTTTGAGATCTATATAAAATTTTGGAAGCTCTAGGTCCAATTAACTCACTCAATTTAGGGTCGGTTCCTGGGCAGCAAACATCTGGTGGTCCTCTACGGCAATAGTAGCTGGTTGGGCATCCGATGGATTCTGTGGAGTTTCCGCAAAGCACTGGGGACGATCCTCCGAGCGGTGAACGTCCTCCTGGACATTGTCCTGGAGCTAACTTCTCTTCTTCTTCTACGGTGAACATTGGAGCGGCGGTGGTGGTGGCGAATTGTCCGTTCTTGATATCTGAAAAGCCAAGCAATTAGGATCTAGCAAATATCTAGAGTAACTGAGGTATGAAAATCTACTCACTTTGAACATTGAGAACACACAATCTCTGGCAATCCTCCAACGATCCAAAGTTGTTAGCGTTTCCATCGCATCCAGAGTACTCGAACAATCGGCATGAGTCAGTTACTCTATCATAGTAGTATCTCAAATGAGCCTCCTCGCAGGATCCCTTAACAACTGGTTGAATGCAAAGTGGGTTAGCTCCATGACGTGGTACAGCTGGGGAACTCTTCATTCTCAAAGCACGAGACACTTGACGTGGCTTCTCAGCATCAAATCTCAACGGGGCGACGACAGAGTCAATGTTGAAGTTGACATTAGCCTGACGCTTCTGACGGAGTGGCACCTCGTCCATGAGTCTTCTGATGTTCAGGGCTCCGAAGACTTTGTATCCGTTCTTCGTCTCATCTCCTCCGTATCCTCCGAAAGCGTGCTTATCATATGGATCCTCCTCTTCTGGGCAGCAGAAGAAGTCGATTCCGTTGAAGTAGCATGATGATCCATCTGGGCATTGATTCTTTCCTGGGAGGCACATTACTGGGCGACCGTCGGAGTAACGGACTTCGGTTCTTCCGTTAGCGCATGCTGGCATTCCGTTGATGGACTTGGTTGGTCCGGCCTTGTTGAAGAGATCAACTGAGAGCTTTCCTCCTGCCGACTCATCGAAGCTCTTGATTCCAGCTGCCTTTGGCACTCCTGGGGTCTTCACTTCTCCGGTTTGGTAGTTCACGGTCTCCTTTGGTGAAGGAGCAACAAGTGGTTGTCCGTCGTTGGCAGTTGGAATGTGTTCACGTCCCAAAACTGGTTCAGCCTTGTAGGTGTCAGTCTTGACAACAGTCTTGGCAGCGTGGGCGGCTGCTGGTGGACGTGGCTCAAGGGATGGTGGGAGTGGAGTTGAGGCGGTAGTTGGAGCAGATGTCTGAAGTGGAGTTGGTGGTGGTACTGGTTGGGACGCAGCTGGAACTGGCTCAACGACACGTTCTGGAACTTCTTCTAGATGCTCTGGCATCTGGACAGAAATGACTGGGCGGGAGACTGGAGCAACTGGAGCAACTGGAGCCTGTGGGACAACTTGTGGGATTACTGGAGCGGCAGTTTGAGCAACGGTAGTTTGGGCTGTTTGGGCAGTTTGAACAGTTTGAACAGTTTGAACTGGAGCACGGGTGGTTGGGGCTTGAGTGGTTTGAGCTTGAGTTGGAGCCTGGGTAGTTGGAGCCTCGGTGGTTGGAGTTGGAGCAAACGTTGGCTGAACGGTTTGAGCAATCTCTGGGAGTCTAAGCTCAACATTTTCATTGATCTTTCTGAAAGCATCAGCTGGGCTCAATGGCATCTCCTGGTTGACTTCTGGCACAATAATCGGTTCCTCATCGTCATCATACTCTTCCTGAGAGTCGAAGACAGTGGTGGTTGGGGCAACGGTTGGTGGGGCGGTGGCTCTCACTGGGGATCCTGGAGCTCCGACTGGAAGGGTTGGGAGGTCTTCTGGAAGCTCTTGAACTGGCTGTGGTGGGAGAGTTGGGGTCTTTGGTCCTGATGGGGTGCAGATTCTCTCGCACTCGGAGAGGGTCTCGAATTGGTTGGTGTTTCCTCCGAGTCCCTCGAAGACGAACTGCTCGCAACGAAGATTCTTCATGTTGAAGTACCATTTCACGTTGTATCCCTTTCCACTTCCAGCGTCCTTGTCGTATGAGCAACGGTCTGGGACTTGAGCAAGGATCACATGGTCTGAAAATTATACATTAGGGATGGGTCGCTATTACCTGAATAACTTACGTGGCATGCACTTTCTCTCGCAAGTGTTTCTGTCGAAGAAGTTGTTTTCGTTTCCTCCGCATGATCCGTACGAGAATTGCTCGCACTGTCCGGTCTGGCTGTTGAAGAACCAGCGTGGCGAGAAGTTGGTGCAAACTCCAGCATCTGGTGGCATGGCGCAGACAACTCTTCCATCGAACTTTGGCTCGAAGTGTGGCTGTGGAGTGGTTTGGGTGGTCTGGACAGGTCTAGCAGCAGTGGTAGTGGTAGTTACTGCAGTTGGAGCGAGGGTCTCGGTACGGGTGGTTTCTGAAAACTTTACATAAACGTCTGATTCTCAAATTGAATGTTTTACCTGGCAAATCAATGTTGATGTTCTCCATCTTTCTGCTGATTCCATTCTCTTCTGATGATTCTTGAGCGAACTCATCCTTGTGGTGCTTCTGTGTCTCAACTGCCTTGACAGCGGCCAAAGTCTTCGATCCGGCGGCGCGGGCAGAGTCTGAAGTCTCAATAATTTCCGTGTTCTCATCGTGCTCTTCATCGGAGTTGAAGGCAAAGTCGGAAACGACTTCACCGCTCTCCGCGGATGTGATTGTCTCGGGCTGACGTGGGTGGGATGATGATGATGATGATGCGGTGGATGGAACTGATGATGATGATGGGGATGGGGTGGATGGGGATGCTGGGGTTGTGGAAGGAGAAGAAGTGGTGGTGGTGGTCGTGGTGGTGCTAGAAACCCGTGGACGGATTTGGATCTTCTTCAATGGAGTGGTGGTTGTGGCAACCATAACTTCCTCGGAAGTGGAGACAACTTCAGCGGAAGTGGTGACCTCCTCAGAAGTGGTGCGAGACTCAGATGATGTTGGTCTGACAGCAGAGGTGGTAGTGGTCACTGGAACATCTGAAGTGGTAGATGGAGCCTCTGTCTTTGGCTCTGGGGTTTCTGGAGCTTCAGTTTCTGGAACTTCAGTCTCTGGGACTTCAGTCTCCGGCTCTTGTGTACTTGGAACATGAGCCTTTGGCGCTTGGAACTCAGGAAGAACATTTCCAGGAACAGAAGCAACTGGTCTTCTCTCCTGAACCTCTTCCTCCTCCTCAGAAGCCATCTCAAACTCAGAAGATGTTCCAGATCCTTCTCCACTTCCTAACATCATGTCTCTATCAAAATCTTCAGTTGGGTTCTGAGCCTTTGGTACAGTATTGACCTTCTCCAGATCAACAACTTGGACATTCTTTCCTTGAGCTTGTTCCTCTTGAACCTCCTTGATAACTGGGAGGTGCTGGGTGTCTTGTGGCTCCTGAATCTCTTCAGAAGTCTCCTCTTCGGAAGTGGCAGTTGGCTCAGTGGTGCTTGGCGCTTTGGTGGTGGTGCTTGTCGTGGTAGTGGTCGTGGTTGGTCTCGTGACTTGGAATCCTTGAATTCGTGCACTTGGCAGACGTGGCACGATCATTGTGGATGGTGCCGGTGGGTGGGCTTCCTGGTGGGCCGTGATGGTCTCAAGTCCTTCAATCTTACCGGTGACGACTGGACCGCGGACGGCTGGGATAGGGGAGGAGTAGGTGGGGACTACGAGTGGGACAGTTGGTTGGATTGGGACACCATGGACGCGTGGTCGGGATTGACGCTCCTCTTCAATGGATTGATCCTCGTTATCCTCGTCATCGTGGATGCCTAGAACAAAGGAAACTGATTGAAAGGGGATGCTCATGCAGGGGAATCATGCGAATTTGTGGGAAAAAGAGAGTTTGAAAAAATCAAAAAGTGAGAATTGAGTGAGCGAAGTCTGGGCTTGACTTCTCGTTAACAGAAATGGAAATGCAGTTAGTTTTGTGTGCTCCTTACCTTTAACATTCTTATTATCTTCATCTCCAACCTTCACAGAACCGATAATAAACGATCCTTGTTGTGGAGTTCTACCCGCCTTCTTTTCCTGCTCCAAAAACTTGTTAGCCTGCTCTTGGAATCCTTTGGAAAGTTGCCGGAACTGTTCGAAAGCTTCTTGAGCCTCCTTGTTATCTGCCTCGGTTCCATGTCCTCCTTGAACAAAGAGTCCCTGGGTCTGATTTATTCTGATTCCTGGGATAGTTGGTCCGAAGTAGTCCCCATTGTAGAAAGTGTAGCGAGTTGGGTCAAAGTTGAATCTAGCTGGGGATCCGTCTTTTTCAAGTTTCTCGATTTTCAATTCTGGACGTTTCTTGAGTTGTTGTTGTTGAGGTGGGACGGCAGCTGGAGCTGGACTTCTGAGCCACCATGGGGCAGATGTGGACTGGAACCATGGGGTTTTGGTCTCCACTGGTCTTGGAGCTTGTGTGGTGGTGACGAATCGGTGTGGGAATCGAGAGGAATCAGAAGTGACTGACTGTTGTTGGAAGGTGGTGACTGGACGTCCAATAATAGTGGATTCTGGAGCACGAGCTTGTTGGGAAGTCACACGGATAGTCTCGCTTCTTCCAGATGGATCTCTTCCGAAGGATTCTCTTCCGATGGATTCTGGCCGGGTAGTTGGAACAGTTGGAAGTGGTTGTGGTCTTCCGTCTGGTCTCCCCTCTGGCCTTCTGAACTGTTGAGTTCTCTCCAAAGGATGTTGTTGTTGCTGTTGATGTCTTGGAGTTTCGTCAACTGATTGGCGCCTTTCTTGTTCTTGGGCTCTGGTAGATTCAGGAACTCTAGAAGTGACTCCAGATGCTCTTGGGGCTCCAGAAGTTCTTCCAAAGGTTTCTTCTTGTACTGGTACCTCAGGCGTATGCGTTCTTGGATGGAATCTGGACTGTGGGGGTTCTGGGGCACGGACTTCTGGAGTTTCTTGGGGAGTTCTAGATGGTTCTGGAGTTTGGGATTCTTGATTTGTTGGAACTTGAAGTCTCTGACGACCATCGAATCTTCCTCTCTGTTGAGCGATTGGAATGGAATCTTGGATTGAAGGGGTAACGGTTTGATGGATTTGAGTTGGTGACCCGGTTGGAATTTCAAATCTTTGACGGCTATCAAATCTTCCTCTAGCGAAAGCTTGTCCTCCGAAGGCTTCAAGCTGTTGACCAACTTCGATTCTATTCTCGGTGTTCTGATTTCCGGCGGAGAATGCTCTACGTTGTCCTTGGTCCTGTCCGTTATAAGTGAAATATGTTGGGTGGACTGGGGGACTTAGGCCAACTAGGTTACTGTTTGGAGTTGGTGGGGAGTAGGAATCAATTTTGTCGCTTCCATAGTTTTGTGGGGTAGCACCATTTGTTGGCTTGAAAATCAGGGAGGCAAACTGACGATGATGAAGTTTTGGAGCAGGGAAAGCTTCGAGGGACTCAGTCGTCTTAACGACATCTTCAGGAGCTTCCGAAGACGATTCAGAAGACTCGGAAGAAGACGTGGGTGAGAAGTTAGCATGCGGGGGTAGTGCAGACGAGGTTGCCGACGAACCGCCTGAAGTGAATGAAGCGTGCATACATGGCAAAGAAAGTGCAGAGAAAATCTTACATTCCAAACTAGCTTTTCAAATTAAAATAGCTAAAACTCACTCAAGAATCTGGCGCAGTGGACCTCGCATTCCTTCTGAGTGAAGAAGTGGTTACGGTTTCCGGCGCATCCTCCGTACTTGAATGGATGGCAAGTTCCATCGTCAACATTGAAGTACCAACGGTCGGCGAAGTTCTTGCACGGTCCTGGCTCAACTGGCTGGAGGCACTTCTCTTCGATTTGAGCAGCAATGGTACGTGGGAGAGATTGGAAGTGATCTGGTTTGACTTGCTGGTGCTCGACAGTGTTGACGGCGACTGAAACTTGATATGAGAGGTGATTTTTTATAGAGAAACTTACATTGTCTCGGTGGCTGAGCAGATGGTGCTGGTGGGGCGGCATCAGTGGTTCTTGGAGCTGGTGGTCCTACCTCAGTTCTTCTAGAAGATGCTGGTGGCTGTGGAGCTCCTGGAGTGGTGAACGATCTAGTTGGAGCATGTGGTGGAGTTGGAGCAGTTTGTGGGCAGACACACTCCTCGCATCCTTGACGGTTGTGGAACATCATGCATGGCTCGTGGCAGGCAGATCTATCCAACTGTGGGCAGTTTGGAAGAGAGTCTCTTGGAGCAGCGGTGATGGTTCCCGGTGGAGAGGCTTGTTTGACTGGTGGGCAGGAGCAGAATGGGCATCCGGAACGGTCATTGACGAGTTGGCAACGGTTGGTGTCGCAAGCTGGGGCTTCTGGGCACACTGGACGGTCGACACATTTGTTGGTACACTCTTGGAGAGTGGCAAAGTTATTAGCGTTTCCTCCGCAGCCTCCGTAGGTGAAGGATCTGCAGGCATTGATAGTCTTGTCAAAGGCGAATCTGGAAAAGACTCCGGCGCACTCTCCAACATCGATGTCAGCTTCGCAGGTGGAAACTGGTGGCTTCTTGGTAGCAGTGACGCATCTAGATCGGCATTCTGTCATGGTGGCAAAGTTGTTTCCATTTCCACCGCATCCTCCGTAGGTGAATACTCGGCAGTCTTGGGTCTCAGCGTCAAAGGCGAATCTCTCAAAAACTCCGTTGCACTCTCCAGCGTCAACGTCGTTGGAGCACACTTGGGAGAAGTCTGGGGTGGCCGAAGGAGTTGGTTCTGGAAAAATAAAAATTTTTTGATGAGTAAGTTTCTGAAATACGACCAACCTGGCTTGTGGCAAATAGCCATACACTCTTCCTTGCTAGCAAAGTTGTTTCCGTTTCCTTGGCATCCGGTGTAGGTGAAGACATCGCAAGTCTTGGTCTTCTCATCGAAGAACCAACGGACAAACTGTCCGCGGCAGTTCCCAGGGTCTTGAGGGTGAAGGCAACGGTTCACTGAAAAGATTACACAAAGGTTATAACATATGTGAAGACGTTGGATAAAATAGTGTTGTTAAATAGTCTCAAAAGAGGTTCTGGACAACATAAAATTAGACAGAACAGTAGACAAAAACTGAGAACCAATGAAGCTTTTTTGGCAACTTAAGAATAATTATTTCAACTCATAAAAGCGTTAGAAAAGCGAACCCGAGTCAGTCGTCATGTCATCGGTACCTCCGAGCAATACGGTGTTTTGTTGTGAAACTGGTGGCTGGACATGGAGTGGCTGTTCCTTCTCCTCCTCATCTTCTGGCTCCTCGGTAACCTCTTCCTCTTCCTCCTCGGATTCTTCAGCAACAATTGGAGCTGGAGCGCGGGTGGCTTGGACTCTGGAGGCTCTGGTAGTAGTGGTGGTTGGTGGAGCAGTGACGCGTTGAGTGGTCTGAACTGGAGCACGTGGGGTCTGTCTAGCGGTGGTTGGAGCTGGAGCCAATGGAGTGGTAGTTGGCACAACGTCATCCTCCTCGCTAGTCTCCTCCCAGCTCAACTTTCCTCCGTTTGGAGTGATTCTGATTCCTTGGGTAGTACGGATTTCGGTATTTGGGCGGTTGGTGACTCCAGACTTTTGAACTCCGCAAGAGGTCTCGCAGTCTTCAACACGCTCGAAGTTGTTCTGGTTTCCTTCGCATCCTCCCCAGAAAAAGTATTTGCACTCGTTAAGGTCGGCGTTGAAGTAGAAACGAAGCTCATATTTGTCGCATGGTCCGCGTTCCTTTGGAAGAGCGCAGCGGGAGGCACGTCCGTTGGTTTGGAGTCCGACTGAAAAATTTTATATCTTGAAAACCGTTCAATATCCAAAAAAAAGTTACTCACCAGCCTTGTTGTTCTCTGGGCAGCAAACACTGGAGTGTTGCACAACACTGCATCTGTATCCAGACGGGCAGTCAGTCTTGGCGCAATTCACAGGTACTCCAATCTTGGTCTTCAGTGGCTCTCCAATTTCACATTTTGGCAATCCTACTGGTGGTGGGGCGCAGCGATCCTCACAAGCCTCCCGGTTCTCGTAGTTGTTTCCGTTTCCTCCGCATCCCGAGTAGGTGAATTGCTCGCACTTTTGGGTGTCCTCGTTGTAGAAGAACCGTTGGAACGATCCGTGGCATGGGCCAGGGGTGCTGGCTCCAACGCATTCCTTGGTGTTGACTTGACGGGAGGATTGGATACCTAGAATACATAGTTCTCATCTGAAACAACACTTTCTGATAACTCACTATAACAATCTGGTCTAGTTCCATCTCTGGTTCTGCTGTTTGGCACCTCAATTCCTTGAGTGTTGACACAGAAGCATTGACGTCCATTAGTCTCACATTGAACACGCTCGAAATCTCCAGAAGAAGTACAGACTGGCACGAATCCTCCTCGGATAGACGATGTGGAAGCGGAAGCACGGCGACGCTCACACTCGGTACGTGGAGCGCGGGTGGTGGCCTCCTCGGTAGTGGTCGCAGCTGGAGTCGTCGTGGTAGCGGCCTCGGTGGTGGTGGTCTGAAGACGTCGAGTTGTAGTGGTTGCAGAAGTTGTGGTGGTTGGAGCCTCGGTGGTGGTTGGAGTGGTCGACATGCGGGGGGTGGTGGTGACCTCTTCAGTAGTGGTTGTTGGCTCTTCTGTAGTTGTGGTGGCCTCGGTGGTGGTGGTTGCCTCTTCAGTAGTGGTTGTGACTTCCTCTGTGGTGGTTGGAGCCTCAGTGGTAGTGGTGACCTCTTCAGTTGTCGTGGCAGCCTCAGTAGTCGTGGAGGTAACCTGTGCAGTGGAAGTTGTGGTCTCTGGTTGACGAGTTGTGCTAGTAGTATAAGTAGGGGGTTGAGTGCCCAAATCGTGCTCATTAAAATTGAAGGGTTGTTGGTCATCCGGTGTTTGCTCATTAACCTGCTCAGAAGTCGCGGAGTTGTCCTCGTGGAACTCGAAGGGTTGGGGATCTTCTGTGGTGGTGGTTTCTCTTCTAGTGGTGGTGGTTGGTGGTGGGTAGGTCTGTGGGTAGGTCTGTGAAGGAGTTTCAGTGGTAGACCTAGTTGTTGGATAAGTGTACTGATAAGTGGTAGTGGTGACTGGTGCTTCTTCAGTTGTGGTCACCGGAAGTGTGTAGACGTTTGGTGGAGTTTGACGAGCAGTTCCAGGTGGACCGTAGTTCAAAGTGCTGGTGGCATAGAACTCGACTCGTTTGATCTCTTTTGACAATACTTCCTAAATGATTAGTTGCAAACGTTGGTTTCAATGTCAAGTGACAAGTGAGTTCATGCCATGCAAAGTTAATAAGACTAATTGGCTCACCTTCTGATAGTCCTCGGTGGTACTCTTTGGTACTCCCAAGTTGGCGGGGGCGTTGCTGATGCATGCGTCCTCACACTCTTCCTTGTAGCGGTAGAGGTTTGGTTCGGATGGGTCAGAGGCACAGTGTCCTGGAAATAAAAATGGTTTGTAATCAAAATTTCAAATAGCGAAAATCAAGCATCGCAATCTCTCATTGATTTCAGATTAGAAATACATTGACACTGTTTAGATTCGAGCTTTACTGTCATGAAAACAATTTGAAAGTGAACTTCTAAACTGGTATAAAATCAAAGTAGCTCATCATCTCAGTGTGTGAAATTTTGAGGTTAATTCGAAATTACAATACCCCTCTGAAGTTCACCAAAGGCGAAGGTTCTTATAACCAGCAAATTTTTTCTTATCATCTTTTCACCCCAATATCCCGATATCCCCTATACTCACCATATGGATAACTAACGCATTCTCCGTTCCTCAAATAGTATCTCAACACGAATTGTGACCTCTTCGGCGTCTCGCCATTTTGTGATGGGCACCTCCCACGGAAAGGTTGTCGTTTGCACGGATCGACGGCTTCTGCAAATTTTGAAGTTTTGGGTCTTGAATCGATTACAGTATCCACTTACGTGTTACTACCACAAGGGCAGCTAGGAGCAATACGCACAGGCGCATTGCTTATAGTGGGGTAGGTTTGTGCCTGAAAAAATAATATATTGAGATGAAGGTTGTCAAAAACATCATTTGAAATTGAAACGGGTGTTGAGTAAATGTAAGAATTTTGATAACCTGATAAAACTGGAGGACCTAAGGTGCTAATTCAACAATTCTAGGATCTGAAGGTGCTAACATCCGGAAAACTACTGCTACAACTATATGCTAGTACCAAAAACCAAGGCGTGAAGGCGAATAAAGAAGCGTGAATGTTTCTTTTCAAAAACCGCGACGAATGATGAGGTCATCCGTTTCGAGTGAAAGTAGGCCGAGTAAATAAAGTGTGAAAGTGAGAAGGGGGGGAGGTGGTGGTCAGTGTATCCATCTCTCCGAAGGATCGGAATGTATCTCTTTGGCTGGCTTCTTCTGTGAACTTTATAAGAAGAGAGACACGGATGATTCACATCTAGCAAGTTTTTCCTTCATTCTTTCTGGATAGTAGTCATCCCTTGGCACGTCTTCTTCGGGAATCTTGGGTGTGGGAGGAGGAGGAGAGTGATGATGATGATGGGTGGGATTGGAAAAACGGATGATGATGAAGCCCGAAATGATGAGTGTTGTATAGTTAATTGGTGGATTGAGGGGGGGGGGGGGGGAGGAAACAGAAACAAGAAGTATGATTTGAGCGCGGAGGGGGAGATTGAGTGATTGGAACATCTTGCAAAACAGAGATTTGGAATAACGGAGTTTCAGGGGTTTTGGAAGTATTCAATGGAAGTATTCAATTTTGGGGTTTTGGAAGTATTCAATTTCGGGGCTAAAGTTCAAAAAATATATCTCTAGAAATTTTGACTTCAGGTAGAATGAGTCAGTCACTAAAATGTTCAATTATGCACTTTCAGACAAGAATTTTCCATTTATGGAAACTGATGATGAGAGCTCAGAGAAACAAGTTTTCAAAGACTAATTTGCATAAATCAACTCGCGAAGTATTTGAAAATAAAGAGCTAAACTTTGACTTCAAAAAAATCAGATTTTAAGAATTTCCGGCTTTCAGAATATGAGAATATGAGAGCTTGAAAACTTAGAATCTCGAAACCATCAAAATTTTCTGAATCTCACAATTTGAGAACATCAATATTCTAGGATCTCACAAACTCAGTGCTCTAGAATATCAGTATCTCACACTCTCCAAATCTCAAAATCTCAAGCTCTCCGATTTTTAGACTTGAAAGCTAGAAATGTGTTAAAATTTAACAAAAAATCGAGTGAGTTCAAAATTTCAGAAACCCCCCCCCCCTTGAAAGTTGAAATGTCCCTAGTTTTCAGCTCCCTCTTATTCCAGCAAAGGAATATTCCGATTTTTGGGAAATCTTATATTTTTAGAGTCTAACGGAATCCTAGAATAACAACCGCAATCAGACATCAAAATTTCAGGAATCCGAAAAATCTCCAAACATTTCAAAGTGAGTACATCTAAACAATACGAATAACATGAACAAGACAACTAATAATAATAATGGCGCGAAAAGAAGATTTCTTCGGGAATGTGTATGGAAAGAAGACCCCTCTCAGGATAAGAAGATATGCATCTACATTTATCCGACCTTGACAGTTACTCCGTGGATACATACGGGAAGAACCGATGAACAGAGAGTAGGTTATCTTTTCTCTGGAATCTTGAAAATATCTAGGTTATTGTAATTTATGTCTCCCTCTCTTACTTCGCCTTCCATGGATATACAAACAATCGGATGGAGGGGAGAACAGAAGGGAACACATATTACATATGTAATAAGCGAAGCGAGGCGCGAAAGTTAACGGATTTTGTTCTTCCAAGGAATGAGAGAGAGGGTAATATAATAATAACTTTCGCTGGTATTTTAGAAGAAGGGAGGAGAAAAAAGTAGAAACAAGTGGAGAGGTAGATGCTAGTAGTCGAGAGAAGATCCTGAACAAAGCTAACTGGACTTGAGTTTTTTTTGAGTTTGGAGGATCGAAGGATCATGGAAGCAACAATTTTGTAGGTTTCAGAAGATATCAATATTTTAAAAATAGACTACTAAGCTAAAAAATACAAAAAATTTGAGATGCCCCTATTTCCAACACAAGCATTATAAAAGTGTGTCTCTCTTGCAAATCTCTCTGCAGTATCAGCATCAGAACTTCGGAAAAACGAAAACGCATAAGATTTCAATTTTTTGAATATTCCACCTTCAAATAAACATTTTAAGTTCAGAATTTTATTTTAAGTTCAAGTGAGAGCCGGATTTTCAGAATTTCAGAAGTTTGGAGTCTAAGAACATACAGTACCGGTCAATGAACTTTTGGCATTTTCAGTTGAAAAACGTCAACTTTGGGGGTGGAAAAGGATGTTAAACTTGACTGTTTGATCTGAAATTTTTTAAGTGTATACATCTACTCTAGAACTATATTTATGTAGTTGACTAATTTTTTGTACAACTTCTTCTAGAGATGATATGGCTCGTGAAATGTAGAAGAACCTAAAATCGGTGAAAATGCGGAAATTTGGCGTCTCCCCACATTAAAGGGACACACCATCTTCAGAAAAGGTTGTACAAAAAAGTTGTCAACTACAAAAAAACAGTTCTAGAGCAGATGTATACACCCAAAAAATTTCAGACCAAACGGTCAAGTTTAACATCCGTTTCCAGACTCCCAAAGTTGACGTTTTTCAACTAAATACGCTAAAAGTTCATAGATTATTGGCCGGTACTGTAGTTATGATGAGAAGAGAGGATGGAAATTTATCAACTAAAATTTGGGACCAGAATTTTCAACAGCCACAGTCAGACGCGATATTAAAAATTTGAGCATCGAGCCAAATATTAGTCTCTAAAATTACTAGGTTTTATGGAGGACCAGATAATGAAACCAGAAGATATCCTAGATAAAAGGTCACCAGATAATCCCAAGAAAGTCAATCAAGCAAGGGAAAAATAATCAACCCAAAAAGGGAAAAACGAAAATGAAAATGAAGGGGGGCAACAGTAGTATATTGATGAGAGATAGGAGGTCAACATCCAAGAGATACGGAGCGTGTCACTACCAGGGAAGGGGCTGGGCTTTTGGTGATAGTAGGAGAAAAAGAAAATCCACATTTCTTTCTCTCTCTTTTGATCCAAAAGTGAAAAGATATCTGTTAGGGGGGAAAAGCGAAAAAAGGAGGACATCATGTCCCTGCCTTCGCTCCAATTTAGGCCAACTCCCCCTCGATTGTCGGGAAGACAGAAGGGGGATCGGGTAAAGAGATATGGTGACCGATCCGTGTCACACTAGTACCAACCAAGAAAATGGAAAGGATAAGGAGAAGAAGAGGTGGAAAGAGAAAGGAAGGGGACTGGATGGAAGAGTACATGGAGATTTTGTTGCGCAAGGAAATGATGCTGATGGGGTCATAAGGAGACCGACGATGGATTATGGGCTATGAAAAATGGTTTTGTTTCTGGAGAGACGATTGAAACTAGATCAAGACTTTGGGTTGGTTAATGGCTTGGTGATTGGGTGTTTATTGAAAGAAAATTTGAAAAAAAAAACTTGGGGTTGCACGATGGAAGTATTCTCAGAATCGGAGCCACCAGAATTTCACACTACGTTGTTTTTTTAAACTTTTTGATCTATTAGCGATATTTCCCAAGGGAAACGCGCTCCATCGCCAACTTGGCTGAAATATGAATTCTCAGCTTTCCCGCCGTATTGAAAACAGAGATACATACATACATGTTTTGGTGGGTGCGTAGAGTCCTCGTGGACAACTCGGGCAGCAGTCGAATGTCCACGCACCCACCGAAACATGTTTCGCTGTTTTCAAGACGGCGGAAAAACTGAAAATTCAAATATCAGCCAAGTTGGCAATGGAGCGCGTTTCCCCTTGGGGAATATCGCTAATAAGCTCTTTCAGATCATAAGAAAAAGTTTCAGATTTGCAGAGCTTCAAATTTTCCGACTCTAGTTAAATCCTGAAATTCGCGTGTTTAGAAATCGAAAAAACTTGAAACCCAAAAAATGATCAATTTTTAGAACCACAGCTCCCAAAACACCAGATTCTGATATCAACGTTTTTTTAGTTATTTTAAGAATCCAAGACCAATCTTCTAGAATACTTAGAAAACCGACAAAAAACTTTGATAGTTTAAAAAGTGCCATAGAAATTTCGCATCGATATTCTAGTATTTCAGAATCTTCAAATTTCCAAGTTTGCCAAACTTCAGGCTTCATTCTCAAACCTACCGGAACGGTCAAAACCCATCCATCCTATTCCCAGACCACTTTGCCAAACCAAATCTATACGATCCTCCTCCTCCCACCTCAAGAAACCAAACAATTTGCCATCTTTTCCTCATCAATCCCATCCATTTTCCATTTCGAAACCGTCATGAATTCTCTACCTCGTTTTTCTTGTATAGTCTTCTCCAGAATCCCCCTCCCCCCGCCTTCAGAATTCCCGCCCGATAAGCCATAAACTGTTTGTATAAGCCATAAATCGAGATATGACGAGAAGAGGGAAAAGTGCCATCGGTACCTGGAAAAAGTGCCCGTGAGAATAGGAAAAAAGGGTGTAATATCCCTTTTGTGGCCATTGGCCAAAATCGAAAGTGTCTCTTTTCTTGTGGGGCGAGAATGGAATGACAGTGAGAAAAGAAAAGAAAAAGAAAACCATGAAATTGTTCCGGTTGTCTCTTCTTTTCCTTTCTCAGAAGAAGATCTTAGAAGCAAAAGGTGTCATAAAATCGGGAGGGATTTGGCTCATTTAGCTTTAGCCAAAAGTGTAAGGAAGCAAAAAGCAGGTCAAATTTCTTCGATTCAAATTTCTTGTAGCTGAAGGGGAAAAGGAATCTGGATTTCTCCTCTCGGAGTTCGTTTTTGGCGTCTAATATGATAACGTTCTTGAATGGGTGGCAACACTTTTGGGATGGGAATAAAAAACTGCCTTCGGGTCACTTGATCAAATTATCGTTTTCGGCTTCTTGTCCCCTCCGTCTTTAGTTTTGAATAGCTTACAAAAACGGGAAGAATGGAGGAGGACCTGGGCATTGGAAGGGGTGGGATTGGGATCAAGGGGACTAATTTTGGAAAACGTAATATTTTTGAAAATGTGGGAATCTGAGAACGTTGGGATGGAAATTATCATAGTCTTAAAAATGAAACACTACACATTTATCAGTTTCTTGACATTCAAAAGTCCTTGGTTTAGAGAAAAAACATTTCCTCTGATGTCTGGATTCCAGAAATTGTTAGGAGCTTCTCAAGACTAAAGTATAAAAAATTTAGAGTCTTGGTAATATAGATCCTGACACTGTTCAAAGTTTGATTTTTTGTCATCCGGCCAACCGCGGCCGCGTAATTTCATGTTTCAGTTAAAAACTTTAAAATTTTTCAAAAATTGAATTTTTACAATTTTTAGGTTTTCAGTGGAAATTTCCTTCTATAAAAACCACGGCTGGCCGCAAAAAGCGACAGTGGTTCTGAAAACCTAATTTTCTAAAATCCTGAGGTTCTACAGTCTTCAGATACTGAGGTTCTGAGTTTAGCGTATCTCGAAATTTTGGAGTTCCTGAATTCCAAATTTTGGCACTTGGAGATTTGTAACGTCCAAGAGTCGAATTCTAGAAGTTCAAAGATTATGAGTTTTCTGGTTCTCTATCAAAAAGCTTACTATTCCGAAACTATGCAAAATCTTTCTTACTTTTACGAAATCTCTTAGTCTTATAACCGTTCCTAACTGGATTATGATTCACTCCTGCATCTTCTCGAAAACTTCCAAAAAATGCCCTTCTCTGAGTCTCACCCCAATATTCTTGACTTTCTCGAATGACACAACAGAACAATTCGGTGTCAGTAGGTGAAGGACTTTTTGTCTTTTCTATTCTTTTTGCTTTTTGTCTCCTTCATTTTCATCTCATTCTCCCTCTCCCGCAGCAAAACTAAGGATGAGACGAAAAGTTGTCTGTGTTTGGACATTAGAAGGGGGGAAGAATCGAAATTCCTTCGTCTCCCAGGATGACCCAGTTGATTTGACGGCGACAGAAGAAGAGGTTATCTTGTCATGGAATCAGTAGGTTTTATTTGGAACACACACAGAAATAAGAAACCAATGGAATTTTTATCGGGGGATAGGGGAAAAGTCAAAAGGATAACAGCAACCCGAGAGGTTGTAAAATTGCGCGAAAAAGTGCAGTTGATCTTTGTTGGGTAAGAGAAGGTTGAAGGTGGACTAGATAGATAAATGGTGGTGTCTGGAGGGAAAAGTTTGGATATTTTGAGGAAACTTCAGGATGTAAGAATCAGGAATTTGGAGGTAAGAAAGGTTTTTAGAAGAAAAGGAGTAAAAATCTGGAAGCTTTTCGGCTTCAAGTTTCCTAGAAGTTAGAAAGTCTGAATTTTGCAGATTCTACTGTTCCGGCCATGATGATATTTGTTTTCGTCATTTTTAGTGGAATGTCGTCAACTTCGGGTAGCGGAAAAAGTGATCCAGAGTCGCTTTTTCTGTTTGAAAATTTGAGTGTGTATTAATCAAACCTTGAACTCTTATTTTGTAGTTGACAACTTTTCTGTACAAGTCCGCTCTGCCAAGATATGACCCGTCGAAAAAAAAGCTCAAAAAGTTTTGAGAATTAGCACTGAAATAGAGCATAATTTGGCGCCGTCGGCTTCTGAGCGAAATCTTTTGATCGAAGAGATACAAATAAGTAGTCAACTACATACAAAATGAAAGTTCAATGTTTGATTCAAATAACCTCAAATTTTCAAATAGAAATAACTACTATAAATTAGTTTTTCAGTCACTCAAACTTGGAGGTTTTTCAACTGAAAATGTTGAAAACGAATATCATTTTGGCCGGTACTGTATAGGCTAGAAATACCAAGAATTTGAATATTGGAAGACCAAAAAACTCTGATTCTAAGATTCTGGAGGTCATTGGACTATGAAATGTTGAGAATTTTGAGTTTCTGAATTTGGGATTCTGGTGGCATCTGAGATTCTGGAGTTTTAGTGCATATTCTGAAGCTAGGGTTCTCAGATCTTGGAATCGTGAAGTTCTCCAATTCTGACATTTCTATTGAAGACTCTGACTTTGCGAAAAATTGAAAAAGTTGAAAACAAATCTAAAAAATGAATGTTTTGTCCAATTCATGACAGGTACGCAAAACAAAAAATACACACTTAAAAAAATATCCAATTTATACAATCCACCCTTCTAATTTATTCCGGAAGTCCATCATCCCTAACATCTCCAAAAATCGCCAAGTGTTACTCCATCGCCCGTCACTTTCTTCGCTTCCGAATTGTATGTGAAGACTAGAGATTGAGTGAAGACATTGGCATTTCCTTGGGAATTCCATGAGGAGATACCTCGGACTCGGTCAGGGAGGTTCTGGGAAATCGGAATGGAGGGTTACAGTATGTCAAGTTTCAAGTTAATACCTCAAAGTAGCTGTCAGTTCGTCCTGTCATCAGCGACTTGTTCCAGTACTCATCGTAGAGAGCGAATTTTCCACCGTTCTGAAAATACAAAAGATTTAAAATTCTGTGGCTCATGGCATACTCACCGATAACAAAACCTGATGCTTATTGTGCCATCTTACCGCGGCATCTGGAGTGAATCCCACAGAAGAGGGCAACTCTTTTGGGAACACTGACTGCAGTTTCCAGTCTCCGGAAGACTCCTTGTATCCATACACACTTCTCTCGGAAATCAACCACAAAATCTCTCTCTCTGGATCGAAAAGTGCTCCGTTGACTTGATGTGGGCCGTCTGGGAATTCAGAATCAAGGGTGGTACGATCGACAATTCTGTTGTTGGAGATCTTATAAACGTTCGACTCGTAGAAGGCGTAGTCGTAGTCGGGACCAAAGGTATAGGCGTCGATTCGGTTGGGACATCCAGAAGAGGGGTGACGGTCCGAGGAGGGAAGGCGTCTGAAAATGGGAAGTTTGAAATTTTGGAGCATGAGAATTTTAGAATTTTAGAACTTTCTATCCTACTGTTTAGAGGATCCGTGAACATTTGGATTTTCTGATCATCAGGATCATTAGATCTTTATTATTGCCATTTCGCAACTACGACATTTCGCAACTCCCATCTATCTCGCAACCGCAATAATTTGCAACCAGCACATTTTGAACTGGATGTTTCGCAACCAGTCGTTTCGCAACTCTATAAACTTTTCCACTTTGCGTTGATTAAGTCTGTATGGGATAAAGGGTTTTGTGAACTATTCCAGGTTATGGTCTGTCGTAGTTGCGAAATCGACGTGAGTTGCGAAATGTCGTAGTTGCGAAATGACGTAGTTGCGAAACGACTGGTTGCGAAATGTCTCGTAATCGAAAAATCTAAGAATGGCTGAGTCGTCAAACTTCTTAACTTCAATTTTTCTCAGAATGGACTTACTTAGTGGCCGCTGTAAACTTTGGGTTCATGGTACTTGTTGTGAAACTTCTGACATCTACAGTACTCCTAGTCCTATCCAATCCAATCCCTCCAACTTTGATAGTTGGGATTGGAGTTGTAGTTGTTGCCCTGCTCCTCTTTGTAGTGCTAGGATCATTGAAAGGAATCACAATTTCTCCAGTTTCTTGATCATCATCAGTATGGGGTACATCAATTTCTCGGCCCAGAGAGATTTTCTAAAATTTCAAAAATGGAACCAGAAAACTTTCAACAAAAATTTTACCGGTTCTTGAGTAGTTTTGGATTCTCCGAATCCAAACAGTCCATGGACTCCAGGAGATAGTAATAAACAAAGAATCAATAATTTCATAACTGCGGGAAAATCGAAAAACCAACGAAATCAACAAAAATCAACGTCTTCAAGTACTGATTTCTTATCAAGTCAGAAGGCGTTTTTTTCGTTTTCTTTTCGTCTCAAAAATTTTTTTGATTAGTTTTTGTTTCATATCATCAGCTATTTGTTATCGTTTGTGTGATGTGATTGAGAAGTAGAATTCGTCAATCGATTCGGAAATCATGAGTCACTTTGAAAAGCGCCTTTCCGGTTAATTTTTTCGAATCAAACATTTTTATTCATTGGAATTTCTGTCACTGGGATTAACAAGAAAAGGTAGACAATGACTATATTATCACAGAATCTAAAGAAAGTTTAGAAGTTTCTAGAAAACTTCAAAACTTTCTAAAAAAACAAAAATGCGGCAATATCAAGTAGCACCATAGAATTCAGGACAATTGTTCATGTAAAGGGGGAGGGAGGAAAAATGCAATAGGAAATCAGAAACCCGTATTTTCGAAAATAGTCAAAGTCACTTTAAAGTAGGTAGATCATCAGGAAAAGAGTCGTCAAAACGGAGAGGAGCATCGGGGTGTGGGCAGTGGAACTGCTGTGTTGGAGTTCTTCGAGGAGGAAGTCGACGGCGGAGTCGCCTTTTTTGGAGACGACAACGTTGCGGAGGTGGCGGTTTCTGAAAAAACAACTCTATGAAAAAATACAAAAAAAGGACCCGAAAGGTCATCTAAGGATCCGAAGGAACATCTAAAGATCCCAAGTACAGTACCGGCCAAAAGGTTATCAACTTTATCCGTTTTCAGTGCAAAACTGTCAACATTGATGGTCTCAAAAATAGGGTTCCCGCTGTTCAATTTTTGTAAAACTTTGTGGGTACAGAGATCGACTCTAGAACTCCATTTTTATAGTTGACAACTTTTTTTCATAACCATTTTTAAGAGAGTTAGGTTTCGTGAAAGTTTACAACCGGAAAATTCTTCCGAATTTGTGTTAACTTCGAGAAAAATGAAACAGATTTTTTCAACGCGATCTATCTACGAGGAAAGTGGTTATGGGGAAAAGTTGTTAATTGCAAGTATGGAGTTCTAGAGTTGATCTATATACCCACAAAATTAAAAAAATTGAACAGCGGGAAATCTATTTTTCTGACCCACAAAGTTGACCGTTTTGCACTGAAAATGAGCAAAGTTGACAATCTTTTGGCCGGTTCTATATCTTCTAAGACCCAAAGAATTCTAGGACCCAAGGATTGGCTAAGAATCACAAAGATCCTTTTAATTTCCAAAGAATCGTCTAACTATCCAAAAAAGCATTTAAAAACCCACGCAAATCCCATTTCCCCCTTCCAACTCACTTCTGGAAAGGTGTATCTAACTCAATAGATACCGCCCTTCTCTTCTTCGTCTTCTGCTCCCCACACTCCGTCGTCCACGCATCCAACTTCACCCTCCATCCCATATCCGTCACTTCGAATCCATAACAATCACTATCCGGAAGTTGTCCGATAGACTTAGTCTCGTAATACGGTAGATTCTTCAGCTCACCATTTGTGATTTTGATTTTGCCATCGAACCCGATGAATACCTGAAGCTCTGAATTGCGGCAACTTTTAAAAATAGTGTAATTTACCTCCAAGGAATCCTTGATCTTCGGCGAGTCAATATCCTGAACCTTATCCATCAAATAAATCGACACTCCGCTATTTTCATCCAAATCCACATTTTCCATTCCCTTCTTTGGCAAGAAGTGTACTTTTCCACTGATCTTCTGCTCTGACGGGAAACTTGGAGGTGGGATTTTCGAAAGCAACAAGGCGGTGGGTTCTCCAAGGAATGCGGGTCCCTTTTCGGATCTGACTACTGTAGACAGCTGGGATCCGGAGGAGGAGAATTCAACAGCTTGCCAGTCTTGAAGGGAGAATGTTGGTGGGGTTACGATAGGGTCATTGGATTCAGTTTGTAGGAATTTTCTATGCTTGGGGTCCAGATCATAGAGAATACGGTTTTTGGTGGTAGAGCGACGTAGTTCAATAATAGGGGTCCAGTTGGTAACCTGTAAAAGTTCAACAGTGCCACAAAACTGCTAAAATAAACTTACTTGATCATCAGCGTCACTCCAAAGTAGAAGACTAATTGACTGATCCATTCCGAGAAGCCATAAAAGTTGTTCCTTGGAGTGAGCAGCCACCGAAAGCCTTACTGATAACATCACAGGCTGGTCAAGTCGACTGATATACTCCAGAATATGGAAAAGTTGTCTCCAGGACAACTTTTTGAATCTAGGATGCAGATGGCTGAAGTCGGACTGTTTGGTCCATCCCAAAGACAAAGTTGCATCGGGGAACAGGTCTTTTGCCTTTTCGACAAAAGTTGTTGGGTCCACTTCGGTCTGAAATCAAGATGATTGATAGGATTTTGGAATCCATTCTGTCTGTTTATCTCGGATTCCAGATGACATACCTCCAAACTCCTTGGCGACCTGAAGACATTGGCATGAAGGATCACTGGGTACTGTAAGACTGGCGATGTTGGGTCAGCTTGACTTGCGTAAAGGTCTTGAAGCACTGGACGGACAACTTCATTTGAGCGGAAGTTGATTTTGATGGCTGGAATTTAGAAGGTTTGAATGTTTTTGCACTAGAGACCCTAGTGCTTTAGTTCCAAGAGTTAATCACTCGGTTTTTCGAATTCTAGCATTTTGAATTTCAGAAGCCGTTGAACCCGTAGATCCAAAAATCCTTTGGTGTGCAAGATTTTGTAATAGTGACTTCAAAACTTGAAGCTCCATAACTTTAAGCTTATCAAGTTCATCTTAACCGTCTCAATTTTCAAAATTCCCTTTCCCTCTCCAAGTATTTATGCACCTGTCACCAGTCTCCCTCAAGTTTGTCTCCCCCTCTTCATCATAAATCACCTCCCTCCCCCATCCAATCACCTAGAGCAACAACATATCACAAAAGTGCTCTTCTACAGAAAAAGGGGGACTTGATTGTGAGGTGTGTAAAGTTTTGGATGGCAGGTGACATGGGGAAAACACATAAAATGTGTAGGGGTGTCGATAATCTATGCTAAGGAGGACTTGGGACAGGTGCATCTGGGAAGGAAAGGAATTTGAAACTTTGAGAATACATGAATCAGGGGGATTCTGAAGTCACAAGTGCTTTTTTTCAGAGGAACATTCTTGGTTGACATCCATGAAATTCTAGAAAAAATCAGCTAAAACGAAAAATTTGAACTCCGGGCCCCAAATTCCTATTCAAAAATTTTGGTCTTTCAAAATTTTCCAACTTCCTTCTCATTTTACTGCATTTTCAGTTTTCGATCCCTTCTTTATTTCAAAAACAAAAACTTTTTTATTGTCTGTTTCCTATGTTCCCTATTGATCAGACCGGACAGGTCGTGCCGCCTGTCATTGAGACATGATGGAACATGATCGATTACTGTAGGTCGCTGTCGTGGACTAGGTATAGTTTTTCTATCATCTGATGATAGAGGGAGAAGGGTTGTTAAGGATCCCGGGGGTAATTGGTGGAAGAATGGAATGGAATGCGAACACAATCAGTCAATTTGAAACAGTGAAGAGGAAGAAACTACAAATCAAATGGATGATGGATGGTTTTTTGGAAACGGAATCAGGTCTTTGATCTTTGCCGACAAACATTAAAGGTTCAGGGTTTTAACTCTAAATCGCTAATCATAGAACTCTAAATCGCTAATCATAGAAAATCGGAACGATAAGTTTTTCCTATCTTAGATCTTCCGGCTCAGATCCAACTCAATTTTCAACTTTAGAAAAAAATTTTGTGACAAAATTCTTTATACTTATTGAGCGGAAAGTGTCTCAAATATGACTTTTGTTGGCTCACCTTTATGCATAGTGGCCACCTCTCTCAACCATTCCTTGAACGTTATCCTATCGGCAATTTTTGTATCAGCTTTCATTACGGGGACCGCTCGATGACGTGGACGGCGGTGTGCTTGCATGAAGACGTCTCCTTCGATCATCATGGATTTGTTCAGAAAGGGTTCTGAAAATAGTGAAGGTTATTCTGGGACAGTCATGAGTGTGGATGTTCCAGAAAGACAGATCAGACTGACAACATCATGGCAAGAACAATATGTTCTAAATATGTCATAGCTTGAGTAATACAAGGAGTTACCAGACGTAGCAAATATTATTCTAAAGCTGAAAACTTGCTGCAAAATAATTCCAAAAATGTAAATGGTATGTTTTTGACAATGAGAGCCGAGATAATCGTTTTTCATTCAGCCGACCGACCGATCACATGCCGGGGTCTGTCGGTCGGCGGCACGGATTTGGTTGGCGGTCGGTCGGCGGACGGTCTGCGATTTTTGACCGATTCTTTTTCTAACGTTCAGCCCCTGGGAACTATTCTCCTTGCTCTAGCTTTTCTCTGATAATTTCGACAGTACTAGTTCAGAAATCTCAATCATAAAAGCCTATTTAACCCAAAACTAGCTTCACCTCATCAACAATATGGATAGGATTACATGAAACCAGTCAAGCATGGCCCTACAACCAGAAAACCCTAATTATTTTTTAACGGATTATGGACTGTCCATACAATCATAAAAACGCTTGCCGCCAGACGGTTTCCTCATTAGGCCTCTCCCTCTCGTACCCCCTCTCGAGGCACTGTACCTAACCTAATTTCCTTTCCCTCTTACAACACTACCGACAAAGCGTTACGTAACGTCCTCTCACCCCTTGTAGAAAAGAGGACCCCTCTTCTTTCTTACCATGTAGCTGATCCACTAGATCTGGCCAGCTGTTCACTCCATGCGCGACTCGAACATTCAACCCATCACCTTTCGTCTCGTTCTTCCAAAAGTCCACCACGGACATCCGTGTGGCACGCATCTCTCGGCCATAATCTGAAAACAAAGAAGTTGGGATTTCTATAATTTCTATTTAATGTCACCTTCCAAGCTCATCCTAATCAAATTTTCTCAATTCTACCCACAAACTCATCCTTCCAAACTTTCCCTCCCTCCGATCCTATTACCCATTCAGAGAAGGGGTGTGAATTGGATCAAAATCTCCGTCGAAACGCAAACAAAGAGGTCCGTTTCCCAAACTCTACTAATTGTTTCATTCAGTGAGGCCGTTCCCACACAAGCACTAAATGATGATGAGCGGATGATGAGAGCTCATTTAGTGCTCTTTTTCCCCGAAAAGAGAGAGGATAGGGGGATTAAGTAGAAGGGGTCTTGAAATTTGAGATTTTGCAAGATGGATCCTGAATTCTAGATTGCGTTTTTGAAAATGGAAAACATATAGAAGTTATGCAATTGCTGGCTAAACCGGGATAATTAGAAACCAAACACCTTGAAATTTAAAATATCTAAGAGCCACAAAAATTCAATATCTATGTATATTACCGGCGATAATGATATTCCTTTTCGTCATTTTCAGCTGAAAAACGCCAACTTTGAGTGGATGAAAAACTGATTCAAAGTAGTTATTTCTGTTTGAAACTTTGAGGGGATCTGAATCAAATCTTGAACTTCAATTTTGTAGTTGACAACTTTTTTGTATCTCTTTAATCAAACGAGTCACGCTCAGAAACCTACTGCAATGCCAAACGTTACTTGATGATATCAGTGCTAATTCTCGAAATTTTAAAAGCTTTTTTTCGACGGGCCATATCTTGGCAGAGCAAACTTGTACAAAAAAGTTGTCCACTACAAAATGAAAGTTCAAGGTTTGATTAATACACTCTCAAATTCTCAAACGAAAAAAGTGACTTTGAATCAGTTTTTCAGCTACCCGAAGTTGACGATTTTCCACTGAAAATGACGAAAACAAATATCATTATGGTACTGTAAGAGCCACAAAAATTCAATATCTAAAAGCCACAAAATCTCAAAAATCCAAACTTCTTTCGTTTTCTGTCTACATGTTTGTATACCCAGGCTTCCTCACTTTCTAAAATTTTTCAGAATCTCAAAAAAAAATTTTCCCTAAAAAACCCATGTCATCATTTTTTCCTATTCTTACTCCTGCCCGTAAAATCTGTCACTTCTCCACTAAAACATAACATTTTGATATTTCCTCTCCCCCCTCCAGCCCATTGGGACCAATTTGCTCATTCCTAGACCACCCATCAACTCAATTCTTCTTCTATGTATTTCCCCCCTATATTTTTCCACTTGAGACCCCCCTCTTCTATGCCTATTTGACTATGAAACTATATAGTCATCACATACATTGACCATATGGTCGGTTCAGTTAGTACCTTATGGTCCGTATTAGAGCCGGAGGGCGGAGGTCCCCTAATTAGTGCTCATTAGTATCCCGAAAAAAAGACACATACCTCGACATAATGCCGTTGAGAAGAGGCCAAGAAGGAGATACCAAGAAGACGTGATCATTTTGGATTCATGATTTTTGTGGATTTGAAAGTGGCGGGAATCTGAAATTTTGAAAAATTGAAAATTTTGTGAATGGAGGAACACAAATATGAAGGAACAAAAAACTGGACGAAAGCTGGATTTGAAATGAGAGAAACATGCTAATCTGATTCTGAGAAAAAATGGAACAAAAAAGTTGGAAAAATCTGTCAAAAAACGAACATCTAATCTGATTAAAAATGAGGTTGGCAAGAAAAAACGTTGCGATTTTTTGTTCGAAAAAGTCCAAAATTTCGTGCATCGGACTTCTGAATTTGTTAGAGATTCATAAACCGTTTATGTTTTTGTCAAAAACATGGAACATCTGACAAAATTCCAGTTTAAAATAGGTCAAGGCGGAAAAAATCGTGAAAAAAACCTTAGAATTCAGATTTTTCGAGGAGATAATGAGAATGAGAGGGGGTCGGGGAGGAAGATGAAGACGTTGCGGGAAAAATGAAGATGTCAAAATTGAATATGGGCGGGAAATTTGAAAAAAGGAACAGAGAAATCTATCGGAATGAAGAAAATCGGAATTTTAATCATACGGAATCCTTCAGAATCTTAACATCTTTGATCTTCAAGAAAAAATCTTCAAAACCTTCGTAACTAATCATTTTTCCTTCAAAGAAAGACCGAATTTTCTAGGGACCACAACGGAAAAAAGTCGTAAATCTTTCCTTTTAGAAAAATTCATCAAAAATTTTTAATGGAATTTCAACACCTCCTTCTTTTTCCTTCTTCTCCCAAAAAGGGGCCCCCTTCCAAAATGATAAACGGAGGTTTTATGCAAATCCGAAAAACCAGGACAGGCCCTACACTTTTTACGTTTCCCCCTTTTTTCTCTTTTTTTGCGAGAGAAGAGCAATAAAAAGGGATTGAAATCATTGTCACAATAGAGATGATGATGATGATGAAAAACGACAAAAAATAGAGAGAAGAAGGACATTTTTCCGAAATTCGGGTTCGGTATAAAAGTCTCAGAACCAGTAATTATGGAAGATTTGCATACATAAAAAGGAAGTGTTCCTTCTTGCCGCCAAGGGGGAGGAGAATAGAAAAGATGAGAAGGAAAGGGTGACCCTTTGGTATAAACCGGGAAAAGGGGGAAGCTTTAGGGGGTCCGTTTCTTCTGGAGAAGAGGGGGGGGGGGTCCACCGAAAGAAATAGGCCACGCCCATTTTGAGGGGGTCCCAGGATCATGGGAAATTGTGTACGGTACTCATGATGGCTGATAATCGAAAAAAGTTAAATTGAATCTCAAATAAGCCACGCCCACTTTTCAAAGGGTTTGGAGGAGGATGCTTTTCTGAGCATAGCTTTTTTGAGCTAAAAATTAAAAATCCGGGATTACTAAAAATGAATTGAAATCAAGATTCAGATTTCAGGAAAAAACCAAAACAGCGAATAAACAGAACTGCAGTACAAACGACTAGAAATGAAATCAAGCGGAAAATTGATAGTGAGGACTTCAGAATCTTACAAAAAACAAACTTTGATTGAAGGAATTTCGGGATTTTGTTATTTTAAATTGAAGCATGTTTCCCTTGAACTTTGGGATTTTAAAATTTTTTAGCAAAAAATACACAACATTTTTTGGAGCACCAGTTCCTATTTTCCAAACAAAAAATCTGGTGTCAAGTTTCTTTTTCCAAATAATAATTTCACGCCTGAACGCTCCCTAGACCTATTTTTTAGCTTTTTACAACCTATTGGTCATTTCAAAAGAAGGGTCACTACTATTTCTGAATCAGTAATTACTATATCCGGCTTGTAAAAGAAAATGTCTCCATGAGGGGAGGATCTGATCTATTTCGCGCCTAGTTTAATTAGGGGGTGTTTAAGAAAAAGTGAGGAAAAGGGAGGGGGGGGGGGGGGTGAAGACAAAATTGAAGGCTATGAGAATCTCCAAGGATAGAAGATTTGTGAAGTTGCAAAACTAGAGAACAGGGGTGCCTTCAACATTTTGCAATAAAGAGTTTTATTACATCCTGGGCCAAAATTTTGCTCTTTTCACAGAAGTCAAATCAAGAAAAAGCAAAAACTTGGATCCTGGAACAAAACGTCGGAAAATTATACGATAGGAAAAAAATTGGAGGATGTGTATAGACACGGATGAGGGCGTCGTTGCTTTTTGTCGGTTAGGAGAGGGGTCCCTCTAAAACGGGCACGAAAAAAGTCAAGAGAAGAAAAACGGCGGGAAAGAAGAGAATAGAGGAAAGGTAGTAATCAAATCACGCGGTGCTGAATGGGGACAAGAAATGGGATTTTGGTGTAGAAGATTTTCGTGTTTCTTGTACTGAAGAAGACATGGAGATTCACAAAATTGGAAAAAAGTGGGGTTAGTTGTATAGTGGTCAGTTAAATGAGCAGTGAATTTGTAAGAATTGGTTGGAAAAATAGCCCTGTTTCCCGCCAAAATTTCTTTGCGGTAAACCACAAAGACCGAATACAATCCCCCCTTGTAAACTGCAAACCGTAACCCTATGTACGGAGCGTTATTGAAACAATACCCTTCTTCTCTTTTCAAAGATAAGATGTCATAAAATGTCGCGTTCCTCTAGGTGAGACTGAGGCGAGAAAAAGGTCACATATATACCGTTTTTATGGGTTCTTCGCGCCTTTTTGATTGGAATTAGACGGGGGAGGAATTGGCAACAATAGTTAGAATGGCTTCAGAAATCTTGTATTATTAAGCTCCGCCTACTTTCAAGAGAGCTTGTAGTCGGTAGTAAGGCTATAGAGTGAGACTGGGGCAAGATTTTACTGAATACAGATTTTCAAAAAAAAAAATTGGTAGAAAATGTTATAAGAGGAGACAGCAAGAATCAGCTAAAAATTCCGTAAAATATCAGAACAAAAACGCCAACGCCATATTCAAAACGGGAGATGAAAGACGATCATCTCTTGATTTTTCATTTTCTGGCTGAGAGCCAAATGGTTTCTGATGGTGTAAAGCAAAAATTCAAAATCAACCTTCAAAATTCTGTATTTGGTTTTGTAGAGATCATTGAGCTCTACATTTTGGTATAATGTTTGCTGGAAAATTTCAATTTTTAAGGGAAATATTTGCCAAAACTTGGTGATTTTCTGCTCAAAATACTGACCAATCCTATTAGCCTATCCCTAGTCAGTCACTATCGTAATTTACCTTCTCTCCTCTCTGAATCTTTTTCTAGAAAAAGGTGAACCATTAGATTTATTGCCCAATATAGAGGAATACTCTTCTTTTTGATCGTCTGTTTCCCTAGAGGAATCTTGAGTGGTACTGTTTTCACTTTTTTTGGGTGTTATGGGGGAAGGAGGAGGATGGAGTAAACAGGTAATTCTGGTAATTTATTATTATAGGCCTGGATAGTCTTTAGGAATTGGAAAATGGGGAAATTAGCGAGTAAATGGAGGAATTTCGAGAATTCAAAGCAAATAAAGTTTTATCATTTTTGAACTTTTATATAGGGTCAACCCTACCACCCACTGGGTGCTATCCGCCCGGTAAATCCTAAATCCTCAAAAAGGACGCAAAAATTATGCAAATCGGAAGCGATTAGTCGCGCAACTTAAGGCATCATCACTTCTCATTTTTCATTCTTCACCTCGGATTTCGAAAAACTTGATTTTTTCTCGAAAAATAATGCGGGTTGATTAATCGATTTTGAAATGTTTGTACACACAGAGACATAAGAAGAGATAATACGGAAAAGGATAATAAGATGATAATATGAATGATAATCTGGCGGGAAGGAGAAAGAAAAAGATACCGAAACGGGGGGAGAAGAGGGATATACAATACAAATGTGATGGACTATGAAATATCACTTTGACAGTATGGTGTATACCTGATAACGGAGAGAGGAGGATTAATCGGGATTAGGAAGAAAAGTGCATGATTTTTAGGGAAAAAATCGCTGATAGTCAAAGTTTGAAGGAAGAAAAGTTTCAGTTCTACCCAAAACATCCAGAAAGTGGGCGGAGACTAGAAAGAGGAATTTTAGCACTACCCTCAAAAAATATTACTTTATAATAAAAAGTCTGACGGGCGGGCCCATGGACTGGCCAGGCCCGGGTCTGTCTCGAGAGAAGGATCGGAAATTTTAGCGGCTTATAGATACATTCGAATGTAAATTGAACCATTAGAGTTAAATTTAGGAAACACGGGCCGACGGGACAAACGCTCCTGATTTTTCAAACTATGTGATAAGTTTACAAAAGTGGGCGGAGCCAAACAATTTTTTGCAATATCTTGCGGCATTTAGCAATGACTGAAGCACAGGGCTTCAGCATCAAAATTATTAGAAAGTAAACTTCTTCTACAAAAGTACTCCCTCGATTTCAAGGACCCATGCTGCAATCTAAGAGAAATGGGCGGCGCCTATTTTTAGAGAATCCTGTAATGGCCTCTGACATGTAAGCAACCATGCGGCAAAATTGCACAAAGTGGGCGGAGCCTAATTTCAAACTTGTCAACATATTTCAAACATCCTTGTTATGAAGAAAGCTGAGCCGCAAAATTGCAAAAAGTGGGCGGGCCCTAGTCTTGAACTTGCGAAGCGGATCGCAAGAAAAAATCGTCATAATAACAACCATGCTTAAAAATGGCAATAAGTGGGCGGAGTCTATTCTTCCACTACTAGCCAGATCACAAAGAGTTTACTCTTTGAAACGATGCGGCAAAATGACAGATAAAGTGGGCGGAGCTTATTTTTGTAAGTGCCTCTGCTATGAAAATAACCGTGCACCAAAATGCAGAAAGTGGGTGAACCTACACTTTGATGGAAATTTACCATTTCTGGATCTCTCAACACATACTGTTTCAATGTGTTATGATTCCTCTGTCCATCAGATAACCCTTAAGCTCCGCCCACTTTTCTCCAGTTTCAGTCTTTGTTCTATTGTGAACCTATACCAATGTTTACTTCCCAGTTCCCATGGAACTAAAACTTAAGAAAACTAGAGAAAATTACCCTTGTTTTTCTCCCCAAAAAGATAACTATCGCACTTTTTACTCCGCTTTGTACGACGACGATGTCGGGTGTCTTGGGACACTGTCAGTCAACCATCAGATCAGAACAAAAAATTGACAAGGTCAAGACGAAAAAAAAGACTAAGCCAAATATGGAGTGGGGAATTTCAAAACGAAAGAAGATGGAGACGTGACTGTGTGTTCAGAAGTTCTTGCTACTCACCTCCCGACGTCGTCGCCATCGCCAGCGCCACAATCATCAAATTAATCGAATGTGAACGGTATCAGTGATAGAGAGATTATGGGTAGTTAGGAGAGTGCCCGAGAAAACAAAGATAAGAAAGAGGAGGCGGAAGGTAGAGAAAAGAAGGTACAGCAAAAAAAAAAGACTGATGATGATGTGAAAGGGGAACCTGTTCGAAACTAAATGATTTGTTTCAAAAGGACATTAAATTTGGGTTAGGGGGTTGAGATAATTTAGTTGTTTATTGTCAGAAATGAGAACCATATTGGGTATTTTTTTTGTAAAATATGGGGAAATGATTACTCTAGAGTTGGCATTTTGCTCTTCATGTAAAATGGGCTCCGCCCACGTCTAGGCTGTCAAACCAGCAGAGTTAGGTTTGAAAAGTTCGCACCTTCAAAGTGAGAGCTGTATCCATATGTGCACGTTTGTATTCTTCACTATAGTAGTTCTCATGGAAATGAGACTCCGCCCACTTTTGAGCCGTCCAAAATCCAAAATTCTAGATGAAAACATCAAACACTGAAAGCGACAAGTCTAGCATACTCGATTTCGGTGAAAATTAGGATACTGTTATCTTTATAAAGAACTGAAAATTGGCCCACCGCCGACCCGCCGACCGACGACCGCCGACTGATTGCTGACAGACCGCTGACAGACCGCCGACCGACCGCGGCTGTCCGACGACCAACCGACCATCCGAGGACCGTCCGAAGACTGTCCGACGACCCACCACCTGATCGCCGACCGACCATCTAGCGACCGACCGCCAACCAACCGCCGACTTACCGACCGACCGCAGACCGACCGCAGACCATCCGACGGCCGACCAACCGACCGTCAACCGATGACTGGCCGTCCGACCGTCCGACAACCCTCCGACCGACCGCCAACCGACCGCAGACCGTCAGACGGCCGACTGTCAGTCGGTCGGATGAATTTACTGAATGGAAACATGAACTCTGATTATCAGAGAGTTTCATCCTCCAACACACAGATTGTGCATAGACTCCGCCCTCTTTTTGACTATCTATAATACTGGTCGAAAATATGACCAAGGTGAGAACAGGTGCAAAAAAGAGGCCCGATAGGTATTACGTGTGCGGACAGATATTATGTGATGATGGTCCTTCGAACCGTCAGGCTTTATGAGAGAGTGGGGGATATGCGGGAGGATAATAATTGTCATGAATAAGGGGAGGTGGTAGAGAGAAGGAGTCAACATTTGACACATAAATGACAGAAATGGAGGGGAATAGGCTAAGAGGTGAAGGCAGGTGGTCCTTGGTGAGATTTTATAGATTTTATGGGGTAGTGGAGTACCGTTGACTTGATCTGTGGACGCTAATGTTATAGAAACTGAAGTTTTCGTACTCCTCAAAATCCCAAAATCTTCTCCAAGCAAAAAAATCTTTGGTAACCTCTGTTAGACAAAATTTCAATATAGGACAGTTTTATTCTCAGATTTTAGTAGTACCAAGCTACGGTAGGTTATAATTTCGGCTCCGCGACACTTCGCAACCGGTCACTTTGCAACTACGGCAGTTCACCACATGTTGCATTTTTTTTAAAGAAATTTCCAAAATTTTCAACTGTAGAAGAACTCACGCATGGCAAAATGTCACATCTGCGAAATGACCGGTTGCGAAGTGGCAGGGGGCCAGAATTTCAGATCTAACAGATCACCTAGATCAGCTAAAACCTTACCTACTTTCCCCCATTTACCTCTTACCCCCCCCCCCCCCCCCTCCAAAATAAACAAATAGGAATATTCTCCTCTTCTCATCTATGATTTAGTCAACTGTCCTTTCCTTTCGCACGCGTTGAACCGTGTCGCTTATATTCAAAAAAAGTCACAAAGTCAAGTCGGTCGCAATAAAAAAATGCGCATAATTTTTTGACCACCCCTACCCGTACTGACTAGTTTTTTTTTTTTCAATTTTTACTTTCCCGTTTTTATACTCATACAAAACGGTAGGAGGGATAAAAAATGAGGGAGGCATGAAAATTAAATGCAACTAAATTGGAAGAAGACAGAAAAAAGTTCCAGGAGTCGTCTTCTGGTTGTTCCTCCACAAATTGACACTGGGGCTTTTCTCAAGTGTTGTAAAAGCAGTGGCTGGTAATGGAAAATAGTGTGAAATCGAAAAGAGACATCTGAGACACGTGTCAAGAACATAATCGTCCCGTCCGTCTTTTTTTGCCTTGGAGTCGTTTTTTTTTCGTTCTGGTGTATGTGTGCCTAGTGTCCGGAGGCGACATCGTTCCTAGGCAGAAGGCGTCAAGTTGTTAGGAGGAGGATGGATGTGTCAGTTTTTGTGCGCTGGGAGAAAAGTGAATAGAACATGGAAGAAAATGTAGTGGAAACAAATTTTGTAAGAAAGTTACCATGGTACATATGAGTCACTACAGAAACCTGCAGAATCAAGAATCCTCAAAAATTTCAAAAGTCTATAAAATTTCAATACCTCATAGTCAGAATCTCACATTGTAAGATTTATTCTGATTCTCAGAATCCCAGGTTTTCTGAATGTTGGAATGTCAGAATCTTTCTTTTCTGAATGTTGGAATGTCGGAATCTTTCAAGACCTTTAAGTTTTCAAGATTTTCCATCTTCCCAAAATAGCTTCCAAAACATGGCCGGTCATCTTTATAAACTTCAAAACTTCGTCACGGTGGTCTTTCCTCCAGGATTCCAAAACTCAACACTTTTTGTTTATACTCAACTTTCCCTTTAGTGTTCCATGGACCCAAAAAGGGTGTAAAAAGGGCTTAAGGGTAATAAGAGCGTAAACATTTTGAAAACACTGTGGGACCCATCAAGAACATAAATTTTCAATTAGCACGTTTTGGTTAATTTGGAGGAATTTTAGGGGGTTGGCGTCCATAATAATGATGATGAAAAAGAACAAAGAACCAGTTAAGTGATATAAATTAGTGGTGTCGAATTAGGTCAGAATTAGTACTAGAAAATAAATGTTAATTAGTTGGAAGGACGAATTTTGTGACAATTCGTAAACTGTGAAAATGCTCCAGAAGCCTAGGAACTTTTTGTCTCCCAGAACTTCTTATGAATTTTCAATCATCCATCTCTGTTCTTTCTCAAAAGTGCAAGAATGATGACGGGGCTAGCACCAGGACCATCAAAATTTTAATGGTTACCCATTTTCGGGTTCCGCGCGGGAAAATGAGAGTACATATTGGTGGTAGGGGTGACTATTTGTGTGTGAATTGAGACAGCTGTCTATCCGCTAGTGTTTCTGTTACTACCACTGCACCCATATTTATGAATACAGAGACGGAAAAAGGGGGGGGGGGGGGGAGTTACATAGGTTAGCGGGGGATGCTTACTGTCAAAAATGAGAACAGTCGAGGTGCTTTTGATACAGTATAAACTTGGTAAATTTGAAAAAGGAAAAGGTTCAGAATCTCAAGGCATTGTGATTTCGGAGTTCAGAAGATATAACGTTTTTTTAGATTTTTGGGGAAAATCACACAGTACACTCCAAAAATTCTTGAATCTTCAGATTCTCAACTCTCTAAAGATTTCAGATTCCGAATTTTTAGGGTATAATGATCTTGATTGAATCTAAAGTTATTCCAAATTCTCCTAATCACTATTTTTCGCCCTTATTTTTCCTAACCTTCCCCATCCATCTAATCTCCCAAATGGCTTCTGAATATTGTTGTTCTTCTCCTTCCCCTAACCCAAATCAAATCAAACAATGACTCTTTGCCTCTTTTTCCACTTAATAAGTGAAATTGATATGGGGTCCCATATTATTAGATATCCACTTGAATGTGTGCTCACCCCTTTCTGCTTAACTGAGATTAGGTTATGTGCACAAATGTGCAATGATTCCTCTTTTTTAGGGTCAACAGGCAATTAGTCAAGTGGTTTTTGGAATTGGATTAGAATTTGAATCTAGAGGAATATAGTATGGGAACAAAAAACTGAATCCACAGAAAAGGGGAAAATCGAAATTACCAACAACAGAAAATAAAAGTGAAACTATTATAACAAATAAATTTCGATTCTAGCTAAATTTTCGATTTTCACAAATTTCACGATCCCACTGCCCAAAATGAATATAAAAGCTGAGAAGCGTGACGAAGGGAAAAGGGGATCTAGGATCAGCGCTGGCCTCGAAATTAACATAATCATACATACAGGCGGATTTGTTCATAATTATATAGAAAGAGGTGGGGGATAGTATATAGCATATCGAATCACTTCCGCCGTAATGAACACTACCAACAAGTGAGGAAAGGGGGAGGAGGGGTCTAGGAGAGGAGTATATGTAGGTAAGGGATCTTGAAATAGTTGAAGGAGTAGAGCATTGCCCGCTAGGCCGCCTACCGGCCGCCGACCGACCGCCCGACCGCCTGACCGCCCGACCGCCCGACCGCCCGACCGCCCGACCGCCCGACCACCCGACCGCCCGACCGTCCGACCGCCCGACCGCCGAACGCCGACCACAGACTGACCGCCGACCGACCGCCGACCAACCGACCGACCGACCGCCGACCGACCGCCCGCCCGCCAAGCGACCGCCGACCGACCGCCGGCCGACCGCCGACCGACCGTTCACCGCACTAACTTTCTTGTTTCCGAAATGCGTAGCACAATAGCCCACATGGCATCCTAAAAACTGCCAACCTATCCAATTCACAACGAACATAAGTTTCGACGCTTCACCGGTGAAAAATGGGAAAAGGATTATATTCCAAATTGCGAAAATGAAGAGTATCATCCTCTCCTCTCTTCATATTCTGGGTAGGACACTTGAGAATCACTTGAGAGTGTAAATTGCCTAAACATCATCCCTTCACGAGCATACGTTCTCTATTTCTACCCCCGAAACGAGAAGAGAGACATATGCCTATACTCACACACCAGATTGTTTGTTTTTCGAGAGAGTGGGAGGAGGAGGAATTATGGTGATGAGGGGCTACTGTAAGAAATATGGGTGGTCAAAAAAGAATACTTGAAATCAAAACCATTCAAAAAAAGTTTTAAAAATTTCATTCAAACAAGTACAGTAGCCGTGGGGGACCGATGCCCTGGTTTTCCTCTAATTATCACTTTAACTTTTTCGATTATCAGTTTTCTAATAGGTGGTGTTCCAACGAAATAAACCAAAAAACATAGCAATGATGACATGGATAATCTGGAGTAGGATATGAATCGCTGAACGTCTTCGGTGAGCGCTTGGTAGTCTTTCTGAAGAAAATTTTAGGTTAAGTGAAACAAAACTTTAAATATAAACTCACCCGAAAAACTCTCAGCAAAAGTCCAGATAATTCATAAACGAGCAGAAAAGTGGTGGTGAAAACTGATTGCAGTAGAAGAGAGTGCTCATACATTTGTCGAGTTTTTGAACGGGTCTGTAGAGGTGGGAGTTGATGAACATTGCTGGTGGAGGAGATGGAGACAACTGAAAATCGAAAGTGTGGAAAAGCGGCTGTTGCTCGGCCGCTGTCCGACCGCACGACCTCTCGACCGCCCAACCTTTCGACCGCCCAACCTCTCGACCGCCCGATTTCTCGACCGCCTAACCGCCCGACCGCCCGACCGCCGCGCGACCGCCGCCGGACTGCCCAATCATCCGACCGCCCGACCGCCCGATCGCCCGAGCAGTAAATTTTTTGGAGACATCCGGATTTTCGGACACACAGTCAGCTAATACGAGCTTTGAATTCTCCGCTAAACTATGTTCATGTCTAGATTTCTGAACATCGTCGTGTCTGCCTGCCTGTCTGTCTATCCGGATATCCCTCCCCATTTTCCTCAAATCTCACCATTCAACCTTCTTCTCCTCATTGCTTCTCCCCTCTTCTGCGCCAAATACAAAATGACACAAACGTTGAATAATAGACTAATTATAGGAATCATAAAAAGCCAATCGTTTTGGAACTGGGTGATCTGGAAAGATTTATTGTTTTCTTGGACTCTCTAGTTTTTCAAAACTTCCAAAATTGGAAAGTGCAGGTGGTTTTTCGATTATTTTTAGATTGATGACGGAAGCAAAAAAAAGAAAACTTACCGGATGTCGTTTCTCACAGTCTACTGCAAATTCGAAGGTTCTTTGATTGATATTAACTGGGCAGGATGAGAAATAAGGGATTATAAGAAACACAAGATTGAGAATCTGACATTTTTACATTAAACAAACTATTTTGGATTAAAAAACTCACAGCAAATGCTCCACAAATCGCCCAAATATTCCTCTCCACAAAAATTTTGCTCTCCGGCGCACGGAGCACATATATTCTATGGACTATCATTGGAATAGTCAAGTAGAATAGGTGCTCATAGTAAAATGTGCACAGTATAGTAAGGGTAGAGCCGAAAATTCTACGAAAATCCAGATAAAAATTGTCTTCAAATAGCAAGGGTAATAGAAAAGTGAGGAAAATGAAAAGTGTATCGAGGGAGTTTGCAATTATGGTGTTGCAAATGTAGACCGTGGGAAAGCGGCCTGAAAAGTTTAGAATTAGGCTTTAGGCCCAAAAATCTTTGAAATGGTTTTAAATTTTTCGGGCTAAATCTCGGGTTGAGTGAGCCTCAAAAAATCTATAAGGGCTCTTGTACCGACTCGAACTTTTTTGACTAGTTTAGACCTAGATGGGTAAGGAATTCTCTAAAATATTTTTCAGCCTAAAAAGCCTAAATTTGGTCTTGAATGGACTTGACCGAACTTAAATTTGCCTAAGATCTAAACTTTCAAGGCTCCCAAAAACTCACTTTTATCTTGCAACTTTAATATCAAAACCAACAAAAATATATTGAATGCTATTGACGAAAAATTAATAAATGTGAATCCCAGAAAAACCAAAACCAGAGCCATTATATTGATATGAAGATGTCTGGAAAAGTTATTATATAGTTATCAAAAAAAATTGATTGGTTTTTGCCAGTAAAACGAAAAGTAATAGAAAGTCTGAAGAAGATTGCCAACATTTTGTCGACTCGATTTTTTCACCTGTTTTTTTGTGTGCCAACTAATTTTTTTCAGAGGAAAATGATGTAGAGAATAAGTTTCTGGGGAAAAAGATTTCGTAAGAATAAGATATTTTCAGGTCAAGCTAAATGATCCAAACTCCTGGAAATCGACGTTTTAAAAATAGAAAGAATGTTGACTTGCAAAACAAGGTCAAATTGAAAAATGACACGTATTTTGTGTGAGTGCCGGTTAATGATTTAGGAGTCATGGAATTTTCACCTGGATTAAAAATTATTTGGTGAAAATTTGTAAGGCTGAAGGGTCTAGGATGATGATGAATTGCAGAAAATTAAACAGGAAAAAAATCAATTGACTCAAGTTAAGCAACAGACTGAAAACTCGAGTGTATTTTCATACAAAGTTGAGAGAAAAAATTGAAAATAGCGATTACCTCTCTTATAATAATAATGGTTAAGACACCAGAGTTTATGTTTTTCCAACAAAAACACTCTAGATTTAGACTGATTTTTTGATTACATGATATCAGGGGGATTAAAGTTTGCTTTTGGAAAATGAGCATGAGTCATAGTTTTGCATTGGTTTTAAGTGTATGCATAGCTTTTTCAAGATGACAGAAATTTTTGAAAATTATGGTAATAGATGAGGGATTTTCAGATAAGTCTAGAACTACGGCTTACAGGACCCCGAGTTTTTAATCTTGAAGTCACAAATGTTTTATAGAATGAGTTCCCAAAGTATGGGAACAAATAGCATTGGAGACATTCCGATTTGACTAAATATTTTACACGAAATGTGCCCATGTTAGGCTCAAATTTTCAAAAATCACACCAAAGACATTCCACTCTGACCAGAAATATACGACTCAATAAAAAAAGAATCAAAACTTTATTGCAAAATTAAAAATATATATATATATATATATATCACATCTGAATAACGGTAGTACCCTCATAGCTCCCTTTATACAGTAACCGAGTTCTCTCAATCAAAAGCCGTCGAATTGAAGGCGTCCCAATGTAGTAGATCAGAAAACAAAAAAGTGCTGTTGGAGTGACCCTTATGTAGAATATCCATCTTCGCAAGTCTTCGGATAACTGGGCGTACTCGGCCTGAAAATCTTGAAAATCTTGAAGATAGTTGTTTGTAGGAATTACCGAAAAAGTCCTTATGAAAAAGCTGCTAACTTCATATAGCAACAAAAACGCTGTGGTGGAAATCGACTGGAAGAGAAGCATTCTTTCGAAACTTTGACGTTGACGGGATCTTTGAAATATTGGGCGGCTCGGGGTGACAGAGGTGGCTGAAATTTGAAACGTATCAATTTTCAAAATTCTAGAATCCGAACTCACTACTAGTCCCAACCGAGGAGTTTCTCAAAACCATGCTCTTCTGGAGAGTCAAGTAAAAAATAAGTGAGATATTCAAGAGCATAGTGGTGAACGGTAGAATGATCAAGTATCGATTTTGGAATAGGGTGATCTGAAAATTTTTCAAAAAATCAACTGGATTTTGAACCCAAGCAGGTGCTCATAATGTGAGTCATGAGGTTTTCAGCTGAATTTTCGACTCCGAAAGTAAAAAATTGGAGCATACCGGATGACGTTCTTTACAATCGACAGCAAAGCTGTAAATTCGTTGATTGATATTGACGGGGCAGTCGGAAAAATAGGGGATGAGAAGGGAGATCCAGGAGAAAATCTGAAATTAGATGCATTTCATGTGGAGCATTGAGGGTTGTATCGCTATCTCGGATTCTAGAAGAATATCGAAACTTGGGAATTTCAACTCTCAAAATCTCCGTATCCACTTACCGCCATAATTCCACAATAAATCCACAGTTTCCCAGTTGTGAAATATCTATTGAAAGGTTGAAACACTGCATAAATCCTTTGTATAATCATGAGCAATGTCAAATACAAGGGATGCTCATAAAAGAATGTGCAGTTGATGGTCAAAATTTGACCGAACATTCGACGGAATTCTGAAATATTTGACGGTGTGATCCTCCGAACTTCAGTTCCTAAACTACCAAAATAGGACTCATCATCCATAGCCATAGGCATTAAAAAAGTCAAAAACATGATTACAATGTCCACCGAACTACTCAATATCATGTTGTAAATGTAGACAGTTGGAAGTTTGTCTGAAAAAAGTTAGACTTTTGAATATCGAAAAAAGTTTAGAACTAACTTTTATCAGGTTGTCCAAAAATTATCACAAATAGATAAATGTTGAAAATCAAGGATACAAAAAAGATAGTAGTGAACACAAAAAATACCACAAACATTTTTTATTTTGATAAAAGTGTGCCCAGAAGTTTTTCAGCTAGTTTTTGAGCCTTTTGGAGTTTCTATCCATCAAAAATTCACCTGTTTTTCGTATTTTTGGTGTAGAATTTTTTTGCTTTTGGAGCAGATTTCGGGTCTGGGTTTTTTGGCGAAATCTTACATGAAATTGAAATCTCAGAGGCCTAGATTTTCTCACAAAGCTTTGCAAAGGATAAAAAAAAGACTATACTGTATCCGTTTGGTCTGAAAATGTGACACGAAGAGTTTGTGACATGACAAATGTTTTCACCTGTTTTGAGCTGAAATTTGCTGATAATTGGGATAAATGGAGTTGTAATTGAAGTTGATGTGTGACCAAAATTTGGTAGAACAAAAGAAGTTTAGGCGATCTTTGGGTGGAGATTTGGGTCTGAACATAATGGAGAATACTGAACAGAGGATATTGAGAATTTCTGATTTGCAGAACTTCCTGACGTTGAAAAGTTTGTTCAATTTCATGCCGAAAATGTGAAATCCGTGGGTCTCCAGAAAGTTGTGGAGTCCCGGAATAACTTTCAGATTTTAGGATCAGTTTGGAAACTCCAGGAGGTCATTGTACATGGGCCGGGCCGGGCCCAAACTGGATTGAAATAGGCCTAGATGGCTCGATCAGGCCGATTCTAGGCCAATAGACTCAATCCCGATCGAATTCGAAACATTTATGTTTGACCCAAATTTAGTAAAAAAGGACAGTCTAACCATGGGCATTTTTTTTCAATTTCAGGTCTAAAATTTTTTCTCTAAAAATGGAATGGAATAGGCTTAGACGGCCTGATCAGGCCAATTCTAGGCCTATAGATTCAATTCTGATCGAAATTGAAAACTTCTTTTTTTTACTTCTGTACATTTTTGGGAATCTTATTTTATTAGGGATCTTGACTTCGAAACATGTTTCTCATTTCCAGCAAGGTCCGATTTTTCAGACAAGATGTACAATATTCATCTCACAGTTCAAATTTTTTAAATCCTTCTCCTGAGAAGATCTTGTACGATGGATTAGTGTTTAGAAGGACCCCAAAAAAAAACAGAAAATTGTGAAATGAGTATTTAAAAATTACCCTTTTTCTGCTTCAACCAAAAATAACTCTTGCCGATTTTTCAACTCTTACTAGAGGATTTTTGAGCACTTTTTCGGTCATTTTTTGGATTATCTGAAATGTAGCAAAAAATTGAACTACGAAATATAGAATCAAGGAAAACTATGGTATCAGATTTTTGATATGAAATTAAACGACTTTGACAAGAAAAAAAAAACAAAAAACTTTCGAAAACCAAAATTTATTCGAAAAATGAATAATACAAGTATAGATGACAGAGAAAACGAAGTTCAAGAAAACTATTCGGATTTTTGTTTTCGCTGGATGGAAATGGAGATCGGTGCGAAACGGTTCTCCGTGATGTCAACTTCGAAGAAATCATCGGATCCTGGAATCGAGTAGAGCAGAATGTTCGGTTGGCCAGGAACACTATTGCAGTCCATGAGCTCTCTCAGGTAATTATTTGAAATTTTGGATTTGGCATTCACCTCGGCGCGTCTCAAAATCGGCGATTTGAGCAGGTTCTGAAAAATAAGGTGGATCAGCTGAAAATAACAAAGTTGTAGATTTTACCTTCACAACACTCGCCGCATTTCCTCCATTCAACGTTCCGTAGTTTAGGCGAATATCCGGGCATCTTAGAAGACGTGGAATCGTGAGAAGTTTATCGTTTCTGAGAAGAGCCTGACAAAGTTCGATTCTCTCCGCCTTCTTCAACTGATCCATCACACTAAACGCTTCCATCTCTCTCTCTGTGTTCACTTGATTGTACTGTTCGCCCCATTTTCCAAGCTTGATATTCTTGAGTGTTCCCGGCTCGAAGAATTTCAAAAGCTCCATCAGTTTTCTCGAATTGCTTCCTCCCAAATCGACTTTTTCAGAGTGAATTTTGATGTCAAGACTTTCCAATTTCACTGTCAATTTGTCCATGAATGTCACGAAGACCTTTGAATAATACGACTCCAAACCATGTTTTGACGCAGAAAATTCAGTCAACTTGAGTTGTGGATGCTTGAGAATACTATAGAGATCGTCGACTGCCACATCCGTAAAGTTTTCATCGACCTCGTAGACAAGGAATTCATTCGTCACTCCACATCGATCTCCTGGCTTTGTACTGTACTTCACTTGAGAATCTCCAAATTTAATGACGATGAAGTTCAAGTTTGTCTCCACCACAACTGTTTTATAAATGGGTTTCCAGGTGTCGACTGTCTCTCGGAACGCCATGCACACTTTGCGCAGGTCGAATCTGAAAAAGGTTTGCATTAGAGCGCATTTGCATTCTAGTTTTGATTTTGGTTTTTTTAAGGTGATCAGCTTATATCTAAACTTGCACCAACATATATGAGATCAAAAGCTTCAAAACCAAGAGAGATATAACAAAAGTTCGGTGGAGCGCATTTTCTCCTAAACATTAAATTTGGTGATTTTACTGTGGTGTAGTTTTTTATTTTAAGTTGATTGCAACAAAAATTAACTCAAAATCTCAAAAGCTAACAAGCTATGCCAAAAGTTCGGTGGAGCGCACTTTACATCGAAAATATTTTTTTCGTTTTTTAGAAGGTATTGGGTTTAGTTTTTGATTTCAAAAAGATTCCAACAAAAAATCACTCGAAATCTGAAAAACTAAGCGGATTATGACGAAAGTGCCGTAGAGCGCGTTTTCCCATCAAATTTCGAATTTGGACACTTACCGTTGGAAATTTCCAAACGGACTGACGATATTGTTGAAGATGTGCACTGGCAAATCGAGGACGGTGAGTGGTTTCGGAGCTTGGCTGAAAATTAAAATTTTTATGCTCCGCCCCTTTTTTCCAAGCCCCGCCCACTTACCTTTGATCCAGTGAACTTTCCGACATTTTTAAGCGATTTGTTTGGACTGTTTAGGTCTGGAAAACAAAAAGTAAAGCTCGGCCAATCTGATGATTTCCCAGGGAAAAATTCAAAATTACCTGTGACACGACGATCCCACGTCAAAGGAAAAGTAAGAAATAAATTTGTTTTTGCTCGTCTATAATATGTAGTTTCTATCGAAAAAAGAAAAAAATATTCACGTAATCAGGGGAAAGGTCAAAAGTGTCTTCTTATTCTTCTTCTGCCTCATTGTCAGTGTTATGAGAAAATGATGAGGGGAAAAATGGAATTTTTGACATTTTCAGGGCTTAAAATGGGTCGGAATAATGGGGATTTTTATGGATTTTTAAGGATCAAAATTATCAGAATTTAACGAGATTTTCGGCGATTCTTCTAGATCATCTCATCCTCCTCCTGGACAACGACTTCATGCTCTTGTAGATACTCGACGAGTTTCCCTTCTACCGTAACCTCTTCCTCCTCGACTACCTAAATTTCGTCGAACGTTTGATCTATCGAGTCGACGCCAAACTGCTTTTGAGCGATTCGCCAGAGAGCCACAAAAACCTCAAAAACTGACCGAGTTATGAATTAATTTCGAACCTTTTTTGGAAAAATTTTTTTCATAAACATCTATTCATATACCTCAATATGACGTCGATACCAAGAACACCATAAATCGGGGTCCAAAATGACCTCAAATTTCACCTAGACTCTGATTTTTGACACTTTAGAACCCCCAAGGACCTCCAGCTGTCCCCCAGTCCACCGGTCCCCCATTCACTTTTCCAATATTGTTTTCTTGCTCCTTTCGAAATCTTTCAGTTTTTCCTTTCCTCTTCCTGTTTGCATCACTGACTCCTAATTCATCAACTAAATTGACTCCTTTCACATTGGATTTTTATTATCTTTTTTTGTTTTTTTGTCTTCTCCTTGACGGACCCCCACTTTTAGGCTCCGCCCCTTTTACGAGGGGTCCTTTTCTTTACATCCCACCTCCAGCAAACCTATTGTTCGTTTTTTTCTTTGGTTCTGACGTCGCCTCTAGTTTTTTGACTCCTTCATTTTTTGAATTTCAAATTTTCAAGGAAACGTCATGCTTCGTGTTCTGTTTTTCGTACTTTTCTTGGCACTGTTGGCTGGATTTTCTGTGGAAGGACAGCGAGTTTTTGATATGATGGATGAGCCGAAGTGAGTTGATAAAATTTCGATAACCTAGAAACTTACTATTTTGGATTTTTGAAACATTTTCAAGAAGGGCAATGCCCTGATGACCCTAGAAGTTGAATTTTAGAATTGCTTGCCCATACGTCAAAAACTAGACAGAGGGAGGAGGTGACCTAGAAAGCTGAAATCTGGGTGTTTAAGCATTCAATTTTATTGGGGAAGATCTCTTAACTTACTATTAGAAGAGGAGATTCTAGGGGTTATCATGATTTTTATAGATGGGTGACCCAAAAATCCAAAATTTTGGCTGAGCGGTGCCCTAGAAAATGAGTATTTTGAATTCTAGGCGGTCGTTTCGAAGGCTCCACGACACTCGCAACCGGTCATTTCGCAACTGTGACATTTCACCACGCGTGAGTTCCGCCACAGTGGAAAATGCCGAAAATTTCTCTAATAGAAAATGCAACGTGTGGCGAACTATCATAGTTGCGAAATGACCCGTTGCGAAATGTCGCGGAGCCATTTCGAAACTAGACAGACGTAAGGTTGGTGGTCTAGAAAATCGGATTTGAAAGTCTATGCCATCGAATTCTAGAGGACCTAAGCTAGCAAAATTTAATAACATAGATGGAAGTTTCGTGATTAAAATTCTATGAATCCGAGATTCTGCTTTTCTCTTCTTTCGAGACGTGGTATTTTTTGATTCCTGGTTTTTAAATTTCCAATGAATTTTAGGTTGCTTTTTGGTCATTCAAAATGTCTCTTTTAGCCTGCTTCAAACAGTTCAAAACAAGGACTTTCACAGCATCAAATTTCAATCTCTGCGAAACCCATCACTATTTTCCAGAGCCCCATCAAGCGGCCCCTCCGCATTCTACCAACGCAAGACCTACCTCCAACCGTTCTATCAGGCACCCACGCAGCTCTTCTGGAGACGTACTGACTGAATTTTCAACTTCCTTTGAAAATAAATGATTTATTGTTACTTTATTGGTGTATCATAAAATTTAAGTTACTAAATAACAACTTAATTTTGAAATAGAATAAGTTTTGAAATAGAATATCTATCCTGAGGTTCTATGGTTCCATCAAAGTAAGATAGCTCAAAAAACAGCTATGACAAGGAGAGCAAGATGAGCACAACATTCAAATATCCAATAAATTTAAATTTATTCTTTCAGGAACATTACAGGTTGCTAGTTCTCAAAGTTTCTCGCTTCTTCCAGTCCGTTCACTTTTTCTTCTTCTGCGATCTTTTGGTTTTATCGGATTGTTCAACTCGAAGACTGTCCACCTTCTCCAATGTATCATCCTCATCTGACTTTTCCTGATAGAATCCAGTTTTCACTTTCTCCTTCTTATCCATCTCATGATCATTAATCTTCTTCTTTTTCTTACTTTCGGTCGGCATTTCAAATTTTGGGAATGCTTTGATAGATCGTTCCTTTGATTCTTTTGCGTCAGAAGTTTTATCATTTTTCTTTTCTTCTCCATTCTCTTTTCCATCTGCTGATCCCTTTCCTTCAGCTCCTCCATCCTTACTTTCTCCACTGGTTTTCTTTTCTTCTGCAGCCTTCGGTTCTTCATTTTTCGGCTCTTCTTTCACTGGATTTATCGCACTTGGCGTTGGATCAGTAACTGCTGGTTTCTAGAAAATAGAATTTATGAATCCAATGAACAGCATAAAAATCAAACTTACAATAGCAGATTTTACGGCAAGCGATTCAGTTGAAGAGATTCGTTTTGACGGCGTCTGTGCACCTGCTGCCTTCTTCTTTCCTTTGCAGAAAATCCATGTTGAACACGAAATGAACACAATCAGAAGTATGTTCTGGACGAGAATGAGATAGTCTCCGAATGGCATTCCACAATGAATTGTCCTGTTGTGACCGTGAATTGCTGTATTCAGGCGAAGAAATGAACACGAATTGTTGAAAATGAATTTGAAATTTGTCGAAACTGATTTCGAGGAGAGATTGATATGTTTATTGACCATCGAAAACCCGTGAAAATCTGGATTTCTGCGTCACGTTTCATGCTTGGTAATCTGGATATTTGACTGTTTCCTCGTGGCACTTGGAAACAAAAAATCTTATCTCTTCTCGCCATCCATCCCTCTCTCAATACTGAAACAACTGAGTGGAGTCAAAAATGATTTTTTGCAAACTTGTGACCTCATTTTTTGATATATCGAAAATCGAAATAGACCGGCATCATGGTGCAGGAATTTCTGATAACATGTCAAAGTTTGAAGGAAATTGGTCCTAACTCCGCTAGAATGAGCGAATCCGGAACAAACAGACACAGACGGAAATTTGCGTTTATTAATAATAAAGATTATTACACGACGAAGAGTTCTAAATTTGGGAGTTCTTGAAGTGAAGGTCGACGGATTGAGGAGGAAGTGGCGGATGAGGTGAGGTTGTTTAGAAGGCGACCACTGGAAAGAAAATTTTGAGAAACCTGAACTTCGAGTTTTCAAAGTTTTCTAATATCTTCGACAAAAGTGACGATAAAAGTGAAATTTTCAAACTTTTTCAGAAAATGTTCGTTCTTTTCAGTGATCCGTAAAAAGCGAGTCAGTCATTTTTAATACGAATTTCCTTTTCACCTGGATATGTATTGCATTTTTATTCGTGTTAGACGATCTTCCGGAGTTGTATTTCGATGATGACGGGATGTTGATGAAGAGGAATTGGCAGAAGAAAATATGGTCGGGCAGAAGAATTCACTGAAAAAAATGGAAGATTTGGAAAGGCGCCGTTCTGATCTTTTTGGACTACGTTGAAATCTCAATGGATGTTTGAAAAATCACGAATTATGAGCCACTGGGATTCTTAACAGGGATGCTCCCCAACTGTTACCCGGGGATTTCAATGAAATATGCCCTATTAGATAGTACGTTGGCTAACTAAAAAAACCCCAAAATTATACCGGCCGATAGACAGGTTTGTAGGAACATGAAGTGATTTTTCAAAATTATCTGAATTTCGAGTCGACCTCATTCAAGAGACTATAACTTTGTCAATTTTTGCTCAATTCATTTGAACTTTTTTGTTTGAAAGCTTTTGAATTAACAAACAAATTATTTCTTATAACTAACCTCTGCCTCCAACCACTAACTAGAAAAATAGCAATTGTGAACGTGTCAGGTAACTTGGATTTCAAAAAATGCCAATTTTTGGAAAAAAGTCCTCGGGAGATTATGGTCATTCGATTTCTACTTCCTAATCACGCATATATACATCTTAAAAGATAGGGGCTTGGGGCGAGTTACGAGACTTATTTTGAGTGTTTCAATTTTTTTCAGACTTCACTGTATCCCTATACTCGAGAGATTCTTCTAAACTCGAAAGCTTCTTCTTGTTCTCATGAGTGCATTTCAAGTGTTGAAGTACGGAAACCCGTTGATTCCTTATTAAGATTCTCCGAATTTTCTGAATTTGGAAAAATCAATTATGAAAGAGTTGAGTTCACTTGATTTGAGGAATCTGTAGCTTTGAAATTAAAGGCACCAAGTTTTTTGGATTTCGGGGTCTCTAATGACAGAACTATAAAATTTCCGTCCCCAAAACATTATCATGGTTCTCAGGAAAAAAGTTAAATTGAAAAAACTCGGAATCCGAGATCCTTACAAAAATCCAGAAGCCATTCTATTGAAGGCCGCAATTTTGTCGAAAAAATCATATTTTTTCAGAATTGTGGAATCATCCAGAAAACCGTATTCTCCAATTTTCAGTCATCAGAATCTCATAATGAGCGTGAATTCCAGAAGCCAATTTTGCAATTCCAGATCTCGAAAAATAGAATACCTTCAGATTTTTTCAATTCAGATTACCAAAATCTCTTTCCATTATCTTGATCCATAGACTCACCGTAACGCCCATAAATTGAAGCAGAGCCATGAGACGAGACACGTGATGCCGAATATAATATAGAGAGTCTCACGGTACTCGTTCAACTGAGCTAGAATTGTGCCAGACTGAAATAACCCGAACATTTTTTTCGTATTCAGATGAACGAGCGAAAATGGGATCAGATGAGGGGAATAAAGATGGGGGACGACGATCAAGTGTTTGTAGAGAGAAGATCGGGTGTTGATTATTTATTAATGGACAAGAAAACAGGAGGGGGATCCTCCCTTGTCTGTGGAACCAGCTGAGAAGACAAGTGGGGTGTTTGGAATTCTGACGAAGATGGGTAGACTTTTTTTGACACTTTTTTGGGTGGTGTGACCTAGAAGTTTTAAGCTCAAAGTTACTTATTTTCTGACTGATGGTTTTTTGAAGACTATTCACTTTCTGACAAGCATTAGAGTGAGGTTCACTGCTTTATTGTCAAACCAATTTCCGGCGTTTTTAACCAAATTTCGGTCAAAATAGGTCTGTTTCAAAATTGTTTCAAAATGTGAAAAATTATAGGACCAGTGAGAGTTTGAGTGTTTGAATTTAACCATCTAGCAATCTCACTTTTCCCCTGAAAATTGGAAAAATCAGGCCGAAAAAAATCAGTTCGATTTCTGGAAAATCGCACATTTTTAAGATTCTAACTTTTACGATTCTCATTCTTATAGAAATTTTCCCGAATTTTTGAAACTGACGTTCTTCCGCAACTAGTAGTTTTTAAACCATGGTGTTTCGCAACCAGCCGTTCCGAAACTGTTCGTTTTGTAACCGAATTTGGAAACTGACGCTTTCTGTGTCAGAAGCTGAGCATGAAAACGCCAGTTTCAGAATTAGGTTTCGAAACGACGAGTTTCGGAACAGCTGGTTGCAAAACGTCACGGTTTAAGACTAATAGTTGCGAGCCTAGAACTCCAAAATCTGGAAACCTAGGCCACCGAACCGGTTTTTTTCCAGCATTCAAAGAATTCTATCTATCCATCCAGCCGGCCAGCCAGCCAAGAAAAAATAAACGAAAAGAGAAAAAAGGTAGCCTTCCCCGTGTCTAGCCTCTCCCGAGAAGACATCCAAGTTCCAAATCATACTAGAAAATTGGATTACATCGTTCCCAGTTTAGAAGAGATTTTTCGCTCTCGTTTTGCTCAAAACACAGGAGGCAATTTTCGTTGGTCGTGTCGTCGTCTTCGCCCGGAGGCGAAACTAAAGACTTCTTAACCAAAAAAAACCGGACGAGAAAATCTCGAAGAAAAACGACGGGAAGAATTTTCGAGAGGTAGGAGTTTTGAGTTTTTCTCTTCCAGAAAGAAATAGTAGTTAGTTTTCTGTCTTCTTTTTGTTCTCGTTTTCTCACTAACGAGGAGAAAATAGGGAAAGAGAGATAGAGAGATGGAAAATAATCACTCTTCCCATCGGATTTATGAGCTTTTTTAGTGGGTTTAGTGGATTCTTAACAGGTGAGAAAACTGACGAGCAGAGGGGAAATGAAATGAATGGCATGGAAGGGGAAAGGAGGAAGTTTTAAAGTTTAGTATGAAGAGTTTGAAGAGTTAGATGGTTAGGAGTTCTCGTAATTTTGAACAGCGATCTGAAAAATCGTCAAGACACCAAAAAGACGTCAAGTGACTAGAAGCACGTCAAGAAACGCAAAGTACACCATGTCACCGAGAACGTGCCAAGACACCATAAACACGCCAAGGCACTGAAAATGAGTCAAGACACTGAACATGCGTCCAATCACCAAAAATGCGCCAAGGCATCAGAAATCTGTCAAGTAACCAGAAACACGCCAATGGACTATATGTACATGCAAAACTTTTTTCTCGCCTGAAAGAGCTGAAAATGCACTGCACCAAAAAGGCGCCAAGCTACCAGAAATGCGTCAATATTCTTGAAATTTGCCGAATTTTTGAGCTATGAAACATAGGTTATGATCTTCCCGCCCACCCAACACACTCAAAACAAAATTTCACACAAAACTTCATTATTTACATGCAAAACTTATTCTAATATCAGAACTGCTCCAGAATCCAATCCATCACTTCAGTCAAGCAAAACGAAGCTTCTGTTATCTCATTATGCATATTGAGCATAGCATGAAATCCATTCTTCAAATTTATCAATTTGGTAGGCACTCCGGCTGTCTGAAATTCCGAAATTTGGTTTCCCTCATTTCCAAAAAACTCACTTTCAACCTCTCCGCATAAATCATTCCCTCGTCTCGCAACGTATCATATTCACAAGTGACAATCAAACTTTTTGGAAGATTTTCCAAGTTTTCTCTCATCAATGGCGAGAAGTCCGGGTTGAAAATTATCGGGTCTAGGAGTTTTTGGGCTTCCAAGTTTTCTTGAACTTCCCAACGTTCCGGAACTTTTGACAGGTTGTAGAGATGGGTGGACTCGATGAAGGAGCGATGGGCAAGGATCTGCAAATGAGATTTGAATTGCGTCAAAACACAGAACTGTGTCAAATGACTGAAAATGAGTCAAGTCACCGAAAATGTGTCAAGGTCAGCGCACCAGAACTGCGTCAATACACCAAAAATGCGTCAGTCAACATGGTATGTATGTGTCAAGATCCTAGAAGTCTGACAAATAACTGGAAATGCGTCAAGTCACCAAAAAAAATTGCCTGGTCACCAGAAATGTGTCAAGTCACGGAAAATGCGCCAAGTCACCAAAAGTGCGTCAACTACACTCCGATTATATTAGATCACTCAAATGCGCCAAGATACCTAAAATTCTCATAGTATCGGAAAGTGTGCCAAGACACCGAAATCAAGCAAGAACACTAGAAATGCGTCAAAGCACCGAACATGCGCCAAGTCACCAGAAATTGAACAAGAACACTAGAAATGCGTCAAGGTACGCAAAAATAACCCCAATCCACCAAAAGTGCGCCAACAAACTTCATTACTTACCTCATCCACCTTCTCCCTGTGCTCTGGTTTCACATGCCCATTTGTCAACACGGCTGGCACCAATCTCTTCGCTTGCTCCGTTGGAATTCCAGCATACAACATGTAGTAAAATGCAACGGATTCAGGATCTGAAACTGTTTATTTTCTGACGGGCCCCCATTTTTGACCATACCAACAAACGCAAATCCATCTAGTCTCTTATGAAAGTATCTATAGGAAACCATCTGGAGGTCCACCATCTGCAGCAATGGATACAGTAGTACTTGAGCGGCCAGCTTGGGCTCCATTCCCTTTTCACGACGTCTTTGAGCGATTACTGTAGCTAAGTTGCCACCAGCAGAGTCTCCAACAACGACAACTTTATTCGGGTCAATTCCGAATTCTTGAGGGCCGTTTTGGAACAAATAGTCCACTGCTTTTTCACAGTCTAAAAGGTTATCTGGGAACACGGTTTCCGGAGAGAGGCGATAGTCGATAGAGACCACGAAAGTGTTCATTCTGAAATCTGGTTTTGAGGTAATCAAAAAGGTCTGAAGATCCCTAATTTGGAAATACTCACTCCTTAGCCATCCTCCTTGTTAGACCACTATACATCTCAACACTTCCAATTGCAAATCCACCACCATGAATAAAAATGACAGCTCCACCAGTGGCGTTCTTCACCATCCTAGGTTCATAGGTCCTCACATGCACCCCATTCCACGTGGCATCTTTCACAAGTACAGTATGTCGATCGAATATGGTAAACGGGCCCATGGTCTTGGCTAAGGTGTTAAGGGAGAGACGAGTCCACCATATTTGGTTTTCCGGTGTTGAGAAGAGGTAGTGGGACTGGAAGATGGAAAAGTGAGAATGTCAAATTATCAAATTTTTGAAGTTTCAGAAACCCGTGGTCTCTGGCTCGCAGAATCTCAAAATTGCTATATTTCCAAATTCGTCAGAACTTTTTTAGGATTCTGATCATTAATGTTCTGTATTTTTGTAGATCGAAGATTTTTGATTTCTGGGTAATCCGAATTTATTTTGGATATTCATGAAAAGCTGAAGGTTTTCAGAAATTTTTAGAATCACTAATTTTTTTAAATTCAGTCAAATTGAATTTTTCACAAAAAAAATCTCACCGGATAATAATAAACCGCTCGTAGTACTGGCTCAAAAAGGTGCAAAATAACTCGATCAACCGAAGACTTTTCACAAAATCCAGGTGGCAATGGCTTGTGTAAAACCAAAAGTATGGAAAAAGCGACGACAATTGAGGCAAATGCAATTGAACCGATTCGGGAGAGAGGTTTTGTCATGGCTGAAAATTTCAAGATTTTGGACAAAGCTATAATAGAGCGAAAATTTGGTAGAAATTGACCTAAAACGTGTTGGGAAATCAGGTAAGTTTCTAAATGAAATTCTTTCAAATTTTGAAACAATATTATTGCCAATAGAGGAACAATCTAGACTAGAGTACACGTGAGAAAGGGGTCTTAAGTAATAAACAAAATTGATAAGAGAGAGCTTGAAGAGAAAATGATGACAGATAAGAGAAGAAATTTAGTAGTGGACAAGAAGGGTGAAAGTATTTGCGGTAATTGGAATTTTGGAATTTGACTACATTGAAATAATTTCATACTCGAAAGTGAACTGATCAGCTTATAACTTCTAGGAACTTGAGATTATTTGAAATACAAATTTTTCAACAACAAAAAAACTCCATCATCTGTGTTTTTTCCCAATCACATCCATCTAATCAGTACTTTGTACCTTCACATCTTTCTTTCATTTTTCCTTTTTTCACCACTTTTTTCTCCTACCTTTCTTCTCTAATGTGTCTAATTCAGCACAGGTGAGAAGGTGATAAAAACAAGTTTTCTCCCAAAAAAAAAAGTTGTATTCTCTTTTATTTTGATCGTAACTTTTGACCTTTTCCGTTCAGTGAGATTGATAAATCGGTGATTTTAAAGTTTTTGGAGGGCTTAGTGAGGGAGCTTGTGTAACACTCTGATGTATCGTCGAGGCACCAGAAGGGTCGAGAAGGATTCTGAGGCAACATTTAAAATTCTGAGGGCACCATGACTAGGGGTTCCTTTCTGCTCTGTCGGTAAATTTGACCAACCGACCGACCGGCTACCGACCTAGCCAACACGTCGGCATCCGACAAGTCGACCATTGACCGACCGACCGCCGACCGACCGACCGCCGAACGCCCGACCGCCTGACCGCCTAACCGCCCGACCACCTTACCGCCCGACCGCCCGACCACCCGATCGCCCGACCGCCCGATCGCCCGACCGCCGACCAAGCCGACCAAGCCAACTCACCGACATCCGACCAGCCGACCACGCCGACCATTGACCTACCGCCGACCGCCCAATCCGAACGACCGACCGATCGCCGAACGACCGCCAAACGGCCAAACTGACCAAGAGCCGAACGACCGGCCGCCGACCAACCGACAACCGACCCAGCCCACCAATAGTCAATCGACCGACCGCCGACCAAGCCAGCTAATGACCGACCAACCGACCGACCGAGCCGGCCAATGACTGGCCGAGCGACAGCCGAAAAAGCCGATCAATGCTCGACCGAAAGCTGACCTCCGACCGCCGACCGCCGACGACCGACCGCTGACCGCCGACCGCCAACTGCCGACCATGCGGTCAACGACTAACCGACCGATCCGCCGACCAAGCCGACCGCCCGACCGCCCGACCGCTCCCGCCTACCAAGCCGGCCAATGACTGGCCGAGCGACCGCCGACCGATGGACAACCGACTGATGGCCAACCGACCGACCGGCCAACCGCTGACCGACCGCCGACCGACCAAGCCGACCAATAGCCGAACGACCGGCCACCGACCAGGCCGGCCAATGAATGGCCGAGCGACAGCCGAAAAAGCCGATCAATGCTCGACCGAAAGCTGACCTCCGACCGCCGACCGCCGACAACCGACCGCTGACCGCCGACTGCCGACCGCCGACCAAGCCGACCAATAGTAAGATTTTGAGGAAAAATTGTTTATTTTAAGGAAGCATTTTTTTCTCGGAGGAAGTGTATAAGATATTTTATTATACAAAAAAACGAATACGAAATTAGAACTCCATCATCTTGAAGACGTGCTCAAATTTCTGGAACTTCCCACACTGGGATTCCTTCCAACATTACATCCCAGCATTCTCCAGACAGTATACCGATATTGAGAAGACAAGAAAAAGCAAAAGAAGCAATGAAACGAAGAGTTTAGAATCAGAATGGTGACACAGAGAATAGTGATGTTGTTGAGCAAGAATCTGAAAATTTTGAATTTTACTAGGCCACGCTCCTTTCAAGATTACACTGGTCCGTAGCCATCATTAATGATGAATGCCATATAAAATTCGGAAACTCCTACGGGAGTTTCAGCCAGGAAATAGGTTATGGTCATTGAGATAACCATACGGGTCACATGGACTAACTCGTTTCCGTCGTCTTTTTTCATAAGAATTTTTCGTCCATCACTAACTTTTTTGAGTTCCAGAACCAGGCCAACTGCTAGAAAAGGGTAGAGAATTGGAGGGATGCATTTGAGGACACCGTCTAGGAGGAGGTATTTTTGAGAAATGTGGAATTGGAAAAAGTGATCGATATCTGGGTTCTGGACACGGGCGTAGTAGGGGAAGGTGGTATTTGGTGGGTACATGGTGCAGCTGGAAAAACGGGGATTTTTAGAATTTCGAATCTTGGAAGATTTTTGGAAGATTCTAGATATCTGAATTTCTGAAACTTTGAAAAGTTCAGATGATCATATTCTAGAACTTTAAATTCTAACGTCCTTCAGCCTTTCACCACTCAACTTACCTATCCTTGGGAACCCAATCTTTGTACTGTATAATCATATATCGTCCCTGGTTTATCATAGTCACCACAAAATGAAAAAATAATACACTGAAAAATACTTTCCAACTAGTCACGGTTTTCATCAAAACTCGTATCCATGTTCTTGTACCGTACTTCAAAATCAGATATCGTATTAGGGCCAAAAACACTCCTAGCCACGCAGAAACTCTTCGAAATGCGTCTTTGAGAATGAACAGAATCCAGGACCAATAGGCTTGGATAAGGGAGTCTGGAAGGATGCTGGAAAATTGAAAATTAGAAAAGTTTTAAAAATATTTTCGAATTCACCATTCCCTTGGAATCCCACTTTCCAAGTATTGCCAAATTCCACCATCCACATAATACAACAAATATATTATATCACTTATAGCAATGCCAATGAGTAAAATATTGGCTGACTGACCCCTCATAGATTTTTGGGAAAGTATAAAAATGTGTAAAATGTTTAATAATACACCCACGAAACTAATACAAATTTGAATGTCCGTAAAAATAGAGGCCAGTCGTTTGGTGGTATTAAGAAGTGAGGTCAGAAATTCACGGACGTCTTCAGGATAGTCGTCAAAGTAGTCGTCGGACATTTTCTGAACTTCAGACGCCAGATGAGATTCCGGAAAAAATGACCACAAAGAGGTGCAAGATTTGCTATATCCCGTAGCCTAGAAAATAGGAAAAAAGAAAATTGAATTAGATTCCAGGTATTCATGTGAGTGAGACAATCAACACCAACAATCACTACATTATGTTTTCAAGGTTTTGTATATTATAATTTTGTGACGTACTGAGGAGTGGTGTGTTGAGCATTGGAGCCTCGATTATGGATTTGAAATGAACGAAAATGTTTGAAGATCCTTCAGAAGTTGTGGGGCAATCTTTTTGAGCAGTTTAGAGCAATTTTTGTGCTTTTCAGAGGATTCCAGAGAATCGCAGAAGTTTTTAATTACTCCGAAATACGTAAAAATGTGTGTAGATCCCGAAAATCATAATGAAAATGCTCTAAAATTGCTCTAAAACCCCGAAAAATGGCTCCGAAATTAGCAAAAATCACGCTATTGGTCTCCGGGAGCCGTGACCGAGTTTTCCAAAAAAGGGGCGGAGTCAGCCAATGAGCGTCATTGAAACTAACGATGCGAGTGCTGTGATTGGCTGTCGGCAAATGAAAATGGCGCTGATTGGCTGACTCCGCCCTTTTTTTTGGGAAACTCGGCCACGGCCCCCTGAGATTGTTTGCGTGATTTTTGCTCAGTTCGGAGCCATTTTTCGGGGTTTTCGAGCATTATCATAATGATTTTTGGGATCTACACACATTTTTACGTATTTTAAAGCAATAAAAAATTTTGACCGGAATCCTCCTTTAATGTTCCTTCTGAATCCTCCACGGCATATTCATGGCTCTTCTGAATCCTCTACGATGTCTTCCTGTTTCTTCTGAATCCTTCCAGATTTTTTCGCGTAGTCACACGTGCTTCAGAATGTCTCTTAAATACTTCTGAACCCTTCCGAAGCCTTGAAGATCCTTCAAATTTCCTAGGCAAAAACTCAATGACCAATCAAAATTTACGACTTTCACATGAATATCATACCTAAAACAACAAACCTTCTTGATCACCCTAAACTTTGATATTTCATCTCTTCTCCTTATTATCTCTCGAAAAATCTATCTTCTTTTTTTCCGATTTGCAACCAAGTTCCAATCAATCTTTTTTACGCGCGGAACCCCAAACATATCACACTTCGAAGAACTGTCTCTTATGAATCTTCTGAATGAGGATTCTCAGAAATGAGAAGACAAGAAAATAGAAAACGAACGATGACGAAACAACCGGTTTTTTCTTGTATGGCGGACACTGATATCCCCCTTATCCTTCTCACTGGAGAATAGGATAATTTTCCCTCTAAAAGATTTCATCATTTTTTGAATTTTTCTGTAATGGTACTTGAAAGTATTGGACTTCGAAGCTTCTGAAGATTTTTATGATTGGTTATTTTCTAGAAAAGTCAAAGGAGCTTAGAAATTATTTTGAAAAATTAGGAATCTCTAAACTTTTGAAGTTTGGAGTGTAGCAGTATTTCCGAATCTCAGAACTTCAAGTTTTTCAGTAACCAAAAATTTCAGAAAAATCTCTAAATCAAGCAAAACTCTCCACATTTTTCGCGTTTTCATCATTTTTCCCAGTTTCAATCCATTATCTTCTTCAATCTCTATCTACCTTTGATTTCTTTGATCCATCGCAAATCTTCTTCCTCCCATTGTGTTTTGGCTTTGCTTGCTCAAGGTGTGGTGTCTAGAGATGCGTCTAGAGAGTAAGAAAAAAGGAAAATCGGAACACTTTTCCTTGCTCATTTTTGTTCTTTTTACTGTAGTGAAGAGCTCAAAAAGCACAAGAACTAGGCCTATTGAAGTAGTCTTTAATCTACAGTAATGGTCATAGTGATATTCGTTTTCGTCACTTTTAGTTGAAAATCGTCAACTTTGGGTAGCTGAAAAAATAATTCAAAATTGCTTTTTCCGTTTGAAAATTTAGAGTATATTAATCAAACCTTGAACAACTTTTTTGTACAAGTCCGCTCCGCAAATATATGACCCGTAGAAAACAAATGCTCAAAGTTTTCGAGAAATCTGAAATCAAGCAAAATTTGGTATCGCCGTAGGTTTCTGTGCGTAACTTTTTTGATTGAAGAGATACAAAAAAGTTGTCAACTACAAAATTAAAGTTCAAGGTTTGATTCATATACCCTCAAATTTTCCAACAGAAATGACTACTTTGAATACGTTTGTCAGCCACTCAAAGTTGGCAATTTTCAACTGAAGATGACGAAAATGAATATCATTATGGCCCGTACTGTAACATGTTGCTCATCGAAGGCAATAATTTTGATATTTAATTACTCGAGAAAAAGGGAAATTTTGTAAATTATCAATTAAGGTTTGGGATCTTCAATGTTTTAGGCACAAAATTATGAAACCATTGCACACGAACCCAGTCTCTAGGCAATGATAAAACCAACTTTTTTTGGAATAGCCTGATTTTCAACAAAATTTGACACATTTTGAGCATATTCCTGGACATTTTGAGCATATTCTTGGACTCTGAAAATTCAAGTTCCACTTGTCTAGTTTCACCGTCTCCAAATACCTCCCCCCCCCCCCCCCCCGTAAAAAGCCATAAAAACGGTGTGGTATGTGTTATGAAATCACGGTCATCGGAGAAAAAGAAGAGTGAGGTGTCTGTGTGTTCTAGCTTCCGCAATCAAGTAGAGTAGAAGTGCGTTGATTGATAATGCGCTTTGCAAAATTGACAGTTTTTTCCACCTTTTTCACTCGGGTTTCTTAGATCATCAAGATGATAACAACACACACTTTTTGCTTGCTATTCTCGGAAAAACCATTTCGAATTTGGTTTTTTGTCATTCGGAGTCTTGGAGTTTGGATTTGGGATTCCAAGGTTTTCTAGATTTGGATTTTGTGATAACTTGGAGTAGTCAGATTTTGTGATTCTGAAGTTATACAGTACCGGACAAAAAGCTATGAACTTTTGGTGTTTTCAGTTGAAAAAACGTTAACTTTAGGGGTCTAGAAAAGGATGTTAAACTTGATTGTTTGATTTGAAACTTTTTGGGTGTATACATCAACTCTAGAACTCTATATTTGTAGTTGGCAACTTTTTTGTACGGCCTCTTCTAAAGATGTTGTGTCCCTTTAAAGTGGGGCGATGCCAAATTTTCGTATTTTTAGTAAAATTTTCACCGATTTCAGTGTCTTCTGCATTTTACGAGCCATATCATTTTTAGAATAGTTCGCACAAAAAAAGTTACCAACTACAAAAATAGAGCTCTAGAGTTGTTGTATACACTCAAAAAATTTCAAATCAAACAATCAAGTTTAACATCCTTTCGCAGACCCCCAAGTTGACGTTTTTCAACTGAAAACACCAAAAGTTCATAGCTTTTTGTCGGGTACTGTATACAGTACCGGCCAAAAGGTTGTCAACTTTGCTCATTTTCAGTGCAAAATGGTCAACTTTGAGGGTCTGAAAAATAGGTTTCTTGCTGTTCAATTTTTTTGAAATGTTGTGAATACAGAGATAAACTCTAGAGCTCCATTTTCATAGTTGACAACTATTTCTCATGACCGTTCTCAAGAGAGTTATGTATTGTGAAAGGGAACAACCCGAAATTTCTTCCAAATTCAGTGTTAATTTCGAGAAAAGTGAGACAGATTTTTTCAACGCGATCTATCTATTGAGAAAGTGGTTGTGGAGAAAAGTTGTCAATTGCAAATATGGAGTTCTAGAGTTGATCTCTATACTCACAAAATTTTTAAAAAATTGAAGAGCGGGAAACCTATTTTTCAGATCCCTCAAGTTGACCATTTTGCACTGAAAATGTGCAAAGTTGACAACCTTTTGGCCGGTACTGTATCGTCGTTCTGGGATTTCACGGTTAAACAGGTAATTTATTCTAGGGTGGCAAAATAGGCGATTTTCGGCCGCCTTCGCCGTGAAAATCCAAGGTCAAGGCGACCTTCGCCTTTCCAACTCAAGGCGAAGGCCGCCTTCGCCTTGAATTTCAAAGGTCAAGGCGGCCTTCGCCTTGAATTTTTCAAAAAATCAATGGAAATTGCCACGTTGCAATGAAAATTCCAACATAAAAACAACAAAACAAGGTTTTCAAAACCTTGATTTTGCAAAATCAAGGTTTTCAAAACCTTGAAGAAAAATTTTCAAGGTTTTTAAAACCTTGAACGTGAAAATCAAGGCGCCTTGACAAGGCGAAGGCGGCCTCCGACCAGCCTAATTTATTCCAAAAATTCAAAAAAAAAAAACTTCCAAATCTTTCAATTTTTCAAACCCTTTCTGACTCATTTTTCCGCTTCAAATGTTTCGAAAACTGTGTTGCTTTTAACATTTTCGAACTGTTCTCCATATCTTCATCTTTTTTTTCCGTTTACCTATTTGTCTGTCCTCTTTGTCAAGTACCGCTATGTATGAAAATAGAGGAGAAGAAAAGAAAACTGTTAGTGACAGACAGTCGAAAAACATTCAGACTTTCTCTGTTCGTTTTGAGAGGAGCTCTCTTCACTTTTTCGATTGGTTCTTTTTTGTCATTGATATCAAAATAGTCACTGACTTTTTTACCACCACACCCAGCTGTGATTTTGTGTTATCACCTGGTGTCACTAAAATTGAATTGAGTTTTGTTGCAGAATTTTGGTCATTTTTGGAATTATAGAGTTAGAAGAACATTTGCAGAAATTTGAAAAATGATTAGTTGATTCTAAAATTTTTTTCTAACAAACATTTTTGCTTAAAAATTCTGCTGAAAAGCTAAACATAATCATACGAAAATGCAGCGAATTTTGAATGATTTTGAACATTTTTAGCAAATTTGGGGTTTTTGACTTTAGAATCCAAATATTCCGGATGGCAAATGTCCAGGACCTCATACATATTTATTTTGACCTCATTTTTCTCGGTTTTTTTTCTGGAATTCCAAAAATGTGGACACTATTTTTGTCAATTTCAGCAAAACCAATTACTCATACAACCCAAAAGTATACATATGTACTTACTTTTTCTTCCTTCTTCAAAACCCCATATTTCTCGCTTTCTCCTCTCCTTCTCTTTTCATTTCTCATTTGTCCTTTTTCCACAAATAAGCCTTCTTCTTCTTCTTCTTTTTTAGTAGTAGAGACCCTCGTTCGCTATTTATGAGTGTCTGGGGTCTCTTGATGTTTCCGAGGTGTTTTTCAACTTGAACACATAGTGAGACACTCTTTTCAAAGCGAGACTAGAGAGAAGAGAGACCAACTTGAACACCTGCTGATGTTGTTTTTTTGCTTTTGTTCTGGAACTTTTTTCTTATTTTCTTTGCTTTTCTCAAGAGGAGATTTGTTGAGACATGAGACTTTCTCAAGGCTCACGAGGTAACCTGATTGACTTGGATTTTATTGGATTTTCCCATATTTCTTTCATTTCCAAAGTTAGGTTGTTGAATCATTCCTATTATTGAAGTTCGTATAAAAATTAGAATTAAGAATTGCACAAGTTTGAGCTCTAAATATGCGAAATTTGAGAAAAATCTGTGTAGTACCGTCAAAAGTTCTTCAATTATTCCCTCACCAATTCAACCAAAAATACCTAATTTTTCAGACCGAACAATTGAAATTCAACCTAAACGATTGAAGCGAAATTCTCGATTTTCTGAATTCAACATGTCTACCCATTCTCTGAATACATCGATATATTTATTTCCAGTATGCGAGATCACGGTAAGTCAAAATTTTTACATGACTTTTTTTCAAAACCTATCTGAAAATGTCCAAGTTTATCACACAAAATGGTGTTGTATTGGCTTGTATTTTCAAATTGATGTCCCATTTCGGTGAACGTCCTGAAGCTTCTAAAACTTGCCGAAATCAGTTTCCATTTCTCTTCAACTTTTGTTTTCTAACATTTCTAGCTTGCTATATTATTAATTCGAAAGAACACCCATTGTCTCATCCCAAAAGATAAATACAGATTCAGAAACCGTATTAATGATTATATGCGCATCATCTTTCTTTCTTGTCTAAAGAATAAGAGAAATAAGAAATTAGAGAGAATTGGAAACCAATTCAAGCGGAGGATAAACGGAGGGGCAAGAACATGAATAAAGGAGGGAAAAACCATTTCGTTTCATTATGTAATTTAATGTTGGTCTCTCTTGTAGAATATATTCTTTTAATGTTTATGTCTTGTTTTCTCTGTCATGGCGATGAGAGGGAAAAATGTTCAAAGATTTGTGTTCTGTGGACTTTGTGGAATAGAGATTTGAGATGTCAGAATTCTATAAACCATTGGCGATAATTTTTGGTTCAAGATGGGCGTCTCAGAACCTCAGAACCCAGAAACCGCAAGAGTCTGAACACGGCGGTATGAAAATGTGCTCCAATGAGACGCAAAACCTAAAAACATTTTTGAGCCGTGATTCGGGTATGGTTTTCTCAATCTTTTTTTGATTTTGAATACTTGTTACGGGCCGGGCCCGGTTTTTTGCGGTCAAATTTTTTGAAATTTTCAAAGTATCGATTTTTGATTTTTGAGCAAAAAAATCGAAATTTTCAAAAAAATTTTCTTCGAATTTTTGTAATCGGGCCGACCGGGCCGAGCCGGGCAGGCAAATCACAAGTATGGAAAATATATTTTCTAATCTGAAACATCCAAAAAATTTCAAGAATTTGAATAGTAAGCCGTCAAAGTTAGGCGACTTTCAAAAAATCAGCAGAGCGCGTTTACATACCGCCGCTTCAAAACCGCCGTGAGTACTTTTGATTCCAGGGTTCTCAGGATTTAAAATTTTCCATATCTCGGGTTTTTAGTATCTCAGGGTTGCACGTTTTAGATTCTCGGTATCTAAAAATTTCAGAAACACAACTTCAGAACTCATCAGAATTCCATTAAAAGAATTTAAGAAACTGTTGATCTAGAATCTCGAATCTGAAGTTTGAAACTTTGCATTCTTGAAATTCCAAAACTTCGTTATTTTTTTCAACTACAGTAGTCCCATTTATCGTATACATATATGTTCCCCCTTCTCTACAGTCCATTACCGATTACCATTAGAACTTTTTCTTCATACCCATTTTCATTTTTCACCACTCAAACCCGATTAGTCTCCATCTGTATTCATTCCTACCCATTTGCAAATTGACTGTTTCAAACCGAAAAGACACTTTTTTCCTTCTTCTACCCAACTAGTTTTCAGTTTAAATCTCCCTCCCCCCAATTTCATAGGCGCCTGTTTCAAATGGAACAGTTCTCATTTTGTTTGTGTTGTTTCAATCAGACAGATGATTTATGTAGTTCCTGTTTATATAGGTACTTGTAGTTGAGGAAAGGTTATGAAAACATTGGAGTTTTTGAATCAGATTAGATTTTGTGGAGATAGGGTCTAGGGTTAGTGTTTGAAAAAAGGTAAGAAATTTGAAGGTGGTCCAATCTCAAATTCAAATTCTTATAATTTATTTGAAATCATTTCCATCCCTGAGATCCGTAACTGATAAAATTTGAAGTCTTTGGTTTTTTCATCGGAAACTTTTTAATTTCTAGAAACTTGGAAGCCAAAAATCTGAGGGTCAGACGTCTTCTAATCCCTTCTGACTCAGTTTCCATGTTTGAATTTCTCATGATTCTCTACCATTTTTCAATCTGTTTCAATCCTGCAAGCGCTACCCGTTCAGGCAAAACGGTCAAAGATTCTCACTTTCCTTCTCCCATCAACTTATCTATTCGTGCATTGGAGCACATTTCTGTCTCCGATTAAGATCAACACCATCAATTTTTCCCAATATTCTTCCCTTCGTTTTCTCTTCTCTCACCCAATCTCCTACTCTTTCTTCTTCTTCTTCCACTCTTCCGTTCAAACCGTGACAAAACAATATCACCCCCGTAGTGGTGGAAGAGAGGGAAGAGTCATGAGTGATGGAATTTGCATAAGAAATGTCTCTTCCATTCCTTTCTTCTTCTCCATATACCATTCTTCAGTTCCCCGTTTTCCGTTTTTCGACAGATTTCTGGTGGTTTTCATCTTTCGACATGCGTGTGAGTGTTTGTGTGTGCATAGGGTAGCTATAGGTTACATCAAAACAGAAAAGGGAAACTTGAATTTTTTTGGTTTTTGGCGCCCTTTTTTTGGAAGGAAGATTCGTCATGATTTTGAGACTATTCGACCTCAAATCTGGTCTAAAACTTTCATAAGTTGGATGGCTTTCTGAAAAAGTTAGGTTTCCGATGCACCAGTTTTTCTCATCTTTCAAACTTTGAATTTTTCGAAACCACAGAAAAGTGTCTCAAGTATGAGTTACTGTCTAAACTAGATTCTGAACTTGAGATCGGTGATCCATTCCCAAATGACTCTCTTATTCATTCTTCTATCAAAACTCAATTCAACATTTTCCCAACCCAATCCCATTAGAAAACAAAGAGCCCCCTATCGTCATCTCCTATCCATATGGTCACTTCTTTCTTCTTCTCCTCTATTTTCACCTCATATTTCATTGGGGGTTCCCTCCTTCCTTTCCTACATTTCCTCAATTCCATTGCCCTCCGCCGTGCCGTGTATCTTTCAATTCGATTAGCCAGATGTTGTGTGTGTCCTCTCTTCCAACCCCAAAAACTCTTCTTTGTGCTCCCCCACCCCAAGAAGATGCTCACAGAATGATACACAACACATTTTGTGCTCTTTTTTTAACAGAAGAAGCGAAAAAAGTTTGTCTTTCCCATTCCATTCCAATTCGATTTCCTCCATTTCCATTTCTTTGGGCGGGCTAGATTGTTTCTTTTTTACGAATCACACCAGATACACCAAAAGTTTCGTTTTTTGTAAACAACTTGTGATGGGAGGGAAAACTTTTGACCATCGGGTTCAGGATTCTGAAGCACAGTTGAGAATTTTGAAGCATTCCGAAGTACTCAAGCATTGTTGTTCAGAATTTAAGGTTCTTCACAATCGGAATATCCGGATTCCGCAACATTTTTTTGAATACATAAAATTATTTAGAATGTCAGCAGCTCAGACCCTTGGGGTCTCAAAATCTACTCTGACTAGCGATATTCCCCAAAGGGAAACGCGTTCCATCGCCAACTTGGCTGAAATTTGAATTTTCAGCTTTTCCGCCGTTTGGAAAACAGCGAAACATGTTTCGGTGGGTTCGTGAACACCTCGTGGACAACTCGGGCAGCAGTCGAATTGTCCACGAAGAGTCCACGCACCCACCAAAACATGTTTCGCTGTTTTCAAAACGGCGGGGAAGCTGCAATTTCAAATTTCAGTCAAGTTGACAATGGAGCGCGTTTCCCCTTGGAGAATATCGCTTATAGTGTCATCAAACATGTGTTTTTTCCAAAATGCGGACATCCGGACATACAGACATCTTCAACATCCCTTCTTTTCTCTTGACATCTCCATCTCCAGTTGGAGCTATTCTTAGCTCCTCCACTTCCATTCTCCTTACATCATGCCTCCTCTCCTCCCTCTTCTTGATACCACCCCTCGATATCTTCACCGTCTGGTGACCCGAAATCCATCATCTTCAATTACTATAATTAATTAGCTTCTTCTATTCTTCTCCTATCTCTTCTAATTCTTCTCGACTCCTCTCCCAATTTCGGCTTTTCTTCCAAGTCCCCCCCCCCCCCTTGTTCTTCTTTCTGGTCATTTTGACCCTTTATTTTTCATAGTTTTTCACAATTCCAAAACACAGTCTATCTATCTTCTTTTATCTTTTTAATTTCCTTACAATAACTTTTCGCGCGCGCGCTACAAAAATTGCATCCAATTTGATAAGACCCTATTTATCAAAACCCCTTATCTTTTTCCTTGACACCTTCAATCGGAAACCGAACAAAAAATTTTGGACACAAAAAGGAGACCGAATGACCTCTAGTAATTCTTCATCTCCATCGTTTTCTAAAAATAAGGGGAATCGGGAAAATGAGACGAAAAAAATTGGGGGAGTATAAAGGTGGAGGTGGTTCCCAGTATAGCCACAGGGGGTCCATATTGGTGTCATCTCATTTATCTTCGTTTGGAGGAATGGTATTTTTTGTTATTGGTTTGCTAGGGGTTCTGGCGCGAAGTTTGAAAGTTTTGATTAGGTTTTTGGTTTAGGCTTGTGGACACTGTGTTTTCTGAGTTTTCAATTATGTGTGAGTAGTGAAACTTCTTCTTTTTTGAGGACTTTGCAAATTGATGTTCTGGAATCTTGCAAGTCACAATTTTCGAATTTTCTCAATTTATTATATCAAAAATATGATAATCTTGATGTTTCTACGATGGAGATTGGGGGAGTTTTTGACAGAGATTTGAGTATAAGGCTGTTTGGAAAGTCAGATTTTGTATTATGAGAAAACTCAAAAGCACGGAATCTGGATAAATTGGAGTCTCAGTATCCTAGACTCTAAAAACTGCTTCTAAATTCTGAATCGCAAGAGCTAGATATATCAAAAAACTCAAAACTCTTCCTATCTCAGAATCCACAAATTAATTTTAAAAATCGAAGAGTCTGCGATCCCATAGATCCTTGAAATCTCAAAATCAGAAAATCAAATCAGAACCCTACTGTCTCAAAATTCCAAGTATGAACTGTTGGCGGTCCAAGAATTTTTGATTCCGAAATTTCAATTTCTCGGAATCTCAAAAATTCTAGGACCACCACCCCTAGTATCCTCAAAACCACCAGTTTCATATCCCAGACAGTTCCCAATTTTTCCGAAAATCCCAAAAATCAACTTTCTTCCACCCTCACTTTTCCCAAAATCCATCCCATCACTGCTCCTATTCTCAATCCCATCCATCATTCTGCCAGTTTCCCTCTTGGATCATCTTTTTTCTCCTCACCACCACCACCAATTCGTATCATCATTTTCTTCTTCATGATGATCAAGATCATCATAATATCACCCACAAAACAGAGCCCCCCCCCCCTCCCTTCTCTTCCAACAACCAACTACCAGTGCTCCTTTCATTCGTCTTCTTGTCAATCTCTTTTTCCAATCATTACACACTACATGACTCTAGAACAAAATCTGCTCCATGTCATCATGTAGGAGAGCCAGTGCAAGAGGAGAGCCAGTGCTCTTCTTCTTATTCTAGCTGATTTCATCATATAGATATCTTTTCATCTTCAGCAAATTCTTCCACCCTCTTCCCTTCCAATCACCACTCATTAGTATTTTAGCAGAGAGCATGAAGTGGCTCCGTTATTATGATGTATAGCCTAGTCAAGAGAAGAGAACATGAACTTTTATGAGATTTTTTATGGAAAACTTGGTTTTATTGGTCTCCAATTTTTGAGTAAAGTATGTTTTAGTGAAAGGAGCAAAGATTACTCCTGATAGTTTTCAAGAGTAAGTAACAAGATTTAAGGTTCAAATTTGTAGGATCAAATTTTAAGTGAGCGAGAAAACTTTTATCTCTAACGATCCTCCGGACTTAAGCTGAGCAAATATCCCAGCTAGGTAGGCTTGTATGCTTCATTTAGGCCAGCAGCTTAGGCTAAGGTTCTCAAAGTAGCTCTTTCTTAAGGTTAAGTCATCTAGACGGACTTATTAGCGATCCCCAAGGGGAAACGCGCTCCATCGCATACTTGGCTGAAATTTGAATTCTTTGCTTTCCCGCCGTTTTGAAACAGCTAAACATGTTTTGGTGGGTGCCTGGACTCCTCCTGGGAAATTCGACTGCTGTCCGAATTGTCCAAGAGGAGTCCACGCACCCACCAAAACATGTTTCACTGTTTCAAAACGGCGGGAAAGCAAAGAATTCAAATTTCAGCCAAGTATGCGATGGAGCGCGTTTCCCCTTGGGGAATATCGCTAATATGTAGGTCAAGAAGACCAGCTTTCAAGTTAATAATCGAGGTTCCAGTTGGCAAGCTAGGATCAGGTCTATGGTCTCTGGCTTATAATTACTGTCAATACTCAATTAAGTTTTTTTTCAAATTCTCCTCTTCAAAATTCAAATTCCCCCCAAATTACAGTGTGTCCCCCCCCCTCCTATTTTCCTTTTCCAAAAGTGCAAACCCATCGTCAAATCAATCTCCCATGCACATAAATTTTATCACCTTCTCCGTTTTTTTTTGTTGTTCTAAAAAAGCACACCCAATCCCACATAATATTACCTCTTCTCTCTATTCTATACTATTGGGGGCTCCCAATTCTCAATAATATGAGAGTGAGGAGAGAGCGGTCACAGCAAAGTGACCACCACCCTCACCTTCTTTTCTCTATCTTCTTTTTTATCTTTCTCGGGGCTGATCATTTTCTTTTGTTCATATCGGATTTCACTTTTTCTCAATCACTACTCTGGAGCTTCGAAGGTGAGAAGCTTGGGTAGAACGGAATTTAGGAGACTTGGGGCTCCGTTATATTTGATTTTTAACGAAATGAGCACAATTTTTGAGTATTTATGGGCCAATCTGGGTCAAATCTGGGAATTTTAAAACCTTCAACACCCAGAATCTCAGAAGAAGTCTCACAAGGGAGGTTACTTGAGCTGTCGAGTTGAACTTTTTCTAGGAATCGTACCATAGACTATATTGACCGTGAGGATTCAGAATCTGCAATAAAAATTAACAAAATGTTCACGTAACTCGAGTTATCAGCCATCAAAGTCTCAGCCAGTACTAATTTTGCTGATTTTTGAAAACTCACATCTTAGCTCCCTGGCACTTTCAGAAGATCTAGTTCTTTGTGTTAAGCTCAGAATGATACTTGCAATCAAATAATATAAATACCGTATTTACTCTAATAGTGGGGCACCTCTTATTGAAGGGCACCTCCAATATAAGGGCATCTGAATGGAGAGATTGAAAAATAAAAGGACACCTCTATTTGAAGGGCACCCCTAATTTAAGGGCACCCATTAAATATGTTTCGGCTGAACATTTTGCAAAAATCCGAAAAATAGTGATGGTTTTATGTAAAAGTAGTGCGTTTACTACTAGTACAGTAAACTTTTCCTTTGATTTTTCACTATTTTCTATTATTTTTAGTAGATTGGTCGTAAATCAGATATTGTCATCAATAGGTTGAGTAATAAAAGGGCACCTCTATTTGAAGGGCACCTCTAATATAAGGGCATCCAGAAAAGTAGGTTGAACAATAGAAGGGCATGCCCCACTATTAGAGTAAATACGGTAACTGAACACTGTCCAATTGGAACATGTAAAGATCGCAACTCTCCTATTTTTAGTCTAAACTAGTTTTTGAAACCTTTGCTATCTGATTGCAAGCATCATTTTGAGCTCAACACAAAAAACTAGGCCTTCTAAAAGTGCTTGGGAGCTAAGATATGAGTTGTCAAAAATCAGCAAAATTAGTACTGGCTAAGACTTTGATGGCTGATAACTCGAGTAACGTGAACATTTTGCCAATTTTTATTGCATAATCTGAATCCTCACGGTCAATATAGTCCATGGTCCTATTCCTAGAAAAAGTTCAACTCGACACCTTAAGTAAGCCCCTTGTCAGAAGAGCCTATCCTCCTCCCTCATTTTATCTCTTTTTCTCCAATGTTACAACATTCATATTTTTATTCATCCCTCTCCAGCCGTGTTCTTCTGTTTCTTTCGGCCATTCAGTCAATCTACCCGAGAGGTTTTGGTTACTCATACCTTTTCCCTTTGACTCCCTCCCTTCCCTCCTGTTGCACTATGTAGTTCACACCTGTCCTCCTCTATCCATCCGTTTTGTTTCTCCTCTACTACAACAAATTTTTGCATTCTCCATCTCTCGAGGTCATTTACCAGAAGGAGTCATTTTTCAAAAAATCTGTTGTCTTCCTCCAAGATTTGAATCTCGAGGTGGAGGAGGTTTTGGCGGGTCTTTTTTGGGTATCGAGATTTGAATCTTGCGGTTGTTTTTTGCTTTGAAATTTACCGACTTGTTGGTAGAACATTTAAGATTGATAAATTTTAAAAAATAGTAGAGGTTTAGATGATTTTCGAAATTCAGACTGATCTTCAGATCGATGCAAAAGGTCCAGGATACTCTAATCTGCGCCTACTGTCAAACTTTTTTTCAAGCCTAATCCTATCCTATTCTTAGCCCCCCTCCAAACCAATTAGACCAAAAAAACTTTGAGAGCAAATATAATTTCTGACCTTCTCTTTTCACTTTCGCCGACCCCCTCAACAGCAGTTAGCACCCCCCAGCAATCAGTTGTAAAATAAAAGTACAACACACACTTTTTCTGTGTCTCTATTTACCCACTACTACCTACCACAAAGTGTCCCCCTTCATCTGCTCATTTTCTCTTTATGAATGCTCATCTCATCAGAAAGAAGAAAGGGACACTTTTTTGTTTGTACCCAAACAGATGAAGGAGGATTAAGTGGACTTACCAGAGGACAGAAAGGGAACAAGTAGTAGGTTAGCATATGTATTTTGCTGGTAGAAGAAGTTACAAGTTGCGATGGTTTGGCGGGAAATTTGAATTTTTGAAAAGGGCTAGTTACGCTTAATTTAGAACTTTCCTGTCCCACCTAGAAAGGTTAGACCGATTAGAAGTTTGTTGCAAAACGAAAACTCTTGAAATCACGCCTATTTTTGTTTTTATAATAAAGTTCAGTTTTCTCATGGTCGAAAACTTTTGAGTCTTCTGAATCTTCTAAATCCTCCGAATCCTCTGCATTTTCTGTATTTTCTTTCTAGATCCGCTATAAAACTTTCGATCCTCGGAACTACAGTTCCGCTCAAAAGGTTGTATACTTTCGACATTTTTAGTAGCAAAACGTCCACTTTGGGGGTTTGGGAGAGGGGTTCAAATTTGTCCGTTTGAGATTAAATTTTGTGGGTTCATGCATCAATTCTAGATCTTCAATTTTGTAGTTGACAACTTTTTTGTACAACGTCTTCTGAAGATGAAGGGTCTTTTTGAAAAATTGAATACCCTAAAAATCATGAAAATTGCACTGAAAACGAGGACATTTAGCACCGTTACACTTTCACAAGACACATCATCTTCAGAAGACGTTGTACAAAAAAGTTGCCAATTACAAAATTGGAGATCTAGAATTGATGCATAAACTCACAAAATTTCAGCTCAAACGGGCAAATTTGAACCCCTCTCCCAAACCCCCAAAGTGGACGTTTTTCCACTAAAAATGCCGAAAGTTTACAACCTTTTACTGTAGCTCTGGTCCTTCTGAAGAAGCCATCCGACTTTCAAAAGCCTAACTTAAATTTAATTAATTTCCATTTTTCTGACTTCGATCCAAGATATCTTATTTTTTCGAAAACGCTCTGAATCATCTACAAGTGCTCCTAACCTCTTGCATCGTCATATCTCACCTTTCCCACATACGCTAGGCTCCGCCCCTTTAATTTACCGTAACCCATCCTTATCAGATCCTAATCTCCCCTCTTATTCATTATCACATGAAATTAACATCACTCCGAATCTCAACCTATTCCACTCAGATTCTTCCGATTTTTCGCCATCATATGTTTCTAAGTCCTTCTCTACTTACTCGCCCCATTCGTCTCGTCGTCAAGTTTTTATATGAATCTCTTCTTCTGAATACGGATAGAATAGAAGGGGACACGACAAAAAATTAGCGTAATTCTGAGATTCGGACAGATGTGACTATTGCCCAACCCTTTCCATACTACCTGGTGTTTCTCTCCTCAAGTGTAAATCGAGATCATTATCGGTTCTGCGATTTATATCGAATTCGAATCTTACCAAGATAGTTTTGCATTTGGAACGCGAGGGGAGGATTAATCATTTTTTATTTGATGTTTGTTATTTTGCGAATCTCAAAAATCTTACTGGGTTTCGGTTCAGGCTTTGAGCACTGTTAGTGCTCGAAAAAATTTTCCATCTCAGAATTTCTGATCCGTCCAAATCTTAGAACCTGAGCCCCTAAATCGCAAAACCTAAAGATTTTCCTCCTTCAAATTTTTGTTTACCCTCTGTTCCTTCCTCCTCCTTTATTTCTTCTCGACCTGTCAAAAAACTTTGCAGAAACTGTGAGATGAATAAATAAAAAATCTTCAAGACGAACACCCGTTAACCTACAAAAATCCCCCATATCTAGTTTTCTTATTCATCCCGGTCTCCCCTAGAAAACTACTAATTTTTATTCCTCTGTCCCTAATTTTTCTTATCTCCATTCTTGAATGTCGGCAACATGAAAGAACTCTCCTCACCTACGGAAACTTTTATGACCCTCGTTTTTCTCACCCCTAATTACGCACACAGCATTTCTGTTTCCTGTTCCAATTTGATAGTACAAAAAGGTGTCATTTTCTCACTCTTTTTTGAAGATTATTTGTAATTTTAGGTGATCTTGGAAGTCAAATATTTGAATGGCAGTTGATGGCCAAGAAATAAAAATTCTAGGCTTCTAGTCCGCAAAAGTTGAGGTATCAAACTTGGCTTGGTAGCCTAAAAACTTTTATTTTTAAATTCTAGGCCACTTCTCTCAGAACTACTTCAATTCTTATAAAGCTCACCAAATTGTTATGTCTCAATGTAATATCAGCCTTTTTTCAGATAAAAATGTCGACAAATGAACGGCTATCAATACGAATAGACAGAGGCCAAAAGCCGTCTGTCAATTTCAACAGCTCCACACAATTTGTACAGGTAAGGACTTTTTAGAAACTTTGAAAATATGGAATTTCTAGACATTTTCTATTTCTTGGGGCAAAAATCACCCGAGAAAGTTCATAACTAATAAAGTTATGCTCATTCTTTTTCAGATCCATGTCCCACTGGACACCACCGTAAACCATCAACCAATCAGTCAAAATGTTGGAAATGGGTATATGGTCAAACTGCAACGAATGCAGCAACAGTACAAGATTTCTATGCAGCATAATGTAGGACAAACAGACACACAAAAATGTTTGATTTTCTAAATTTCAGCTCGAAAGGAAACCAGAATTCGTGGTTTTCGCATCGACATCGGTGCATGACAAGGAGATCAAGACTACTGTAAAAGAAGTGAACACAAAGCTTCCAGAGGTGAGAATTTGAACATTAAAAGAAAGACAAAATTATGCAAAAAAAATTCAGCTCACAATCGCCGGATCAAATCTGGAGGTCTCAGGAATCTTGAAAGGGCACAATTTGACTTTCGAGAGTACTGTTGGTGAGTTGAAAATGTTTAAAAAATATTTTTGAGAGCCTCGCGTTTTGCAACAAGTCATTTGAAAACTGAGACGTCTCGCAGCCAGGCCAAAAATTTTCAAAACTGGAACAGAATTTGAATTTGTGAAGTGTGCACTGGTTTTGAAACGTACGAGTTGCGAAACATCCCTGTTGCAAAACGTCTCTTTGTGGAAAGTCCTTTATAGTTAGTTAGAGATAGGATGAATAACTTTCCAGTTTCGAAACGTCTAGGTGCCCACGATCTTAGTTCCACAAAAGTTGCAAAGCGTACTAAATCCAGAATGACTAGTTGCAGAGTGTGATGGTTACCAGAATGAGTAGTTGCGAAATGTCCCAGTTCCTAACTGTCCTGGTTTCCAGATAGTTTGGCTGCTAAATGACTTTCTTCCAAGCATTCGGTAGCAAGTTTTCCTAGTTTCCAAATAGTGAATTTTCGAAATGTCCCACTTCCTAAATATCCGGTTGTGAAGTGTCTCATTTCAAAAGTTTCAGGTACAATGCACATCTATGCCAAAATCACTTGTACCGGCTCCCTGTCCGTCCATTCCCAGAACATTGTCATCTCCACAGAAGCCCTTTTAAGCACTGACGACTTCAAGGCAATCTGCAGAAAACTTCAGAATGATGGAAGGATCTTCCCGAAGGATGTGGAGAATTCTGAGAATCACAGACCAACGCCGGAGAGCCGAGAGTCCACTCCAGGGAAACTTATGAAAGTCGATTTCTCCTGCAACTTGGTCCACATCGGAGTTGATGGATCTGTGGGGGCCTTCAAGTCAGTTATGGCTCAAAATCTACAACTAACCATCGCAGGAGACTTGGCAAACTATGGAAAAATTTTGGCCAAAGAGGAGATTTTCCTAGAGATCCACGGAAACCAAATGAGCTTGTCTGATGGTAGCCTAGATAGTGCTGGAAGAGGATACAACGCTTTGAAGAAACTCCGAAAAGTTGCCGATCACAGTATCTCAACACCATCCTCATCTACAATGCACAACGCGATTCAGAGTCAGAATGCGTCGGTGGTGGCGAATATGATTGAGAAGGGAATTGATTTGAATGATACTTTTGAGAGGAGGAGATCGAAGAAAGTGACATTGAAGCAGTCGGCGATTCAAGAGTATAAGGAGGCTAGGGAGAAGTCGAAGATGAATTCGGTGCGGGAGAGGATCACATTGATTAATGCTTTGTTTGTGGCACATGAATGGAGGAGAGGGTGTATTCAAGCAAATGTTATTAAGGTTAGTCAAAGAAAGCATTAGGATTTGTGGCTAACTGTCGCCGTGTGTTGTTTGTCACAGGCTCTGGCAGGTCCGTGGTCGGGCGGTCGGGCGGTCGGGCGGTCGGGCGGTCGGGCGGTCGGGCGGTCGGGCGGTCGGGCGGTCGGGCGGTCGGGCGGTCGGGCGGTCGGCTGGTTGGCGGTCGACGGTCGGCGGTCGACTGGTCGGCGGTCGGCTGGTCGGCTGGTCGATCGATCGGTCGGTCGGTTGGATGGTCGGTCGCTTGGTCAGCCGGTCGCCTGGTCGGCCGGTCGCTTGGTCGGCCGGTAGCTTGGTCGGCCGGTCGCTTGGTCGGCGGTCGGCTGGTCGGCTGGTCGGCTGGTTGGCTGGTCGGCGGTCGGCTGGTCGGCGGTCGGCTGGTCGGTCGGTCGTCGGTCGGCGTTCGGCGATTCTCAAACTGAAATGGTTTTCCAAAGTCACAAACCGCTGTCACAGACCGTCGCCACCTATTGCTGATTAGCGCTATCTGCTTCTGATCGAAGCCTAAGCCTGTTGGTCTTAGCTAAAACTAGACTTCCAGCTACTCTTGACCCAAAATAGTAACTTCTTTCAGGCCAAAATCTCCCGCAACTGCGAAGACCTCGCTCAGTTCTCTGCCAAGAACCTCAAACTGAAAATTGGAGGCACTGCTACAGTGGAGAAGGACTCGATCTGGAGCAGTACTTGGGTGGAATTGGAGGCAAAACAACATGTATATTTCCATGGACAGACAAAGACAAGGACTATGATTCTTCACTCGGATGCCAATATCTATACTACAAATGAGGCGATTTTGGCGTTCGAGCTGTTTGTCAGAGTTGGATGTGTTAAGTGAGTTGATTACTCCAAGTTATGGGGTCATTTTAACACCTTCATAAGCCTTATCAGCGTACTAAATTTATTCAAAAAAACTTTCTAAATCTTCAGATTCTCTTGCGAAGGAATGTGGTGTGCCGGCGAATCACTCGTTATCGAAACCATAGGCTCAACATTCTTCAAAGAGGGCTCCTACCTGGAATCTGAAAAACTTGAGCTTGAATGCAAGTCAACCTGCGAAATAGACGGCACTTGGCAACTCACTTCCGCCTGGGTCCATGTGGCATCCATGGTTACAGTACTACAAAACAGCAAACTATTCATCGAGGAGTCAATGAGCATCTCGGCACTCTCCCTGCATTTCTCGGGCTTCTGTCATGTTACCGAAAAGTTGGACTTGGTGCTTCAAGACTCCGCCCACTTCTTTGGGAATTCGAGAATGGAGATTCATGTTTTCCGGTTGACTTGCAAGGGTTACTGTACTGTTGGAGGATCAATTGCAGTGACCGACTTGACTGTTTATGTGAGGAACGATTTGATCACGACTTGCACAGGAAAGATGATGGTAGTGGGGTGCGCGGATGTGATAACTGGATGCTTCCGGAATGATGCATTGTGGCAAGTGGAGAAAAACTTGAAGATGGTTACAGGTAAATGCAAACCTCCGATGACTAGCCAAAACTTCATTGGTTTTTTTCAGGATCCATCGAACAATCCGAGGATGGTACCCTCTATGTAAAGTACTCCATGAACCTTATTATCCACGAGGATTGTCCTGAAAACTTTGGAGGTCGTCTGGTTTCCTCTGAAATCCTTCTGAAATCCCTGAAAACTTGCATTTTCGATGGGTTGATTCGTTGCAATGAAATGCAAGTCTCCCTACCGTATGTCGAAGAGTCAGTAGTCACATTGAAAGGACAAGTTGATATTGTTGCTGGAAGCTTGACGGTTAATGGGAATCTGAAAACGATATCGGATGAGAATATCAGGGAGCCGGTACCAGCGGGACTGGTTTTAGGGTGCAATTTGACAGCAGCTGCGATTGTTGCACCATTTGCATCGGTTCATATTATGGAGACAGCAGTGGTTCGGTGAGTTTGAATATTAGCGATATTTTTAATCCTGCAACGCTCTTTAGTGAGACATCGTGTATTTTTCGTGGACAATTTCCGAAAACTACACGATGTGTCAAAACATAAAAAGACGGTGACATTGCTGGAAAATCAAGGTATCAGAATTTCAGCCATGTCAGCAATAGAGCGCGGTTTAACATTGAAAATAATCAGAATACCGGGAAATTTCGCCACTGGCCATTTCGCAACTACGAAATTTCGAAACTCACGTCGATTTTGCAACCGCGACAATTCGCAACCAAGAAATTCCGAAACTGAACGTTTCGCAACCAGTCTTTTCGCAACTCTATAAATTTGTCTAAGTTAATTAATTTTGTATGGTATTGTGGGTATTGTGAAAAATTGTGATTTTAACATGAACTTTCTACAAAAAATCCTGGAATTCGTGGTTTCGAAGTGAGGTGGTTGTGGATTGTCGTGATGGCGAAATGACCGGTAGAGAAATGTCGTAGCTGCGAAGTTTACACGAGTTGCCAAATGTCGTAGTTGCAAAAGGTTGCGAAATGTCTCGGTTCCCTAAAAAAAATTTTTATTTCATTTTTTCTTATTTCCAGCCTCAACGGAATAGAATCCTACAAAACCGAAGAATTCAACGTCTTGCTCAATTGTGGGGCCCTCTACACCGAGAAAGAAAGTGTGATCCTATCCATGGCTTCTGAAGAAAGTACAAAACCCCGCATCAAATGTGAAGCCGTCATCTGCGCCACCACATTTTACCATCGCGGTCAAATCAGATTCTCTGGATTGGAAGTCAACATTTTGGCACCTGTATTCGTCCATGAGGGAAGACTCACAAATGTGGAAAACAAGCAGAATCATGTGAAGAATCTGTTCATTCATATTGGAGAGTTGCTGGTGAATAATGGAATTCTAGCGTCAGATATTTTGGAGATAGTTGGAGATGGGATTCTGGAAAACACAAATCGGATCTATGCAGTGGAGTCGATGGATATAAAACTGAGGAATTTCAATAATGACGATGGTCTGATAGAGTCGAAGAATTCAATGAAGTTGTTGGCTGTTTCAAAGGAATGGACAAAACTTGGAGGGTCGATTAAAGCCAAGAAACCCGTTGACCTACTTGCAAACCGTCTCAACGTGGCCATCCGTAACGTTCAAAATCTCTCTATCGACAAGCGTCTTGTGTTCTCTGCCAAAACAGATCTTCTAATCTCCAGTGACGTCATCGATGAATCCAAGGAGCTCTCAGTGGGATGTGCCGCCCAGCAATCAGTAGGAATCGGCTGCAACATGCAACTGGATCGGTTGGAAATCTTGATTGGAAATGAGAAGGGAGATGGACCGACTACCTTCGCTGTTTATCAAAACTCGAGTATCATAGCTAATACTATTCTGGTCACTTCGAATAGTGAACATGTACAGGTCTTGTTTGATGGAGATGTGCAATGTAATCGCTTGAGATTCGCCGGGAATGTGAAAACGGTACCTTCGGAAAATTTGAATTTTTGAAAGTCTTAGTTTTTAAGGTCACCCTAGTGGGCTCCGGTAACTTGGAGACCACCTACATGATGCTCCCAGGTGCGACAATCTCTTTTGAAATGTACTCCATTGTCAGAATTGATGAGATGCAGTGTAGTTCTTTCGAAGTTTTGAATGAGAATATTCTGAGATTGGAGGCTTGTGAAGGAGAGGATACAACAACGATTGTGACGGAGGATATGAATATTGAAGGTTGGTACTTTTGCCTTTTTTCAACGAAAATTATCTTTCAAGGTAGAAATAAGCTTTTTAGGCCGAAAAAGGCTTTTCAAACAAACATGATCTTTCAAAGGCTATTAAGACTTTGTGTTTCAGTTATACTTTTTTTATGCAAATGTAAGTTTTTTAGGTCGAAAAAAGCTTTGAAGTCGAGTAAAGGATTATAAGCCAACATTGGGTCTTTCGGGCGAAAATCAAGTATTTCTATCAGAGTAAAGATTTTTGATCAAATATAACATTTTGGGCTAAAACGAGTCTTGTGGGTCAAAACAGCCTTGTGCGCCTAAAACAGCCTTGTTAGTCAAAAAAATTTCGTGGGCCAAAACAAGCCTTGTTTTTCTAACATTAGCTCGCTAGGACACCATATTCTTCTGAGGCCGAAGTTATCATATTTGGCCTAAAGAGCTATGAGGATTTCGAGGCCGAATGGGCGAACCCCGAGCAAATAAATGTCAACCAAAACCAAATTATATCACTTTTCAGGAACCCTCTTCCTTGAGAAAAAGCTCTTCATCAAGTCCCGAGAAGGCGTCGTTCGCCTAAACGGCAACATCCTTGGGTCCTCCCTCCAAAGTGAAATCGCTTGTGAATCTACGAAAATGGTAGTAAAAGGACAACTTGGCAACTTCAAGTACGTCGAATTGTTCGCTCGAGAGAGTATTTCCCTGCAAAACGAGAAGATTCGAAATGTCGAAAAGTTGTGTGTGGAATGTGGGGAGTTGAGCATTTATAATGCGGAAGTGGAGAGTTGCCGAATTCTGAGCTTCAACTGTGACTCGCTGACTGCTTCGGGGCATATCCAGGGTGAGTTTTTTAGATTTATAATTGAGATTTCCAAAGTTTTGAGACAATTCTCATTTTTACCACAAGCAAAAAATAATAACCCAACTCACATTTTCCAGGCGACCACTCCACAACCCTCACCATCCATTCCACCAACATCCACTCTAAACTAGACATGGAGAATCTCGGAAAACTCTCAATATTCTGCAAGCGCTCCACCACTCTCAAAGGAACCTGGACCCAGATTCAAGAAATCCACGTGGACTCCAAATGGATCAATATCTCCTGCCATGTAGATGCCTGTCGTTTGGTGAAGCTCACTGCATGGGCGGTGGCTAACACCGGTCCGATTCTGGCCGAGATGGTGCACGTCACTGCTCTAGGGGTCCTGATAAATACCTCAGGAATTCAAGCTGTTGAAGAATGTCAAGTTATTGCTACATTTATTTTATCCATGACTGCATTATCTATCATTTCCGGGGGATCCAAGATTTCCATGTACTCCTTGTGCCTTTGCACTCGGAACGATATATTTGAGTTGCTTGGAGTCAACTATCTCTGGCTGAAATTTGATCCGGAGACCATCAAGATCAGTGGAGCTCCACCAGTAGACTTCCAGAACTTCAAGACGTTTGCTACGCTGCTCAGGGATCGTTGGATGACATCGACTATGGATGCAGATGAGATTCTACTGGGACTCAAGTATATCAGTGACTTGCACGAGATAAAATGGAGTTTGGGGACTGATAATAAGGTGTATGAGGCGTTGGTGGAGATTGCGGAGAGGTTCGGAAACACCCCGATTTCATTGTTCAACTATGGAGAGTTGGTGAACACGGTGCAAGGCGCGAAGGCTATGGTGCAGGTGTTGCAGGTGAGAAAACTGGACACTTTGAAACCGGGCACTTTGAAATTAGTAATTTGAAAACAAAACTAGACATTTCGAAACCAGCCGTTTCAAAACTATGTAGACATTACATAACTGGGCATTTCAAAACCGGGTTTCTCATGACTAGATGTTTCGAAACAGAAATTTCACAACTGGGGTTTCAAAATCAGGTAATTCAAAGCTAGTAGCTAAAATCAAAAAAAAAAGCTAAAAGCTAAAATCAGGTAATTTCAAAGCTAATTCTATTTTGAAAACGGGAAACTTTGAAACCAGCATCTGGAAACCTAGCATTTCAGAGCCAAATATTTTATATCCGGATATAGACACTTCGAAACTAGACATTTTGTAACTAGACATTTCATAACTAGACATTTGGAAACTAAACATTTTATTACTGGTCATCTCAAACACCTTTTTGAAAATAGAGCACAGCATTTCTTAACTGGACACTTCAAAACCCGGCTTTCCATAACTGGTCGCTTTGAAACCAGGTATTTTGGAGCCTGGCATTCTATAAATGGACACTTCGAAACTAGACATTCCGTAACTACCCAGTCATTTCAAAATTACACATTTTGGAACTTTGTTTACCTATTTTCAACTCCATCATTTTTCCAGGATCCCACCAACAACACCAAGTCTGGCAAGAAACAGAAAAAGAAGTCAGATGGATCCTTGTACGAAGCATTGGTTCAGTTCAAGCATGGAAAGTACAGCAAAGAGAATAACGACTCCTCAGACACTGACATTGGATATGTCAGCAGAAGTTCCAGCGAAGATTTGAACACAAAGACAAGCAGGCCGAGGTGAGATTGAATCTTGAAGTTTTGGGATTCTTGAATCTAAAGACTTTTAGCGTCATAAACCTTGAAAATTTCAGATCGCCAACCCTCGAAATCGACGTCTCCTCCCACAGTTTCTTCGAATCCAGCCACCTTGAAGAGATCGAAGAGAAAGTGGGAAAAGTTGAGGAGGAACTAGAGAACGATTTGAAACTAGACCATATAGCATATGCTATAAGGGAAGAAGAAGAGTTGGCAGAGTTTGAAGAGCTGGAGGATGAGTTGGAGATGGCTGAAGAGGGAATTGTGCGAACGGATTTCATTGTTTGCCGCGATAAGAATATATATTTGGCAAAGTGAGTTTTTATTTTTGGAGGCCGAGGAACTTCCGAATCAGCAGTTACGTGTTGTTTCTAAGGATCCTTGAGGAGCCATATACAGTACCGGCCATAATGATATTCGTTATCGTCATTTCAGTTGGAAAAATGCCAACTTTGAGTGACTGAAAAACTAATTCAATGTAGTTATTTCTGTTTAAGAAGTGGAGGGTATATGAATCGAACCTAGAACTTTAATTTTGTAACTGACAACTTTTTTGTATCTCTTCAATCAAAAAAGCTACGCACAGAAACGTACGGCGATGCCAAATTTTGCTCAATTTCAGTACTAATTCTCGAAATTTTTGAGCACTTTTTTCGACGGGCCATATCTTGGCAAAGCGGACTTGTACAGAAAAGTTGTCAACTACAGAATAAAAGTTCAAGGGTAGATTAATACAGTCTCAAATTTTCAAACAGAAAAATCGATTTTGAATTACTTTTTCAGCTACCCGAATTGGACGATTTTCCATTGAAAATGACGAAAACAAATATCATTATGGCTGTTACTGTATCTTGAGTTAGATTAACGATTTTCCTATTATCTTCCTCCACCTCGAATTACTGTATTTCCAGACTCAAAGAGAAGATCCGAACCGTAAGCGCCCCGCGCCCGATCGTCAACATCCCAATCCAACGTATGCCATCCTCCAACGACCTGGTTATGAAGAAACTTCAAGTCAAACATGCCATCTCCAATTTGGACCTTCGTTCTTTCGGAAGTCAATCTTCACTTGCCTCTTTGGATTTTGGAACCGTTCCAGATTTTGGAAGCCCTCTTCAATTTTCCAGCAAATCTAATTTCCAACGTTCGAAAATTCCTCTGGGATCTTTCCGCAGTCCCAAGAAGCCTATGAGCCGTACGGGGACTCCTACTATGTATTCCTCAACACTATCTAGATTTAGTGAGAAACTTTGAATTGGTACTAACAAAACTTACTAACAATACTAACACATTTTTTAACAAAAAAATTGTTCACCTTGTTTCAACTTTTACTAACTTACATACTTAATCTCATTATGTTCCTGCTCAATTTTTGCTCTAAACCATTATTTATACCTGACGGGTTACACTTTATTGTATATGAGAATCTTTTGAAGATACATGACACATGAGTATAATATTGAATAAACTTTTTTATATTTGCAAGTATTTTGGACATTTGGACATTTGGAAACGCAAAAACTGGATATGCAGGGACTTTCAGATTTTTTCTATTCGCATCTTGAGATGATTATGGTCATTCTGAATCAGGAAAATGAGGGAATTTACTGTAAATAACCAGCTCCCCCAAAATCTGTATATCCGGGAGTCTGTCATTTTTTGGGCTTTGTAGCACCGATTATTGGAAATCGCCTGGTGCTGCCTATGATCAGTTGAGAGATGAGCAGTGTGATTAGAACAAACTTTAACTTAAACCAATTTTATTAAGGAAAGCTTTACTTCCGAAGAAGTCAGCATCAAAACCTTAACGGTCTAAGTCTCATACATAGAAAGAAAAAGAAAATAAGAACATAATTTATCATCCTTAGTCTTCCACGTCGGACATCTCCCGGCTTGAACTTCGGTCTCCTGGCACCTAGCGGTGGTCGTGTCGGCGGCTTCGTTCCGAATCCTTCTACCTTCCGGCGAGTTCCATCCCCAACTAAAAACCACGAAAAAAGCAGTACGACTGTGAAAACTACTATACTAACAAAGTGGAAGTCACACCGCCTAGCAAGGTAGCCCCGCAACAGTATACCAGCAAAGCCCTTCCCAGCGAAGAGTCGGGCTAAGTCGAAGGCATACAATGAGGAAACCCTGAAAGAAAGCATAACTATGAGAACTACTGTACTAACGAAGTTGAGTCACACCGCCTAGCAAGGTAGCCCCGCAACAGTATACCAGCAAAGCCCTTCCCAGCGAAGAGTCGGGCTAAGTCGAAGGCATACAATAAGGAAACCTTGAGAGGAAGCACAACTGAGAGGACTACTGTACTAACGAAGTAAAGTCACACCGCCTAACAAGGTAGCCCCGTAGCAGTATACCAGCAAAGCCCTTCCCAGCGAAGAGTCGGGCTGAGTCGAAGGCATACAATGAGGAAACCCTGAAAGGAAGCACAACTATGAGGACTACTGTACTAACGAGGTAAAGTCACACCGCCTAACAAGGTAGCCCCGTAGCAGTATACCAGCAAAGCCCTTCCCAGCGATAAGTCGGGCTAAGTCGAAGGCATACAATGAGGAAACCCTGAAAGGTAGCACAACTTAGAGGAATACTGTACTAACGAAAAAAAGCCACACCGCCTAACAAGGAAGCCCCGTGGCAGTATACCAGCAAAGCCCTTCCCAGCGAAGAGTCGGGCTAAGTCGAAGGCATACAATAAGGAAACCTTGAGAGGAAGCACAACTCAGAGGACTACTGTACTAACGAAATAAAGTCACACCGCCTAACAAGGTAGCCCCGTAGCAGTATACCAGCAAAGCCCTTCCCAGCGAAGAGTCGGGCTAAGTCGAAGGCATACAATAAGGAAACCTTGAGAGGAAGCACAACTTAGAGGAATACTGTACTAACGAGGTAAAGTCACACCGCCTAGCAAGGTAGCCCCGTAGCAGTATACCAGCAAAGCCCTTCCCAGCGAAGAGTCGGGCTAAGTCGAAGGCATACAATGAGGAAACCCTGAAAGGTAGCACAACTTAGAGGAATACTGTACTAACGAAGTAAAGCCACACCGCCTAACAAGGAAGCCCCGTAGCAGTATACCAGCAAAGCCCTTCCCAGCGAAGAGTCGGGCTAAGTCGAAGGCATACAATGAGGAAACCCTGAAAGGTAGCACAACTTAGAGGAATACTGTACTAACGAAGTAAAGCCACACCGCCTAACAAGGAAGCCCCGTAGCAGTATACCAGCAAAGCCCTTCCCAGCGAAGAGTCGGGCTAAGTCGAAGGCATACAATGAGGAAACCCTAAAAGGAAGCACAACTATGAGGACTACTGCACTAACGAAGTAAAGTCACACCGCCTAACAAGGTAGCCCCGTAGCAGTATACCAGCAAAGCCCTTCCCAGCGAAGAGTCGGGCTAAGTCGAAGGCATACAATAAGGAAACCTTGAGAGGAAGCACAACTATGAGAACTACTGTACTAACGAAGTAAAGTCACACCGCCTAACAAGGTAGCCCCGTAGCAGTATACCAGCAAAGCCCTTCCCAGCGAAGAGTCGGGCTAAGTCGAAGGCATACAATGAGGAAACCCTGAAAGGAAGCACAACTATGAGGACTACTGTACTAACGAAGTTGAGTCACACCGCCTAGCAAGGTAGCCCCGTAGCAGTATACCAGCAAAGCCCTTCCCAGCGAAGAGTCGGGCTAAGTCGAAGGCATACAATGAGGAAACCCTAAAAGGAAGCACAACTATGAGGACTACTGCACTAACGAAGTAAAGCCACACCGCCTAACAAGGAAGCCCCGTAGCAGTATACCAGCAAAGCCCTTCCCAGCGAAGAGTCGGGCTAAGTCGAAGGCATACAATGAGGAAACCCTGAAAGGTAGCACAACTTAGAGGAATACTGTACTAACGAAGTAAAGCCACACCGCCTAACAAGGAAGCCCCGTAGCAGTATACCAGCAAAGCCCTTTCGGGCTAAGTCGAAGGCATACAATAAGGAAACCCTGATAGGAAGCACAACTAAGAGGACTACTGTACTAGCGAAGTAAAGTCACACCGCCTAACAAGGAAGCCCTGTAACAGTATACCAGCAAAGCCCTTTCGGGCTAAGTCGAAGGCATACAATAAGGAAACCTTGATAGGAAGCACAACTAAGAGGACTACTGTACTGGCGAAGTAAAGTCACACCGCCTAACAAGGAAGCCCTGTAACAGTATACCAGCAAAGCCCTTTCGGGCTAAGTCGAAGGCATACAATAAGGAAACCCTGATAGGAAGCACAACAATGAGGACTACTGTACTAGCGAAGTGGAAGTCACACCGCCTAACAAGGAAGCCCTGTAACAGTATACCAGCAAAGCCCTTTCGGGCTAAGTCGAAGGCATACAATAAGGAAACCCTGATAGGAAGCACAACTAAGAGGACTACTGTACTAGCGAAGTAAAGTCACACCGCCTAACAAGGAAGCCCTGTAACAGTATACCAGCAAAGCCCTTTCGGGCTAAGTCGAAGGCATACAATAAGGAAACCCTGATAGGAAGCACAACTAAGAGGACTACTGTACTAGCGGAGTAAAGTCACACCGCCTAACAAGGAAGCCCTGTAACAGTATACCAGCAAAGCCCTTTCGGGCTAAGTCGAAGGCATACAATAAGGAAACCCTGATAGGAAGCACAACTAAGAGGACTACTGTACTAGCGAAGTAAAGTCACACCGCCTAACAAGGAAGCCCTGTAACAGTATACCAGCAAAGCCCTTTCGGGCTAAGTCGAAGGCATACAATAAGGAAACCCTGAGAGGAAGCACAACTATGAGGACTACTGTACTGACGAAGTAAAGTCACACCGCCTAACAAGGAAGCCCTGTAACAGTATACCAGCAAAGCCCTTTCGGGCTAAGTCGAAGGCATACAATAAGGAAACCCTGATAGGAAGCACAACTATGAGGACTACTGTACTGACGAAGTAAAGTCACACCGCCTAACAAGGAAGCCCTGTAACAGTATACCAGCAAAGCCCTTTCGGGCTAAGTCGAAGGCATACAATAAGGAAACCCTGATAGGAAGCACAACTATGAGGACTACTGTACTGACGAAGTAAAGTCACACCGCCTAACAAGGAAGCCCTGTAACAGTATACCAGCAAAGCCCTTTCGGGCTAAGTCGAAGGCATACAATAAGGAAACCCTGATAGGAAGCACAACTATGAGGACTACTGTACTAGCGAAGTGGAAGTCACACCGCCTAACAAGGAAGCCCTGTAACAGTATACCAGCAAAGCCCTTTCGGGCTAAGTCGAAGGCATACAATAAGGAAACCCTGATAGGAAGCACAACTATGAGGACTACTGTACTAGCGAAGTGGAAGTCACACCGCCTAACAAGGAAGCCCTGTAACAGTATACCAGCAAAGCCCTTTCGGGCTAAGTCGAAGGCATACAATAAGGAAACCCTGAGAGGAAGCACAACTATGAGGACTACTGTACTGACGAAGTAAAGTCACACCGCCTAACAAGGAAGCCCTGTAACAGTATACCAGCAAAGCCCTTTCGGGCTAAGTCGAAGGCATACAATAAGGAAACCCTGATAGGAAGCACAACTATGAGGACTACTGTACTGACGAAGTAAAGTCACACCGCCTAACAAGGAAGCCCTGTAACAGTATACCAGCAAAGCCCTTTCGGGCTAAGTCGAAGGCATACAATAAGGAAACCCTGATAGGAAGCACAACTATGAGGACTACTGTACTGACGAAGTAAAGTCACACCGCCTAACAAGGAAGCCCTGTAACAGTATACCAGCAAAGCCCTTTCGGGCTAAGTCGAAGGCATACAATAAGGAAACCCTGATAGGAAGCACAACTATGAGGACTACTGTACTAGCGAAGTGGAAGTCACACCGCCTAACAAGGAAGCCCTGTAACAGTATACCAGCAAAGCCCTTTCGGGCTAAGTCGAAGGCATACAATAAGGAAACCCTGAGAGGAAGCACAACTATGAGGACTACTGTACTGACGAAGTAAAGTCACACCGCCTAACAAGGAAGCCCTGTAACAGTATACCAGCAAAGCCCTTTCGGGCTAAGTCGAAGGCATACAATAAGGAAACCCTGATAGGAAGCACAACTATGAGGACTACTGTACTGACGAAGTAAAGTCACACCGCCTAACAAGGAAGCCCTGTAACAGTATACCAGCAAAGCCCTTTCGGGCTAAGTCGAAGGCATACAATAAGGAAACCCTGATAGGAAGCACAACTATGAGGACTACTGTACTGACGAAGTAAAGTCACACCGCCTAACAAGGAAGCCCTGTAACAGTATACCAGCAAAGCCCTTTCGGGCTAAGTCGAAGGCATACAATAAGGAAACCCTGATAGGAAGCACAACTATGAGGACTACTGTACTAGCGAAGTGGAAGTCACACCGCCTAACAAGGAAGCCCTGTAACAGTATACCAGCAAAGCCCTTTCGGGCTAAGTCGAAGGCATACAATAAGGAAACCCTGATAGGAAGCACAACTGTAATAACTACAGTATCAACGAAGAAGATGAATAACTTGCTAACTAAGGTGCCATACACTAAGAGGAGTCAAAACTAATGACATAATGTCTGAACTCATCCTGTCCAACTTCTTCTTGCTTGCTCCACATCCCACCGATCCTCTGATGCTGCTGGTGTCCTTGCCGTTGCTGACTTTGCCGACGTCGATCGATCCTCGAACCACTGCGTCGATTCCCTGAAAAAAATGAAGTTTATCCCAGTATGAAACAAGTATATTTTTTAATGGACTTTACTCACCTATTACTATTTCACTTTGCTGAGCTGTCATCAAGTTCGAAGGGCATGAAGGGGGTCCCTGAAAAATGAAATGTTTTTATCAGAAGGACAATAACTAGATATGCTACAGAACAAAGAAATAAAAGTTGGCAGATCAAAAAAGAAAGCAAAGAAATCATTGTTCAGAAATCGCAGAAGTTGTAACATCTAAAAAAGTTGATATTCCACATAAAAATTAAGATTTGTGAGAAAATTTCAAAAAAACTTGATTGATTTTTTTCTGGTAAAATGTTTCAAAACATCTTTTTTTTCGAAAAAAACGATATTAGAAATCACCTTTTTCTTTTTTCCGTATTAAAAAAACGACATATTCAGTCCTACAACCTCGAAAAATCAAAAAAACCGAAGAAAAACGCTGCAAAACAAAGCGAAAACGGAAAAAAATCGAGAAAAATTCGGTTAAAATTATGACAAAAAACCGGCGCGGGCGAAATTTTCAAAGGTAGATCAAAAATTTTTTTTGAAAAATTTTGGTGGAAATACTTTTTTGTCTTCATGAGGTGATCGGAAGTAGATCAAAACTTTTTTAAAGCTTTTTTGTTTTGGTGAGGTGGAGGAAGGTAGATCAAACTTTTTTTAAAACATTTTTGTATTAGGTTGGTGCATAAGTCTCTCCCAGCTCTTCAAACCATTCCCGTACAAAGAGTTTTGTAACTATCATAATGAAACCTTGGCATTATAATAGGGTTGAATTGGAAAACATGTGTGCGAATTTTCATAAGTTTTTCTCTGTATTGAATGGAGTTATGTACCGTTATGGATCATAACAGAACTCTGAATCCATTTTTGAAAATAGTTCACAGATTACTGTAAGTGGGAGGCTTATGGGGGAATCCAATGTTTTCTGTTGACAAGAACAATGCTAAGATTTATTTCAAAACAAACATTATTTCATATCAATGCTTCTCTTTACAACACATATCCTCCCGGAAGAATTTCTTCGAACACTGCTTGAAGCTGTGAAGATATTCTCCCTTCGCACAACTATTCGACTTGTTCAGAATGTTACGGTAGCACATTGTAGTATGGCAAGAGGGGTCTAGCTGGAAAAGTGATTCTGAAGATTTGAAAATCTATGCTGTAGTACCTGCAATGGTGGAACCAATGGCCATGGAACTTTTTTCGGGGTGATGGATTGTCCAAGGGACACATCTAGTAGGGAGAGTACAAAAAGAAATGAAAAGAGAATTTTCATTTTGTTGCAGATTATTGGATCAATTGGTTTATTTTATACCTTTTCATGAAGGAGGTACTCAAAATTATATGACTCCTAAAAGTGCGGAGAAATAAATAGATGATCAAATTTCAATTTTTATGAGTCACTGTGTTCGGAAACCACTAATGGTGCATAATTTTCGACTCCTAGGCATCTTTGTTTGTTTGAACATCTGGTTTTGAGATGTCGTAGTTTTGAAACGTCCCAGTTTTTAAACGTCTAGTCCTTACCCAGCTAGTTTTAAAATTACCACCTTTGAATTTTGAAATGACCAGTCGATTCAAAACTGGTCATTTCGAAACTGGACGTTTCAAAACTGGTCATTTTAAAACCGGACATTTTAAAACAAAGCCTATTCAAAACCACGCTTTTCCAAAAACGACTTTCTCAAATGTCCGGTTCCGAAACTTATGATTCCGAAAGTTCTTGCTGTTCTGGCACGTTCGGTTATCGTCCTAGCATTGTATCGTTTTGGTTTCAGACTTGCTTGGTTTCGAAACGTCCGGTTTTTAAAGGTCTTGCCCGCAATAATGTTGACTCCGCCCCGTTTTCCAGAGAATTGGGCCCTCGGTTTTTTGGCTGACTTTCGAAAATCCCAAATTCAGAAGTCTTCCTGAATTTCTGAGTTCTTGAACTTTGATGATTTTCCGTTAGTCCCATTTTTGTAATTCCAGATTCTTCTGCACCCCAGCAGACACATTTCCAGTTCAGCTGGATCCCGCCAGAAACTTCCCTCTTCCAATTAGTGATAGGGAGAATAACAATTTAGGATGTTTCATATGTTTCTCCAACCATATACCGTACAAACGATATAGGTTTTTTCCTTTCCCAGACGCAAAGTTGTCATCATTTAGCCCAGAACCTTCTATACGTAGCTTTCGTGTTGAGACTCAACCCGCCAATTGTGAGAATTTTTGATTCTCAGTGGCATGGAGGCTCGCATTTTTTTAGTTAGCGTCAAATTTTCTATAATATGTGTTGATGTTCTTTTTAACTGTATTGGTTTTTCACATCGGAATAATGATGCATCCTTCACTTTCTCTATTCCAGAAAACAATCAACAATGCTTGTTAACGTCCAGCCACTCTCAGCCAAGATGATGGAGATCAGTATTGAGCCAACTGACAAAGTTGACAAAATCAAGGAGAAGGTAAGTCTAGACTAGTCACAAGAAAGGAAATATTTTCAGATCCAAGAGAAGAGTAGGTTCCCAGCCCATTTGCAGAATCTGCTTTTCGAAAGACGTCTTATGGAGGAAGACAAGACTGCAGCAGACTACAACATCACCGAGGGAAGCATGCTTCACATGACCTGCAATTTCGGATAAATGATCTACCAACTAAGTCCTGAAATTCATGACCACCCTATCTCTGTTTTGAATTCTACCCCCACCCCTCCTTTGACTTTGTTTCTCAAAAATAAACATGTCCTGATATTCTATATTGTTATCTAGAAGGTCAGTTAGAAGTCTACATACGTTGTTTTTCTGCTCCAATGCCTCAGCTGAAGCTTCAGAATCCGTGACGTCTTCTAGAAATGATCTACCTTCATAGAGACATGTAAGCGTTCAACTTCTGTCATTCAGATGAACTGAATTCTGTGTAAAGTTCATTATATCGGTGCCTCCCTTTCTCTTTTGAGAGAAGCCTTTTAAAGAAAAACCGGTTCCCCGCCGCCGATTTCTCTCTTCTCTATTTCTGACTTTCACGGTGACGCAACTTTTGCTGGCTGCTATTATAACATTTTTATCTTCCCCTCTCATCGTTTTCGTCTTCTTCTGTGCCTTTTTGAACTCTCCAAATCCTTCAAAATAAGCCTAATAATCAATGAGAAGCCATCCATAACAACCGTCTGACCGACCTGCCACTCTCTCACTCTCTCGCGCGTCCCCACGGAGCGCGTTTGCATTGCTCGCAGCGGCCAACGTGTTTCATTTTTTCAGCTATTTTCAGGGTTTTTCTCCGATTTCCTGTTGTTTTTTGGTGATAATTTTAGAAAAATCGAAATTTTCAGACAAAATAACCCCCTATAATATGGTGTTCGACGAGGAGCCGCCGACGAATCAGAAGAAATGGACACAGGTTTTGAAATTTTTTTTTTTTGGAGAAAAAAAATCGAAATGCAAAAAATTTTTCCAGCAAGCCACCACATCGGCATTCGGATTGATGGAATCGTTGCGAGGACAAGGATCAAGTATCGCAAAAAATTTGAAAAATTTCGGAAAGTCTCTGGTGAAAGATCACAAGTCGCAAGGGGCCACTACACCTGTAAGGATTTTGGAAAACTGGAAAAACAAATTTTTTATCAAAAAAGCAGAAAAAGCTTCCTAGTGACCTAGAAGTGCTGCTGGAAATCTAAAAAGCTTCAAAATTTCATCCAAAAAATTGGAAAATTTTCAATTTCTCCGGAAATTAAACCCAAGCTAATTTCCGCCCATTTTCCATTTTTTTTTCATAAAAACCCCCCTAAACCTTCCAAATTTTTCAGCCAGAGCACCGAGATGATGATATTCGACTAACATGGCTCACGAATCGTCTGGTGCTCGCCGACACGCTGCACAACTCAAAAGAGGGTCTGCTGAAAGCGGAAACCGCTGTGGTTCGAGAAATGATCGATTGTCAGCCATATGTGGTGGTTAACGTGCATGCGGAGTGAGTTTTTGAGGGTTTTGAGTGAAAAATTTGGGTAAAAACGGGTAGAAATGACTCTAAAACGAGGAAAAACGTGCTAGAGGCATTTTGAGAGAGATTTCTCCCAAAAATTGCTCTAAAATACGTAAAAAAAAGTGTGTAGATTCTAAAAATCACATTGAAAAAGCTCAAAAATCGTCTTTAAACCTTGAAAAATCGCTTTAAAAAATTGCGAAATGAGCGAAAACCCCCAAAATTTGCATTTTGAAAGAAACACTTGGGAGCGGCCACTTGAGGCAACTTCTCAGTTTTTGCACATTTCAGAGCCTATTTTCGATGGTTTTGAGCAATTTTCGAGCATTTTCATAGTGATTTTGAAAATCTACACCCATTTTTACATTCAGAATACTTAAAAATTGCTCTAATATCACGAAAATGAGATCTGGAGTGAGCAAAGCCGAATAATTTCACTTTTTGTCTTTTTCGAAACGAATTCAAGGATTTCAAGCGATTTTCGAGCATTTTCATAGTGATTTTCGAAATCTACACAGCTTTTTACATGAGAAAAGTCCCAAAAAACCCTCTAAAGTTGTGAAAATGTGCTCAAAAATGAGCCAAATATTCATGGCCAAGTTTTTCAAAAATGGGCGGAGCTTGGGAATCATGGCTATTTTTGAGCGATTTTTGACTTTTTCACATGCATTTTAGCACATTTTAGGCTTAAAATTCTCCAATTTCTTCATTTCCAGGCCCCTAAAACTAGACGGATACGCCAAATCGGTACATGTTCCTCTTGGCTCAGCGGCGAAAGGAGGTCTTCCGAAATACCCGACAATTCAGGCACTTATTCCGGTATTTTTAAAATAAAAATAAGGAAAATTTCATATTATTTTCATTCAGATTCTCAACGAGTATTGTCTTCTGACGAACGACGCGGCGATTGTGATTTTCGGAAGTGATGGTTAGTTTTTTTTTGTAAAATTTGAAAAATAGTTATTTTGCCTCGAAAAATAGCTCAAAATGATCAGAAAATCGTGAAGATCAGCATAGAAATGCTATAAATCCCGCAAAAAGCAGAAAAAATGCTCCAAAATAAGCCCAAGACAAGATTTCTAAAAGTGGGCGGAGCTGACTTCGAAGCCGATTTTTAAAGTTTTTGGCCGATTTTCAGCGAATTTTACGTAGTTTTAGACCAAAAAATGACTGGAAATGCTCTAAATCATCCTCATTTTTCTTCAGAAAACGTCCAAATCACCGCCGCCTTCTGCCTCGTCGCCTCCCGCGCCATCTCCAGAATCGCCAATTTTCTCCGTGACTCCCTACCGAATCGCTTCGAACGTCTTCCCCAAACATATCATCTATTCATCGAGCAAACCAAACATATCTGCAAACTTCATGCTCGTCGGAAGCCTCTCCAAACCGGCGCCCTCATCCAACAAATCATTCTGGAGCCGGGCACGTTGCTCATCGACGGAGAGCTCTTTGTCGCAATTCAACAGGGTGTGAATCAGCTGAAAGTTTTGGAATTCTCTGCGCAATCGTGTCGAAATCGACAAGGACAACTTGTGTTCGGAATGGAGAGTGCCGAGACGGTGGATGATGTTGTCATTTTTGTGGGGAAAAAGTCGGATGTGGTAAGAAAAGGAACACTTTTTTCCCTTTTTTGGCTCCCAAGGGGGTTCAATTACTTGGTGGGGTGTCACCAAAAATCACTAGTACTTTTTTGGGTCTTCCAAATTTTTAGTTTTTAAATATCCTTTATTTCAAAAAATGCCCGGTTTCGAAACGTCCAGTTTTGAAATGTTTGCTAGTTTCAAAACATCCAGTTTTGGAACGTCCCGAGCTTTTAGAATTGAAAAAACGCCCGGTTTTGAAACGTCCAGTTTTGAAATAATGCGGTTTTGAATGATCTGGTTTTAAAACATCCAGTTTTAAAACGTCCTTGAGCTTTTAGAAGTGCACTGAATCAATACTAGATGTACAACTTCTAGTACTATTTTAGTGCATTTTCAGCTCTGGCACGTTTCAAAACCACCGCTTCGACTTGTTGCGGTTTCCAAATGTCCTGTTCTAAAACGTCTGGTTTTGATATGTCCGGTTTTGAAACGTCTCATTGGAGCCAAATGATTTAGCGGGCACAGAAAAATGTCATACACCCGGAGATTCGAGTTTTGAGAAAATGAATCTAGCGAGTTTCAAATGCGGACGTTTCAAAACTTTAGCCGGTTTTGAAACATCCAGTTTCGAAATATCCTGTTTCGAAACATCCAGTTTTGAAATGTCCTGTTTTGAAATATCCAGTTTTGAAATGTCTGGTTTCGAAACGTCCCGGAACTCGAAAATGCACTGATAGTGTATTTTTGACTTATTAGCACTGTCTGAGATTAATGGCTGATTTCAATTTGAGACCATCAAATTTCCTTGAATCTCTCAGTTAGACCTACGACCCCTTTGAATTTTCAAAAAAAATTTTCGCTATGTTCTCTTTTTAGAAAAAAAATGGAGAAAAACAGCGGAAACGAGTGCTGTTTTCTTATTCTTCCATGCTTCCTCGTGTCATGTTTACATCGGATTTTTCTTCTCTCTGAAAACTCTTCCACCACCACATGCATCTAGACACATTTGGTCATATCCAGAATCCACAGCAGACAATAGAATACATTATAAGCCAAGCCATCCTCATCCTGGGCCACCACAACACCTGCTTTCCCCCCAACCAACACTCATTTTCGAACCGGTCAGAGAAGACAGATGTGTATGTGTGGAGGGGGTAATAGTAACGGGAAACCCGTCCTCCGAATGACCTACTAGTAGTATTCTCCTTTCCTATTTACTTATTTGAAAATGAAGAGAGAATGTGCTGTGCTTCCTTTTCCTTCTTTTCCCCGTTTTACCGCCTCATTTGGAATCCAAATTAGGCGAAAGGAGACTAGGTGCCTTGTTAGATACATTGTTTCTCCTAGGCTTTGTACTTCTAAAGGATACTGGTCGTTCTGGATATTCTTAGAAGCGGGCAAAATTCAAGGCAAAGATTGTCTAGATTGCCCAAGATTTGTGGTCTAGGGTCTAGGACGTTCGGTCAAAGGCATGGCCTTTTAGGCCTAAGACTAGGCTTCGTACTTCTAATGGATACTAGTCAACTAAGACTGTCTTTAGAGGGCCCTAGAGCTATAGCCTTAGGCCTAGGACGTTCGTTCGAAGGCATGGCTTTTTAGGCCAGAGACTGGTCTAAGACACGACTTATTTTGTCCAAAAATGCCATTTTCGACCTAAGGCAGTCCTAAGGAATGTTTTATTCCGCCAAAGACCGGCCTAAGTCATTACCATTTTGGCTTATGCCAAGCCTGAAGCATATCATATTCTAAGACAGACCATAAGCATAACCTTTTTGACCGAAATTAGGTGGCCTAAATTAAACGATTTTTTAAGCATAAGACATGTCTTGGACAAGTTTTAGCTAGACTAGGACCATCCTATTACACGACCTTTTTGGCTTGATACAGGCATAAGACATGCCTTGGTTTTCCCAAAAATAAGCTTCTCTTTTGCTCTTCGACTCTTGCTCCTTTGACCACTTTTTGACCACTTGAAGAGGGGGAAAAATGACTTTTCTAGAGTCATTTTTCATGTTAAGAGAGCTCACTATGACATGAATGACTGGTCATTTTTCTCTCTTTTTTTGTTCTTTTTTGTTGTCTTTGGCAATAATATGATGTATCTGCTTCATAGTTCTCTGATTCAGAATCTCAGAAAAATAGCTGAAAATTAGTGTAGTTCCCAAATATCACAAGGGAAATACCCGAAAATTCGCTCAATGAGCGAAAATCTCATAAGTAGTCTTTGGGGGCCGTGGCCGAGTTTTCCAAAAAATTAGGCGGAGATACCAATGAGCGCCATCGACAGCGCTTTCTGAAAGACTCCGCCCCTTTTTTGGGAAACTTTTTGGGAAACTCGGCCACGGCCCCCGTAGATAACTTCTGCGATTTTTGCCCATCTCTGAGCTCAATTTCAGGGTTTTAGTGCAATTTTCGAGCATTTTCATTATGATTTTTGAAAATCCTCCTCTCTAGGTTCCCCCCTGACCCTTCCTGGAGTCGTCACAACTTTTTCTCATCCATCGCACCTAAACGAATATCGAATTTCCAGAAGCACCCCATCCTCGCCGTCCGCTTCAACACACAACTTCTGGATTCAGAAGACTCTTCGATTGTTCTGACGCCCACCGAAATGGACGTCTCGAAAATGGTCGCGTCGGCGATGCCCGTTCAGGATTTAAGGTTTGTCTTTCTTTGAGTATTCTAGACCAAAAATAACAAAGTAAAGAAAAAACACCGAAAAAAAGGAAGAAAAAGGAAATGGGTTAGTCACAAGGCTATCGAATTTCCTCTTTTTCCATCCCATTTTTGCTCCAGTTGGCTCACTTTTTGGTCCTTTTTTGCACCGGAAATTCCAAAAAAAGAAGGAGAAAATTGGAACTTTTCTGTTCTCGAGCTCCTTTCTTTAACTCATTTTCCTTAACGAGAACTTTTTTCTTTAGAGGAAGGAGATCTTTTTACTTCCTTCAAACTTGAAGAAAAACTTTGGAGCCAAATTTGAAGGTTTTAGAGCGATTTTTAAGCTTTTTCTTGTGATTTTTGGAATTCGAACATTAGAATCTTCCTCTAAACTTCCCAATTTTCCAGAATGATCGTCAACTTCGCCACTCGCCGTCTCCCAACACTCAACTCGTTTCAATATGACCGCTACAAACTTCTCTGTGTGAGAAATGAACGAGAACTGGACGGATATCAACGATCGTATGGAGACGTGGATTCAGAAGACGAATCGCCGACTCTGCGAAGTTCGAGGTCGAAGAGTGGAACGAAGCCAACTGAAGCTTCATCGTCGTCTTCTGGCAACTTTTTCGATTCACTTCAATTCGCCGATAGCAATGAGCCATCACACTATCGAGAGCAGAGAGAATCGACACTTTTGGTGGGTATATTTTTTTGAAAAACTAGTGAAAATGGAGCTCCAGAAGTCGTTAAAGAAGAATTCCTGTCAAAATTTATATTGCTTTAAAAACCGTAAAAACGTGTGTAGATTTCAAAAAAGCTCAATGAAAATGCTCGAAAATTGTCCTGTAGCTCCTAAAATGAGATTCAGAATGAGCAAAACCGCAAAAGTTGTCTCCGGGGGCCGTGGCCGAGTTTTTCTGGAAAAAAGGGGCGGAGTTTGCCAATGAGCACCAGTGTAATTTCAAGGCGAGCGCTGTGATTGGCTGCCCGAAAAGTACAATAGCACTCATTGGCTGACTCCGCCCCTTTTTTGGGAAACTCGGCCACGGCCACTGGATACAACTTCTGCGATTTTGCGGGGTTTTAGAGCGATTTTTGAGCATTTTTATTATGATTTTTAGAATCTACGCATATTTTTAACGTATTTCAAAGCAAAAACAGTTTTCGACCAAAAGCCTTCTTTGAGAAAATAGAGCTTATAAAAAACATCGAAATTTCTTTTTCAGGACACTCACGACGAACAACACACAGCGGATCTCCTCGATGGCTTCCATTTGGGAGGAAACGAAGAGCTCTCCTCTCCAGCCAACGAGACGCCCATCCTATCAGCTCCCACCCCGGCAAGCTCCGACTATGATTCGATGACGAGTTCTCAAAACCGGAGAAATCCATCTCCTGCTCCAGCCATCGACGATTTACTTGGGTTGGGATCAGTTGCTCAGCCAACAGTGGCGCCAGCGGCTCCTCAGGCTCAGAGTACTTTTGTGGATTTCGATTTCGGAGCACCCATCAAGCCAACGAGTTCTGGAAGCAATTTGAGCGGAGGAAATGCGACGAATTCTTCGAGTCCTGCCACATCTTCATGGTCGAATTCGGATCTATTGGGTGGATTCTCATCACCTCTGAAGCCACAGGCCACCGCGACGCCTCCAAATACACGGAATCCTTCGGCAGCTAGTATGTGAAATATAAGAAAAAGGAGGATTCCTGTCAAATGTTTTCTTGCTTTAGAATACATAAAAATGTGTGTAGATTCCAAAAATCATAACAAAAATGCTCGAAAGTTGCTCTAAAACTCCGAAAACGAGCTCTGAAGTGCGAAAAAATTACGCGAATGGTCTGCGGCGGCCGCGGCCTAGTTTCCCAAAAAAAAAGGGGCGGAGTCAGCCAATGAGCGTCATTGGCGCTGATTAGCAGACTCCGCCTTTTTTTTTGGAAAACTCGGCCACGGCCGCCGCAGACCATTCGCACGATTTTTGCTCATTTCGGAGCGCATTTTCGACGTTTTAGACCAATTTTTAGCATTTTCATCAAATTTTACGGAATCTGCACCCATTTTTACATATTTTTAAACAAATTTGACAGGAATCCTTTTTTAACAGTGAAAAAAGAAAAATCTTGAAAATGTTGATTTTGGGTACACTAAGCCAAAGCAATATGAAGAAAAATATTAATTTTCGCTCAGAGAGATTTTAATCAAAAATTTCTCTTTTTCTCAACTTTTCCTCCCCCAACTTTCCCCTTTTTCCAGACTCCAAACCAGTGTCCCAAGTCAATTCTCAAGCCGATTTCGAAGCGTTCCTCTCCAATTATCCCGAAAAACAACAGCCGGCACCAACCACTCAACCACCACCGTACTCTCAGAATGCGCCTCAGAAGCCGATGCAGCAACAAACGAGAGGTAGGATTTTGAAGGAGGATTTCGGTTGAAAATTGCTATGGTTCAAAAATGCTTAAGTTCCGAAAATCCCTGTGAAAAAGCCTAAAAATTGCTATAAATCCCTAAAAATTCGCTTTGAAGAGGTCATTTTTGGCAGAAGTTGTCTCAGGCGGCCGTGGCCGAACTGGAGTTTTCTCTTCCATCGGCGAAAATGACCTTTTCGATTCGCATTTTCGGAGGTTTATAGCACTTTTTTGAAGCTATTTCATTTTGATTTTTAGAATCAGCACACAATTTTATGCGTCTTTCAGCGATGCATTTTCACCGAAATCCTCCTGTAAATGGAGATAAAATGAGACATTTATTATTGAATTTTCAGCACAAAATGCGTACAAGCCAGCGTTTGGTGGAGAGATGCCAGGGACAGCCAAAGTGTCGATGGATGCGTTTGGAGACCTTTTGAGTCAAGGGGTAAGAGATAAAAATTTATAAAAGAAGAAGGGGCGGAGTCAAAAAATCACAAGAATAACACTAGATTCAAATCCTCAAAGAAATAGTAGACACCTTGGCGACCCCTGAATTCTGCTGCTGTTGATGCTCCAAACTGCCTTTCGTCACCATCTTCTTCTTCGAGCATCCTATGAATCCCAATATCATCCTCCGCATAGTTTGACTCTCCACGAAATAGACGAAAAAGTTCATAGCACAAATAGTCTCCAAGCGGAAATAAAAGTAGCCATCTTGGACGGATTGCGGAAGATTTGAGTAGGTCTCCTGGAAATTTCGAACTCAAAGCATTAGGTTCAAATACTGCACAAGTGAAAGTAGCAGAGCATTTTTGCCTTAATCCAGTTTGGACCAAAATTTCTGGTTACGAGTGGCTCACCGGGAAAGTCCTCATCAGAAACGTGCCGACTTCATAGAAAGAAAGATATACAGTTAAAGCTAGAGCTTGTCTCATCAGAATCTGCTCCCTTTTCTTCTGACTCTGTGCCACCTGCGCGGAACTAGCCGACACCGTTGACGCCTTCTGGAGCATCTTGGAGTATACAGAGAAGCGAACAGCTTTCAGATGTATCACTAAGAAAAGGTTGATAATTAGAAGGGTGGTTGGGATCCAGATGAGATGAGTGTTCGTAAATCTGGTGACTGGATGTCTCTCCGGCCAGCAGGCAGTCTGGAATATCAGCTGGCTGGCTAGGAAGTTCACTGAGCAATTGGAGAAGTAGGGGATCAGGAGGAGGGTTAGGCAGAGGATCTGAAAGCTATATGTATATGCTATATGCTATATGCTGTATACTATATGGTGTATGCTACATGCTATATGCTATATGCTATATGCTACATGCTTCACATCTAAACTCACCAGAATTCCAAAACAATACAAGAAGATTCTCCGTTGACTAAACACTTTCTGATCTGTTGGTCTTAGAATCATATACAAGCGATTCACAGTCATCAGAACACTAACAAAAAGTGGAATGAAATAGTTCAAAGTGCCAAGTAATGTGAACTCCTTTCCCAAAACTTGTCGATATTCTGGAAGAATTTTCGAGAGGATTTCCATTTTTCCCTTTAGTACTCACGCAAATAGTCGTACTCCGAAAGGAAGAGCCAAGTGGAGCTATTCATGAGAAACGCGATCTTACACAGTACCCCACAGACGCTCATAACTATGAGATATGCCACTGGGAAGTGAGAGTCACTCTTATGAGATAGAGCCATTAGGAATAAACAGGTGTCGAAAGTGAGAAGAAATAGGGTGATTAGGCAGAAGGAGAGTTGAAAGATGACGTGGAATAGTGGGATCTCGGAGAGCATTTTGAAGGATAGTAAGAATTGGGAAAACTCGAGGTTGCTGGTCTTTGAAAGTTTGAGAGAAGGGAAACACAGAAAAACCCAATTGAGGGAAATTCTCGAAAACACATTACCAGCACATAACGAAAAAAATTGGGGAAAACAGCCTCACACCCCACACACAGCTGAATAAGTAATCAGTCTTTTGATATGATTCATGGAAATATGCAATACATAGAGACAAATGGCTATAAATGGGTCTAGGTCGAGGTTTTAGGAGAAGATCGAAATTGGATAGATGGAATTGATCCAAAAGCATCTACGTCGCTGTTACAGTAATGATAGATGTGTTTTCCTTCTTCTTCGAACGAAATGGCTTCAGAAGCATTTCTCTAGTTGATTGGGTCTCCACGAAGTAGACAAGGAAGTTGAGCAGGAAGACTATGGAGAAGCGAACTTCGATGATAAGGGATTGGATGGAAGCGGGGAGGGAGGCGTATTGGGTCTAAAAAAAAGGTCATATGCTTATCCCTAAGAGATACAGTACCGGGAAGTATTTGATCAACTGATAGCCAAGCTCATAGATCGAGAGGTAGACTGCTATTGCGATAGCTTGTCGAATCATTGTTTTCTCCCACTTGGAACACCTTAATGACGCTTGAGTCGCCTTCAAGTAGATGATAATTCCGAGATTCACAGTCATTGAAATGACTGGCATGAATACGGTATATTCGTTTTGAAAGGTAGTGATCGGGTGCTTGTTCGGAGCACATGCAGATTCGTATCTGTTACTCAAGCCACTGAAGTTCACAGAACACGTATAGAAGTAGGGGATTAGTAAGGAGATAAGAACGAGGGTCTGAAATGACTTTGGGTTGGGGGGGGGGGGGGGGCGCTATGCTGAGCCGCTATGCTTCACCACCTACCGTAACCGCTGAGCAATACGCAAACAATTTCCTCGTTGAGAATATCCGTTGACTTCCAAAAGGTGATGCAAAAATGATCACTCGATGCATAGTCATCAACCAATTCAAGCATAAGGGAATCAAGTAGGATCCCGTGGAAACCAGTGTTATCATTTTTCCAAAAGTCTCTCGATAAGATTGATAATAAGGACCATAGTTTTGAATCAGCCAGTATGCATTGATAAAGCATGTCATCTTGCCCAAAATTGCTACTATCGTCAGGAAAGTGATATAGACAAAGGGGATGGAATTCTTGTTTTTCTCTGTGATTGCAACGTATAGAAGATAGAATTCGAAAGGAAATGCGGCTATGCAGGTTATGGTAGCGAGCATTTTTGGGCTCTTTTACACTAAGATTGAGCAAAAATCGGCGAGTCAAGGAATCTCTTCAAAGGTCTCAACACCGAAAAGTCAATACCAAGTTTGGAACGGAATGATTTATGGCTCACCGAGTTCTTCGAAAAGTCAAAAAATGTTTGCTTGGTTACCCTGATAATCGTGAAGCATACGACAAAGTTCAGTGGGTGTGAGAAAGTTTAACGGATGAATTATCCTTGGGAGCTGGAACGCGAAAAGGTTGTTTTTTCTAGTCGGAAATCAAAGAATCGAACGTGGTTTTCATTGGGAAAAAACTTTATTCTTCAATCAATTAGTAGCTGTCACTGTGATAGTCCTAATAATTGGTTTCTTCTTGAATCCAATGAAATCTAGGACCAGTTGTCTAGTCGTCTTGGTGATCACAAAGTAGACGAAAAAGTTCAAAGAGCAAATTGTGAGAATTCTAACGAAATAGAAATCGTCCTTAAAATCGCTTGTTTGGGCATCAAAAGATCCGGGGAGCAGCCGAATGTATAAACTTCCGATCTCATAAATCGAAAGATAAACTGCAGTGCCAGCGACAGTTCGAAGCATCGCTTTGCTGGAGCTCGATATTCCACTCTTCATTTTCATATAGAAAATGAGAATGAAGTTGACCAACATTGCGCTGACTGGGAAGTATATGGTGTACTTGTTTTGGAACCAGGTTAGCTGGAATAGCAAGTGGAGCATTTTCTTCCTTATCAGTTCAAGATTTACCATATGTCTATCTGGAGCACAAGCTGAAATCCAGGTAGCGGGATGAGCATGGAAGTTGATAGAGCAAATGGAATAGTAGGGAATGAGGAGATCGATGAACGAGATTAACTGAAATCCATAGGAGTACAATCTGACGGATCAGGCCGTCCTCAGACTGGTATAAAGGAAAAGCCCGACCTGGCCCAGACCGGCCCGTTACAAGCCGGCTTACCATATAGCCAGTAAATTAAGAATCAAGCTCTCACCATGATTGTGATACAGTAACCCAGAGAAGGAAGCTCTTGGAAAAGCGAAACTCTTGCTGGGAGGAGCACCACACAGACACGATGGATGGTCATTAACCAGTTGAAGTATATTGGTGTCAAGTAGCCCCAAGTGGAAATCAGCGAGAGCTGCTTCCCAAAGAATTGACGGTATTCTAGAAGTTATTGGTTGTCATCGGACCAATAAGCTCTCTGAAAAGTTGCTCAATGCTCACCTTCTTCATATCCCGATTCCCCTTCTATCAGTGTGGAAATCACATAGCCATCGATAAGGAGCAAGTGCGAAACTTTATTGATGATCCCACAAAAAGTCATACAGACAATGTATACTGTTGGGGTGGTGTCATCCTTTTTCTTGAAACGTTTTCTCAAGACTACATAGAGCAATGATGCATCGTAGAACAAAAGGGATAGGACACAAGCGGAAAAGAGAATGTGGGAAGGTCGGGGGAACATTTCAACTTTGGGAAAGATCAGATTAAAATCAAGGAAACATAGAAGACTGGGGGGAAATAAACATAGAAATGGGCTACTTGGAATCAAGGGAGAATGATTTATTATCGGTTTTCAACTTGGCGTTGCATTGGAGACTGCCCCAACTCCAACATGGCTCGGTCTCAGACCCAAAACTCTCAAGACCAGATCTCGAGATGTCTTGGTTTGTACAAAATAGACCATGAAGTTGAGGGATCCAATAGCAAAAAGTCTCAAGTCATATGACATGGACTGAATCTCGATTGGAAGGCTCTCGAAGTGGTCCTGAAAAAGTTCAAGTTTCGAAACGTCCTCCTCCTAGGAGGGCTCCTTATAATCCCTACCGGTCTAAGTCTGAGATGCAAATAGAGTATCTCATAAAACGATAGATAGGTTCCGATGAAGAGCGCCTGTCGGAGCAAAACATTCTCTCGCTTCACACTGCTTTGTGAGAACGCTGTGGGTGCGGAGAACTTCCTGGAGAGTTTGAAGTAGATCACCATTCCAGCGTTGACAAGCATTGAAGCCAATGGGACGTAGATGAGGAACTTGTTTTGGAATAGGGTGATCTGGAAGCAATCAGGCATATGATTGTAAAGTGCTTGCTTATCTTACCGGGTGCCTTCCTGGAGCGCATGCGGACTCTACACGGCTCGACAAAGCGTTGAAGTTCAGGGTGCAATTCGAGAAGTAAGGGATCAGAAGCCACACTACCACCAAAGTGGTTGTCATAGAGCTATAGGCGAAAAGCCTAGTTTCGCTAAACCTGACGGTAGCCTTAACAGGGTAGACGAAGATGGTGATCCGATGAAAAGTCATAATCCAGTTGAGGAAGAGGGGAATTAGATAAGAGACAGTGAAGAATAGAGTGACCTCTTCTCCAATCCAATGTCGGTATCCCTCGTAACTCACTTGCATCAACTCGGTGATAGGCCATGAGAGCACCATGAATAGCTGACTAACCTTGCTCACGATGCCACAGGTTGTCATGAAGACTGGGTAGATGAATGGTCCCTTGAGAGTCTTCTTCAGCCGTTTGAAAATGATTGAGATGAGCAAGAGGGTATCGTAAAGGAGACAGAATATAGTGAGAATCGAGAAGAAGATTTGGATGGGGACTAGTTTCGGGTAGCTCAACATGCTTCGGAAATGGCTCAGAGTGCTCCAGAATCCAAGAGGAGTTTCGAAAAGCTCAAAATAATACTTCTGAGTGCTCCAAAATGGTCAGAATGCTCTGAATGCTCCAGATTTCTTCGTTATGCTCCAGAATCCGAAATGGGGTGGAGAGTAAGCAAACTGGTAACTTTCTGCACACAAAGTCACACGTTTTCTGTGCTGAAACCCATTACAGGGTCCCTGGTTTTGCAGCGGTTTTGTCACGCAATCGGCGTTATTCGGAAGTGTTTCTAGGGAAGAAGGAAGTATATGATGCGAGAATAAGAGCAATGATTGGATTTGCAGAATAAGAACTACGGTATCTGCAAATCCGGGTTCAGAGTGTCTGAAGCCTGAGAGGAAAAAAATCTGAATCATTCAGAATTCCTCAAGTCTGACGATATCAAGCCTTGAAGAGGATAAAATTTTATTCAAAAAAGTTGAAATTGAATAGGTCAAGTCTTCGCTGAAACAGCAAAGTTGGCAGTACTGATGCTTCCATTCCTCTGTTGACTGTCTGTCTTCTTCTTCGTTTTCCTCAAAGTCTTGCATCCAACGAATGCCAAAACAAGATTTCTCGTAGAATGTGTGAGCACAAAATAGACGAAGAAGTTCAAGGAGCCCACTGCTAGAAGTCTCAAGTCATAGGTGATGGTTTGGAACTCGAAGGGCATGGCGCGGAAGGATTCCTGCAAGATTCTCTATCGTCTCCGTTACATTTTGCAACCAAGACATTTTGCAACCGGGACATTTCGCAACTAAGACATTTCGCAACCAAGACATTTCGCAACATTTCGCAACCATTTCGCAAACGCAACGCAGCTTACCAACTTTACGTTCATATAGGTTGTGTAGGATTGAGGGTATTATAGACCGATCCAGGGTGCTAATTCCAAGATGAACTTTTTAGGTTTCGAAATGTCGCAGTTGCGAAATGTCCCTGAGCCGTTTTATTACCGGGTAGAGTCTAGTGTGAAGATACAGTATCTCATAGACCGAAAGGTATCCGCCAATAAATAGTGCTTGTCTTATCAAGGCGTTCTCTCGCTTCAATTGACTATTCGAAAGTGCCAATCCGAAGACTGAGTTCTTCCAGAACTTTCTTGATAACCTCTGAACAAACAGCATAGAAGCATTCACCACCATTGAAATAATGGGAACATATATCAAGTACTTGTTTTGAAACCATGTCACTGGATGACGATCAGGGGCACAAGCGGATTCAAGGAAACTAGTTAGAGCATTGAAATTGAGAGTGCAATTAGAGATTTGTTGGATTAGGAGCCAGATGATTACTAGGATGCAAGTGGTGATGCAGTAGCATACTATTCGAAAGTCACTAAACCATTTGCTGGATTTGATAGGGGAAATGAAGATGAAGATTCGATGAATGGTCATGATGCAGTCCAAGAATAAGGGGGTCAGATAGCAAATCAAGAAGATCAATGTAACATAGGATCCGATGGATTGACGGTATTCTGAAATAGTGGAATACCCTCAATAATCATTTTTAGCTACAAGACGTTTCGAAACCGCGAAGTTTCAAAACTGAGACATTTCAGAACCGAAAGTCTCAAAGTTAAAGGCAGAGATTTGAAACTCTGGGAATGGCATGTTTTAAAACGTCTGGTTTTGAAACATTCAGTTTTGAAACGTCCGGTTTCGAAACGTCCCCAAAACTCACTCTCATATCCTCCATTCGGACTAATCCATTCTGCCACCGGCCAAGCGTCCACCATCAGGAAAGCATTCAACTTTTCGGCGATCCCAAACCCAGTTAGAAAAATGATATAGACAAATGGACCAGTACTTCGGGATAGGGAAACTCGTTGTCGGATAATGCAGTAGAGGAGGATGGTGTCGAATATGGTGCAGAACAAGTTGAGAATGGTGAAAGTGACTTGAGCGGAGAGCACGAGCCAGTGGAGCATTTCTAGAAGGGAAATTGGCTTGAAATTGAGAATCCGAGAGGCAAAAGTACTGTAGATGGGCCGAAACTTGGAGATTCAAACCCAGCTGAACTACAGTAATAAGGCCTAAAAAGGGTGGGGGTACTAGACAAACTGAGATTCTGGAAAACAACTTTTTTCCAATGCTTGATTTATTCTGTCTAGGACTAACTTAGTAGTAGACTAGACTAACTTTAGGTACAAGACCAAAAATTGAAAAGCCACCAGTTTTCCAGTTTTTTCAACAGTCTGAAGATGATTTATTTGGTATAAAAATAGTACAAGAAATCGAGTCTAGGAAAAGAAAAAACTACACACAAACAAATTTTTTCACAAAAAACCTTCCTAAAAAGTTCAATCAGACTAACAACAAGTGTCTACTGATTGAATAGACACATGTCATGAATTTTCCAAAAATCTAACTTTTTCCCAACTTTCAGGGCTTCAAAACGGCAAAACGCGACAGCCAGAAGCAGAGTATTGGGACGATGTTAAAGCAGGAACAATCGAAGAATTTGACGCCCGAGGAGATTCAGGTGAGAGAAAAAATGAGAAAATGAACATGATGTAGGTGGGGGACCTGCTGGGAAAATGAGTAAGAAAAAAGACCAAAGAGGTTATTTTGAACTATTTTTTCCCTGGATTCCCAGCCTATGAGAAAGTGTATAGATGGAGCAGAACTACATATACTCTCACAGAAAAACAAGATTTTTCTCATTAGCAACAAAATGTTGGGGGCGAAAAAAATGTTTTTGAAGGAGACATCAAGGTATCAGGGAATCAGAATAGGCTGAGAAAGAAGTTGAACTTTTTGAATTTTCATTAGAAAACAGAACAAATTTTTGAACCGTGTAAAGCCGTTAACGTCGGAATCTGTGATTTCCGGGTTTGCAAGAGTTGCAAAATTGGAATAATTTGGATTTTTATATCATAGCAAAGAGCAGAATTAAAGTCCTTATTAGCAAGATTATCTATGTCGGATTCCCTCGAAGTCATCACATTTTTTCTAGAAGACTTCTCGGATCCTTAAGTAGAGTTTTTCTTATAACCCATCATCTTATAATAGTCTAGGGTCCACTTTTGAGAAAAAGTTCAAATCCACAGTTCAAGTAGTCCTTTGAGGTACAGACCTACTTCAAAAACAAATTAACTGGTACATTTTTTCCTAAACCATACCATCTTTCCAGATCCGCGACTGGACTCAAGGAAAAGAGCGCAACATTCGTGCCCTTCTCGGCTCACTGCACAATGTCCTCTGGGAGGGAGCTGATCGTTGGAATCAACCGTCGATGGGGGATCTTTTGACACCGGATCAGGTAAGATTTTAGGCTCTTGGGACGTTTTGTAACCGGACATTTCGAAACTAGACGTTTCAAACTTGTCATTTCTAATCCTGGAAAATTCAAAACTAAGAATTTCGAAGCCGGTCATTTTGTACCCGGCCGTTTCAAGACTTGACATTTCAAGACTAGTAAGACATTTCGAAACTATGAAATTTCGCAGCCGGACATTTCGCATCTGGTCATTTCAAAACTAGGACAGTTCAAAATCAAGATGTTTTGAAACCGGTCAATTCAAAACCAGACGTTTAAAAACCGCTCATTTTGAAACCAGGATAGTTCAAAATTAAGACATTTAAAAACCGGGCGTTTCAAAACCCGGACATTTCAAAACCCGGACGTTTCAAAACCGTACATTTCAAAACCGCAACTCAAACATTTTCCAGATCAAAAAGCACTACCGTAAAGCGTGCCTCGTCGTCCACCCCGACAAACTAACCGGATCTCCACACTTGCCACTGGCCAAAATGGTGTTCACCGAGCTCAACGACGCCTACAGCAAATATCAGAATGATCCGTCCACTTTATAAAAAATAATTCTCTCTTCCTTAGTCATTTTTCTTCCTTTTTTCCGTTTATTTAATCATTTTCCCCTTTTATGTCTTGTCACCCTAATTAAGTCCATTTTCTAGTCTCACTGTTCTTCTGAAATTTCAAAAATCTTTCCTTCCCCTTCTCCATGCTTTTTTCTGCTTTTTTCTGTGATTTTTCTTCGAATTCCCATCCTTCTTTTCTTGTGAGCTTTTTTTTCGTCCATATTTATTATTGCTTATATATTGCTTCCGTTTTTTGTAACTTCTGAAAATTCTTTCTACGGCAACAGTAAACATTTTGTGAAAAATTCAATATTTTTAACAAAGCGGTTTTCAGTTTCATCAGTACTAATACATATATGGGGTTCGCTTTTTTTATTTGTTCGTTTCGATTTCATAATCCTCTAGTCAAAAAATGACGTCACTTTGGAACGGCTAACCATCCAAAACGTCATGATTGTTGGTGATTGATGTTTTTTTTTTCAATTTCGATGATTCTCGGGAGAAAGAAGAACAACAAAGAATGATAATAGGACAGTTTCAAGAAGACATTTTTGATGATAAGAAAAGTTTGGTACTGATTAAAGAACATGCATTAATGTCCAAAGGAAGGAGGAATGATGATCATCTGGGTGCGATGATTCAAGTGGAAAGATCATTTTCAGGCTTGAGGGCCGTTTTTGGCTTTTGGGGCTAGATGGACTAGAAAGCTGGAAAAGCCTCAAAAGCCCGTGAAGACACAAGAACGCCAGGAAGGCCGGGAAATCCCGAGGGTAGTTGAAGAAAGCCTAAGAATACCTTAGAAGGCTATGATGCGTTGGAAGCCTAAGGTAGCTTAGAAGGCGAAAAAGCTTAGAAGGTCGAACTGTATAAGTAAGAAAGGCTAAAAAGCTTGAATTGCATAACAGACCTAAGAGAGTCTGGGAAAGCCTATGAAGCCTTAGAATGGGTAGAAAATCCTTGTAAATTCGGGCAAGCCTAAGAAAGCCTTACAATTAGAAGTCTTGGAACCAATGAAAGCCATTGAGAAAACCTTGTTAGTTTCAAAGTGCGTTAAAAACCTGAATGGCGTATTAGGCCTAAAAGAGTGTAAGCAAATTTTAATTGCCCGAAATAGCATAAGGACGCCTGGAGAGTCTGTCCGGCCTAAAAATCAGCAGAAGCCTGGTTGCGAAATGTCCAGTTACGAAATGGCATGGTTGCGGAATGACGTGGTTGCAATAGGAATGAAATAGGCTAGGCTTGTGTGTAGCAACTCGAGAGGATCAAGGTTTAAAAACGCTTCCATCACCTGCCCTCCAATAATTTGTTTTGTTTCCACTCGAACACTTGAACGGTTGCTGCTTTATTGCTGTTCACTAACAGAGCTCTTTCAGAGAGTAACAGTTTTGTTAGCTGTTTTCGAAGTTCATTATGGACTGCTCATATATCCGGGCAGGCTGGGCTAACCAAAGTGTTCGCCTGTACAGCAGCCCAGGTCGCCTGGCCCTTTGAAAAAAACAAGCTATCTGAATTCAGTCCTTATAGGCATTGTTGTGAGCCTCCCCTGAAAAAGCTATCAAATAACCCCTACTGTTTTGGCGTTTATTACCACCCAACACTATACTAAATAGTGATCTCTGTATAGCCCAAAATCAACCTTTCACCCAAATACCTTTAACCTGTTTTTCATTCTTGCACCTATGTTATCATCCGCGTTCCCCCCAACAAGTCCCCCCTGTACCTTCTGTACTCTAACCACTCAAAAACCAAACCTCCTAGACTTCCATGACCATCATGGATTGCTTTGCTCAGTGGTCGATGATCTAAGGCTCTGTTTTTTTTTCGTTTCGTTCTTCTTCTCTTTTTCCTGTTTATTTGTCCGAAGTCCCCTACCCATCTATTCCTCTTTCCCTCTCTATCCTATCTGTTTGTTGGGTTCATTCTTCATTATTTCTCAGTTCTTTCTCTCATATTCCTCAAAAATGATCCATTTTCCTTATACTTCATTTTTCAGCATAATATGGCATTCACCGGACTCAATTGGGATCATGTGAAGAGCACATTTTGGGAGGCGAATAAAATGGTAAGGGTCGAAAGAAGAAGAATTTAGAGATCGGAGACGCAGAGAAAGAATTGGAGGCTGTCTCTCTTTTCCGTTCACTAGACACATTCACGTAAACAACAAAAACATTATGAAAAGCGAAAGAAGAAGAAGGAAAAAAAATGATCATTGGTGTCTTATGGTGGTAGAGGACAAAATGTGTCACACAGTGTGCCCTGTTTTGTTATAGTTGGTTTTTGGGCATCGTCTGTTTTCTGCCTTTTTGAAGCATTCTCATTTTTGTTTTTGAAGGCAAGGGTGGTGGTGGGTGTCTACTTTTTTAGTATAAGAATATGCATATATAGTGAAATGCTCAGACTATTCCAAGTTGTAATTTTCATGGTCTGCTTCATAGTTTAGAACAGTAATGAGAGTCAATTTTAGAGACTTTTCAACGATCTTGGCGTTAGATCCGATGATTAGTTTCAGTACCTTTATTAGAGGAGGATTCCGGTCAAAAAATTTTTTTTTGCAAATGACGTATTTAGAAATGTATGTAAATTCCTAAAATCATAATAAAAATGCTCGAAAATCGCTCTAAAGCCCTAAAAAAAGCTCCGAAATGAGCAAAAATCGTAAAAGTGATTGACGGCGGCCATGGCCGAGTTTCCCAAAAAACGAATGGAGTCTTTTTTGGGAAACTCGGCCAGGGGGACCGCTTCTGCGATTTTTGCTTATTTCGGAGCTCTTTTTCGAGGTTATAGAGCAATTTTCGAGTATTTTTATTATGATTTTCGAAATCCACATATATTTTTACATGAAGCATTAGAAATCTAGGTTAAGCTATATGCACTAACTCATTGCTCATTCCATAAGGGATCACTCATAAAGACCAGAGAAAAATAGAGAGAAATTGAATATTCCTGGTGGTCGTAAACAAGTGTTTCTCTGACTCCGCCCACTTTTTGTTGTTGTGGTTGTTGACTGATGTTGACCATTTTTCACTTCAATTTCTAACACTGCCCTTGTCTAGAATGGAATCTAAAATAGCGTTTTCCGTCTTCTCATCAACCTTCTCATCTAGGCTTACTCGATTAATAATCTAATTTTTTCCAGATAGACTCAATGGTTACAATGATCGCTGGAAGTAGCGGAAGCCGCGAGGGCTCCGCCGATTCAAGAGCTTCTGGAAGCTCCTCGGATGGAGCACTTGTTGCAGGTAGGCTTAATTCAGCTTGGGCCGGCCTAAACCTAACTTGATCTACTTTCAGCCCCCGGCGGCAAAATCGTAATGTTGAAGCGAAAATCGGAGGAAGGGGATGAGGCGGATGGAGCGGCGCAATCGAAGAAGATGTGCATAGAGAACGATTCAGCGTCGGAGTGCTCAGAAGCAGAAGATTCAAAGGGATCTATTAGGTAATTGCTGGAAAATTCAGAAAAAATTAGAATTCTATTCACTATTTTTTCGCTCAAAAATCAACAAAAAAAACTAGTCCAAAATGTCAGAAAATAACAAAATAATGGTTTTTGAACAACTTCAAAATTTGGCCCTTTAGAAATTTGACTCGAGAAATCAGGGCCGGGCCAACAGTAGCATTTCTGGGTAATTAGGTTTTTTCGAACCTGCTTCCGTGGCAAAATTTTGAAATTCAAAAACGAGAACGTAGTGAGGACGTGGATTAGGCTTTTGCGGTGGCGAACACTGGCAGTTCTAACTGCAAAAATGACACCAGAAGACGAGGAAAAAGTTTCGGATACACCGCAAGAAGTCAAAACTAGTGTAACTGCAAAGTGAATTTTTGAAAGATTCAGAATCCTGACGTCTTCTGGATCTTGGATTTTTGGATTGCTACGCATCTTTTTACATTAAAAATCTGAAAATCCAAAAATTCAGAATCCAGAAGACGTCGATGTAGTGAAAATGGGTGTATTCTATTGTTTGAAAACCCTGAAAACGCTCCAAAAAAAACCGAAATTCCAAAATTTCCAGATTCCTCTCCTCACTGACAAGTGTGATAATAAAACCGCTCAAAAAAACCACGCCCACATTTCCGGGAGACGACGAATGGGCCCCAAAGGAGATGGAAGAGATCGCCGAGTTTCCCATGGAACTCGTTGACAAGTACAAAAAAGTGCATCCGAATGTGGAGGCGCCGAAAAAGTTCAAGCTAGTCAACGGCGAGTTTGCGGTCGTGGCTAGTATGGAGAAGTTGGCCGAGGAAATGAATTTGAGAGTACAGGAGAACGCTTCTCCGAAACAACAACACAAGCATCAGGATTCGAGAGAGGAGAAGTTGACGAAGAACGAGTTGACGGATAATGAGGATCAGAAGAAGAAGAAGGAGAAGGAGTAAGCGGAATTCGCTCAGAAATCATAAGGAAAATGCACAAAAATTGCCCTAAAATCCCGAAAAATGGCTCCGAAATGAGCAAAAATCGCAGAAGTTGTATCCGGTGGCCGTGGCCGAGTTTCCCAAAAATATGGGCGGAGTCTGCCAATGAGCGTCTTTGCAGTCGTGGGGCAGCCAATCACTGCGCTCGGCTCCGCCCTTTTTGGGAAACTCGGCCACGGCCATCGGATACATCTTCTTGCTCATTTCGAAGAAGCTGTTTTTCAAGGTTTTGAAGCAACTTTTGAGCATTTTGATCATAATTTTCCGCATCTACACTCATTTGTTTTCGAATTTTTGACCATCTTTAAGTTTTGAAAAAGTTGCAGAGCCAAAGAAGAGGAAGAAGCGAAGAAAGGAGACAAAGTGCTGTATCATTTGGCGATCACACTTTTCAACGAGAAGAACGAGAAATATGTGATGTCGTTGTTCAGAAGTCATAAGGTGAGCAAAAGTTGGAAGTTAACGGAATTCGAAATTTGAGGAATTCTGACTTCTGTCGTCTTCTGGATTCTGATTTTTCTAAAAGCCTAAGGTTTCCAAATCCAGAAGACGTCAGCATTCTGAATTTTCAATTTTCGGTCAAAATCCTTTTATTCAACATCTCCATTTTCAGCTTGCCGACGTCGTTGCCCTCTGCGAGAGATGCCGTGAGAATCCAGAGCTATTCCGCGTTTTTCCGAAAAGTAAGATCGATCATGAAGGCGTCTTGATAGAATCTGATGTCGTCGAGAGCTTCTACATGACGTACTTTCGCTCGTCGCCAAGACTCGATGATTCTGATGTAGTCTATGTGACGAGAACCAAGAAAAGTACTACATAATATAGTTTCTATATGCATGCACCCCCATTTTTTGCTTAACAAAACCATATGCATATACTCTTGGCTCCCCGACGTTTCACAACCAGTCATTTCGCAACCGCGACATTTCGCAACCAAGCCATGTCAGAACCAAAGATCCACTTGCTATTAGAGTTGCGGAATGACTAGTTGCGAAATGTCATAGTTGCGAAACGTCGGGGTGCCGAAATCTCTTGCCCCTAACTTTCAGACTAATCCATATGCATAAACTTTCAGATGTCAATATCAAAGAGTATCTCCATCTGCTATTCATGGAACTTCGTGACAACATGACCTGGAAATCAGTTCACATTTCGTCGAAAATTGGACTTTTGGAGTTTTTCGAAAATAGGAAGGAGCACAAGTTGAAGAAGTATTTGAACTTGATCGTTCAACCAGAAGGCCTCTCACCACTCATGATTGCGATTCAGAATGATCAGTGAGTGGTTTAAAAAAAAAACGGAAAATTGTTTTCTATCTCAAAATTTTGCAGACAAGAAACAGTCCGCTGGATGTTGGATCATGGTGCAGACATCAACACAGTCACTGCAGATGGTCAAAATGTGCTCCATGTGGCCGCCACGATATCCAACGGAGAAATTCTGAAGATTCTCTGGGAGACGAACAAGTGTGAGCCGATGATCAACAAAGTCGACGCCAACGGATCCACGCCAGCCTACCACGCCTTCTCCAGTGCATGCATAACGAATTGGCAAATGTTGAGAGGACACGGAGGAGCCCTGCAATCCACTGAATCCAATACGAACGCCACTCCATTCATTGGAGCTATGAAACGTGGAAAATTGGATGAAGCGTCGTTGAAAAAGATGCTCGAAATGAAGCCGGATGGTTTGACAGAGACCGAGCCAACCACTGGAAACACCGTAATCCACTCGGCCACAAACAAGAAATGTCTGATTCTTCTCATGGAGAAATTCAGAGATCAGACGGATCCAGAAGCCAGGAATGCTCTCCAGCAAACGCCACTTCACACTTTTGTCATCAAGGATGAACTGGGTCTTGTGATGACTCTTTGTGCTTATGGAGTGGATAAGGACGCTCAGGATATCAATGGAAACACTCCGCTGCATTGTGCAGTGACACGTGGAAACACGGAGATTGCCAGAATGCTTCTTTGTCTTGGAGCGAAACCGGATATCAAGAATCGGCATCGCGAATCGCCGAGACATATAGCGGCGAGATTGACGGAGAAGTGAGTGGTTTTGAAAAATACAGTGCTCCACATAATGATACGCCACCCCCCAAAATTTCGGAAATCTCAAAAACGAGAAATACCGAGAATTCATCATTCACGGTGTATAAAACACTCATTGAGTAAGATTCATGAGTCCTAAAACAAAAATGAACTGAAATCGAAAAAATGAGAAAAATCAAATTTTCCAAATTTTTCGTTTTTGCCAATCCACAAAATGATACGCCACCTATCATTTTTCCAATTTTTTTTTGTGTTTCTTCAGTTTTTTGTTAGATTTTCAAGAAGACTGGGGTGATGGGGCTACCATTAATGCAAATTAAATCGAAAGAACGAAAATCCGTGGAAGAATAAAGATTAAAAACCGATAACTGACCTGTCAGGTGACTTGGGTCCACGATGGCATGTTTGGAGATCCGGATACTGTCGTAACATGTGCTATCCATTAGATTCTGGAGGAAAATGGTCCACAGGTCCACTTACAAAACGTTTGGAGGGCTGACCACCTCGAATTTTTGCATCGAACTTCGATTACTTCCCAAACATGCTTCGAGACCAAGGCTAAATCGAGCTTGTTGGTCTCTACAGAAGCTATTCATGAGAAATAATCAGAAACCCAGTTTATCACATAATCAATAAAGCAAAAAGCACCAATGGTTATTGAGAAACATCTCAAAATTTAAGTGCTATCGACGAGAAATTTTTGAAGGAAAAGGTGGAGTCGGAAGAAGATTACGGTAAAGTCCTAATTCTCTCTTCCCGGTTCCAGGTTATTTTCAGCCATTGGAATTTATTTAATCTTAATGTTTCAAGCGGATGTTGTAATTATGGGGCTGACTTTAACACAGAAAACATACGATACTTTCTCCGAAACTCAACGAAACGAGGTGTCATGGTGCGGACGACCATTTGTTGCTCTCAGTGGCTCGCATTTTGCCTTTTCTGCGGAGAATTGAGGACTACGAATTCAGACACGTAATACCACAATGTCAGCAAGTCATGTGATAAACTGGGTTTCTGATTATTTCTCATGAATAGCTTCTGTAGAGACCAACAAGCTCGATTTAGCCTTGGTCTCGAAGCATGGTTGGGAAGTAATCGAAGTTCGATGCAAAAATTCGAGGTTGTCAGCTATCCAAACGTTTTGTAAGTGGACCTGTGGACCATTTTCCTCCAGAATCTAATGGATAGCACATGTTACGACAGTATCCGGATCTCCAAACATGCCATCGTGGACCCAAGTCACCTGACAGGTCAGTTATCGGTTTTTAATCTTTATTCTTCCACGGATTTTCGTTCTTTCGATTTAATTTGCATTAATGGTAGCCCCATCACCCCAGTCTTCTTGAAAATCTAACAAAAAACTGAAAAAACACAAAAAAAAATTGGAAAAATGATAGGTGGCGTATCATTTTGTGGATTGGCAAAAACGAAAAATTTGGAAAATGTGATTTTTCTCATTTTTTCGATTTCAGTTCATTTTTGTTTTAGGACTCACGAATCTTACTCGATGAGTGTTTTATACACCGTGAATGATGAATTCTCGGTATTTCTCGTTTTTGAAATTTCCGAAATTTTGGGGGGTGGCGTATCATTATGTGGAGCACTGTAGATTTCAGGATGAAAACAGTCACAATTAGCTCAAAAATCCCAAAAAACGGCGACAAAGTTAGCCTAGGATTCCGAAGCTCCGCCCATTTTTGGAAACTAGACACCATGGAATTTGAGTTCATTTTTTCATTGGAGCACATTTTCTGGGTACGAGAGCTCTCTCTGTGTAGATTTTTCATTGAAAGTCATCGAAAACTCGAAATTCGGGGATTCTGAATTCTAACGTCTTCTGGATTCTAAATTTTTGAATGTTCCAAATTTTAACAGTTTTCGCTATCTTTGAGACCAATTTTTAGGCGTTGAGAGATGTTTGACATTTTCGTATAAGCGATATTCCCCAAGGGGAAACGCGCTCCATCGCCAACTTGGCTGAAATTTGAACTTTCAGCTTTCCCGCCGTTTTGAGCAGCAAAACATGTTTTGGCGAGTGCGTGGACTTCTCGTGGACAACTCGGGCACCAGTCGACTTGTCCACGAGCAGTCCACGCACCCACCGAAACATGTTTCGCTGCTCAAAACGGCGGGTAAGCTAAAAATTCAAATTTCAGCCAAAAATTGCGATGGAGCGCGTTTCTTCTTGAGGAATATTGCTAATAGTCATATTTAGAATCTTCTTTCATTTCTAAGCAATCCTTTTTTTAATAAAATACACACTTTTTTCAGAGAAGCAAAAATGGATCTCGTCCGCGCGCTGATCATCTGCGGAGCTCCCGCCTGCGACATTGGCTTCGTCGGATGCGCCTTCGGATGCATGCACAAACAAGGACTGAGCTCCTGTCAAACCCAACTCGGTTCCTCAAGTTCCGATGAGCAATCGATGGAAGAACGTGTGAAGGATATTCATGTCAGCCAAAACGCCGCCAGTGCTGCCTACGAATTCGTTCTGGATCCCGATACTCAACTCGTCGAGGAGGCCTACGCGGAGAGAAGTGAGACGAGAGCATTCCCACATGAGGAGGCACTGAAAAGAGTGAAGAATAAGTTGAAGGAGCTCGTCGAGAAGAAGAAGACGTCGAATGTGATCAATGTGTTGGGATTGGATGGTGGTGGTATCCGAGGATTGGTTACTGTACAGATGTTGATTTGTCTGGAGGCTTACTTGGATCGACCACTCATTGATTATTTCGATTGGATTGGTGCCACGTCGACTGGATGCTACATTATGTCGACATTGATGACTGGAGGATCTTTGAGACACGCTCAGAACTACTATTTGATGTTCAAGGATCAGTTGTTTGATAGTTGGACTCGCCCATATGATACGAAGACTTTGGAGATGTTTATCAAAAGATCATTTGGAGCAGAGAGAATGATGGGAGATATCAAGTATCCGAGGTTTGTTGTTGAAGTAAATTTTTGAAAATTGGTCGAAAATCGCTGTAACATCTTCAAAATGTTCTCCGAAATAGTCCGAAGGGGGACCGGAATCAGCGTCGTTGTGATCGTGGCTTCAGGACGTTTCACAACTGGACGAAGTGAAACACCACGAGTTTTCAAATCGGACGTTTTAAAACCGCGACAATTCGAAACCAAAAAGTTCCGAAATTGAGACATTTCAAAACCGGAAAAAGCCGAGCTAGAAGTTTCAAAACCGCGTTGAATGGACTGTTCAAAACCGGACTGTTCAAAACCGGACGTGTCAAAACCAGACGTTTTGATATTGCGGGTTTTTTGTTTTTGAAAAGTCTGTATAGTTTTGAATCGTCTCTGTTTCGAATTTGCTGTGGTTTCAAAACGTCGGGTTTTGAAATGACTGAAAACCGTGACCATTCGGTCACTTTGTAACCGGACTTTTCAAAACCTGCAATATCAAAACGTCTGGTTTTGAAACGTCCGGTTTCAAAACGTCGTGTTTTGAAACGACTGGAAACCGTGACTATTCTAAACGTTGATAATTCAGATCCGGTTACTTTGTAACCAGACTTTGCAAAGCCTGCAATATCAAAACGTCTGGTTTTGAAACGTCCGGTTTTGAACTGTCCATTTTTGAGTTATCGCGGTTTTGGGACGTCCAGTTTAGAACTTCCGGTTTTTAAATGTCTCGGTTTTGAAACGTCTTGGTTTTGAATTGTCGCGGTTTCGAAACGTCCGATTTCAAAGCGCCTTGGCTTTGGTACTTGCTAATCTGAAACTTTCGGTTTCGAAACGTCCGGTACTGAAACGGCTTGGTTTTGAAAAGTCACCTTTTGGCACCTTTTTTCCTGGAAATTTCGCCCACTGTTTTTCGGCTCAGTTCTGAAAATCCCAAAAATTCCGAATTCACACCCATTTTTCCAATTCCAGATTCTTCTGCACCACAGTTCGCGCCGATACGTTCCCAGTTCAATTGGATCTCGCCCGAAACTACCGTCTTCCGATAAGTGATAAGGAGAATAACGATTTGGGATTCATCGATCCTAATGGTATTTTCAATTTTTTAGACTTTTCAAAATTCTGACTCTTCCAGAACTCTCAATGTGGCGTGCCGTTCGTCGTAGCAGTGCTGCACCGACCTATTTCTCGGCTTCCGAGGGAAAATATATCGATGGTGGAATGATTTCGAACAATCCGGTGCTCGACTTGATGTCGGAGATTTGCTTCTGGAATACCACGTGTCAGAAGATGGAGGTACGAATTTGAAATCATCAGAATTACGATTGCCTAAATTTTCGATTTTTCTCACAAATCAAATTTTCCCCCCATTTCAGCTCCTGGATAAAATGGTCGATGTCGGATGCGTTCTCTCCGTTGGTACTGGAATCACACCAATCTGTCCGGTGGATCCGTCGGTTTTCGAAATGAACGATTGGCTGGGAATGCTTCGTGGAATTAAGAATCTGTCTCTGGTGGTTATTGATCAGGTAAGACTTTGGATTTGGGCTCCGGGACGTTTCGCAACTAGTCATTTTGGAACTAGGACGTTTCGCAACTGGTCATTTCGCAACTAGGACGTTTTGCAACCGGTTATTTCGCAACTAGGACATTTTGCAACTCAAGTCATTTCGACACCACGAAATCCCGATGTTTTCTAAATGGTCGCCTTGTGATCAAAATATCAAAAATCTAGACGATAACCCTGGAGCGCAATCTAAATAAACGAGAAGTAGACAAGTTTATAAAGTTGCGAAATGTCCAGTTTCGAAATGTCTTGGTTTCGAAACGTCCAGTTTCGAAATGTCTCGGAGTTAATTAGGATTCAAAAAATTCAAATGTTTCCAGGCCACAGCCACCGAAGGAGCCCCAATCACCCGGAGCAGAAGTTGGTGTCACTCGTTGGGATATCCATATTATCGTCTGAATGCTCCGATTTTCAAGGTAATTTTATTAGACTTTTGAAGTTTCGGGCTTACCCGCCGCCTTAAAACCCGGTCTAGAAAGGTCGGCCCGCGGGCCAGGCCGGCCTTCGAAATGTTTCAATTTTCATCCGGCTTACTGTACTTTTCTCAACAAATTCTCAATTCCAGGACGTCATCCTGGACACCAACGACGACTCGGAATTGGCCAAGATTATGTGGGATTCAGTCGTCTATTCGCATACACACAAGTGAGTCCCCCACCTTGAATTTTAAACTTCAACGCCCTTCTTTTTTTCAGAAAAGACTTCCAAGAACTCGCCGAACTTCTGAAAACAGTTGGTACTGTTGATGAGAGAAAGGAGCATCTCATAATTCGCTAATTCGCTTTTTTCTTATTTCAAAATTTTACTGCCCGTTTCGCTTTTTTTTGCCCACACCATCTCACTTCTCTTCTCGTCTCTTTCCACCCGTTAGCTTTATATTTTTGTAAAACCGCCGGTTTCAGCTTTTTGTATATAATAAAGATGAATGCTTATGAATGGTACAGAGACAATAAGAAATCACCATTTTCCTTGCAGACGTTTTATAACTGGACATTTCGAAACGGAGACGTTTTAAAACTAGATGTTTCAAAACTTAGACGTTTCAAAACTAGATGTTTCAAAACTAAGTCATTTCCCCGCAGACGTTTTACAACTGGAGGTTTTGAAACTGGATGTTTTTCAAAACTGAGACGTTTTGAAACTGGATGTTTCAAAACTGAGTCATTTCCTTGCAGGCGTTCTAAAACTGGACATTTCAAAACTATGTAGTTTCTAAAGTTTCCGGCAAAATTGCGATTTGACACGTTTATTTTTGAGAAAAAACATGGAAAACATGGAAAAGGGGGAATTACAGAAGATCTTTGGGGGGGGGACGGTTGGGATTCAAAACAGAGATAGGGTGGTCAAGAATTTCAGGAGTTAGTTGGTAGATCATTTTATTTTCCGAACTTGATAGTCATGTGAAGGAGGCTTCCCTCGGAGATGTTGTAATCCGCAGCAGTCTTGTCTCCCTCCATACGGCGGTTTTTGATAATCAGATTCTGCAAGTGGGCTTGGAAGCGACTCTTCTCTTGGATCTGGAAGTTATATATTTTGGTAGGGTTGGTATTGCTTTTTTGTGAAGCTGTTTTGTGTTCAAGCTGAGAGATGAGTCCACAAAAATGACTGGGAACTTGATGGCTGATAACTCGAGTTACGTTGAAATTTGGCTAGATTTCTTTGCAGATCCAAAACTTACCTTCTCCTTAATTTGATCGACTTTGTCGGTTGGCTCGATGTTGATCTCGACCATCTTGGCTCCGAGTGGCTGGACGTTGACGAGCATGATTGGTTGGTCTGGAATAGGATGCATTGATGTAAAAGGTTATTAGGGAATGAAAAAAGCCAATAAAACTATAAAGACCGAAATACAGTTTCTAGAAAAAAACAATATTGAGGAGGGAGAGCGAAAACGACTGGAATGACCGTACGTCGGTATGTCACTAAAAATCAATGAGACTCATAATAGGCGGGAAGGGTCTCAACACGAAAACCACTTATAGAAGGTTCCAGACTGGGGGTGAGACCTTTGCTCCTGGGAAGTAATGATCGCCAACAGTTTGAATGAAACTGGCACATTCATAGGCTAAAAAGGGAAGAATTAGAAAAGGGGAAGATGGGTCAATAAATGTGTTTACTCTGAATCTTGAAATGAAGGAAAAGCCTTCACTTTTCAGATAGACGAGGTCTAGAAAACCCTAAGGTTGCGAACAAAATTCAAACATGAGAATGTTTTTTCAGATATGTTTCGGTTCAGATGGGGACATATAATATGTACAGTACCGGCCGAAAGGTTGTCAACTTTGCTCAATTTCAGTGCAAAATGGTCAACTTTGAAGGCCTGAAAAATCTGTCCCAAAAATGGTTATGAAAGTTCTAGAATTGATCTCTGTACTCACAAAATTTTAAGAAAATCGAACAGCGGGAAACCTATTTTCAAACCTTCAAATTTGACCGTCTTGCACTGAAAACGTGCAAAGTAGTTGCTTGTGGAAACTGCTAGATATTGAAGACTTCTATGACCGATTTCAAGACCTTTTTTTCAATGCTTTTATGCGATCAAGTCGACATTCCAAAATGACTTTTATGTATACCCTAAAACGATCTCTCACTTCCTTAAATCCCCCATTCCATACCCCATCAAAATTTCCCCATTATCGTTTCCCCAATGTTTGTCTCTAATTGTAATCCCTAATCATCTTCAACCCATTAAATTGTTGATTACACAACAAACTGAGGTAATGGATATCCAAGGGAGGGGCAAGAAGAGGTTAATCACTGTAACAGTGACGAGTTGGGAAGGTTGCGTGAGCACGATGATGTGGATTAGTTGAGTACACAAAGAGAGTTGGATAAATGGGAAAGTTGAGGAGTTGTTGGATAATAGGACTGAGGTGGTGTACTTGGAGTTTAAAAGGATAAAAAAGTTGACATGAACACAATATTTGGAGTCCCACTCACTGGTTATGAAAAACCGTCATGGTTAGGCTGCAGATTTTTACGATTTCAACCTAAAATCTCGTATCTCAGATTTTGATCGCATATTATTTGCTAGTATGCATTAGAGAAGCCTAAGCAACTTGATATCACATCTCAAAACCGATTTTGAGCCAAGTTATGACAACTCTTCTAACCTAAACGATGACTTCAGAATAATCGCTATAACTCGATTCAGAAGCGGTTTCATGATGTAGGAGCAGGTTTTTCGGGCTTCTCTACGCATTTTGAGTGAGATAGAATTATAAAAGTAACAAAAAATGTTGAGTCAAAAATGAAAAAACAACCATCAATAGACTTAAGATTTTTTCAATTTCAATTCAAAATTTCTTGTATCCGATTTTTATTTTTGTTGTCTGGTAGTCTCAGAGAAACCTGAAAAACTCTATCCAACATCACAAAACTGATTATAAGCCTAGTTATGATGACTCTCGTAGCTAGTTAGAGGATAGTCTAGGGCGCATACTGAACCTTTTTGCACTTTCTACTCTCTGTAGAAACTCCATCAATTGAAAATAATGATGCTCATTTGGGCACTCTTAACAAGCATCACTTGGTTCGAACTCTTTTTTCTCTTTTTCCCCTGGTTCTAACTCATTTTCCTTAAAAACTCTCGATAATACCAATAATATTTGAAAAACCAAATCTTACAACTGACTTTCTCCGAATCTATCCCCTTCATAACCCCAATCCAATTCAAACTCCCGCAGATATCGGCTCGCTATCAAAAAAGGACTTCTGAACCCTCTTATGTCATACTTCAATTTTTCTTTGTCTCTTCCTCTTCTTCTTCTTCTCCTTCACACCTTCCCCCCTACATTCATCATTCTTCCTTCCTCCTTTCATCCACACCTCTTCTTCCCATGAATCTTTTGTCACCATCTCCTTCCTTAGATGCAACACCATTTCCGCTACTCTTCAATCCATTCACACCAGGGCATCCCACACGACATCGATCTCAGGCTCAGGAAGGGAAGGACATCGTCGTCACCAAGGAAAAAGCGTGGGAAAATTGATGAGGGTGTGAAAAAATGACATGACATGGAGGGAGATGGATTTCGTTCCGGTTCTTGGTAATTGAAAAGTCTTTGATGGATGAATCATTAAAGAATTCGAGTAATCTGTCACTTGAAATTGTGATACTCTACTGAATTTCACTAAGGATCTGATAGGAATTCCTGAATTCTGTATTTCGGTCAATTTCAGGTCCAGCTGTGTTCAGAAAAAAGGTGCTTGACTTTTTCATTGGGTTCTGAAAATCCTAGCCAACACTTTTCATAGTAAAAAGACGATGTCAGCTCTGCAACTTCAGAGAGAGAGAGAAAGAGATGCATCAGTTCCGAATCATACAGCAGGTAGGAATTTTTCAGTTTTAGATTTTCCTCACTATCAGTTTTACTCTTGTTATCTGATGATAAGAATGTCTACGGAGAGATATTTGTAGATATTTGACTTTTTCCAATAACTACCGGATTCTTAATACCAATAAAAATCACAGGAAGACTTTGGAAAAAAGTGAAAAAAACGGCATAAGCTCGGAACCTTGAAGACCGTAGGAGTTGTTGATATTTGGATTTTTGTTCGTCGCAGGTGGTATCAACACTGCATACGGAAAGATATCTGTAGGTATTTTACTTTTTCTCCTATTGACGGATTCTTAATATCCCTGTAAATCACCTATTTGCAAAGCGAGAAAAAAGGCTTCAGTATGGAACCTTTATGACTTTTAGAATAGCTGAATTTCGGATTTTCGATAATTACTGATGATGACAAAACTGCCTACGGAAAGGCATTCGGAGGTATTCGCCAACAGTAGGAATCTTTCAATTTTGGACTTTCTTCGATTTCAGAGGATGGCTAAACTGTCTATGGAACGACATTTGTAGGTATCGTTTTTCCTATCTTGGCGGATTTTGAAAATTAGTAATAATTCTCGTTGATTAGTGTGAGAACGACTTCAGTTCAGAATCTTAGATACAGCAGTTATGAAGTTAGGGGTGTCGTCAACTTTGGAATTCTACCAATAATGAAATCCATCATTACCTGAAAGGACCTATTTTTGAATCCCCATTCTCGTATCATTGCTCCAGTCATATCCAAATCTGCATATCTCCCTGATATTTGCTCAGGTTGCATGACAGATTAGCACAAGTCACCAGTCAGTCACTATGCCGTCTTCTCTCCCTCTTATCCAGTTACCCTATACGGTCCCTTGACTCTTGCCGCCATATTCCTTACCTGTGTGCCGCCAAAAAAGTCTCTAGAGCACCTCTCCTCCAAATCAAACAAGCTTAACAGTAACCTAATACCATATTCTACTTTCGTCCCCCTCAATCGGAATTCCTGCCAAAAAGCAGCAGCTCCTAGGAGGTCACGTCAAAGACAGTATGAGAGAAAGTTCCTCTCACCCCTCTATATTGACTTTTGTACCGTTTTTCTTTAGAGCCTATCGGGTAACTTTTCGGCGAGCGGTGTCTCCTCGGAGCAACACAATGAGCACAATTGACAGGGATTCGGAGAGAGCAGTGGAGCAGTCAGAGGTTGTGAACTTTGACTGGTTTTCGGGAAATGTGTGGTGTGTTTGGCAAAACTTATCCCCTACCTCTCGGCGGTTTTGGGGTCATGTGAGAAGTGAAAACTACGAAAAACTCTGTGGATTGTTTTTGTGGTTCACAAACCATAGAGAAAAGTGACGTGGAGCTAAATAAAGATGGCGGCAAGTTGAAAAATAGGTGACAAATACAGTAGAAGTTTGATGGAAGAATCACAGAGGATACTGTAGTAGGGTAGTCTCGCAAAAAAACTTTATAAAAATAAACTCAATAACAATGAAATCGCCACCAGGAGGAAGCTCTTATTATTAGATTCAATTGGAAGGTAGGTTTGACTGTTTTCATGGGATTTCTGATTTACGTAAAAATTTGGTCCCTCACTTTTTTCTCTTCGTGGCCTAGATCTTCGAACTTTTCTCCTCCAGATGCTCTACAACTTACCAAATGTCAATTGCTCACTTTGAACTGGCATCGACCTGCAAAAAACAGTTTCACACTGTACGAGCACTCCTGATATTCAAATCTCACCAATCAAAAAATCTGGCTCAAAATTCCAAATAGACCACTTGGTCCACTGTTCTACCAGGCACTATTGCAGACATCGTGTTGTCACCCTGCCGATTTCCTACTCCTAGTGTCATCCGTATTACTGTTGCAGGTGTTTCCCAGGAGCACATGTGATTGTAATACGGTAACAAAGGTAATGAAGGAAACAAAAAAGTTTGGGTATTCGAACAATGAAAGATTAGAAGTGACTGGGTTGCAATTGAGATGGAGAAGTGCTATGCAAGGAGAAAACATGGTCAACTGGGGATCTGAGAATCTGAACACTCAGCAAAAGGGATACACAACAAAGATAATGAAAAACAGACAATGGAGAAGTTCTGAAAAATGGGCTTGCTGAGCTTCTAATAGCTAATAAGATGATTTAACCCAATAACGAAGACCCAAAACGTTATATACGACTAAACAGGTTTTTGTAGTCTCCAAACGACCAAATACCTTTTGCTGGCATACTCGGAAGCACACTCTAACTTTAGAGCACATGTGAAAAGCGACTTGAAGCTTTTTTGGAGCCAAATTCTATCCGATATTGCTAGCTCCAACGGGACACCGAACCTCCAAACCGAGGAAGTTAAAAAGAAAATGCTGTTGCGATTAAAATCGATGATACTGAAAAATGGATGTCAGACTTTGAGCCACTAACAATGTGATAATACCATTTCCAATGTTGTTAAACCAATTTTGTCTTTGAGCAAAGTTGTGTTTGATGACTATGAACGTTACATGGATCAGCTAGAATTCTTTGCTGACGTCTTCTGGAGCACAATCTATTTTCAAAGTTTTTATGAAAACCTGCAGGAAATCTTGTCGGTGCCATAGTCACCCCTGCACTTGAGCTGATACTCTTAAAATTCTTTCGATTTGTTTTTAACATGGACTTTATCGAGTAGAAACTATTTTCAGGAGTAAGCACCAGACCAGTTTTACAAATTCGAGTCCCTGAAAATTCCCTTGTGCTATTTTCCTCCCTATTTTCATTTCGTTTTCTAAATTTTCCACACATCACATCATAGAGAGACAGTCTCTCTCTCTCTCTCTCTCTCTCTCTCTCTCTCTCTCTCTCTCTCTCTCTCTCTCTCTCTCAGTCTCTTTCTCTTATTCACTTTTGCTCTGTTTCCCTCCTTTTGCGCACGCAGCTCCTTTCTCTCTTTCTCTTCCACTCACTCATCAATCAACACTATTTCCATTTGATTTTTCTAGATCCTCTTCGATCCAAACGGTCTCTATGGAGATATTTGCTTTCCGGGAGAGAAATGAAGGGATCCCGTAATCCAGTCTCCGTCTCCTCCTCGCTCCCCATTCTCTCTGAAATGTGCCTTCTCCTTGTATTTGTACAGTCCGTGATGGCGGTGTGGGATGGATCGGGGGAGAGAAAGTGAGTGAGAGAGATGGAGAGTAGAAGAGAAAAGTACAGTAATCCGATGGAGAGAGTTCAAAAATCCAAAATGGGCGATATGGTAAATTTGATGGAATCCTGAGAAAGATCCAGAGAAACAGGATATCGAGATTTCTTGGGAAATCGAAACTTGAAGATTTTAAAAATCGTGTTGTTGAAAAAAAGGAAAAAGTGTAGATCAGCAGACATCAGAATAAATATTTTTACGACTTCAGGAGCCTCAATTTCAAACAAAAAGGGTTGGTTTTTATATCAAAATGTTCGCCTTTGTGAGGGCTATTCAATGCAATTTAGATCAAATTGATCGGACAAAAATCAGTTGAGTTATGCCCGTCGATATGGCAACATGTCATTAAGACCTATTTACGACCTCAGGGGCCTCAAATCGTTGTTGTGATGTGCGATTAAGTTTTTCAGGCGTTTTTAAACACTAACAAACACTATACAATCAAAATCTGAACCAAAAAATTTGGTCAAAATTGAAAAATCCACACTCTAACCATGGCTGTTTTTTCATTTTGGGCTCGAAAAAATTTAAAATTCTTCCCTATCCACAATTCTAACATGAAAGTCTGTGCCTTATCTTAAATGGTTGTTATCAAGAAAAAAACTCACTTTCGAAATTTAGACCTCTAACCTTTTGAAAACTCAAAAAAAAATTCTCAAAACCTGGAAATATCACAAACTTCGAGGATCAAGCTGACCATCATCCATCCGCTCATCACTTTTTCCAGAGAGAAAAAGAGGGGTTTCCCCTATTTGTCAACAAATAGACACTTTTTGTTTGATTCTTCTGTGTATATTTGTATATTTTGTGTGTGTGAAGGGAAAACATTCGGGGTGTTTGAGGGGAGGAGAAGCATAAGTTTTGAACAAATTTGACTAGATCGTGGGAATCTGACGAGTACCGTGGGAATATGGGCGGAGCATTGATAATTGGTGTTTACTATTTTAAAATAGGCATAACTTGGCGTAGAGTAGAGGTAGAGCAATGGTTTTTGGTGCGTTTTGAAGGTCTCAAATCTTTTAGTTGGGTTAGATAAGTTCGATTTTTTTGCCTAAAAGTGTCAGATATGATTCTTGGTCTGAATTCAAAACTAATGCTAAGTGTATGCAAAAATGCAGAATTTCCCTAGAAAATAGTGATGCTCTCCAACTTTTTAGTATGCAGAATCCCGTAACAGGCTTACAGTACCCCTTCGAGTTTCCTGTCACACCTCCTCAATCACATCCTGAACCCATTACCTCATCATGTTGCATAACTTTTCTTCCTTAGTCACTCCCCATTGAATGCTCAGAATGTTTACCAACTTTTGGCACCTTTTTCCTGTAGAGATTGACCTCTCAACACCTTCCTTCCGTGAGAAGGAGGAGTGTATTCTGAATACCGGATACGTTACCAACTCTTCATTGTTCCTGTCTATGAGGACACGACCCATTGTTGTTCTTCTTGAGACAATGGGGGTATTGAGAAGAATGGTCCTCATCGGAGGAAATCGTGTAGATTGAGGATTGATTTCAAGTTTTTGAAGGGATTCTACGGGGTATACCGTCCTTAGAGGACGTATTACAAAAAAGTGGTTAACTACGAAAACTAGCATCCGAAAGTTTATTAACTTGCCCCAAAATTTTCAGAAGAATCAAACCACTCATACTTAATTTTTTTACCACCCAAAGTTAGAATTTTTCAAATCATTTAGGTTTACAATTTTTTTAGAGGTCCTAAGGACACTGAAGCTTTTTAGTAACTCTCAAAAATCGAAAGGTCTTCCCTTCTACCGGATCTAAAATTGGCTCTGCTGCATTTTGCAAGTAGTCATTTCGCAACCAGTCACTTTGCAACTCTTTCAACTACGACGTTTTGCAACTTGCCGTTTCGCAACCAAGTAATGCACATTTTTTGTAAAAAGCTCACCGTAAAAAGTTCAAGTTTTTTCAAATGCAGGTGACACCTGGATTTGTGCTAATACTCCCAATCACATGTAATATATCCCAATCCTATATAAATGTAATCCGGACTACATTAGAAAGTTGCAAAACGTCTTGTTTGCAAAATTTCTTGGTTGCGAAGTGTCTTGGTTGCGAAACGTCGCGGAACCCTGAAAGTCTACAAAAAGGTACACAAGTTTTTTTTTCAGTAACAACTTTTTGTGATTTGATTTCAATAAAATATGAAAGATAGAGAACAAAATGCAATATTGGGCAAAATAAAATTCGGAAGTACAAAAAAAACAAAAATACCAAGGAAAGAGAATTTCAGGTGGGGGCGACAAAGACGATTTTTTAGATTTCAGATTTTTTTTTCAAAAAGTAGTAGCCTGGGAGAGGAAAGGAAGAAATGTGGTGAAGGTCCCTGCACGACACAAATGGAAAGGAGAATTGAGATTTTTCTGGAGGAGAGAGACAAATAGACTTTCAAAAATAAAAACAATGTATTCTGATTTTTTTTCTGTTCATCAAGTAGAAGGAATATTATGATGTTTGGAGTTGGTGGATACTGTTTGGGAAGATAAACTTATTGCAAAAAAGTGGGAAACCGGTAAAAATGTTTTGATTCCGGAAAGAGAATCGATTTGGTTTTTAAGGCATCTAATGATTTGGGGGAAATGAACCAGTGGAGGGGAAAAGAAATGCTTAACAAATTGTATTTACAATAACAATGAGGGACGGAGATCTTCAGAGATTCGCTGCCGAGTTTGGATTGGTGGAGCTGAAAAAGGGAAAAGTTAGTTTTACGAAGAGATCATCTAAATGGTATCGGAGACCCCCAGACCAGGGCTGTCCCATTTCGCGGTTAACCGCCGGCCGGCCGCGGTCAACTGCGACTTTTCAGAAATGAAAATTTCCAAGAGCCGCGGCCGACCGCGGCTAGCCAATGACAGCCCAGTCCCCGACCTTATCTCCTTATTACTAACCCTCATGTGGAATTTCAGACACACCTGTAAAGAGTATTCTGGTATCCAGTGTAGTCGTTGCTGGTGTACAGACTTGACGGATTGTAAATGGTGTTGCTGAGGAAGTTGGGTTGTTGGAGAAGACTTGTGGAGAAGTCGCTGGGGTACGCGATGTATGGTGATGAGTATTGGCCGTTGAGGTTCATCTGAAAAATTTGGAATGTTGATGATAGTTACAGTGCAATGATTTTTAAAATTTAACCATTTTCAGTAAAAAAAGGTAAACATTGAGGGTCTAAAAAAGTAGGTTCCTATTATCCAATTTTTATGAAATTTGGTGGACGTACAGATCAACTCTAGTACTAAATTTTTGTAATTGACAACTTTTTTCTATAACTGCAGCCAAGCGAGATAGGTGGTCCAGCGCAAATTTGAGCAATTTTTTAACCTCTTCTACTTCACACGACGTAACTAACTGGACTGAAGGTATGAAAAAAAAGTTGTCAATTACAAAATTTTAGCTCTGAATCTGATCTATATGTTCACCAAATTTTAGCAAACTTGGATAATGGGAACTCATTTTTCAGATCATCTAAGTCGACCTTTTTGACTGAAAATGGTACTGTAAGATTGCTCCTAGCCTTGTTTGACTAGGGCTAGGGGGTCCCACTCTTACCTGTGGCTGTGTTGCTCCAAGAGTCCCGACACTGGAGATGACTGAAGTGGGTTGGCTATGATTGACTGCCGACGTTATCGGGTCAAGTAGCACAGCGGCGGTTGTCGACGTGGCGTCTTGCGCTGTTTTCAGCTCCTCTTTCACCTCGATCTTGGCGGCCTGCGATACCATCTGATAGGCTCCAAGTGACGACGTCGTCGACACATTTGGATCCTCTTCCTTGATCTCGATCTTGGGCACATGCTGCACTTGTTGTTGGGAGTGGGCGTTTCTCTTCTTTCTTGATGGCTCACGCTCCTTGACCTTGAATCTCTTCTGACGACGGAGATAGCATCCATTCTCGAACATGTTCCCGCAGTGCTCGTGGAGAGTCCAGAAGGATCCCTTTCCTGGCTTGTCTGGGGATCTGAAAAAATAGGTATAGGTTAGTCAGGCCACCATATAACTTCCGGAACACATCCATAGCTACTAATCAAAAACTTTTTCACACAGAGAGGTTACCGTCTTCGTGACTAATTGTATTTAGGGTTCCGGCCCCCCTACCATGATTTCTCATCTAAACAGCTTCATGCTTCGTTGGCGCCCTCTAGGACAAGAAGAAGAAGACACCCTAGAGGGGGAGGGAGCGCATTGAATTATAAATGTGGCGCAGCGCCGGGAGTCCTTGAGAAAAACTATACATATTTAGAAGGAGGTAAAGGTTCCGATTATAATAGAGGGCGCACTTATGAGGTTTTTTTTGGGAATCTGACCTTATGGATATTGTGTTATCCCAACTTTAAGGGTTCCCAATGTACCCCATATCTTACCTAGCAACCTTCACGAAACAGTCATTGAAGGAGAGGGAATGGCGAATGGAGTTTTGCCATCTCTGCTGATTGTTCTGATAATAAGGGAATAACTCCATGATCCAGTTGTAGATCTCCGAGAGTGTCAGCTGACGAGTGGTAGACTTCTGAATGGCCATGGTGATCAGGGAGATATAGGAGTATGGTGGCTTCGATTGTCCATAGGTTCCTTGTCTTCTGATCTTCTCCCGAACATTCTCGAACTCCTGAACTGTCAGCTCTTGTCCTTGTCCACCGCTACCCGAGTAGGATCTGGTATCCACTGGTGATCCGGCAGCGGCATTGATGGTGGAAGCCGTCGAGCTGGAGTTGCGTCCCGAGGATCGATTGACGACGGAAGCAGATGATGTTGTTACGGAGGCTGAGCCGGTGGCCGGGTTGGCTGTGAAACCTGAAAGACGGAAGAAAATAGGAAAGCTCTGTGGGTTTCGGTGTTAGGTTACTAGAAGAGGGTAGTCATAGGATATGAATAATTAAGTGGTGGAAGAGGTGGACATGGATATATGGTACCTAGGGATAGGGACATCTAGATGACTGCTAAGTGCTAAGATGGAAAAAGTTAGATGCTAAGAATAGGTATCTAAAAGTGAAGTTAGACAAGTACTAAGCTTTGTAACCTAACTATTTTCAATGTTACAACTCTCTCTAATGCATTGCTATAATTTGAAATTATTGGCTTTTCAGTCTTTTCCAGGTTTCAAGAACTCCCTAAATTTGCTCACAAGGAGTACAGAAGGCTTCGAAATTTGGAAAAAGCCAAAAATTCAAATTTTAGACATACTAGCATTAGAGCGCGCAGTAACTTTGAATATATATCCTAACAGTAGAATATAACAAAAACCTATGATACCCTAAAGTTTCCCCTTGACATACCCAATGGAGAAATTCCTCCGCTTTGCATAAAATTGGTGGTGTAGTTTGTTCCCAACTGATTCGCGGCAGCATACTGATTATAGTTGTAGTTGAGAAGTCCATTGGTGGCACTTGGATACTGGAAAGCCGAGAGCTCACTTGTTTTCCCAATCGTCGACTGCGATCCGAGGTAGGAACCGGCAGTGCTCACCTGATATGGCTGATAGCTGAGCGCGGTGTTCGAGTAGGTGGGCAGGTAGTCCTGAGCGTTCATCGCCTGGAAAAAGTTTGCCTATATATATAGGTAGGGAGGGACACACGGATTATGTAAATATTTAAATACAACAAATATTTAGATATATTTAGAGAGAGAAGGGCCCCGCGGAAACAGAAGCACATAGGCAGCAAAAAAAGTGGAAAAACAACAAAGTCTGGACAAACAGACAAACATTGATGAGTTTGTATGTGGACTTTTTAATCGAATGAAAAAAGGTGAACCCAATTGGAAGGTGTTCCATCTCACTCAATAGATAGAGGTATACTGAGGAAGGGCTAGAGTCTAGAGAGAGACTCTCTGGCCTCTTCCGAGAAGCTCCGCCCACCTCCCCCCGTCGCGCGTCCCCGCCTATCCATCCATCCCTTCTCTCTCACCAAGCAGCGACCTACAGTAACCTCAGAAGGACACGCCCAGGTGTGAGTTGGGATACCTGGGAAAGTGGTCTTTTCAGGAGTTCATGGCAGTTCACTTAGTTCTGAAAATTCCGGGAAAATTTTGACCAAGGTGATGATGGCATCGCTCCTCCTATGGTGTGAGAAAAAATGAGAGGGGGGGGGGGCACAGAGGGTTTCGGATAAATAAATAGAAATTGAATAAATATTTGGCTTCTTGGGCAAGGACGCCCTGCCCCTGGCCTCATACTAGGACCCCTTCTTGTGTTGTGTGGACATACACACATTCTCCAGCCATTTTCACCACTTTTCCTCTACATTCAAGGCATGATGTGCCTCTGTTTTTTTGTCACTTTTTTAGTACTGTTTTATACTTTTTTAGTAGTAATTTGGCCGAATTTAGGGTAAAATAATAGACTGAGCTAGGTCGCCAAAAGTCGAAAATTAGGAGGTTTCTAGTCGGTTTTTATGGGCAATGCAGTTAGATATACTAGCTTTGATTTGAAAAACGTTTTTTTTCTAAATACTAAAATTTAAAATAAAACTTGAAATAGAAAAGGCTTTGGAGACTTTAAGGGAGTTTTTGAATCTCTAAAAATTCAAATTTCTGGATCTCAAGGTTGTAAGAATTTATGAATTTCGAAACTTCTCTAATCGATTTCTCAGGATCCCCTTCAATCAAAAATCCTACATTTCGTCGAGTCACAACTCAAAAATCTAGACACCTAGCCTAGCCCTCAACCCTCAGATGACCGTAAAATCCAAATAAAACCGAAAAAAACAGGTGAGAAATCCTCCGAATGAGAAAAAAACTTGTGAGTCACACTCCTACTCATCAATATCAAAAGATGATGCACCAGACAGTTAGAGACAGAAAAAGCATATGGTCGTCTTTCCTTATTCAGCACCACAGCACTGATAAGGTGGTGTTGAATAAAAAAAATAAGAATCACCTTTTTCACTACCTTCTTCTATACGTCATTCCGATACTCGAAAACTGTACTTTAGAGGTTAGAACACATTCGGAGGTTCCAGACCTTTTCAACTTTTCCAAAAGCCAAGACTGTCACAGCCTTGACTTTTGGGAATTGAATTATTCAAAAATTGGATTTTCAAAATTTTGACTTTTCAGTGGAAACTGCGGCCAGATGGTCGACAGGCTTCACCCAAAGCTTACCGTATAGTCCAAAGTGCTGGCTGCTGATGACGTGGCGATTTGGCTTCCAGTACCATCTGCTCCATCAGTAGTTCCAACTGAATTTGTATTCGGAAGCATCTTCTTGCCACGTTGCTTCTTCGAAGTCTCCTCTTCAGAAGATACTGACGACTTCTTATTCTCCTTAACGTTCTGCTCGACGTCTTCTGAATCCGAAGTCGTCGTGGCGTTGTCGTCTTCGTCGGATAGGATGTGCTCGTCCTCCTCCGACACTTGCTCTTCTTTGATGACCTAGAATATCATTAGTGTTACTATTTTTTTTGAAGTGAGGTTGAGATTCTGGAGTTTTCCAGGATGTGGTGCCCTATCTATCTACTAGATTCATTTGTCCCCTCCCACTTGACCCAAATTTTTTGGATGAAGTAGAGCGAGAGAGGGTATAGAATTACAAAAAAAGTGGAATTTTCTGAAGAAGAGAGACTAGGAGAGGGAAAAGAAGTCAGAGAGAGAGAGAGAGATGAAGATTTTCAAAATGAATGAAAAAGAGGGGGCCCCGGGGCAATTTAGATTTTGGTGGGGTTGGTGTGTGAGCATGATGAGAATCTCTTAAAGATCCAATATTAGAAGAAGAAACGGGGGATGAGAGGACGGGGGAGGAAGTGGTAATGTGAATGACGAAGGGTTTGAAATTGAAACAAAATGTGCTATATGTGGGGGACATGGTTTATTAGAAAATCTCGGAATTTTTCGAGTTTTAGGGGGTGGTTTCGAGATTGGGATGAACTGGAATAGGGGTCTTATGTAGGTGAAGAATGTAGAATTTGGTCAATTAAAAAAAATCAAGATAGTTTTTCAAACTTCAAACTTAAGATCAATATCCTAGATTTTTACTCAATTTTTTCAACAACTGATTTTCAATAATTTGAAGAAAAAAAGTTGGAGTTTTAGGTTGGTACTGGAAATGTTGGGCTGGTTTTAGGGGCCCTAAGCTATTTGAGAAAGTGGGTGTCGATAATTTTTGTCAAATTAGCCAAGAATTTTGAGTTTAAGATCATCTTCAGGACATATTCTGTATACCGAACTCTCTAGAAATCGGCCGAAAACGGAAAAAACAGGGCTGAAAAAAAAATTTTCCGAAAAAGCTCACAGGCCGAGTTTTTTCCTCTGAAAATCCCGACCCACCCGCTGCCACTGATCCAAAACTTACCAGAATCTCCGAAATCTTGAAGTACCCATATACCATTTCTTTCAAATCAAGCCCTCTGCCATTTCGTTTTTCCCCCAGATATCCAGCTGCCAACCCTGTACGAGCAGCCCATCTGTCTCCCGCCAGAATACTCCAAAAACTTTTGGAGCACCTGCCACTGACCCTGACTCATCCCTCTCGGCCCCCAAAAAAAAATTTCGAAATTACACTACTACCCCAAACCATATTCTTCTTCTTCTTTCCCTTTTTTCTTTCTCTCTAATCAATAATCGTAAAGAGAGTAGAAAACCGAGGCCTGGAGGAAGACGTGGGCGTTAAATTGGGGAGGGGTACTTCGCCTTATCAGTGCTCTCTTATACTCGTCGTTTTGCCCGAGTGATTTCATTCACAAAAATATAGAATAGTCCTAGGGTTGTACTAATTCTAAGAATCCCCCCGGTAGCCCTAACTATCGTTATCACCTGGAAAAGGGAAATTGGAACACTGCAAACAATGGGGGAGGGGAACTAAATTTAAGAAAAAGCAAACAAAAAAAACTGATAGGCGTGTGTGTGTCTGTCTCGAAGAATTGTCAAATATTTGCATGGCTGGGGAGTAGGAAGAGGAGTAGAATGAGCGAGAAGATGGCATTGCCAAGAATTCAGAAGCCGTTGGTTGGGGAGGCTCCTGGTGCCGCCGCCGGTCCCCCTCTTCCAAAGATATCGCATTTCAAATGGTCCCCCCAAGTCCCCCCAAGTCTTTTTTAGCTATGGGGCTCCTGTGAAGCCTTGTTTTGTTGGTAAGTTTTTTTTGCATTTCAGCTAGCTTCACCATTTTTGGGTTGCTATATATCGAAATTTTTGAAGGGAAAAACGTCAAGGAGAAATGGAGATAGGAGCGCAAGAAACCGTGAGAAATCATGTGAAAAGTCGAAATTTTTTGAGAAGAAAGAGGCAGATAGTATTGGAGGAATAGAATGATGAATTAGACCTATAAGCGATATTCCCCAGGGGAAACGCGCTCCATCGCAAATTTGGCTGAAATTTGAACTTTCAGCTTTCCCGCCGTTTTGAGCAACGAAAAATGTTTCGCTGTGTGTGTGGACTACTTGTGGAGAACTCGGGCAGAGGTCGAATTATCCACGAGGAGTCCACGCACCCACCGAAACATGTTTTGCTGCTCAAAACGGCGGGAAAGCTGAACATTCAAATTTCAGCCAAGTTTGCGATGGAGCGCGTTCCCCTGTGGGATTATCGCTAATAGATAGTTAAGATATTCGAAAAAAACATGATCTATAGCTATTTTGAGCTGACTTATCAAAAGTTAAGATATACAGAAAATTGAGACACTTTTACCAGTTAGGAACGCCAATACCATAATCTTTTTTATCAAGAAAAGCTACCAAGGACCCCTCTAGAACTTTCTAGAATCTTCCAGAAACCCTTTGCTCTTACCTTCATCAAGTACAAATCCTCCTCGCTCAACGATGGCGATGACATTTTTGGTTTAGACCGAATATTCAAAATAGTCAGTGCAGAGAGTCTCTTCACCAACTAATTGGTGCGAATAAGGGGCGACACTGGTAGTGTAGAGAAATGTCGATGGTGGTTGGATGGTGGTGGTGCTCTGTCTCTTTTTGGTCGACTTGGGGTGTACTGGGGGCTGTGACTTCGTTATCAAATGTGTGACGACGACGACGATGGACAGTATCGAATGAGAGATAGTGAGAGAGGGGAGAACAGAGACACCCCTCCAGCCAGAGAAAGAAAGACGAAAAAGAGCACTGATTGATAGGAGTGGCCGGGGGTCTCTCTGGACACCGCGCGCTCCCCCTCTGCTTCTCTATGTCTTCGTCCTTTTTTGGGTAGGAAGAAGCAAAACGAGGGGTTCAGGAGAGACTTAGAGATACCTCTTTTTGAGTCATCTTGTACAGCCGACAGTGTCCCTGCATGGAGTGAGGGGGGCCGCGCCATGGTGCAGGTGACTCCGCCCACCCTTCATTGGCGGTATGAGGGGGACTTTATGAGCAAGAGCCTTGGTGACCTAGAATCGTATAGTGAGAGTGGAAAATGGGTGAAAGTTTCTTGAGGGTTTTTTGATCTCCAGATTTCAGATTTGAGAAGAAAGGGAGAATCAAAAAAGTTACCCAGAATCCACAAGCTTATGATCGAGATTGGGTTCTGAGGATCTTGAAAAATTAAAATAGTGATTATGGAACGTCTTCTGAAAGAATTGGCTTAGGCTTGAACACTATGCTGAAACCAGGGCTATCATTTTTCAAAGCCGGTCTGAACTGGTCGGCCACAGATTTCAGCGAGTTGGCCGCGGTCGGCCGCGACTTTCATCAAGTTGACCGTGGCCGGTTGCGACTTTCAGCAAGTTGCGGTCGGCCGTGCAACAGACCCCACAAAAACCGAAAAAGAATCATATTGTGAAATCCAAGTTTCAGATTGGATTTCATCTCAACCCACATTCAAAGATCCTCTTGACCTAGAACTTTTGAATTTCCAGGAATTCAACATTCAGATTCACATCAAGATTCCTCACCATTTTTGACCTCATTAGCTTCAACTCTTCCAAATTTCAAATCTTGACCTTTTTCCCTCTTTACCACTCGACATTAGCAATACCCATTAAGCAGCAGCCCATCGCAAATTACCTTCTCGATTTCTCTTTCTCGAGTCTTCATCTCCTCTCCAAAAATCAGAAACAGTTTCCCACAGTCAAATGCTATTCTTCTCCCCCTTCGCTCCCCCATTCATCAACAATTTTCGGTGACCTGGCACCGTGACGACATTTTTGGCATTTTGCCATTTTTTGTATCGAGAGTGACGAATAACATTTTTGGGAGAGGTCCAAAGGATTCTGAATTCAGGATTCATGATTCTAGAATCTAGAATTCCCCAAGGAGTGAATCATCGAAAAGAACTATCGTTCTCCTCCTAGAAGGAATGTTCAAAGAGTTCCGACTCATTGGGTTCTTTCTACGACCGGTTACGAATGGGGATGACTAAGGTTATAAGAAAAAAGAGGTGCCGAAATAAGTGATAAGGTGTCGGCTTATCATGAAGAAGAAGTGGAACCCACTGTATGTTTCATTAGGAGAACAATGGGTCGTAAAGAAATTCTTTGAGCAAAGGGTTAATGATGCCGGTAGTTGGCGGCGGCTTTTTTGGCTTTGAGCAGATTTGGCGCCAAAGGAATTGGGGGGGGGGGGGGGGACTTGTGATAGGGACTGTGGGAATCTGAGAAAAATGGAATTAGGATAAAAGTGACTTTTCTAGAATTCGCTGGCTAAAATTTCAGGTCTTCAAGTCGGTGGTTATTTGCTCTGAAAGCAGAGGACATTTTGAAAACGTAACCGTTTTAGAAGGAAACTGGCATATCTTCCACGTTGATTTTTGCAATTTCCAGATGTATAAGTTTATTTTTCTTTTAGTTTGAGCAAGCAGGGGAAAGTTGGATAATGGCTAAAATCCAAATTTCAAACCTGGAAAGACATAGCTAGCAAACTTTGCAGAATCATCCCAAAATGTCAAATTTCGGATAATTTGGACTTCAGAACATCTGGACACACAGACATTCAGACATCCCAAAATACCTACTTTTTGAAAAATGGGACAATAGGTCATCCATACACACAGGCATCCTAGAATGCCAAATTTTTTATTATTTGGACATCAGGACATCCAGACATACAGACATCCCAATTTGGACATCCTGACACACAGACGTTTCAATAACACCCCAAATATAATATCTGTGACCCTCCACCCCTATTATTTTCACCTTCTCTACCCATAATATTATGATGATGTCACCTTTGGTAGACCATCTGACACCAAATTCATATTGCTCACTGAACCCTATGTGGAATCCTATCTATTCAAAGTTACGACTCACTAGAACCCATATTCTAACGGATCCAAAAATTCTCATAACACCTTCGTGAAGACCCAAATATGACCGGTCATCGCACATGCCATCTCAATATTCCCACATCACACCTTCGTTGTTTTACACCACTTTGCCCCTCTTCTTCCCTAAACACAGCTGGTATTGCCTCCAAGTTTCAGCTACCCACTTGGCAGGGTTCATTGTCCGGTTGAGGGGTCTCACATGGGTGAGAGCGGTGGTGTGGCGAGTCTGACGATGGAGACAGATACCTCTGGTGAAGAGAAGAACTAGGGGGGACCAACCGAACTATCTTATCAAAAGTGGATGGAAAAATTTGAAGAGATGGGTCATGGAAGGATGACTGATAGGAATAAGGTGATAAGAGAACAATGGAGGGAGGAATATGAAAAAGTAAAGAGTTGACTGGTTGCCAGAGGGTGATGGGATGTCACTTTAGGATTCAAAATTGTTAATATCGAAATCATAAAACTCTAGAATCCCAAAGATCTAAGATTTTTTTTTTTAATTCTGAAACTCTCTATTAGCCATATTTTCCAAGGGGAAACGCGCTTCATTGCTTACTCAGCTGAAATTTGAATTTTCAGCCTTCCCGCCGTTTTGAAAACAGCGAAACATGTTTTGGTGGGTGCGTGGACTCCTTGTGGACAATTCGACTGCTGCCCGAGATGTCCACAAGGAGTCCACGCACCCACCAAAATATGTTTCGATGTCTCAAAACGGCGGGAAAGCTGAAAATTTAAATTTCAGCCAAGTTGGCGATGGAGCCTGGGGGAATATCACTATCATTATCTTTATGAAATTTCAGTTTCCCAATATTCCTAACATCGCAGTCGCTCTTTTTCCGATTTCCCAGACACCATCTTGCACCCACCAGTGACTCTATCCCTCACACCTATCGCACCCCCACAGTAACCCCGGTAATCAAGACACCTGCCCCTGAATGTCTGTGCAAAGTTTTAGGGCTATTGAACAGTTAACACCCATAACACCTTCCCAATACCTTCCCAAGGGGAGGGGGTGTCAACAATAACAAACGGCTGGCATCTAGGGAAACATCTGTGACTGTAATATTGGACATATTTCTAAAAGTGATAACTTGGTGTAAGTGTCTTATATACAAGTATCAATTAGGTCATATGATGGTTGAATTTGGATATTTGGTAATTTTGGGGATTTGGCAGCTGGGTTAGTGTTGGAAGTTTTCAAGAGACAAGAAAAGATTTTGAGAGGGAGAAGAAAGTTAGGGACCAACTCAAGGTAAGGTACTCTGGCAGGACCAACTAGCCGAATAAAGAACTAAATATTCAAAATAAGGTATCCTAGTAAAAGTACCTGTTGCGTTACCGCCTCCCCTCCTCTTCTTCTTCTATCTTTTTTCCCGACTATCCCCCCTTAAGAGTAAGGTAGTTGGAGTTCAAAGAAAAGCCGACGGCTTCTACTTGTACCGACTTGACATGTAGAGAGGAAAGTGAGAGGGAGGATCAAAAGGAAATCAAAGAGTTTTGTGAAAAAAAAACGTAAAAGCATAAAAAGAAGATAGGAGATTTTTCATATTCATCGGTGAGGAAGATTTTGTTTTTGGTGGGTTTCGAGTCGAAAAGTCAAAGGGGGAAGGTATAGGGTAAAAAGGGACTTATTAGTATGACTATTGATTGAAATGAAGCTTGAATTTTCAAAGAAAAAACTTGTAAAAATTGTTTAATGATGCTCCAACTCTTAATATTGACAGATGACCTAGGAAACCAAATATTGGTTTGGAAGGGGAAATTAGGCCAGTACATGATTAGCTTTGGGTATTTCATTATAGAAAATTTTTGACTCTGTTTCAGAATTGGAGGCCTGGAAAATAAGCATCGAAAAAAAAATCTCCAGTTTAAGATTGACTTGAGATTCGCTGTCAAATTTTGAAAGTTTGCTATATCTAAATCTATCTATTAGCGATATTCCCCAAGGGGAAACGCGCTCCATTGGCAACTTGGCTGAAATTTGAATTTTCAGCTTTCCCGGCGTTTTGAAAATAGCGAAACATGTTTCGTTCGGTGCGTGGACTCCTCGTGGACAATTTGACTGCTGCCCGAGTTGTCCACGAGGAGTCCACGCACCCAACAAAACATGTTTCGCTGTTTTCAAAATGGCGGGAAAACTGAAAATTCAAATTTCAGCCAAGATTGCGATGGAGCGCGTTTTCTCTTGGGAATTATCGCTAATATGCAACAATCTAAAATTGAAATCAATTGCTAGGCTCTATTTTTACTGATTTCTACTGTTTCACAAAATACGAAACTGCTGGAAAATTATTCAAAATTTACGGCCTCCGATTCTGAAATAGGGAATCTAAAATCGATTTGATCTGATCAAGGCTGTCACTTTCCGCCACCGGCCAGTCGCAGTGGGCAGCTATGGGCCGCGCCTTATCATAAATCAAAATTTACTTTGAAATTTTCAAATTACTAGGAGTTAAGGAATCTGAAAAAGTTAGTATACTGATGAAAATCTAAACCTTAAGTAAGAGTAGAAATTCTAAAACTGAACAAAATGACTTTCAATGATCGGCATCATAAATTCTACTACAGTAACCCTGACACAAGAATCTCGAGACTGTCTCAAAAAAAAATAAGAGAAAAAAGAAAAACCAGTAAAACTTGTAGAAAACCACAAACGGGGTCTTATGACTAGACAACTCTTTTTGCAGAGAGAGAGAATGTGCTCCGTGAGCAATAAGAGTGCCTGCGGAGCACAAAAGTCTCTCGGAATACCGTATCTCGTAGGGGAGACGGGAGACGCAGCACTGGAAATCGGGAAAAGAGAAAAGTGATGAAGAGAAGAGAAGTCAGAAAATGTCAAAAGAGGATCTAGAGCACGTCCTTTCTCTTTCTGTCTCGATTTCTGCCTACGATGGCGAGAGTGAGGAATACGGTGCGCACAGTATTCTCTCGCTTCTCCTCTCGCTCTTCGTTCGATTTTCGAGATAGAAAGGTAAATAGAGAAAGCAGGTGGATCAAGAGACAACGACGAAGCATTTCCTCTATATACCCTCGACAACAGAATTTTAGTTTTGTCAGTCATAGAGAGAGAAGGGAGTGGTGATGGTGGAATTCATAAAAACGTTTTTGAATCGAATCGTAAAGTCTAGAAGATGGGCGGCACCGACGAATGGAGATGGTTGGTGGAGTTTGTGCTGAAAGTAGGGGGATTCGGAAAGAAATTCTGAACATCTCAGGGATCTGAAAATCAGAATCTTTCAAATCTTAAAGTATTGGAACCACCTAAGCTTTTGAAAATCTGTTGGTCAACTTGAAGTCCAAAATCAAAGGAAATTCAGGTATTCTGAATCTTCCGACGTCCCTGGATCAGTACTTGGACCTTGACATCCAAGCCAATTTACTGGAAAATCTCCGAATTTCATTGTGCATTTATGAAGATCTTGAAGCTGCTTGGATGTGATAAACCTGAAATTCTGAATCTCACATATCCTGAAATATTGGAACACTAGACTTTGTGATTCGGCTATGAAAGTGGTGTCCAAAATCGAAGAAAATTCAGGGATTCTATGCTGACGACGTAATTTAATCAATAGTTGGACCTTGATCTCCAAGTCTAAAATCTGAAAATTTTCTTTAAAAGTCTGAAATTCTTTGGAGTTCATATGTGAGCTGGAAATCGATTGGAACTGAACATCTCATGCCGTAAAAGATGTCTATACGTTTTGCTGATTTTTTCGTTTTCCAAATTTCAGAAAAATTCAGGATTATCGATCACGGCTAGAACCTGATCTTTCACTATACTGAACACCTTTACAGCGTTTTTTGTCAAGATTTTAAAAACACATTTCAGAAGTTTAGATCCATCAGCTCCACCTTTTCGACACCCAAGACCCCCTTCTACAGTACCCGTCCAAAAATCATAACTCGAACTTCGTGACCCGTCATCAACCAACGGACCATGTCTCTGATCCGAAAACCGATTAGTCAGCACCATCACCACTTTAGGGGGACCCATGGGAGGTCTTAAGACGAAAAGAAAGGAAGAGTTTTTATATATGTTTGCCAAAAGGATCACAGCTTCAACCTGACCTCCCCAACCTCCCAATCCTTATGCCTCACCTGATTTTCTTTCCCTTTTTATCCATTAGCAGTTTGGTTTTTTCAAAAGTTGGGAATGGGGACTTTGAAGTTAATTGGGATCAGGAACATGCTCTAATTGGATTTTCAGATATAGAGGAAGCCTGGAAAAAATCGATTTCTCCTGAATCCCGAAAAAATCTGAAAATCCCTAATAATCTCTAGCTAACATAAACAACTCGGAACACCTCTAAACTATTGGGTGGGAGGTGGACAAAAATTAAAACCGCAAATATTTGGTGCCGAAATGAGGAAGAAGCGAGGGGGGAGGGGATGTTTGTAACAAACACACACACAAGAGTGAAATCATCAAATATTTATCCTTTTACATCACTTTTAAACACACAACATATCGACTTTTCACACATTTTTCCCGCTTTTCATGGAAAATTTTTGATTTGGCTCGAGGTTTTTGATGGTTTCGAAGTTTTGAAGAGCTGAGAAATTGATCGATTTTGGTTTTGCACTTGGATTTTATGGTCTTACCAGAGGCCTTATAAATGTCTTATTAATTAGATCCTCAATTTTTGGATTGTAGAAACTCGCACATTCCGTAATAACGATTTCTGTATGAGTGAAATTTTCAAAGTCCAAATGCGCTCTATTGCTAACATGGTTGAAGTTGGAAATTTTCGGCTTTGTAGCCGGTTTTTGTAATTCTCGTGAATTGTCCACGAGGAGTACAAAAGGCCTGAATTACTGGAAAAACGGGGAGAAAACCGATTCCAATTTTAGCCATGTTGGCAATAGAAATTTTACTAATAATTTCCTTGGATCCCATTCCTTTCCTCTCCTCCCAACCTAACATAATCCATATTCATTTTTCCTTTTTCTCAAGTGGGTGCACATTATCCAAGACAACGACTATCATCACGTACTTCTGACGCAACTTTCTTCATGTCCCCCCATGGTGCATATTACAGCTACCGCAAAAGAGAAGGATCATGAGTGGGGGCACCCTTTTTACAAGTTGCCGAGTCTACTACTTTTCGACCCCATGTAGTCATAGTTCTCACCTTCTTGAGGGTAAGGATATGCACATAGTGAGGTTTGGGGTGGTTATAGAATTGTAGGGGTCCGAGACATCGATTTTTTAAAATTTTTAAGTTTTTTCTGTATTAGTGTGCGCATCATCAGAGCTTGAAATCTCCAAATCAAAGGAAAATTATACGTATCGACAGTGAATTTTTCAAAATATCAGATTTTATGCTTTTTGAGGTTTGCAACCTTCTCAAAGTTGAGCAACAAATTTATGAGTACATCAAGCAACTTTAGAACTCGATTTTTGTAGTTGACCATTTTTCTGCATAGTTGCTTCAAAAGAAGATATGCCAAATGTAACAGAACCCAATTTTTTCTGTCTCCAGAAACATCCTTTTTTGCCTCATGTACGTTTCCAAAGACATTTATTCTCAAATTTCAATTTGTGATACCTTCTGAAGTTTATAGAGTTCTCAAATTTTTGATTGAGAACCTTCCCTATATGCCAAGCAAAAAACTGCCAGGCGTCTGAAAACCTAGACCACCATAACTCTTATTTTTCATTTTTCATATTCTCCAGTGCGCCCGATTGAGCCATTTCCTTCCACTATTAGCTTTTCCAACCGAAACCAAGTCGTCAAAAAAAAAAACCAGATCAATCATATTCTATTGTTCCACCTGCTCCTTCTCTCACCCATTGCTTTTCCCTCAGTCTGTCATTCATTTCTCATTCATTCTTCCCCTCGCCATCACCATATCAAGTTACCACTTTTATATGAACTGTAGAAGGACTCGGGAAGATGACATGGGGGAGGTAATAAGGAAGAGGTACTTGAAGATGAAGTCGGTTCGCCGATGACAAGTAGAGAGGAAGAGTTGGGTTACCTGGGTGGATTGGAGTTTTTGGAAGGATTGGAGCAGTTTTTGAAGGGTTGGGGAGCAAGAAAATGTTTATTAGAAAATTTTGGCTCTCCGACGTTTTGCAACCAATCATTTTGCAACTCACTTCAATTTCGCAATAACGTCATTTCGCAACTGAACATTTCGCAACTAGCCATTTTGCAACTATGTCCGTTTCACGTTCATCCAAGTTATAGGTGATAGCGATCATTGTATACAGTTTCAGGTTATCCTCAAAATTTGAGAACTTTTACAAAAACGTGGATCTTTGGGTTTCGAAATGACGTGGTTGCGGTTTGACGAAGTAACAAAACGTACAGTTGCTAGATGTCCCGGTTGCAAAACGACTTGTTGCAAAACGTCGTGGAGCCAAAACTTTAAAGGTTTGTACTAACTGGATCCATTTTAGGCCAATCAGTGAAAAATATGTACTTCATTTCCGAGTCTACCAACTTTGCCGACCTTAAAAAGTCAAAATCATAATTTGTAGAGATTAATGTGTCCTTCTAATTATAGATTCTAATCATGTTCTAGTATTCTTCTAGAACTTTCTCTAGTTACAGTACTTTTGAAATTTTTGCTATCAACACCTTCTCCCTATTCTCACCTTCCCCCATAAAATCCGTACAATCGATTAGTCATAGACACTTTGACAAACATATCATCATCACCAAATTCTTCAAAGGAAGACACCCCCCCCCCTCTCATTTTATGAGTAATATGGATAATGCACATCAATACGAATCAAGAATAACAACAACGATAGGTGATAAAATTCGCGCTTTTGCTTTTGCGGGGAAAAGCACAAAAGCTTGAAAAGGTGAAAAGGAGAAGGGGGTCCTCTCCTTTTGTCGCGTCATGTATATACAGTAATCCTTTTGCGCGCACACGCATTTTGCTGCCAGGCGTTAATACGGTCGTAAAATTGAATGGATGTGTGTGTGGGGGAAGAGGAGACGTCGTGTATTGCCTTTTTGAAATATGTGTATAGACGTCTTCTATTTGGAGGGAATTGTGGGGGACTGAAATTTTTTGGAAGGAAAGATTTAGGGAGTCGGAATTGCAGACAAATGGGGAAAAACATCTGAAGCTCCGATTACAGTACTAGCCAAATAGGCTAAGCCAAAATGGTGGTTTCAGTGAAAAAGGGGGAATTCGAGGCCTGTAATGTAAATGAGAGTTCTTGTATTTTTCTGAAAAATTGGGTGCATATCGATCATCTTTGAAACTTGTTTTGTAGTCAACAATCTTACAAAAAATAAAAAATTTGAGTCACCCCAATGTTTTCTAAATAAATCATTTTCAGAAGTGACAAAATTTAAAAGTTATAAACTACAAAAGTAGAGTTCTAGACTAAATTCACGTATCCTCAAACTTCCAAAAAATTCGGAGCCCTTCCACAGTACTAAGCAGACCACCGAAGTAGCAGTTTTTGACTGGAATCCTCATTTAGGACATAATTTTTCAGGCAACACTTCTCTAATCGAGGTGGAGCGCCTCCAGTGGATTGGAATATCTCGCCATACACTTTACACAGTAAATTTCCCGGAGTTTAACTTCAAATTTCTGCGAAACGCAAACAAAAATCATCTCGAAAAAATTTCCTATCGATCTGTATAATTTTCAGCAAAATTGAACCACTTTTTGTCGAGTTACAATTTTAAACATACTAATACACATGTAGAATTTATAAATTGCTCTTAGTAGAGATTGGCTCCAGGTCAAGTTTGGTGTCCAGTCGAAACCTTGATCTAAAAATGAAAAATCCAATCCTACTAATCCATGCTCCTGCCTCCCGATTTCCCGTAATTAATCTTCCCAATGACGCAACTTTCCACCTCATTTCCATCATTGCGACATCCAAAAAGTTCCCGTTCTACAGTAATCCCACATCCATAAGTTACATCATCTGAACTTGAGTGGTCCACTTTGCGGCTCCTTTAGAACTCAAAAGGGCCTTGTGTTGTTGGTGGTACTTTAGAACCATGATTAAGCAACAAAGGTTTGAGTCATTGTTTTTAAAAATGTTTGGGATTTTTTGGTAGTTTTCAGATTTCTTGGGTCGAAATTTGGAATTCTTGAGTTAAAAGATTTTCGAAGAAATCCAGTTTCCATTAAAAACTTTCAATTCTATTTTCGAACTTTTCGGCTCCATTTCAACTTTCCATTCAAATGACTGGTTTCTCCCACTTCTACCTGTCAAAATTTTTGTACAGAAGAAGAAGAAGAGAAGGTAGGTGGTGGTATTCGTGGAAAGAAAGGCCATTGTGACTGGCTGACTGCAAAACGAAGTTTATTTGCACAGCCGTGTCTAGTCACTCTCTTCACTTGGCTTTATCTCTTACCCCCACCTCTGACACGGATTAGGTTCGGCACTGTGGGGGGAAGGGAACTGTAGAAGTGAAGAAGTGCTCGGTCTCTCTCTCTCTGAGTGACTGGGAGTGAGAGAATGACTCTGAGCCTCAGGTGAGCTGGCAATAAAATAGTGGTTTTTGGAAACATGGGGGATCGGTTTGGAAGACTAGGAGAGTTTATGGAGGTCCGATAATAATCAGAGCTAAACAGTCAGATTAGTGAGAAATCAAGATTATCAGAACAATTTTCAAAATGATACTAAATTTTTTGGGCAGTTTGGGATATATGTATAGACTAATCAGCGTTTCTGTTGATGCTTACAGTACCAGCCAATAATCTATGAACTTTTGGCGTTTTCAGTTGAAAACGTCAACTCTGGGGGACTGGGAAAGGGTGTTAAACTACCGTTTGATCTGAAACTTGTTGACTCTATACATCTACTCTAGAACTCTATTTTTGTATTTGTCAACTTTTTTGTACGACCTCTTCTAAAGATGGTGTGTCCCTTTAAAGTGACGCGATGCTAAATTTCCGCATTTTAGTGCAATTTTCATGGTTTTTAGGATATTCCATTTTCCGCGAGACACACCTTCTTTAGAAGACGGTGTACAAAAAAGTTGTTAACTACAAAATTGAAGATCTGAAATTGATGCATAAGACCACAAATTGTCAGTTCAAACGTACAAATTTGAACCCCTCTCACAAACCCCCAAAGTGGACGGTTTTCCACTAAAAATGTCAAAAGTTTAGAACCTTTTGAGCGGTACTGTACATAACGTTTACGGCTTAACATTTGAATGTAAAATGAAGCATCAGAGCTAAAATTAGGTAGTAGTTTTTAAAAAAAATTGTTGTAATTTTGGTTGATTTGCCGAGCCGTTTTTTATTTCCAAAACATCCCGGTTCGGCCCAGCCCGGATCATGTGTATTTTTAAAACATCGTTCAAAAATTCAGGAGATAAATCATCGAGTACTCCAGATGTTCATATGGTAGCGAGACATCACTTCGTTAGCGACAATTTCAGGTCACCAGGATTCACAAATCTGCTCCTTTATCATTTCACATGTGGATTTTTGGCAAGAATCGAATTCAAAAGTCATTACCTGGAGTTTTTCTGGAAAAGGCGGAGGCAAATCAAAGCATAGTTGATGCTACCAAATAATGAATACTTCTGGAATTTACAGAATTAGTCAAAATCACTCTGATAATTTTCTCCAAGAACCAAGAAACTCCTTACCTACAGTAACCTAAAAGTCAAAAAGTCACACTCGTTTTCTCATGACACAACACCATGTTGCACACATTCTCATCTGCACCACAGGACGTCTTCAAGCCCTTTTCTGGCTCTCGGGAACCTTTTTTCACTCTAATGAGAATGTGTGACTCTTGACCATCTCCCGCAGTGCAAGTTTCCGACAAGAACACAAACATAGGCATGTTGCATGGGAAAGTTGGGAACGGTGTGAAAAGTAGTGGAAGTAGTAGTGGGATGGTGTGTACAAACAAAGTTGCATTGAGAAAGGGATATAAGTGAGTGTGTATGGGTCATTAGGACACTCAATGGACAAGTGGGAGGAAATGAAAAAGAAGTTTTGGGAAGGATGAATAGAAATAATATGAAAAGGATGGGGGATCATTGGAAGTAATGGATATGGATGATTATGAGGGGAGAAGAAATGAGGGAAATTTGTGATTTTTGTTAAGACATTTGCTTTCAGAAATTCGGAAATACAGCTACTCTACAGTATCGGGCGAAAAGATATCATATTTGGATCTTTTCAGTGCAAAAAAGGCAACTTTGGGTGTTGAAAAAGTAGTTTTGTGTGGTCCGGTTGTTCCGAAAATTTTTGATCATAGAAATCAAGCCTTGATGGTCATTTTTGCCGTTAATAACTTTTTGAACAACCTCTCCCTGAAAAGTTGTCCGCTCGAATGTGACGACTACTTCAAAGCTCAGTTCTCAATTCAAAAAAATATGGTTCTTTAGAACTTGTAACTTCTTGAGAAGGAGGTGGTGCAAAAAAGTTGTTAACTACAGAAATAAAGAGTTAGGCTGGATTTCTATGACCATAATTTTCTAAGCAATCGAACTACTCAAAACTACTTTTTGAGACATGTGAAGTTGACCTCTTTTCACTAAAAACACTCATATCGGACCATTTTGTCGGGTACTGTGCGGAAGAATTTTACGATACAGCGGACGGAGCATCAGATTTGACGCCAAGTTTATTTTCAATCGGAAAAAGGCAAAAAAGAAGGAGCAACTTTCATGCCAGAACGACATAATCATACATATACGTATATACGTACAGCTTCAGAATGCTCGAGGTTCACAATATTCGAATTTTGATTTTCTGCATTCTTCAAAAAATGTTAACTTTGGAAGACCGGAAAAAGTTTACAGTTATACAATCTGCCTGGAAATTTTTGAGTTTAGACTCTATTCTTTGCAGTTGACTACTTTTCTGTAAAAATTCCCTCTATTGAGATATGGCTCATCGAAAAAAAAACAGCATTTAAAAAACTTCATTTCAGCACATATACAAAATTCATCAGTTTCATCTCAGTTTCAGAAAAAACCCTACTCCAAACTCCACTCAAAAATAGAATTATCAGTAGGTGAGCAAGAGAACAATTGAGATTTCGTGTTAAAAGCCACACTTTTTACAAGCTTTCCATGTCCTAGGAGCTCCACAAATCCGGCAGTCACACTTGTCACTGGATTCTGATAGATTCGAATCGTTCCATTCTCCATACCAATTGCCAAATGCTCATCGTTTTGGGATACTGTAGAGACTTGGCCTGAAAAAACGAAAACGTTTGATTTTTCATCAAAAATTTTCATGTTCTTCTGATTACTAACCATTTGATGAATGTGCCACTAGCGCAGATTCAAATCCAATCTTCACTCGAGTACTCGCCCATTTCACATCTCTAACTGCACTTCCATCACATATCTCTCCAGTTTTTGACCAGAAGAGCAAATGCGCTCCACTGGACTGTCCCCGGAGGTATTGAGCATCTGTGGAAAAGTCAATAGCGATAAGTGGAGACGGGAGGTGATGGATTCGAGAGATTATGAGCAAATTTTTGGAGGCATCGATTCGGTAGATGGTTAGGGAGGGATCCTGCAACAAATATTGAAATACAGTATGCATCGAAAATCGGTTCCCCGACGTTTCGCAACCAGCCATTTTGCAACTTTATAAACTTTCTCTTTTTTCGTTCATTTTGGTTACATGCTAGGGTGCAATTTCAGGTTTTCTGCAATTTTTTTTGGTTGGACGTTAGTTTTGAAATGTCGTAGTTGCGAAATGACTAGTTGCAGAACGCCGGGAAGACCAAAAATCAAATGTATCACCTTGGTCGCCACCGCAAAAGTTCCACCAACTGGAGTAAACTTGACAGCTGTAACTGAATGGGGTCCCTCTTTCTTCTCCTCTATCGTCTGCTGTTTTGGAATGTTTATCACGTTCCAAAGACCTCCTGCGAACCCTAGAATGATATGGGTCTGTGTGGCATCTACATCAGCACATTCTACAGAATCCATAAACTTCTTGGAGTACTCTATTCTCTTCTCCGCGTGATTCCAGATGCGTACAGTACCACATTGAGAAGTAGTGATGAGTTGATTGGGGCCACAAGTTAGAAGGGATGTCAGATCTCCTGGGTCACCCTAAAATAGCAGTGGTGAGAATCAAACTTCCTAATTTCAAAAATACTCACCTCTATCAAACTTGTAAGATTAGAAGGATTCTCCAAGTTTCCATGTAGCAAAGTGTTGGAAGAAGTTCCAATAATAAGGTCGGTCCCACTTTGAAGGATAACCCTTGGAAATCCTTTCTCATCTGGCAACTCTATTGGCCTTCTTGAACGCACTAGATCATTTACATCCCATTCGGAAAGCATACGATCTTTACCACCGGATAACAGTTTTCCAGACTTTGCAAGGGCTAACGAGTAGACGCCTCCTGGGTGGACAGAGTGGGCTTGTTTTATAGTTCTACAGGTTCGGGGGTCCCAGATCGAAATAGTGCCGTTTGAGTCACCAGTCACTACTTGGCCATCTCCACCGAAGCAGAGACTGAGGACGGTTTTTGGTTTGTCGCGACCCTGAAAATGTGTTCTTGACTACGAAATTATGCATGAGAGTCTGTTTGCCGAGCATCATAACTCAATATCCAAAAGACCAATTTTGATAAAAATGATACAGATCGATTGGAAATTTTCGGGATGCCATATTGTGATCATAAATCATATTGAAAATTTTCAAGGTTTTTCACGTTTGGAAGAAGAGGTCAGACACTATAAAACACAGATTGGCACGAAACATTTTCTAGCAAAATAGTAGAAATGGGAAACTGAGGACTTACCTCAAATGTTGCAACTGTCTTCACCAAGACTCCAGTAGCCGGATCATAATTGAAAAATGAAAAGTGTCCCTTGCCATACAACACTATCAAATTCCGAATAGTTGGATGCCACTTGCACTCGAAAACCAAATCATTCGCAGCTTTCACTTCTCCATCTCTCTTGCCCTTCTGCCAACTCCAAACCGACATTGTATGCTTCAAAGAGTCATCCACCACAGCCAGCAAACTTCCCGAATCTGTCCGAGAAAATGCCAGGTGACAGATTCCTTTTTCAAAGCCGGCGAGGATCATTAACGTTGTCAGTTTTACTGTATCCCAAATTCGAACATGTGCCTCGGTGTGCTCCATTTCCAGCTGCTTGACTAGCTCTTCTGGGGACTCTACTGGAGAAGTGTGTTCCGTTTTCAGAGCTTTTTCCGATGAGTGACAAGAAGATTGGCCGGATGCCACAAGGATCTTGTTGGGGTGTAGAGCAATACATTTGACATCACAAGTATGTCCGTGATAGATTCGTTGACTTCTATCATCTCCAGTTACATTCATCAGGATCACCATGTTGGCAGAGAAGAAGACTAGTTCCCCAGTTGGAAGCATTTCGATATTGGATCTGACATCCTTTCCACGGTAGCCTAAAAGAAAAAAATTTAGAATTTTCTGAAATCTGTACTTATCTCGAGCTGGGCCGGGCCGGGCCGGGCCGATGGAATTTCTAACGAGCCAGCTCGGTCATCCTGGTTTTCGGAGTGTCGATTACTCGAGCTAAACCCGATTTTTTCAAGTAGTTTGGTCAAAAATAAAAGTTTTTTCCGTGCTGGACCCGGCATGGGCTGAGCTAACAGATCACAAGTATGTAAAAAACACATGTCAGGGTACCCTTGGCGTCAAATCTGATGCCATGTCCGCAATCATGAATCACTGACACGCTTACGCAAAAATGCAAAAAAAAAACTTACTGTAGACATGCTTCAATGTAACCTTAACGCTTGGAGGATCTTGGTCTGCAGTGGGATCGATGTTCTCTAAAAAAATAAACCTTTGAAAATTTGAACTTAAAGTTTTTGATGTTACCATATCCCGTAGGCACTGGAACTTGCACAGACTTCCCCGAAATGAAAATTGGCAAACTTCCATTGCCAGTAGAGAATTGGCAGGCACGATTGTTTCTTCTAAAAGTTTGATTTGTAAGAAATCTCATGAAATTAAAGGTGAAAGTGATCTGAATAACACACACCGCAAGATAGAAGACGTGCTGGGACTTCTGGAGACAATTGAGCATAGGGATAGAAGTGAAGGGCTGGATTGACGGTGAGTGCTAGAAAAAGAGCATGCGTGCACACAAAAAAAGATTCTCCGAAATTCAGAATTCAAAGAGTATCACTCTACAAACCGAAGGCAAAAAACTTACGTTGACAATCTCCTAACACTATTTACAATTGGATTCATCGTGATGGTAGTAGCACTTGTGCTAGCTTCAGAGGACGTGGAGAGTCTTCTGAATCTCTCCGTATCCTTCATGTCATGTGTGGAGACCCATTTCCTCATTGGAGATCCTCTAGCAGACTTCCCAACTGATACATTAACCATATCGCTTCCACGAGTTGGTGGACGACGTGGGGTGACGTCTTCATTGTTGTTCAACCCGTTGATATAAAGAGATTTCGAGTTTTGAGAGTGGGATTGACGGGGTAGAGAGGATGGTGGCTGATGAGATGGACTCACAGAGTATGTGCTTTTGGAGCCCGAGATTCTGCGGGGTACTGAAAACACTTACATTGAAATTTTGAGGTAATGCACTGCAATAACTCACGAGAATTGTACCCGGAAGACACGGGGGATGCTCTAGACTTCTCTTGGATTTCAAGACACTGAAGACGTCGGAGGATTTCTACGGTAGAGCTTTGTAGTAGGAGCTGAAATTAGAGGGATTGGAGAAAAAGTGAAGAAATGTAGACTTACGATTTCATTTCTCTGGGCCACAACGACTTTCTCGAGTTCGTCCACTCGGCAGCGGAGTCGATCGTTTTCGGAGAGAATTAGTTCATCTGGAAGGTGAAAAGGCGTAACCAAGTTATTAAAAAGGATGGGGTTTTCTAGGTTCTATTTGGTCGAAAATCGCCGAACGGTAGACCGATGGCACACTTTGGAGGGGCATACCACTTCAAATTTGGCCACATTTTGAAGGCTTTCTTAGTGAATGTTTCGGAATTACTGCATCGAAAAATATTTGCGATTTTCCCCAAAGGGAAATGCGCTCCATCGCAAATTTGGCTGAAATTTGAATTTCCAGCTTTCCCGAAATTTTGAAAACAACGAAACATGTTTCGGTGGGTGCGTGGACTCCTCGTGGACAACTCGACTGCTGCCCGAGTTGTCCACGAGGAGTCCACGCACCCACTAAAACATGTTTCGCTGCTCAAAACGGCGGGAAAGCTGAAATTTCAAATTTCAGCCAAATTTGCGATGGAGCGCGTTTCCCATTGGGGAATATCGCTAATAGCTCAACTACAATCGAAACTCACAAAAATTAGCACCCCTTGGCTGCTGAGTTTGTACTTGAGATCGGAGGGTACAAAAACCCGGAACATTGAACATTTTCGGATAAGAAGAATACACCAAAATGAGCAAAAAAGTGAAGAGGATACTCGGAATATAAGGACGCCTTTTTGCGTGCTCAGAAATGCATTGAGAGAGGGGTCTAGTTAGAGATTCATGGAAGATTCTGAAAAACGGTTTTGTAGGAAAATAGCTTTACTTTCTATTTGAGAAGTTTCAAATTGAATGTGAATGTATACTCAAAAATTAAGAGGTACTTCTCAAAAATTAAAGGAAAACGTTGCAAAAAAAGTTTTCTCTCGGAATCTTCTCTCTTCCCAACGTCTCCAAGAATAAAAGAGCCCAACAATAGAATGCCCACCAAAAGCAAAAAAAAAGAGGGGAAAATTACCTTCCTCAACCTCTTCAAACTCTTCTTCTGGTAGCACGTCGGATATAATTGACGACGACGACCAGCCGTTGCTTATTGACATGTTTGAGGAGGGGGGTCTGGGAAGATTTTTCTATTTTTTTTCGTTGTGTGCTTTTTTTTGAGAAGTGTCTGAAAAATAGAAAATTTGTACTCAAGAGTGTATGACATAATAAAACGCAAGGCAAGACAAGAAAAAAACAATTGAAGCGAAAAAAAAGACAAGAAAATTATAGGTTATATTTTTGGCGTTTTGGCTAAGAGACCCATTTAGAAAATGGAAAATTGTTGATTTTCTTCAAAGTCGGTTATATGCAAACTTGGCTGAAATCGGCCCGGTAGGCACAAGAGGGGAAAGGTCAGATAGAAAAAATTTCAGACCGCCGACCGCCGGACGCCCACCGCCGGACGCCCACCGCCGGACGCCGACCTATGGCAGACCCTGAAGAGGTACACTACTTCAAACTGGACAAAATTTTGCAGACTTTCATAGTAGATTTTCGGAAACGATTCTCAAGAAATTTTCAACTAAAACAAAGAGAACTTAAGTTATTTGTATTGCCACAATTTTTCCCCTTTTTCCCGGCCAGAATATTCTTTTTTTTTTAATTTCAAAGTATTCAACATACACCTAAATCCTTTTTCCTAAATTGCCCCCTAAATCCTAAACCTAAGTGACGTTCCTAAAAAAATTCCCAAAGGAACTGACTTTCCTACAAATTGACTATTATTCATGTCTAAATCAAAGAGAGTGCGCGCCGAAGATTCGATTTATCGGAGATCACGATTTTTGCTACGGTATCTTTAAAGGCGCATAACTGATTTTCAAACTGATTTTTCCGATTTTCTCAGTTTTTAAGCAATTTTTCTTCAAAATTTTGCAAGAGGTACGAAAAAATCATGCATCGAAGTCATATTTTATCAGAAAAAATGGCTGAAACTCGACCAAAATTGAGAAAAATGGAAAATCAGTTTGAAAATGAGTTATGCTCCTTTACAGTTTTCGTGGCGAGATATCGTGCTTTACAAAATGTCAAATCTTCGGCGCGCACTCTCTTTTATGGAGATATGCATAATACGGGAAAAATGTTGTTCCAAAAAACGGGATAGGACCCGGGCCGGTAGAAAAAAAATTTCAGGCTCGGCCCGCGACAGGTATGGAAACAATAGAAATTCAAAAATGTATTGGTGGTTTCTGGCGAGACACACCCTAGTTTCAGAAGTCAGAAGTCATCATCAGCCAGCAGCAGATGACACAAAAAATGAGAAACTGATCACCAATTCAGTTTAACGACCACCTCAAAAGTACACCACCACACAGCATTCCAACTGCATCTACTAATTCGATGTTCCTAATTCCTTATTCTCCGAATTTTTTCGCAATTTCGAGAAATTGAAAGAACCAAGAGGTGGTATTTCATCAGAAGCTTCATAAAATTCTCAGGGCGTACCGGAAGGAGATGTTTGAAAAGGGCAAAAAATGAATGAATGAAGCGCAACATGATATGGCTGGGGAAAAGCAGGGAGGGGGGGGGGGGGAAAACTGAGAAAAAACTAATTGATGATGACAAGCGAATAGGAAGAATAAGAAGAGAAAAAGAGGAGAAGAAATGATAGGAATTTGGAAATGACTAATTTATCTAAGGAACACCCAAAATGGTCAGAATGGTCATAGATTGAATTTGACTTTCGAAAGGAGGTGTTTCGGGGGAATCTAGGTTACTAAATAGTGACTAATCTGGAAGGTCAGGTGTTTGGAAGTTGAAAAAAAAAGAAATTTCTGTACATTTTTAGATGGTGACAAAGCCTTTTTGGGACCGAAAACTCGTTTCAAAGTTAACCTAGATTTATCTTGAATATAAAAAATCACCGAAAGTTTCAATTTTTAACCCAAATTGAGGATCATTTAAGTCAATCCATGTGCTTTTTTTTCAAAATTTGGTTTTTGTATTCTAGTAGAATCTGGTTATGGAAATTGTTCTAATTTTGATGCATCCAAGTGGAAAAACCGATTTCAAAAAAAGTTTGTCTTTCTCATTTTTAAGCCCAATTTCAAAAAAAAATCATTTTCAAAATTGTCTTTTTTTTAAAGAATTAGGACCTACATTTATCTCAAAATGTAAATATTAATGTATGTCCAAAATAATGAGACCCCTTTGAGCCAAGAAGCAAAAACACAACAAAAACGAAGTGTCAAAAAAAAATCACAAGCACAAAAAATGACAAAAAATTGGTCAACAGAAACCAAAAGCAACAATTGTTTGATTCGCAATTGATAAGAAAAGAAGAAAAGAGAGAAATACTGGGAGGAGGGTGTCAATGAGCCATTTATCAGAGAGAAAACGCTGGAGACAGAATGGAGGGGAAGGGGGCAAAGGGGAAGATGGGAGGGGGGAAGAAGAAGAGGAATCAAGTTTTGAAATTACTGGAACATCGTAAAAGAAACCGAAATATTCTTTCAGAAAGTTGTAAATTATAGAGGGAGGTGGGAGGATAGGAATTCTTGGGATTCTTGGGGTTAGGATTTGAGTTTTCTAGGTTTTTAGAAGTCTAGAAAATTCAAATGAACGGGAAACATCTGTTACCTATATGAGAAAAAAGACATGGAATTCCTAAAATTCAAAACTGTCCAGGCTAGGCCTATTTGGGTCCTTGCCGGGTTGCAAGCTTACTAGACTCAATTTGACCAATTTGGGAAGACTGGGATTGATTGGGCTTGATTTCAATGATTTGACTTCAATGACTTTGACTTCAATGATCTTCCGATTTGGTATAAAACTGAAACTTTCAGTGCTTTTTTATATTCAAGATAAATCTAGGTTAACTTTGAAACAAGTTTTCGGTCCTAAAAAGGAGTTGTCACCATCTAAAAATCTACCCAAATTTCTGTACTGCCTATTTTTTCAGCTTCCAAGCACCTGACCTTCCAGATTACTCACTATTTAGTAACCTAGATTCCCCCTATAAGGGCTTGTTCTAGTAGACCGGATGTTACAGAGCCTGTCTAAACATATGGGTTTCTTCAGGGCTGTTCGGACCGCCTGGGCTTAAATAGGCTGTTTGGGCCTGTTCGGGCCTACCTCGGGCGACCCGCGAAAGTTTAAATGAACTTTGAGAATATGGCATCTATTCAAAAAGAGAAATATGGAATTCCTCTTAAAATTGGCAAGGTAAATGAAACTTTGGCAGCTTTGGAAGTGTAAAATGCTCAATTTTATTTGTTCAGGCTTGGAAGAGGTGTTGGTTCAAATGTCATATGGTATAATTTGGAAAATCGAAAATTGGATTTACAGAATTCAACTTTTCAATGAAAGCTTTGAAATTGAGAAATTTTTCGACTCTAATCTATTTCTCAAAAAGTTCAAACATTATGAAGAATTTCAACCCCGATATTCTGAAGCCCCGCCCCCAAATATCAATTCCTCTACAAATAAACGCATTTCATAGAAAACTACCCCAACTGCGAATCAAAAGTGTAGAAACTTGGAGCGATTCGAATAGGCGGAAAATGTCAATTATGATGAACGTTTATGATCTATCTTGCCGCCTCATCTTATTATTATTATTATTATTATTCAGTCAGCCATCTTCCCCTCTCTCCTCGCTTCACCATACTCTCTAACATCTTGATCCGAAACGACAACTGTTTCACCAGTTGAGAGAGAACAGTGGAATATCTTTCGCAATCTTATATGAAGAATTGGATAACAATTTGAAAGAGATGCCCAGAGAAAATAGGAAGGAATTCCTGCTTCGCAGATATTTGCAAAATGCAGAAAAATGAACGGAAGAGACGGTTCTTTTGTAGAAAAAGGAAAGTGAGAAGTGATGAAGAAACATGACGAAGTGAGAAGCGGAAATTGAGAAAAAAAAGGGATAGAGAACAGACAGACACAGGTGTTTGGGAGGGAGGGGAAAAGTGATTTTTTGATGTTTTTGCTGCTTATAAACACAATCAAATATACTAGGGGGAACATATTGAAAAAGTACGTCAATAGGATGGGAAAGTTATACAAACACAATATTGAAAGTTTTCGGTGGGAGGAGCTTCTTGTTGAAGTGAACAATTGAGGATTCAGAAGACGTCGTCGTGGAAACCAGAAGACTTCAGAATATTTTAGAAGACGTCGCTATTAGAACGGAGGCCATCCGAACAAGTTTCACGAACAGCCTCTGGCCCAGTCACTCAAACGATGTCATTTTCCAACAGAATTCATTGAAGTCTCACTAATTTTAGCCAAAATTTTAGATATTTCAGATGACCTAAAACGTCACGCATGTGGATATTTGAACAATGAAAGCTCCAAATTTTGGGCTCCCAGACATTTCGCAACTTACGTCAATTTTGCAACTACGACATTTTGCTACCGGTCATTTCGCCACCGCGACAGTACGCAAGCACGTCATTTCGAAACCACGAAATCCAGAACTTTGAAGAGAGTTTACGTTTAGACCACAGATTTTCAATCGTGTACTATAACCTGGAATAGTTCACAATACCCTCCATCCCATACAACCTTGATGAATCTAAAAGTAAAAAGGAATTGTTTATAGAGTTGCGAAACGACTGGTTGCAAAACTTCCAGCTTCGAAATGTCTTGGTTGCAAATCGTCGCGGTTGCGAAATCGACATGAGTTGCGAAGTGTCGTAGTTGCGAAATGACTAGTGGTGAAATGTCCCGGAGCCAAATTTTAAGACCAAAGATGTCCTAGATTCACAAACACACTCCCAAAATTTTTCCAGTATTTCCTCAAAAACGTGACCTCCACATATGCACACCCAGCCAGAAATCGTGGAATCTCATAAATCCAACTTTGCAAATCAAAACTGAACTATTACTCTTGTGCCTCTCACAAGCTTTGTGAAAAAATGACATCTCAACTATTCACTGTTCTTCTCCTGTTACTTCTGACTCCAACTCTGTGCTCAGCTGCATGCGCGTCTATCGCCGTCAGAGGACACCTCATGTGCAATGGACAACCGTATGCCAGAGAGCAAGTTCAGGTGTGGGAGCCGAAGACTTGTGAGTTTCAATTTTTCTAGAAGCTTTCTGATGTTTAGTTTTCAAATTTTTCAATTAAATTTTTCAGTGGGCGCCGAGCTGTGGGGTGACGTTGAGACTGACGGAGATGGAAATTTCTTGATTTATTCGCATGGATACGATATTGTTAGTTTCTTAGGCTACGGGACGTTTTGCAACCCGCCATTTCGCAACTTTCCTTGATTTCGAAACCACGACAATTTGCAACTGATACATTTCGAAACTAGACATTTCGCAATCAGTCGTGTTTTTGAAATGGTTGCGAAATGACAGGTTGCGAAGTGTCGAGGTTGCGAAACGACTTGTTGCGAAATGTCCCGGAGCTGTTTCACAACTTTAAATTTGCTGATCTCTCATTTTTTCTTTCCAGACTCTCATCGACGCTCAAGCTCTTGGATTCGGTTTCCATCCATATGTCTGGATTCCGAATTACTGTGGAAGTGAGTGGAAGGATGGACAGAGATGCACCAAGAATCTTATCAACATTCTCATCCCCGAAGGATACATTCAACCGTGTCAGCCGGATGTTCAAGTTTTCGACATGGGAACGATTCACATGGAATCTGAAAGACCGACCGAATTCAACTGGTGGCAGAGAATTCTCGGTCAACATTATCAGTGTAAAAAGCACTAAAGGGTTATTGAAATAAAGAGTTTCATTTTCTTAAAAAATTTTATTTTCTAAAAAACATTAATAACTTCTACACTCTTGATGATATCCGAATAACTGTTCGATGCTTTTGAAATTCTTCCCCTCCGCTTTTTCCAGATCAATTGTTCCGATATTGAAGACTCTTGGATGGTCGGCATAGCTGATGAAATCTGTTGGAACATAAATTTGAACCAGATTCTTCGTGCATCGATATCCATGCTCTAGTTTGGTATCACAATAGTTTGGAATCCAGAGATATGGGTAGACGGAGAAGGCGAATCCATGTTCGTGTCCAGAAGCCTCGATTGAGAAGTTGCCATTGTGATCTGTCCAACCTTCTGCCCATACTTCGTGTCCGACTGAAAATGAAATTCGGATAACAATCCTATTTTGGTTCAGAAAAACGGCGCCGGGATGTTTTGCAACGAGCCATTTCGCAACTCGCGTCAATTTTGCAAACTAGGACATTTCAGCGCCGGTCATTTCGATACCCAGTCCAGATTTTTTTGTGAAAATCAACCTTTCCCAAATGTAGATCCATTTATATTCACACAAAACGTAAATGAACATAAAATGGACAAGATTATAAAGTTGCGAAACGTCCAGTATTCAAATGTCTTGGTTGCGAAATTGACGAGAGTTACAAAATGACTGGTTGCGAAATATCCCGGAGCCAAACAAAACTTACTAAACTTGTGCTCCCAAACTTGCACCAAATCCTCGGCATACGGTTTTCCGTTACACTTGAGTTGTCCGGTGATATGGACGGTGCCGTGCCAGGCGGAACAAATGTGAAGAATCGATGCCAAAAGTGCCAAAAAGAGTTTCATGTTTTGAGAAAATTTTAGATTGAAATTGAAAGGATGTGTAATTGCAATCCAACTCGTTGATGGTGGAAATTTGGGAGCGAAGAAAAATGAAAAGAGGACACGATTTTAGGACGGGAACGTGAGAGAGTTTAGATTTCGTTCTATTAGTGAAAGTGAGAAATTTTTAGATTCAGTGACCTTTTTTTGATTTGGTGTGTCGTTTTAGCTTTTCATCGCAAGATTTGAGCCAAAAATGACCTCTGAAACTCTTTTAAAAACCGGAAAATTGAAAATCCCAAACTTTCGAATGATAAATTTCGGCTCCAAACTTCTTTTAGCCGCACTTTTAGACTTTTACAGTGAATTTAATCTCAAAATTTTAAAATTCTGACCCCAAAATCACCAAAAATGACTTTATAATTTGGATAATTTCGAAAATTTCGAAATCCAACTTTGTACTCCAAACTTGCTCGAGGGGTACCATAAGTTTTTTTGCACTAATTTTCAAAAACAAATTTGAAAACCTACATTCTTGATCTCCAAAAAGCTTATATTTCACCCAATTGAGTCCAAGAAAAGGAAAATAGTATTGAAGTTCAAAATCAGATAGATTTCTCTTTCCTACTTCATTTGTAGTTTCCGTTTCTGATTTTTTGGTTTTTCCTTTTTCCAAAGTTTTCCAAACATGAATTGTTGCTCTTAAACTTCTGAAAACTACTTGAAAAAACTTGAATTTCACTCAAAGTTATAGGAGAATTCTGCAAGAGTCTAAATTTTCAAGTGGATCTTCAAAAATTGAGTTTTTTGCAAATTCCTTGAATTTCGCAATTTTGGATTTCGTACAACTCTTATGACGTATAGAACATGTTTTTCTTCCAAATAACATAAACATAATCAAAACTTGACTCACTTTGTACTTATCCAAAGTTCCCCTTGTTTTGCAAATAAACATGTTCATATTGTGCTCTTTCAGCTGTTCATCAATCTCTAATCACCCCCTCTGTATAACACATCAGGTGCTTTTTCATTCCTCAAGAGTCAAAAAAAGGAAAAAAAAATCTAAAAAATTGTAATCTTTACAAACTTATATACACAAATCTATACAACAAATCCATGGGGCTAAGTGCAAACTAATCTCCTTCACCTTTTTTTGCTCTCCCATATCCTATTCATCTCTCTTTGGAAGTCAGGTGCATCTTTTTTGTGCTAAGCAAAACTTTGAATTCTCATAATTTTCGCAGAATCCGTTTTTAGCTCCGGCTCTATTTCGTATAGTGGTATAGACGAACCCCGTTGTCTGAAACATGTACTATTACAGACAGAGAGTGCATCGTGCTGCAGAAGACAGAAGACGTTTTTCTCCTCCTCCGTCACACTCTGATCTCTAGAATCACACGTACCTGCTGCCTGCTGCCACATACTATAATTTGTGGGTGTCGTCTGGTGTGTTCTGACCTACATCTGGAGAGAGCTCCAGTCGTCATTCGAGGAAGTCAGTTGGAGAGCTGCTGGTTGCAGGATGAGGTTCTTCTTCCTATTCGTTGGCGCTCTACTGATATACTCATTGTTGGCGGGGCCCGCACAGAAGAAGTCTGGAAAACTAGGTGAGTGGAAGAGGGGGGACGGGGTTACTGTAAAGGGGGGTCCATCAAAAGTTCTTGAGATTTCAAACTGTAGTGTCATTGTTTTGCCTTGCAATTGGGCTAGACAATGAAACAGGCTCGATAGTGAAAAGCGCTAAGTTTAGAAAAAATAAGCTGTGCTGTCTAAGCTGTCAAGTCAAAATTAGCAGTCCAGTCTTCATAATTTTCAGTTGGTGAAGTTTCTACAAATAATAGAAATTGGAGAAAGGTTCAGTATGAGCCCTAGACCATCCTCCCATTAGCCACGAAAGTCATCATAACTAGGTTTATTCTCAGTTTTGTGATGTAGTGTAGAGTTTTTAGGTTTCTTTGAGACTACCAGACAGTAAAATATCGAAATTGGGAACAAAAAATTTTGGGTCGAAATTGAAAAATCTTAAGTCTAATGATGGCTGTTTTTTTCATTTTTGACTCAAACAATTTTAGTTACTTTTATGTTCTCATCTCACTCAAAATGGGCAGAGAAACATGAAAAACCTGCTCCTACATTATGAAACCGCTTCTGAATCGAAATCTGGCGATTTTTCTGACGTCATAGATTACGTTAGAAGAGTTGTCATGACTTGGCTTAAAAACGGTTTTTTGATGTGAAACCGAGTTTCTCGGGTTTCTCTAGCACCAATAAACAGTATTTGATCAACATCTATAACAAAAGTTTTTAGGTGGAAATTGAAAAAAACCTTAAGTCTAATGATGGCTGTTTTTTCATTTTGAGCTCAAAATGTTTTCTTGATTTTATGATTTTATGTTGTTTAGCGTGTTCAAAAACCCCGGAAAAAGTATATCCCACTTCATGAAACCTCTCTTAAGTCAAGATATGATAATTTTTCTGAAGTCAAAACTGAGGGTCAAAAAATTCATTATAACTTGGCTCAAAATCGGTTTTGCGATGTGATATTAAGTTTTTCAGGCTTCTCTAATACAACCAAACAATATGCAATCAAAATCTGAAACAAAATTTTTTGGTCGAAATTGAAAAAAATCTTTAAGTTAAAACTTTTAAAAAATCTTAAGTTTAAAGAAATTGAAAAAAATCTTAAGGCTGTTTTTTCGATTCTGGCTCAAAATATTTCTTTTCATATTATGTTCTTGTCTCATTCAGCATGATTAAAAAAGCCCGAAAAACTTACTCTCACATTATGAAACCGCTTCTGAGTCGAGATATTACGACTATTATGGAGTTGCAAATTTTTCATTTTTTGGAACAAATACTATTATATGTACATTTCCAGACTACTACGAGGAGGACAACGACAAAGATGATGGTGTAGCTGTCGATGTCATCGTCGAAGAGCTCACAACTCCTGAAGACACTAGCTCCAACACAGTCTCCGCTCACCGTATTCGTCGTCATCTCAAACTTCATCTTGCCTTCTCCCACTAAAGTCTTTCAACAACACAGTCTTTCATATCAAAACTTATTTATTTCATTCAATAAATAAAAATGAGTACTATTTTAAACATTGACCGTTTGTGCTTTTGATCCTTTGCACTCTTTGATGATCCTGAATACTAGGAGCGACACTCCTTGTGTTGGAAGTAGTAATGAATGATCATCTCCATTCCGAGTTGCTCGGTTTTTGCCGTTGACAGTTCCAGCTCGTCCAGGTTGAAAATCTGGAAATTGGGATTTCAAGATAGTATCAGATTTATATTTTCTAGGCTCCGCGACATTTTAACGCAACCATTTCGCAACTAAGATGTTTCGCAACTACGACGTTTCGAAACTGTCCTTTTCAAGTGAAGATGACAACCTGGATCGGGGTATATTAACCCCAATCATATGTAACCAATATAAAAGTAAGCTGGACTATTTGATAGTTGCGAAACGACTGGTTGCGAAACATCCAGTTGCTAAATGGCTTGATTGCGAAAGGTCGAAGTTGCGAAATGACTGGCTGCGAAATGTCACGGGGCCAAAAATCTTAGTAGTCTGATAGATCAGAGAACAGTTTTCGATTCTATTGCACAACATCTCCTCCACTCCAAAACACGATTTCCATTCGAAAAGAGCTATTTTCAGACTCAAATCTAGCTCTAGTGTTCCTACATTTTTAAACCAAGAAACCAAACGTTCAGTCGTCACAAAAAGCACTTTCATACAAAACCCCATAGTTGCACTTTTTGATTCTCTTGCTTCCAGAAACCACATTGCAAAACACTCACATGTTGTGGCTCCTTCCCATTTGAGACAAACTCTTCCGGAAGGAACACTTTGATACTGTTTCCACACGTCATGAACGAATTCTGAATCGCCGGATCACAGTAGTTGACGAAGTAGGCGTAGATGATGGGTTGCATTAACTCAAAATAATACGATTTTATTGCATGGAAACATAAAAAACAGCTCCGCGACAATTCGCAACCAGTCTTCGCAATAGCCAAGTCGACATTCATAGTTGCGAAATGTCCAGTTGCCAAACGGCTGGGTTGCGAAATATCGCGAAGCTAAAATTACCATATCTGTGGCTGCTCCTTTCAACGAGAAATTTCCATTTTCATCGGTGGCTACCGAGGCGACTAGGGTATCAAACATCGCTGGAAATCAACCTAGTTTTCATTCTGATTACTGTGAGAAAAAGTATACCAAAATTCTTCTCCCAAAGTTGAACTCTCTCCCCGACCATTGGCTTTCCATGACACAAGAGTTGTCCACGGACATGAGCCGAACTGGTGGCCGCCGAGCACAAAGCGAAGAGAAGTGGGAAAATGAGGATTTGTATCTTAAAAAGCAGAGAAAGAGGTGCAAAACAAAAAACCAAATGTACCTGTCTCATATCTTTTTTGTCACTATTTATCAAAGTGTGCAGAGAGAAGACTAAAGTTTTCAGGAAGATTTTGAAAGTTGGAAAAGTGCACTAAATACGTGGTAGATGACAATTTGAAAGTACACGGAAAATTTGAAGAAGAGGAGCAACTTTGGAAACTGACTCTAACTTTCTAAAGGCTTTACCTATCTGCCTAGACGAGGGTCAGACCTGGGAGTCTTTTTTTCTATGAAATGCCTTGTTTAAAATATCTTCAATGTTCAAGCGCTTTTCTGTCTGGTGATCGAGGAGTTCCCGAAATGAATTCTACACGACTCTCAGTATCTCAGTCATTCGGAATAGCCAAAATCTCGACGGTTTCCACAGAAAATCCTCGGAATTTCAAGCGCTTTTTTGGCTGGAAAATCAAGAATTTTCCAAGGAAACAACCACAAAAAGCAAGAATCTGACCTTTGGAGGGTAGAGAAGAACCAGGAACGCAAAGAAGTCACAACAAAAGTCATGAGAGATCTTCGTATTTCCAAGCGCTTTTATGGCTGGAGATGGAAAAACTCCCACGACAGAAGACCAGGAGCTCATATACCGTCTCCTGGGCGCTCTTACACTTCCAGAATCTGAGCCAGGCACTCATAAAGAAGAAGCCGACGACGACGATATCAGAAGCCAAGCAAGAATCCTACGAATTTTCAAGCGCTTTTGAGGCTGAAAATCGAGGGATTCTATCTGTGTGGACATAGAGCTCAAGTTTTGTGAAGACTGAAGAAGAATCCTCTACCTTCGATTCCGACGTTGGCATCCATCCGTAAAGGCGTTGGTTGGCAAGGGACGGTGCTCCTGGAAAAAAAAACGAAATTTGAAAAATTGAGTAGGGATTTGGACTAGAGGATGCGACTAGAGGAGAGAGGAGGGTATCTAGAACAAAGCCTATAGGCCTAATGGAAGCCTAGAGGAGAAAGCCTATTGTGTGGAAGCTTACTGTGGAAATCTAAGAATACCAGAAGACGTCTTTCCTAGAATTACTACGATTGAAAGCAGAAAAAGCTTCAGTGCTTTCAGTCATTACTCCAGGGCTATATACCAACGTCGCAGCGCTCAGAGCAAAGCAAACCAATCTCCGTCACCAGATAGTGAGAGGCACGTAGAGAAGTGGTTCAACTACACCGAAGTGCACCAATCCATTCTCATCTACCTTTTCCCTACTGGATCGAGAACCATGATTTCCTTTCAGGCATCATTCCAGGGCTATATACCAACGTAGCAGCGCTCAGATCAAAGCAAACCAATCTCTGTCACCAGATAGTGAGAGGCACGTAGAGAAATGGTTCAACTACACCGAAATGCACCAATCCATTCTCATCTACCTTTTCCCTACTGGATCGAGAACCATGATTTCCTTTCTGTCATTACTCCACGGATATATACTACCTCTAGACCTGTTTCAAGTCAAAAAACAGACATCAGAATGGTGAAAACCAGCCACAAAGCCAGCACGAAATGGAATCTAAAGCTCACTTCTCTCCCTCTCACAGCACCAGTTACAATAGGATGATCTCACAAGAGAGAGGGATTAGCACTACTCAGCAGCTCAAAAAGTCCAAACTCTAGCAGTTACAAGACCGCTATGCCCTCCCAAGTCCACCCAATATCCGCCCCAGTCCAAGTCTTCGCAAAAGTCCGCAAAATCCTCCAAAATCGGCTCGATCGAATCATCGCGAACCATCGGAGATCCCACACGCCGTTGCCATCTTCTTCATCTTTGCTTCTTCTCTCTCTTCGATCCTTCGCATCCACGACTCGTCGATCCTCGACCGCCAACGGATCCACGAGCGTCTCCTACTTCCGATCGTCCACCTTCCTCGTCACGAATCCACCATCGAGAATCCGTTGAAGGTGACTGGCGACCTCTCTTGTTGGTACCCTAAAAATTAAGAAAATCAGAGGTTCAGATGACAATGATGTCTTCTGAAAACTCACAACAATCGTCTCCTTATTGCGACTTTTCATCGTCATCGGCTTCAGAACCCAATTGAAGTCTTCTATCCTCTCGTAAATCCAGTGTCGGCGATTACTGTACTGCTTCTCCGTGTCGTGAATGCCAGGTCGACGTCAACTTTTGATGCTCTTGAGAAGGTGTATCGTCTTCAGAATCCGAGATGGGGTCCCCTATTGGAATTTACGTTGGCGAAGCTTGGGTTTTTGGGAGCATCAAAGCATCCAGAAAGAGCATCGGATTTGAGGATTCTAGTAGACGTTTGACGACCTGGAAATTATATACATCATTAGAATAAAAGCTTTTGAATCTCTCACCTTTTCAGATTCCTGTAATTTCGATTTGCTTCCGACTTCACCGTCTTCTTGTCTTCTGGAGTCGATTATTTGAGTATTTGTCTTTTGAAATCGTCGGGGAATCGTAGGGGTCATCAGAAGACCCGTAAGCTTTCGCATCTTCATAATCCAGCTGACGTCTTCTAGTTTGCGGCGGATACTGTAACTCTTCACCAAGTTGAGCATGTCTTCCAGGTCTCCGTTCAGAATCTTGACTTTTCTTGATATTTCCATTTGCCTTCTTGGTCGCTCTTCTCAACGTCTCCAGAAAATCCCACGTCGTCAATCGTTCATCCAGTGCATCTGGAGATATGGTCCCTTTTCCGAAGTCTGGGTGGGCGGAGCTTGGATAGACGGTAGATCCAGAGATTTCGGAATTCCAGAAAACGTTCGAGTACCTAAAAAAAATTTCATTATTAAAATAAAAGATTCTAAAACCCTCACCTTTTTCTTATTATTCTTCAACGTCTTCTTGTCATCATCTCGATTCTTTCTTGAAGGATAGAAGTTTTGAAGTCGTCGTAGGTTTGGAGAGGCATCAGAAGAAAATGCCGAAGAGATAAGGGAAATATGATCAGAATCGAGGTGTCAGTTGTTTTCAGCCAAAAACCAAAATGTGTCATCCGTTCCCCCCTTACTAGAGTGACCCGTGTTCCTAGGCATACAATGTCAAAACAAGACGACCCAAGCGGGCGATCGATCGGGGACACCCGAGATACAACCCACCCGGTCAGGACAAAGTAAGGGAACAAACTGGAATCACTCGTTTTGGGAAGAAATGCCGCGAGAGCAAAACTAATAACACACTGGAAAATGACCTCCAAAAACTGACATCTTTTAGCCTATTTCCCCCTTCAAGTTCTGCATCACAAAACTATTCATTCAGAATGAAAGGGCCAAAAGGCCATCTGCTTCACACTATCGGTTACTGTACCAACAGGTTCGTCGTCAGATGGGATCAGCGCGATCAAACCTTCCAGAATAGCCCCGCTCAACAATTCAACCGTTCCTCTTCTCCAGAGTGACCCGAGATCCTAATCATACAAAGCCTTTGTGCAGGACCTGTTGGTTCAAAGCGGGAGATCGAACTTGTCACTCTCAGCGCGAGTGAGCCGTGATCTACCCCGCGACAGGTCAAAGCCTAGGTAAGGGTTCAACTGGCATCACTCTATCAAAGAGGACGGCTGAAGTCAGGAAAGGAAAAATAAGCCAAAAGCCCCAGATCATATTGGCTCAGTTCTCAGAGCACCCTTTTAAACTCTCTTCCCCTCCCACCAAATCCTAGTCGTCCTCGTCATCCGCCAAATCCAGAACTTCTCGAATCATCGTCGTCGTCGTCGTCGATTGGAGAATCCCGCCGACCTCATTGGAATCCTCCTTGTGACGCCTTCTGTATCCACCTGATCCCTTCCAAATCCTCATGACGTCTTCTTCTGAAGCCTCCTGACGTCTTCTGAATCCTCCTTACGCCTTCTGAATCTTCGTGAAGTCTTCTACGTCCTCCTCACGTCTTCTGAATCCACCGGACGTCTTCTGAAGCCTCCGGACGTCTTCTGAGTGCTCCTGAGGTCTTCTGAACCTTGCCGACGTCTTCTGAATCCTCCAGACACCTTCTGATTTCTCTTGGAGTCTACTGAGTCCTCCTAAGGTTTTCTGAATTCTTGCGACCTCTTGTGAGTCCTGTCACCGGCTTCTGAGTCTTGCTGGCGCCTCCCGAATCCTCCTGACGTCTTCTGAATCGTCCTAACGCTTTTCGAATCCTCCTGACGTCTTCTGAACTCTCTGGCATCTGAAGACATCGAGCTCGTTCGGGTGGGTTGAGAGGGGGTCCGAGGAGCAAGTTGTTATTGCAGAGGGGATAGAGGCGATCTGGAAATGGAGAATATTTAGTTGAAAATTTGGTGCGAAAATGGGATGAAATTGGTCGAAATTTGGTCAAAACTTGAAATCTATATTTGACCAAAATTTAACCCAATTCTTCGACCGGTTTCAAAATCAGCAACTAACCTGGTCTGAGGTGCTGTAGTCCTGCTCAGAATCCAAACTGCGCTTTGAAGGTGAAGTCGTCTTTGAGTCGGTACCACGGGGCATTAACTGAAAATTAAGGGATTTTTATTCCAAATTTCGAAATTTCCATTTTCACTTACCTTATCCATACTCGCCCGCGACTCCCTTCTCATGACGACATCCTTGGAGACGTTGGTGCTGGTGGGGTTTTCTGGAAAAAAGGAGAAATTTTTCATCAAGAATTTAATGTGAAAAAACCCCCCGAAAATTACGACGAAAATACACAACAGAAACGAGAGTTTAGCAGTGAACGATGCAAAGAAGACATCATTAGTGAAAATAGAAAAATTTGCGAAAAATTTGACAAAAAAATGGGAGAGAAACGGCCGTACGGGAGCCGAAAAACAGAGGCAAAATGAAAAAAGATCGCTGGAAAAATGATGACAAAAACAACACATTTGATCTACCGCCCGAAAATTTTGGGCGGTAGATCAAAAAAAGTTTCTGGGTGTGAGTTTAGGAACACATAAAAAATTCGCATTTATCTTGGTGTTTGCAAGTGTATGAGCATTTGGTGCTATTTGAGAGATCAAAAAAATTTTTGTTGCATGTCTAGAAATTTTTAAATTTTTCAATTTTTTTGTGTTTTCCATAAACATACATGAATTTGAAATAATTCCACTGACAAGAAACATTTTCGGTTTTATGTATGTAGATAAAGTCACCGAAACAGGGTTCCTCTCGAGAAGGACTTCCATTCTTGTTTTTTTGGGTATCTCGAACAACTCCTAGTCACTCTTTTCCAAATTGCAGGCCCACTTTTCAAAATTGATTTTTGATCTATGCCCGGAAATTGGAGGCGCAAGGCTATCACCAAACCCGTCAGCAACCGATTTTCGGACTCGATTTCCAGCTTGCAGCCCAATGAAAAACACAAAAAAATTGAAAAAAAAATTCTAAACAGGCAACAAAAACTTTTTTGATCTCTCGATAGCACCAAATGCTCATACCTTTGCAAACACCAAGATAAATGCGATTTTTTAATCTGTTCCTAAATTCAAACCCAGAAAATTTTTTTGATTTACCGCCCGAAATTTTCGGTGGAATAATCAGTTTTAGCAGGTTAACCTAGATAACTCAACTGCGATGGCATGCGGATTCTGACCTTTGGTGGGATACCATCCCCACCACATAAACCAAATTCATGTTGTGTTAGAGGCAGCACTTTCCCCTGTTTTTCCTCTTTACACCTCCCGCCTCTCTCCTATTATCTATTTTTCCCTTTCCATTCTTCACTAGGTTTTCCAATCTTCCTCTCACCAGCCGCCATAGCTCAGTCGGTTAGAGCGTGGGTCTAATAAGCCCAAGGTCGCAGGTTCGACCCCTGCTGGCGGCAAATTCTTTTTTGAAATTTTTTTTTTGAAGTTTAGGTTTTCAGAAAAGTTTTTATTCAATTGGTACTAGACAAATTTTACTAAAGCAAATTATCATTCTATGGGATTGGTACCCGATCCATCTTCTGGTGCTTTCTGTTTTTCTGCTGCTCTGCTTTTGGCTGGTTTTCGATTAGCCCCAAGCTCTCTGCAATATTCTCCAAGATGTTTGAATTCTGGCGTTGTTGATAGGCAAGTTTCTTGGATGGAGTGACATGGACGCGACGGAGTTTCTGGAAAAACATTGTTATTGAGTTCTAGGGTCGATATAGGTACCTTCTCAGTTTTTCCATGCTTCAACTTCCGTCTCAATCTCTTTGGAGCTCTTCGGATGTCCTTGAGATTCACAACTTTCTTCTCTGACTCTCTAGCGATTTCCTTTTCAATTCGGAAAGGTTTCTCCCCTTCGTCCATGTTGTAGGCGAAGTTTTCATTGGTGGTCTGGAATAAATAATTTGGAATTATGAACAGATTGAGTTTGGGTCATACCGAGAATACTCGAAAAGCCGGATGTCTCCATGGAACTCTCTTGACTTTTACTATTCTCCTTCTCTTATTAGTTGAACCTTCACTTCTTGTCTTCTTCCCAATTTCCGCCTCCCCATCGAAAGTCTTCTGCCGACTTTCTCCATTAATCCTTGGTAAGGAAGTCTTCACTGCATGAACTTTTGGTGGGGATAGACTGAGTTTCTGGTCCATCGCATTCACTTGTGGACCAGTGGATACTGTAGGTAGTTGGGCTCGTGGAGGGGCGAAGAGTGCTGGGCGAGTTCGTGGATTAGTTGGAGCTTGAGGTGGTGGAGGAGCTGGAGACAATGGTTCTGGGTCTAGCTCTTCGTCGGATTCAGACTCATCATCTGATCCGCCATCGATCACAATGGTCTCTGGGGTTTCCGCTTCTGTGTTTTCTTGGAGTTCTTCTGAAGGATCACTTGTTTCCGAATTTTCCGATTCCACTGCTTTCTGATCAGCACTTTCCGAACTGCTCACTGAAAATTGTCCAGCTGGAACTGACTCTTGACCTGTTAAGGGTTCTTCGTTAATTGATACTTCACTGGGAGCCACCGCAAACTTTTGCACTCCATCTTCCTGAGCGAATGTCAATGGACTTTTTTGATAGTTGTGACGGAGCTCGTCAAGAGTTGGAAGCCCATCAGCAGCAATTGCAGAAGCCTTCTGAGGAGTTCTTCGAATCTCTGGAACAATTTGTGGTGGTTGCGGTCCTTGAGTCATTGCCTGGGCTTCCACTGCTGAGTAGGCGGAGTTTTCAGCATTTTCAATTGCCTTCTTCATAAGGGTTTCACAAGTGCAGACCTCCGAATTCTCTCCTCTGACTCCCAGATCTCCAATATCTCCTCTTCTTCCATAAAGACCTCCTGCTCCTGCTTTTCCAACTTCTCCCGGGTTTCCAGGTTCTCCAATTGGTCCTGGAGTGTTGTTATTGGTTCCATCCTCCCCTGGTTGTCCTTCTGTTCCAGGTTTTCCAGGTGGTCCCTTTGGTCCCTTAGTGTTTAGCAGGACCACTCCATCTTGTCCCACCATTCCAGCAGTTCCTCTTGATCCCATGGCTCCTTGCTTTCCTGGACTACCGTATCCACCTGGAGCACCTGGTTGCCCATTCTTTCCCATTGGGCCAGGGATTCCCGGGGCGCCCACTAGTCCAGGTTTTCCAGTTGGTCCAGATTGACCTGGTTTTCCATCTGGCCCGGGTGGGCAGGTGACACAGAATGTTGGAAAACTGGGAGTCAACTCGTCCATTGCATCAGCACCTGATAATCCATCATTTCCATCGGTTCCTGCTTGACCTGGAACTCCACGAAGGCCAGGTGGTCCAGGTGGTCCGGGTGGGCAACGATTTTCTTCAAGTGGGCAGATCGGAAGGGGTCCACCAGGGACGGGACGTTCGCCAGAGTGAAGAAGAGTCGGATGAGTTGACTTGGTTCCAGGTGGGCTCACTATTGGACCAGGCGTTCCTAGAATAACTTGTGCACCTCCAGTTCCGGCGAGACTGTGAGGTGAGGTTTGGGATCGAGGGTCTCGTGGAACTTCGGATATGGTCTCTGTCTCATCATATTCAGATTCTTCTTCCTCATACTCATCGGTTGGGGCGGGACTCTCCCTTGCCAGTTTGCGAAGTTCCGGACTGAACATTGATGGGGAGGATGGTGGCGCAGCTGCTGTTCCAGTGCTTCCTGAGAGTCGGGCTCTGTGAGTTTTCGCGGCATCTGCATGTGGTGGGCCACCAGAGGCTACTGTAGGATTGATAGGGTGGTCGGCGGGTCCGTTGGAAGTTTGATCGGCAGTGACCATACTGAAAGTTTTTGAGAAGTTAAAGTTGATTATTAAAATGTGGCGGACAGTTTTTTCCGGTTAAATTTAGACTTATTTGTCTGCATTTTTTCGCCAAAGTCAGTAGTTTTGGGCTCCGGACCTGCACGAGATTTGACGCTAAAGTACGTCTTTGAATGTTTCTAAACGGAAATAGAGAGAAATTGGAACATATTACATTCAACTAATCAAGAATTCAATTTTCGAAAGTTTCAAAAATCTCACACTTGTGTGCCTCATTTTTAAAGGAAACAGGTCAGTCAATTATTAAGATTTCCGAAACTATAGTATGTTATTATCTATATTCCCCAAGAGGAAATGCGCTCCATCGCCAACTTGGCTGATTTAAATTTTCAGCTTTCCCGCCGTTTTGAAAACAGCGAAACATGTTTTGGTGGGTGCTTGGACTCCTCGTGGACATTTCGACAGTTGCCCGAGTTGTCCATAAGGAGTCCACGCACCCACCAAAACATGTTTCGCTGTTTTCAAAACGGCGGGAAAGCTGAAAATTTAAATTTCAGCCAAGTTGGCGATGGAGCACGTTTCCCCTTGGGGAATATCGCTAATAGAGTAGTAGTTACATTGCTCCTAACTTTAGTAGGCAAGCTTCTACATTTTTACTATTTTAAGTCAAAATGTGAATCTAAAACTTCTTGGCGTCAAATCTGATGTTAGGTCCGCAGACATAACGAACATGCACACGCAAAATTGCATACATTCACGTCAAAAAAAGTTGCTACTTCACCATTTTTCGAAGGTATGTTCAAAAAAGTTGTATCAGGCAAAACTCACACTTTTGCTGCCTCCCTCTGCTTTCTGATAGAAACCGGTCTAATTCCTGCCAAGTCTTCATAAGAGTTCTCAAAACTTTTCAGTGCTTCTCGAATCTCCATATCGAATTCTTCTCGAATCGTATCGATTTCAGAGAATAAGAAAGGAAGGAACAGAATTTGACAAGAAGCAGTAATCACAGCCAACGCAACACCAACGACAACATAGTTCTCCACTGCTAATCTTCCCATTTTTAGTGGAAAGTAAACAAGGAAAACTTTTGAAAATTCCCTTTCACATCTTCAGGTTTATATAGTTGTGAAGCGGAAATGAAAGGGAAGCTTACTTTTGACCTACTTTTTGAAAAAACGAGAATGATAGGGATCTTTGGATGTTGAGAAAAGGAAAAAAGTGAAAAATCGGATAAGATTAGAATCAGTGAAGAGAAATAAAGGCATAATAATTAACATGCTTGGATTAGCAGGAGATAGGTTTCATAGTTTCTGAGAAGAAGAAAAATAGGAATTATTCTGGAAAAGTCTTCAAAGATCACGTCTCCAGAATCCACCTACAGTACCGATCAATAATCTATGAACTTTTGGCGTTTTCAGTTGAAATACGTCAACTTTGAGGGTCTGGGAAAAGATGTCAAAATTGATTGTTTGATCTGAAATTTTTTGGGTGTATTCATCTACTCTAGAACTTTATTTTTGTAGTTGATAGCTATTTTGTACAACCTCTTCTAGAGATGATATGGCTCGTGAAATGCAGCAGACCATAAAATCCGTGAAAATTGCACTGAAAATGCGGAAATTTAGCATCGCCCCAGGAACACACCATCTTTAGAAGAGGTTGTACAAAAAAGCTGTAAACTACAAAAATAAAGTTCTAGAGTAGATGTATACACCCAAAAAATTTCAGATCAAACGGTCAAGTGTAACATCCTTTCCCAGACCCCCAAAGTTGACGTTTTTTCAACTGAAACGCCAAAAGTTCATAGATTATTGACCGGTACTGTACATCCTCCACAAACCAAAATCTTCAATTTTTCTAATTTTGAATTCTCAATATCAAAATTTTTTGAGAAAGTTGATTATTCTGTTTTCAAACTCCTTCAGAACCATCCAAAACCTTCTAGACAAAATTCATTCATTCACACAATAAAAGGTACCAATTCACTCCTAGTTATCTCATTTTCTCATTCATTTTCTAGGTCTCTTCGGAATGTGATAGTGATGAAATGGATCCTGGTCAAGTTGATCCGGGGTAATACGACGACACTCTCCTTTCTGCTCCAAAAGTCCACGAAGAATCAGTTCAAGTCCCACGAATTCAGACTCCACCTGGGTCAGCTCCTTTCGACGGAATTCGAGAACCTAGAATTTCAAAGTTCAGATGAATTCTATTCTCAGGTACCAACCGAAACTGGATTGCGTCCTTTAGTGACATGCTCTCCGGGAACATAAACTTTCAATGGCTCGGAACAAGAAATAGTGTCACCGTTGACATCAATATACCAAAATTTCTCGACGCACCAGTTGATCATGTAGAAGTAGGGTTGTGGGGTGAAGAGCTGGAATTTCAAAAGGGTACTAGATTCGGTAACAATGAAACATACCGTATCCCTAATAATTGCGCTCATATCGAAATATCCATTTCCGTCAGTCATTGCTGATGCTCCAAGACTGTCTCGGAGTACTGTAAGGAATATAGTTTTGAAACAATTCGAGGAAAATGTTCCAAGTTACTTACTGTAGTTTTTCTCATAAATCTCAACTTTCTGATTGCGATATGGCGTTCCATTACAGAAGAGTTGTCCGGTTATGCGAGTCGATGCGACGTTGGCGCACGAAACCGATGCGATTAGCAGAAATGGGATCATGAGGATCAGCTGGAATTCGGGGGAACGTTGAGAATGTCTAAAGTTTGCTACTCACATGGTGCATCATTGTTGCTGCTCACTTTGAGAAGAATTCCTTGAGAGGATGACAAAAAACGTGGAGACTAAAGAATTCCTTGAGAGGATGACAAAGAACGTGGAGAAAAAAAAGAAAGTAGGAGAATACACGTGCTTTTATGTACTGTTGAGGGTAATTTGGAGAACTGAATCTTATTGGAAAAGCAGGTCGATGGCAAGTTACAAAGTTACGGAATAAACTTGGAAAGTTATGTAACATCCGATTGCATCCATTTTTTAAACAAGCTTCTGAATCTGAAGTTGAAAACTGGGGCTGAATATTTTCCCTTTTTTCGATATATGTACTAGTCTTTTTTCAATCAACACAAAACATTCAAAAAACTGATTTATTTATAGGTGCTCTATACAAAGATGAATACAAGTTTCCTTGTCAAAATAACGAGTAAGGTTTGATTGGAAAATTCAATAAGCAGTAGCAGTGTGAGTCTCTGTCGTGGCTTTACTGTTCTTCTTGGCCTTCTTGGCTTTCTTGGCCTTCTTGGTCTTCGTCTTTTTTGTCTTCTTGGTCTTGCCAGTTCCCGTGGTAGTTCCACTCGTAGTTCCAGAAGCTCCTGTAGAAGTTCCAGTGGTGCCACCATGCTTGTTCTTCTTCGACTTCTTTTTGCCCTTTCCGTGTTCAGCTGAAGACAATCCGTCGTCGTGTTGAGGCTTTTTCTTGCAGACACAGAAAATCAGAAGCATCGCCAAAATCGAGAAGAGAAGTCCGAGGAGAAATCCACCGACCAAGGTTCCAGTTGGGAATGGTGCATCGGTCACGGGAATTGTAGTAGTCGTTGTCGTTGTAGTAGTTGGAGGCATGGGGGTCTTGGGAAGAGATGATGGATCAAAGTTGTTGCACTGGTCACCTGAAAGCAGTATTTCTTCTATAGAACTAAAAAGCGCATATTACCTTTGTCGCCAGTTGCATGGCAGAAGTAATTTATTCCTTGACCCACTGCTTTTTGGCAACCTGGAACAATTTGAATATAATTAAGCACAGATTGACGCGTTCCAACCATGTTGGTCTCCTTTCACAATTTTACAATTTGCTTCTAGTTTTGTCCGAAGCCAGCTCACACATTCTGAAAAGGGAAAACATAAACTTGTCGTTTGAGTTATTGATCAGCACCTCCTTTTTCCGGAATTTCGCTTGCTTTGCAGAAGGCAATGAACGCGGCGTATCTGAATTAAGAACTTTATTAAGTTAAACATTTCAGATTCAACGCACATGGTCATAGTATGCAGCTCTCCTGCATCGTAGTTCACTGTGAGATCCATCATCACTGGCCACCGCAAGAGTTTGAATACTGTTAAGAACTTCTTACTATGAACTTCCTTCTGGTGAGTCAATGTCCTGGTCACTGGAGCGGTCATTGTTCTGGTCCATAGGGGCCTGTGACCAAAAGTTACCCTAACCTCGGCCTAAGCATAGTTTATTCACAGGTTACCCGATCATGTTTGAAGACAAGGCCATAGAACATAGTAATCAGTACGAGAAAATCTCACTCAAAAATGACGACCATGAAGATCGAAATGAAATATGCGTATTCCAATTGGAGCGCTTTTGGAATGTAAGTTTCATCTAATCACCTACCTTTATGAATGGATTCTAAAGCTACGGCGACATGCTCGGACACGGCTACCTTAATCTCAAAGATGCACCAATTGAAGGTCAGCATTAAATGGTATTCTCTGTTCATATTTTCTTACAGAAAACTTGGCTGGAAGGAAAGGCAAGCTGTTGGACGAATGCAAAAGACACTTAGCAAATGATAGAGGTATTCAACACTTTTCTAGTCATCGACATAAAATTTGTTACATTTGAGCTTCTGATTGCGAAACGTTCGTCAATAATGGACACGCAACATTCTGCAAAGTGACTACAGGATGTAGGATATAGAGAAATTTCATTGTGTAAGAAAGTTTTCAGTTGCATTCTGCAAGAATCCACCAAAGTTGACGGCTCCACCTAAAACGACTACAACAACTACCACTACAACTATGCCAACAACAAAAGGACCAGAACCGTTTCCGATTGCTGCGCTTATGGGTGGATTCATGGGAGGAGCATTCCTTGGTTTCGTTCTAATGCTCATGATTTTCTTCCTGTGCAAAAAGAAGGCTAATAGCAGCGGTAATAAGCCGAATAAGAAGAAGAAGGGAAATACAACTGGCTATTCGGGAACAACAGCATCCACTGGGACATCTGGCACTACGGGTACCACTAACACAACCACAGCCACCAAAAAGGAAAAGAAGAAGAAGACCAAGAAAGGAAAGAAAGAGAAGAAAAACAAGAAGAACAAAAAGACCACTACACAAACTAGTAAATTCACTTCCACAACTTGAACTTTTAGTCATCGTTGAACTCGTGTTTTTCTACTTTCTTACTCAGTAAGGAAATTTTTTAATGAAATATTTCAATTAACGAATAGAATGATTTTGTTCTATAGAGACTCTTCCTTGCCGTCAGTCGTGCGGTGAAATTTGATTAGAAAGTCATTGCACAACTTCTGCAAAAAGAACTTCTTTCTGCAAAAAGAACTTCAAAAATGCATCCCAACTTTTTCTTAAAGCATATTTCTATAAAATTTGTCCAATAAGTATTATGTGAAAATAAACTGAAGAAATAGAAAAAAATGTTTATTAAAGAAATCATAAAACAATTTCAATTTCAAGTAGTTCTATACAAGTAACCTAAGCATAGATTTAGCCGTGGGAGTCCCACCAATCAGCCCAATCTGCATCCACGTCAACATGCTCTCTATTGTGCAAACTTATGTTTTGTTCACGTTCATGCAAGGTTCTGAAATTTCGAAATAGGTAGTTGTACTTCTAGTGAAGATTCTTACAAATCAAACCAGAGATAACCATGTCTTTGGTCGAGAGTAAGGAATTTCGCGTTGTCTGTGCAAGTATGGCGAATGCGAAAAAATACTTCGTAATCTCGGTTTCTCTAAAAACAAGAAATTAATGGTAGCTAAAAGACTTATCTCTTACACTAATTCCCCATTCAGATGCTTGATCGGCATCATCATACCAGAATTTCAAGAAATAAGAGTGCGGGTATATCGAATCAATCACAAGGTCTTGATCGCCCCCCATAATCTGACGAACTCCTCCGCTGCAAAAGACAGTTTTGCTACAAACCAGTTTTTAATCACTTACTCATAGCCATAATCATGATCTCTAGCAGTAATGCTGTAACGCATCCAAAGCTTTGGGCATTCCAGCGTTCCGCTCAATCTGAAGTGAACGGCTCTGATGGAAGACATGGAGAAAGCGACCAGGAGGACACCAAAGATGCGAGTGAGACTGTTCATCTCGGAGTGAACGTTGAGAAAGTTCAATTATGGTTAAGCTTTCTTCCTTTTTCTTCTGAATTTATAGTGATCAGCATGGACTAGTGACCCGTGCTCTGGTCACCTTTCAAAAGGTTATGCTATCCGGTTCATCTAGCTTCTCTTGGTTTAAACAGCTAAATTTTCTTGGTTTTGAACGTGGAGCTCCAAAAAGGTCTTGATTAACATCTGAAAATATTTTTGACCAATAAGGTAATATTAAAATTTTTGTGGTATAAAAAATCATACTGTTTCTCGCAATTGAAGGTGCAGCAGTTTCGACATATGGAAAAAATATTTATCACAACTCCTTGACCTAATTGGCTCGTGCTTTCATAGTTTGTCAATTTTCTAATATATCTCTGGAATTGTACATGTTACGGTTATGTTGACCGGAGCAACGACCAGTTCAAAAAATGAGGGAACTGGAACAGTTTGATTTAAGTTGATTGAAAAGCACAACATATTGCCCTGAGAAGCAATTCGAGCCATGGCACCCCATAACAATCTATACGTATTCAACACGAAAGAAGACAGTAAATGGTCTCTGTAAGTGATATAATGTTATCAGGTGAATATCAGATCGATACTTCCAGTTACGCCAACATGATGGCATATTGCTTTTTCAATTCAAAGTGGGGTAAGGAAGCAAACTGCTTTGAATTTGTCAAGAACGAGATGTTGGAGCAATGCAACTCTATCAAAGAGCATTCGAGTGGTAAGCATCATGTTAGAGGTGTAGTACGCTCATTGAAATTTCACTGATAAGTTCAGGTTTCAATGAGAGTACATCCCTCTTTATAAAATTTTTAGAGTCATATCACAGTTTTCAGATGTTTGTACTAAAATTGTGACCACCGCAGCAACAACTGTCTGTCAACTGACCACCGGTGGTAAGTCCATTCACAATTGTAACGATTGCAACGCTTTTAGTTTTTCAGTAAAGTTCTGTGATACGTTTGCTTATGACAAACTTGAGACAACGAGCCCGCCAGAAACTTCATTTTCAATCGGAACTCTGTGCGGAGGCTGCTCGATTGGAGTATTTTTCGGATTCATCTCAACTATGGTTTTGATGTGTATGTGCAGAAAGAAGTTCCATTCAAACGGTGGTCAGATTGATCCTGAGACAGGAGAGAAACAGAAGAAAAACAAGAAAAACAAAATCATGAGCACATCAGGAACAACTCAGAGTAAGGGAACGTCTGGTACCACAGGAGCTGCCAAGAAGACCACTCAAACTGGTTCTGCGTCAGCTATTTAGAGCTTCATTCTTTGACCCGTTTCTCGTTGTTTTCATCGAAAGAGCGCTAGTTTTCCAATGAGCCTTATTATGATACTTGTCTCTAATAAATTTATTGATTGATACTGTTTTCGCTTGTTATAATGAGTGATACAAGTGGCCTACTCCACCAGTCAAAATACACAAACTGCTTTGTTTTTTTTCTGTTCAATTTTCAAACAAGGGTCAAAGTACGGTCTGGTAAATTTTTGAACTCCTGGGATGCCATAGACAGTTTGGAGCAGCATCGGAAGTTAGCACACTTCGGCTTGAAGGGAGAAAGTCTAAGTGCATACTTTCAGCAAAGGATCCCTTTTCGGTGAAAACATATAGTATATGGTTGAAAATTGATATGCAACTAGGAATAGAGTTGACAAATCCATATCCAAAAAAACCACTTTTCAACATCTTGTTTCCGCTGTTTGGTGTGCTACCGAAAACTTGTATCAGTAATTATTCCCCACCTTGTAGTAAGTAACCACAAATCAGCTGTCGGGTAGGGGAATTTTTTAAGGCAATTTTTTTAAAGATAAAGAGACCCAATGAACACACTTTCCGAAGCCTGCTAGCATACTGACCGACGATTATCAGTTTTATGTGCATTCAAGTCACCGGGGCAAGTGGAGTCCACGAGTTTACCCCACAATCACAGGATATCAGTTTCCTTTTCACAAGCGGAGTACACAAATGGGGACAATTCCGGATAATAACTTGTACGGCCTTACAACCAAAAGTCGGTATTCTGTGTAAGTATTTAGTTTGAAAATAGAAAGTTTGGTTTTCTCAATTTCGGAGTTTCTGTTGGGTCTTTCCAATTTTAATAATAAGAACTCCTAAAGTTTTATATACTTGAGGAATCAATTGGGCATTTTCAGCTTTGCCAATCTTCTCGGTTACGCCTACTTCCATCCGGGCGAAATCGACTACACAAGTGACTGATTTGTATTAAACCTCATCGTTAACTAGACTTTTTACAGATTACTTGAAAGACAAAAAAGGAGACCTACTCAAAAAATGCGAAAAGTATATGGAGGGCAAAGCGGCGGATGAAAAAGGTTTTTAAAAATGCTCTAAAAATTACAAATTCAAACTGATTTCAGAAGATTGCACTTCTATCATAAACAACGGCATCGCAACGTTTTGTCAATGGACTGAGAATTGTATGTTCAGTCATTTACCGAAAAATATAATCCGAAACTTTGCAGTTGAGTTCTGTAAGACAAACTCGGACATCAAGGTTGTCACTCGTCCGCCACCAACTACTACGACTTTCTCAATTGGTGCTCTTATTGGTGGATCCATCGCTGGAGCATTCATTGGAGCTCTTCTGGCTTTTCTCATATTCTGTTTGTGGAAGAGGAAAAGGGGTTCCTCTCCTACCGGAGCTTCGTACTCTTCTAAGACTGTTTCTGGAGCGACTGGGACGACTGGAACATCAGGAACAACAGGATCTTCCACAACCACTGGGACTGGTAAAACCAATAAGAAGAAGGAGAAGAAAGCAAAGAAGAACAAGAAGAATACGACTCAGACTCAGACAAAACCCGCTTCAGCGTACTGATCTTGGATTTCTGAACAGTTTACTCGTTATTTTTACCCAAGAACTCTTTCCAAGTTACTTGTGCGTTATGATTTGGGAATAAATCTTTCCTTGTGTGAATGTTTATTTTCATAATTGCAGAAATCTTCAACTTTAACATAACAGATTGTTCCTTGGTATAGTAGCAAGATTTTAGAAACAATAAATCACAGAGAATAGAAAACTATTCGGAGATGATCATTGATCAGTTTTATTATATTTTTTTACAGTTTTACGATTTTCCCATTCTTTTACTCTGAAACGTTATTTTTCTGATATTTTATAGGTGAGAATCATGCCGTTTTATTATGATTCGATTAAATTCTCACATATAAAACAGCGATTTTTCTTCTTTCTTCATTCAAAACATGATGGTTCGCCTCATTGTTATTCTATCCTTGCTGCTTCTCTTGGCCAGCTCTGGTATTCTAGGATCACAGGACACTTATTTCGAGTTGAGCGGAGAGTTCAAATGTCCAAAAAATTGGATCTGGTTCTCTTTGCAACTTTGGGAACTAGATGATAATGGGTAAGCGATAATTAGCAATTCTTGAGTTTATGTGATTTCACCAGAAATCTTCCAAAATGGTTTTTCAAATTTATATGTCCCCAGAACTCATTTCTGGAGACATCGTGTGTTGAAGATTGGAGCTCACATTCCAAAAACTGGTACAGATGTCACTAAAAAAACTTGTGTAGAGATGCCAGAATCGTTTTCTATATAATTGATTAAATTTTAAAAATATGGAGCTTTCGGAACACATTCTAACCAATCCGTTTCTCAGGATTAATGTTGCTGTTTAAAACCGCTAGCACGTATGACACCATAAAATGCTTGAAACAAAAAACTATGTTTTGAAAAATTAATACAACCAATTTTTTGTTATTCAATTGCAGCGAACATGATGAAATGAGTCCATGGCAGAATACCAGTTCTTTTGCCCCACACAAATTCTTAGTCAAGGGAAGACAGTACGACGATGCCGGATGGGTAAGCATAAACTCTCTCATGAAAATGGGTCCAGCATCAGTTGAGATCCGTGGATAGGGTGATATTTATGTGCTCTGCCCTCCTATCGTTTTGGTCTTTTACAGTGGTTTGATAATCGATCCATATGCGGAACACTAACGATCCCGAACCATATTCTGCGCACACCTTTCAAAACTTTCTTATAAATGTAATATACGGATTGTTTTTGAATTTTATTCATTTAACAGTTTGTGACATATCGTCCACACTATTCAAGTGTTAAAACACACCTATGTGAACCATGAAATAATGCTCTAAACTTCAGGAGTTCGAAGTTGAGATGCGCATAAGGCACACATGCAGCGACGACGGAAGTATCTTGCATCATGTATGGGATTTAGGAGATTTTCCTAAAGCAGCGGGAAAGTAAGTTTTTAGAGCATGTTCTCATTTATTAGCTGGTACATTGCTGACACCAGAAATCCGTCAGTGCTCCTCGTTGGTACTATGATTTTGTTTTACCTGAAATGTGTGTTTCAGAACGCACAAGAGAACCTATAATTACGATATCTACAACAAAGGAGTTGCGGTTTAGCACTGGATTTCTATTCTGTTTTACCTTTTAATGAATGAACATCATCAATCCGAATACTAAAGCATACGATATTTAAACGAGTAAACAATCAGAAAACGGAGGAAGAATTGGGAAGGCATCAGGACACTTCCGATTACTCCTGTTTGCGCAATTGTTATGAATCTTTCTCATCAGAAGAGTGTCATATGCCTCCTTGATTCAACGTAGGCGGCAGAAATTGAGTAACCGAGACACATTTTTCTGATTCTAATCAGAAATTGATGAATTTTATTTCCAACAGCTTTACTCGTCCCACTTAATGTGGATTCTAAAATTAAATAAAGTATTGATTATTTTTTATCATATTTAGCAAACTTCAGTCAGAGATCTAGTCAGTCGTGAGGAATCTGAATCTGGAGTTTCGCGTTCAAATCTTTCGTGCCCGATTACTAATGTTCAGCACATGGTTCGTCATGAAGTGAACAAGAAAATATAGTTTTCTTTTCAAAAAAACTCCAAGAGTGCTTCATTTATACCGCAGGATATTGTAAAAAATGTATTAAACAAAAAACCAGGAAAATGTTTGTGTCCGCAGAAAATTGAAAACCGATAAAACAGAAGAGCACCCGTTTTGTGAAGGAAAGAAAAACACAAAAATCATCGAAAAAAGCTATTCTATCCGTTGAACACCTTGCTCCGGCATTTTATAGGCAGTCACATCAGCCAGTTCATCAGAAGACGTCGTTGTAGATCCAGCAGTCGACACTGGCGCCGGTGCCTTCTTCTTCGTAGGCGATGCTTGTTCTGAATTCGAGTTCGTTCCGTTTTGAGATGGCGTCGTCATTACGATGGCAGGCTCATCGGAATCTGCTGGGTCCTGATCTGTGCTAGCCGGTGGAGGCTCACTTCGGTCTCGTCTGGAAGGGAAATAGTGTTTAGAAGAGAGATACGGTAGTATAGGTTACCTTGGAATATGAGCCATACTAACTGCTCTTCTCGGCGTTCTCTCGTCACTTCTAGCCAGAAGACCAGAGATTGCAGTTTCGCGGTCTGTGCTTCGGCGATTGTCGGAGAGCTGGAAATTGATGGTTATTGGAATTCAGGTCATAATTTAGGTGTAAATGTGTGTAAATTTCAAATATCACATTGAAAAGTTCGAAAAATTGCTGTAAACCACTGAAATTGAGCTCCAAAATGAGTAGGCAAAGAAAAAAGTAAAGTTTTTCAAAGCTGTTAATCTCAGTTTAGAATATGCGGGACCCCAATGAAAATTATACTGAAAGATTCTGAATTCATTGGAGAATCAGAAAATCCAATTTTTAGAATTTGAAAAAGCGAAAATTGTGAACAAAAAGGGAAAATTTAAAGTCCAGTGGCTCTGACTAATGGTAAAATGGACAGATTTTGTTGGAAATTATACGAAAAGAGTCACAAATTTCTGGAGATTCAATGTCAGAGAATTTCGAAAAACCTCAAAATAGGAAATTTCACAAAATTCTGAATATTTTGATATACTTTTCAACCATATCTAACCACTTTTGGCTGAGTTACAGTACTTTGAAACAATCAGATTTTTTTCAAAATTTTCGTTGTTCAAATTCCGAGATTTTTTTTAATTTCCAATTTTTCATTGAATTTTGATTCTTCTCATATATTTTGAGCTGAGCTCAGAGCTTTTGAAAATGCATCTTATTATCCAAAAAATCATATTTTCCTCATTTTGAAGCCGAATTTCGAGCTCTTGAACCCATTTTCGAAGGTTTTCATCGCGATATTCAGGACCCATTCTCATTTTTCGGATCGTCAAAACTTTCAAAATTCTTACCAAGCTCGGTTGCAAATCGTCCCATTGGCTGAGCATATCGGACACAGTGAAGCCTTTTCCAGCCGCCGGTTGATGGAGAACGTCTGAAAAATAATAACGGTGATTGTGAATCAAAAATATGAAAATCCAAGAAAAATGCTCAAAAATCGTTCTAAAACTTTGAAAATGAGCTCCAGAACACTTCAAAAAGAGCCGCGACCGCGCCTATTTTCGAAGCATTCCAGAGCTCATTTTCGGGGTTTCAGATCAATTTTTAAACTTTTTATCCGGGAAATTTTTGAAATCTACACTCATTTTCTGGCTCCGCGACACTTCGCAACCGGTCATTTCGCAATTACGACAGTTTGACACATGTTGCATTTTTATTAGAGACATTTTCAACTGTGAAGGAACTCACGGGTGGCGAAATGCCACAGTTGCAAAATGACCGGTTGCGAAGTGGCACGGAACCTATTTTCTAAACTAAACTTACCAGTAAAATCAATCAACGACATTCGCGGCGAGTTGGGCGCCGATTTGCTCTTCTTCTCGACCATTCGTTTTCGGAACAACTCGAATTCGGATCTCGCCTGGATATCACGGAATCGTTTCACGTGTTGACACGCTTTTCCCAACATGATTACTCCGTTGCATATTTTGATTGCGAGTAGAAGGAGCCAGCCGATTGCTGAAAAAATTGAAATTTTAGATTTTTTCTGAAAATTAGATTCTAGCCAATATCGAGTTAGCAGGCATCAAAGTCTCATTTGGAGAATTCATTTAAAAAACCGGTCTTTCAAAACTAGGACAAATTGAAACCGGACGTTTCAAAACCAGGACAATCAAAACTGGACGTTTTAAAACTAGGAAAAATCAAAACCGGACGTTTCACAAATAGGAAATATCGAGACCGGACGTTTTAAAACTAGGGCTTTTCAACCCCGAACGTTTCAATACAAGAAAATATCAAAACTGGACGTTTCTAAACTAGGACGTTTCACAACTAGGACATGTTACGACCGGACGTTTCAAAACAGGTCTTTTCAAAGCTGAGACAAATCAAAACCGGATGTCTCAAAGCCAGAACATAAGAAAATGGTCATTTCAAAACTAGGACGTAACAAAACTGGACGTTTCAAAACCGGTGATTTCAAAACTAGGACATATAAAAACTAAACGTTGCAAAACTAGGACATATCACAACCGGACATTTTAAAACTAAGACACATTTCAAGCCGGTCGTTTCAAAACTAGGAAATATCGAGATCGGACGGTTCAAAACTGGGACAAATCAAAACCGGACGTTTCAAAACCAGGACATATCCCGACCGGACTTTTCAAAACCAGGACATATCAAAACCGGACGTTTTTAAACTAGGGTATATCAAAACTACGACATATCAAAACCAGCCGTTTCAAAACCAGGACATGTTACAACCGGAAATATCAAAACAGGAGCATTTAAACCCGGACGTTTCAAAACTAGGACATATTCAAAGCCAGACGTTTCAAAACCAGGACATATCAAAACCGGGCATTTGAAAACTGCGACATACCAAAACTGGACGTTTCAAAACTGGGACATATCCGAACCGGACGTTTCAAAACTAGGGTATATCAAAACCGGACGTTTCAGGACTAGGACGTATCAAAACCGGAGGCTTCCAACTGTCATTTTTAGAGCAATGCATCGACAACGAAATACCATAACATCTGCTAGAAAATCATTTTGGAAGTGATAGGTTTCGAATTGTCCAGTTTTGAAATGACCGGTTGTTTCAGAACAGTCCTATCAGTACTTAGTTCTTCAATCAATACTAGGAAAAGTGAACCCTTACCAAATATCAAAATAGATCCCCAGTTGTCGAGTGTGAATGTTTGACTCAGCACTCGAATAATCATGATTGATAATGGAATCGGAATGAATCCCATCCGACGAGCGACTTGATCCGAGTAGTCACTGAATGCACTTTGATCTCGACTCCGAATCACATCGAAAGCTATTGTAATTGTGAAATCCTTGTAGACTTCTGAGTTGATTTCGTTGAATTTTGTTATGAACGCGTGCTTCAGCCAGTCGACAAAGTATTCACAGCCAACAACCATTATCTGGAATGATGGGGGAGATTTATAATGGATTCCGGTAAAATTGTTATTTCTCTAAAATACGTAAAAATATGTGTAGATTTCGAAAATCATAATGAAAATGCTCAAAAATCACTCTAAAACCCCGCAAAATGGCTCCAAAATGAGCAAAAATCGCGGAAGTTGTCTGGGGTTGAGTTTCCCAATAAAGGGGCGGAGTCAGCCAATGAGCGTCTTTGCAGTTGTGCGGCAGCCAATCACTGCGCTTGGCTCCGCCCTTTTTTGGAAAACTCGGCCACGGCCGCCGGAGACCATTCGCGTGATTTTTGCTCATTTCGGAGCCATTTTTCGGGGCTTTAGAGCGATTTTTGAGCATTTTCATTATGATTTTTGGGATCTACGCACATTTCTACGTATTTAGAAGCAAAAAAAAACTCACAATATCCGGAACCATCTCCGCAAACGAGTCAATATTCCAATTGACAGCAGTCATATTCCGAATCATCACCACAAAGAGTAGTGCATAGATATGGAATCGCTCTCTCACATCACTACAAGCCATTTGGAACAAGTTGGCTTTTGCGAATTTCTTGAAAACGGCTCCCTTCAACTCGACGAAATTGTTACTCATCATAATAGCCAACACTGTCTGATTGTGAGAATTGAAGGCGACGTTTAGAACGGTGGCTTGAAGAATGACTAGGAATGAGTGGATTGTGGCGTAGACGATGGCGACGATGAGGTGGAGAATTGTTCGAAGGATGTGGCCAGGGGATAGACGACGTTCGGAATTGGCGGTGAAGAGGAGGGCGTCGAACATGTCCTGAAAAATAGATTTGAGTAAAAATAGCGAAAAAATTGATACAGAAGCAAATTCTCTAGTTTATTTCGAACCAGGAAAACCGTATTTTCACTTTAGAATAGCACTTTGAAAGAGGTTTTCATCTCGAAAATCGCAAAAATTAAGTTTCAAAAGGGAAAAATTATGACAAAAAGTGAGATTTTTCACTGCTCTCGATCTCAACAGAGAATTTGCGGCATTCAATGAAAACTACAAGAAAAGATTCAGAATTCTTTGGAGAATGAGAAAATCAAAACTTTGAAATTTTTTGAAAATTTGAAAAAACACAAAATTTCAAAGTCCTGTAACTCTGTCTAAAATGATTGGATACAGTTGAAAAATATAGGAAAAGATTCAGAATTTTGTAAAGAATCAGAAGATTCAATTTTTTTGAAAATTTGAAAACGCAAAAGTTTTGTAACTCTGTCTAAAATGATTGGATACTCTTGAAAAATATATGAAAAGATTCAGAATTTCGTGAATTTTTAGAATTTGAGGGTGGTATGAGAATCTCCACAAAACGCCGATTTTTTGTATAGTTTTAAACAAGATTTGACCATTTTAGGCGAGCAGTTTTCTTCGAAATTGTCACCTCTTCAAGTTCTAAAAATTGGATAATCTGATTCTCCACGGAATTCTGAATCTTTTTGTATATTTTTGACTGAATTCTGCCTATTTTGAGCAAAGATTGAGAGCTGTGAACGTACGATTTTTCAGGAAAATTCATATTTTCTGCTTTCGAAGCCAGTTTACTGGGTCTCAGAGCAATTTTTGGGATCTATGCACATTTACAATTATCAAGATAATCCAAGAATTCTTACCTGTCCCAAACTACTAAACAATCTATCGGCAACTTCCAACATATTATAGAAAATGTACAACTTGATCGTCCCTTGACTCCTCACTTGATGGTAGAGAAACGATGAATCTGAAAAATTCAAAAGTTTTCAATTTTACAAAATTCCAAGTCAACCTACCAATCTCTCTGATTAGCATAGAAGCAGCAAAAATGATCAAAACTTTCAAAAAGTCGCAAGTTTCCGCAGACGTCCATGGCTTTATGCGAAGCAACGCTCCGAAAATTGACATGAGAAATCTCAATGGGAGAAAAGTGAAGAGATAGAAGAAAGAGTCGATGCATTGAAGTAATCCGTAGGCTAGAAACTGCTCGAGTTCCAGGGGGATCCGAAGAAATGCGTAGACTTTTCGCCGCTTTTCCGAGAAACGAGCATGGTCGTTGTGAAGGGAGTAGCCTCTGGAAAATAGGGATGTTTTAGTGAAATTTTTAGAGAAAATATTGCGATTTTCACTTGGAAAAGGGTGCAAAAATGCTCAAAAATCGCTCTGAAACTAGAAAAAAGGCTCAAACATAAGTTTTCTTATCAGAAAAATCAAGTTTTTCAAAGCTCTCTATCTTCGGAACCTATTTTCGGGGGTTTTTAGGCGATTTTTTAACTTTTCTCAGGTGAAATAGACAGATTTTTAGTCGAAATATGATGCAAAATATGTGACGGAAGGTCTGTTTTTTGTGTAAGCGATGAATAGGGATGTTTTAGTGAGATTTTTAGCGGAAGATTACTATTTTTAGTTGGAAAAAGGTGCGAAATTCGTTGAAAATGATACAAATCGCTCTGAAACCAGAAAAAAGGGTTCAAACATGTTTTTTAAAGAAAAAATAACATTTTTCAAAGCTCTCAATGTTCGGAACCTTTTTTCGGGTGGTTTTAAGCGATTTTCGAGCTGTTTTTAGGTGGAATATGATGCAAAATATGTGACGGAAGTTCTCTTTTTTTTGTGTAAGCGATATTGTTATTTTGTCGATTTTCCGATAGATGTTTTTCAGCAATTCCCTCCCATTTTTTCCATCGCTTTTTCTTCTCTAACCTCGTCAACTCTTCCCAGAAGAATCCGAAAAATCCTTTTGGCTGAAACACATCGTCGAACGGTGGTTTTTCTCGCTCTTGAGATGGTGATGGTGTATCTGAAACTTTATAAACCATTTTTAAAAAGAAGATTCTGAACGGAATTTTAATTCCGTCTGAAAATATAGGTAAAAACATGTGAAGATTCCGAAAATCGCACTGGAAAAGCTTTAAAATCACTCCAAAACTCAAAAAATGAGCTCGGAAATGAGCAAAATAATGTGGTTTTAGAGAGTTTTCTAGGCTCTCAATCTCAGCTGAAAATTTGCAGAAATCAGCAAAAATGATACGAAAAGATTCAGAATTGACCGGAGAATCAGAAAATCCAGTTTTTCTTTCCTTGAAAACTATTTTTTTCGTTGAAAAATCGAAATTTCCTTCATTCCGGAGCTCATTTTTTGAGTTTTCGTGCGATTTTCGAGCGTTTTCAATGCTATTTTTGGAGTTTCGAAGCAATAAATGAATCCTTACGAAGTGGAGAAGACGTCTGACTATCGCATATCACAGTCAGCCGTTCGTCGTATGAAATTCTCGAAGGTTTTCTTATCGGAGTTGATGTTTCTGCCTGGAAATCCAAAAATTCGAAAAAAAATTTTGCGAAAAAATTTTTTGACGAAAAAAAATCAACTAACATCATTCTCCAAATCACTTCCTATTGAGCTTTTTATTGTTAGCCTCCTCCTCAATCGTTCGGATTTTGGAGTTTCTCTGGAAAAATTCAATTTTTTTAAAGATTTCAAGTTTGCGGGTTATACATTTCCGATGATTCAAAATCGATTTTTCTGGGAGTTTCGGGTGATGGGGGCGCTGACATCGTTATCGACACTTCTTCATTCACGACACTCGTCAAATCATTGGCTTCAACGTTGATTAGTAGATCCTGAATACTCGATGTCTCGCTGGCGTTTCGGCTATTTTCTCTGAAAAAATTTGAATTTTTTTTCGCTAATTTTTTTTCAAATATTTAATACCTTGATGTAGATTGCACATTGTTCATCGATTTGCCTTTTTTCAGCGATTTTCTGAGCTGAAAATCAGTGGTTTTTCGGTGAAAATCATTAGAAAAAAAAATGGCGAAAATCTACAGTAAGCATTAAAGGCGCATGTGCAAAATTTTTGAACTTTTGGCTTCGCTCCCTTTATTTGAAAATTCAATTTTAAATAAACCAATATAAAATCACATGCTTTATTGTGCGTTTATTGTGTATTTGTGTGGAAAAGAGAGTTTTGACAGGCACGCGAAACGCGCCAACGCACGCAAAATGCGCAAACTCGCCGACGAGGAGACGATTCAGAAGACAAGGGCTAGAAGTCTTTATTCTTTTTAGATTCTTAGAATTTTTTACAGGAAAAATGAAATAGATAACAAGAAAATTAACAAGATGGAAATAATAGTAAGATTTATCGATGAGCCATTGCAAGAATCCTGTTGACACCAACATGTGTCTTCGATAATGGAGGCATCTGAGAGGCAGGCCAAGTCTACCTGGAAATGGAGAAGATTAGATTTGAAAAGTATATTCCTAAGTGCACTCAGAATTCTAAAATAAGCAGAAAAGTCTCATGGAGCATAGTCTGAAAATGACTACCGCCGCTCATGCTCCCCGGGAGGTGACCCCTATGATATGCTAAAATTTCAAAAACAATTTTGAATCGGTTTTCCCATTTTGCAATTTTAGGAAAAAATGGTCTCAAAGGAGGATCTCAAAGGGGGACCCCGGAAGACTATCACTTCAGTCCAAACATTTTCGGAAACTTTGGAAACTTGGAGATCCAAAACTCTGTATATAGCTATTTCAAGACTATACTCAAAGTAGCTCTTGCTTGAGGTTAAGTAATCTAGACTGACTTATTAGCGATATTCTCCAAGGGGAAACGCGCTCCTTCGCCAACTTGGCTGAAATTTGAATTTTCAGCTCTCCCGCCGTTTTGAGAACAGCGAAACCTGTTTCGGTGAGTACGTGGACTCTTCGTGGACAATTCGACTGCTGCCCGAGTTGTCCACGAGAAGTCCACCCACCCACCAAAACATGCTTCGCTGTTTTGAAAACGGCGGGAAAGCTGAAAATTCAAATTTCAGCCAAGTTGACGATGGAGCGCGTTTCCCCTTGGAGAATATTGCTAATAACTATTTTTATTTTTATCGGCTTCTGAGTCGATTTATGGCAAAACTCCACTCTAACAAATCCCATAACCACACCTCAGAATGCGTGCAAAACGAATGATTGGGCGGCTTGAACACCGCTGGATCATTCAAATTGAACATCTTATTATAACATCCACGGAACGTCATCTGACTATTTGCTCCAGAATTATTAACGGTTTGAGTCCACTTCACACAGATACCACCAGCACCACAATCATCTGCACTTCGGTCCTGGAATGGGTCTCATGATTTTGAGAAAAGAGCAGTTTTGAAATTACCCTAATGATATTTGTGCTCCCATTACAATCATCACTGAACGTCTTGGGTAGCTGAATTCGAGGGCCTGGACCGCGCTGCTTGGTTAGAAAGTTCTGAAAACTTCACATTGAAATCCTAACAAGTCAATCCATCACGACCCCACCTCCTTCATGTTATTACTGGCACAACTGTAGCATTTGATGGCTGCTGTGGAAGTGACAAGTAGGGAATATACCAGAAAGCTCAGCATTTTGGAAACTTGTGAATCTGAAATCTGCCAATTTTTGAAAAAAAAGCTTGTGATCATACAGCCAACAGGAAAGAGCCAGAGATGCACTTGAAAAACGACAAGGATCGTGGGATTTATCCGGCGGATGACACATGAAAAAGCGATCAAACAGGAAGGAGAAAATCAAGATAAAAGAGAAAACATATGAAGAAAGTACAAAAACAGTGAAAAACAAAAAGTAGAAGGACAAGAACAGAGGTCTTTTTTGGGAAACGGGTCGTAAAAATTGAATTGAGAGGAGGTAGACAGAAGGAGGAAAGATGCGAATTTGGGATTTTGGTGGGAAGGATGACACATGGATGAATAAGATTTATATCATGTGTTTGATAGAATTCAAGAAGTTTTCAATTTTCAAAATTGTTTGAACTCCAACTTGTGCTAGCGCAACTATTTTAAAACATTTTTGAATGTGAGCTAAACTGTGATTCAATTTTCCAAGAAAGTAGTGCTCTAAACTACTTATGATCCAAAGATTCGTAAATCTTTATGATATACATATACAGTACCGGTCATAATGATATTCGTTTTTGTCATTCACAGTTGAAAAACGCCAAATTTGAGTGACTGAAAAACTAATTAAAAGTAGTTATTTCAGTTTGAGAATTTGAGGGTATATTAATCAACCCCTGAACTTTAATTTTGTAGTTGACAACTTTTTTGTATATTTTCAATCAAAAAAGTTATGCTCAGGAACCTAGGGCGATGCCAAATTTTGCTCGATTTCAGTGCTAATTCTCGAAATTTTTCGAGTTTTTTCGACGGCCCATATCTTGTTAGAGCGGACTTGTACAAAAAAGTTGTCAACTACAAAATGAAAGTTCAAGGTTTGATTAATACACTATCAAATTTTCAAAAAGGAAAAGCAATTTTGAATCACTTTTTCAGCTACCAGAAATTGACCTTTTTTTGATTGATTCAAATGTGGAAGTAATGAGAAGAAAAGTGGTCCAGTTTTGGTTCCTGAGCTAGTAAACCTAAAATCCCAAAAATGTTGGTTTATGAGACCATGGCTATTCAAAAGAAACAAAACCCAAGAAAAAACTCAATTTTGTTCACAAAACGAGCCATGCTCCCAAATTTCGGTTTTTGAACCAAGTTCATTAGGTCTCAAACGAAATCGTCAGCTGCACAACATGCAAAAAAAGAAATTTCCATGTTCTCCAGAGACCAAGAAACAATAACCCAAAAAAAATTGCAAAATCAATTCGAGAAAAGTAGTACTTCTTGGTGTCCCTCTGTCCAAAAGGTACCCAAATATTTGTTTGTATAGGAAAGGCGACCTAGAGTCGGTTGGATATATCCTCTCTCTCTCTCCCCTCAACTAGCCGCTTTTCCTGCATCCCCTCTTGTCCAAATATTGTCCAAATATATTCGGTGTCTCATAGTCAATGATGGGGACAGAGAGAGAGGGGGAGTCCTTTTTTCTCGACAGGAGGACTAGGGAGGGATATGAAAAATAGGTGTCGGTTTCAAGTGTTGATCGGAGGTGTGGCAAGGTGCCAAATAGTATAAGCGGGGGTGGAGTTGAACAAAGACATAGGGATTGGGAACGGTGAATAAGAAATGTTATGAAGATTTCGCTATATTAGCGATATTCCCCAAGGGGAAATCGCAACTTGGCTGAAATTTGAATTTTCAGCTTTCCCGCCGTTTTGAAAACAGCGAAACATGTTTCGATGGGTGCGTGGACTCCTCGTAGACAATTTGACTGCTGTCCGAGTTGTCCACGAAGAGTCCACGTACCTATCGAAACATGTTCCGCTGTTTTCAAAACGGCGGGAAAGCTGAAAATTCAAATTTCAGTCAAGTTGCTATGGAGCGCGTTTCCCCTTGGGGAATATCGCTAATAGTTAACGAAATCGAGTAGCAATTTCGAACAGTCCATCTTTTCAGTATCCCACCAGCTTAAGCTTAAATCTGAAGTTTTCTGTTAAGTCAAAGGCCAGCGGGCCAAGCCGGAATGTTTGATCGATAAAGGTGGCCTGGCCCGGCCCGGCCCGAAAACATTGAAATTCTGAAGTTAGATTAATGTTCTAAAAATCGAATAAAAGTCTTAATGTGGGCTTTCGGGCCGGGCCGGGCTTTCCAAAAAAATGAAAAGCTCGTCGTGGTCCATTTTGACCCGGGGGGTGGGGGGGGGGGGGGGGGCAGGTCTGATCTTTAGAAAAGGTTTTATGAAAAAGTTGTCAACTATAAGTGTTAGGAGCTCTAGCAGTGGAAGTTATAGACTTGCCCTTCATTCCACCTAATTTTCAGAGAAATCGAACCAGTATTACTGTAATTGTAGGTATTCAAATTTACTTTCCCTTCGACTAAAACGCTCATTTCTAGGCGAGTTCGACAAGTTTCTCCTGTTCAGAAACACCTTAAAAATTGAAGTAATTTGAAAAAAAAATCTATTACAATTAGTCAAGACCAAATGCAACAATCCTACAACTGACCAGCTGACCACGACCTCTTCCTTATCATAGCTCATCCGAATACCAAACAGTTTTCCAAAAAAAAAATTCCATGAAAGCACATGGTTAGTCATATGACCAATATACGAACTCTCGAGAACTATTTTCCTCCTTCTCTGTCTATTATCGTTCCCGCAAATACATGAATCGGTGCTCATGCTCCCCGGGGAGGTGACCCTATTTGGATTAGTGATCACGGAAATTGGAGAGAGTTCAGAGAATCAGAGAAGGAGCAAGATTGAGAAGAGATCTTGAGACTTAGTAGGTGAGAGAAAACTGTTTATTTACTATTCGCAGATCTTGAGAGTTCGAAAAGAGACTATCTGAAAAGTTTTGCTGTTGCATATGTATTAAAAAAGAGAAACCTGAAGAAAGCATTTTAGTGATTTGAAGTAGAAAAAAAAGAGAGAAAGACCATTGTTCACAATTTGTTCATAATAGTTTGATATCATAGAAAAAGAAACAAAATTGAATAAAAGCTCCTAAAAAAGCAACTATCTCGCTGAATCATCATCGTCTTCTGAAGATTCTGATTGTTCTTCTGATGAAGAAGACTTTTGTGACGACCTTCTAGAGGACGCCTCCGATTGAGAAGACTCTTCGGTTTCAGATGATGAGGATCTTGCGGAGGACCGTGACCCTTTTCCAGATGACGTCTTGGATTCAAACTTTTCTTCTTCATACTCATCTTCCTTCTCCACCACGAAGGTTCCAGCGGCACTGGTTTCCGACCCTCTTCTGGATTCCAGCTTTGCTTGACTCCGCCCTTTTGCACTTTTCATCCTCTCCTCATACTTTCGTTTCAGACGATGTTCCTGAGCTAATGCGGATTGCTTCTCCATGATTAAAGGGCCATTGAGGACTCTGAAAAATGAGTAGAGTTGACATTTTCTAAATTAAGCCTACCTTTGCTTCATTTCCGTCAACTGCCGCATATACTCTTGCGTTGTTTCTTGTTGCTGCTGTCTGAAATTTAGACATTTGAAACCTGTTTTTCAAAGAAAAATAGAACTCACAACTTCCTCTTAGTCCTCATCGCAATATCCTCATCAGTCTTGCTCCGTGCTCCCAAAAACGAGGCGATCCGCCTCTTGTTATCCTCTGCCCAATAGCTATTCTTCTCGGCATCTTCTTCCTTTTCCTTCTGAATTCTCGCCCTATTCAGTTCCTCACGAAGTTTTGCAGAATGTGTACTAGGTACTCGGTTTGAAGTTGGTTTGTGAGATTTTGTAGAAGATGGTTTGAACTGCTCGGGTTCCTTCTCTTTGCAACTAGTGTGTCGGGAAGTGGCTGATTGACTTCGATAAGCGAATTTGAAGGGCATTGGAACAGTAGAGGGCTTTGAGTTTGCTCGACGGTATTCTTCATTGATCTGCAAAATTTCTTGGTTGGTGGGCAATAGAATGAAGTTTCAGTATACTTGTGAGACTTGACCAGTTTATTGAGAAAATGAAAAATCAAAGGCAACTCTCATTCTTCATCTTCAGGAAAATCATAGTCACTGATGCTACATCTCAAGATGGTAATAGAAAAACAAGTTGAGATTCAAGCTATCTTCAACAATCATACGGACTTATTAGCAATATTCCCCAAGGGGAAACGCGCTCCATCGCCAACTCGGCTGAAATTTGAATTTTCAGCTTTCCTGTCGTTTTGAACACAGCGAAACATGTTTCGGTGGGTGCGTGGACAACTCCGGCAGCAGTCGAATTGTCCACGAGGAGTCCACGCACCCACCAAAACATGTTTCGCTGTTTTCAAAACGGCGGGAAAGCTGAAAATTCAAATTTCAGCAAAGTTGGCGATGGAGCGCGTTTCCCCTTGGGAAATATCGCTAATAATTTGGGTCATAACTAGATTGTCAGGAAACCGATTTAGATGAATTTACAGTATGACAAAGAAATTCTCAGAGAAACTTTGAAAACTAGTGTCTGTAATGATAACTCAATAGTACTCACCTTTGCATGAATCTTGTTGAAATCCGGAGGAGATGTTCTTCGGTGCTGGACTACTGCAGTTGTGTCTAACTTGCACTTTCCGTGTCTCAAGTGGTGGGTTAGATTTGATTGTGCTCGATGACTCTGAACAAAACATTAGTTAATAATTTCCCCTAATTTAGTTAATAATTTCCCCTACTCTGAACATAATATTTTCCCCTAACACCTTAAACTTACCTTAATTCCCTTTGGTGTTGTTGCCTCCTGAATCAAAATCGCAGTCCTTGTTGCTGCACTTCTACCCCTTGCATTGCCTTTGACAGGAATTGGTGAAACATAAGTGGTAGGGGGTACATAGCCGAGGGGTTTGATTGAAGCTGAAGCAGAAACGATAATTCTAAAGTTTTGTAAAAATATGACTCACCCAAGTTCCCTTCACTCTTCGACCTAACCATTTCATTTTGTGCTTCGAACTTCTTCCGCGCCACCGCTGCCACCTTCTTCCTCATCGCTTCCACATATTTCTGTTCAGTTGCAAAACTGTTAGTGGGCAAATAAGTAGACTTTGGTACTGGTTTCGCTTTGAATTTCGTGCTTGCCAGTGACTTCTGCGCCTCTTCTTCTCTTTTTTGCTTCTCACTCATCAAATCAGACATAAACTTTTTTGCGTAAGTGTTTCCGATAGATTTTCTGTAAAGCTCTAAATTCAAAAAATAATCCAAAAAATAATAGCTTACCTCAACGAAAGCTGAAATGGTTTGGGTATCGTAACTTGAGAATCCGCCATGTTGTGCATAGACTTTGACCGATGCTTCAAAATCCCATTTTCCAATTGTCTCTTGACTGTTTTATGAGGATCTGCCACTATTTCATCTACAATTGTAGGAACCTCTCTGGTTGTCGACATGCCATCTTCTAGAAAACTTTCTTCTACTACATCAGAAGTCGTTGCAAACTGTGGTTCGTGACGTGGCACGTACTTGGTGTTGGTGGAAGTCAGAAGAAGACCAGATGGCATAGCAACTGACGTCGTTGGAAGATTGTATTTGGCGGAAGCGTTGGCCAAAACTTGACGAATGGTTTCTGAATCAGGTCTTCGGGAAACATGCTGATGATGTCTGTGACGTGGTAAACTTGAAGACCGCAGATTCTGTTGACTCGTTTGCCTTGGGATTCCTGTTGTGATAGCTGCATGGATCTGATGACGTTGTTGAGGTTTTTTAGGTGATGAGGGTGTGGCAGGTTGCCTCAAAACCCCAGAAGACGTTGGAGGAGGGGGAGCGATTCTCACTGGAGCACGAGGCTTTGGCGGTGAAGTGTGCACTCTAGGAGGGTCCGGTGCATGTTGACGGGGTACCATATAGATGGGTTCGTCCTCTTGTTGTCTCCGTCTCCCTGATGACGTTGGGCTTTTGAAACTGTCTTTCTTCACTAGATGATATTCTGACTCTTCTCTTCGGAATTCTTCGGATTTTGAGTTTTTCATATTGGGGTCTAGATTCAGATGACAAGGAAGTGTAGAGGGGTTTACAAATCTTTCGTGGCAAGAAGTCATCATTTGGATTTTTGAAGATGAATTTGTCGTCTTGGATTCTGTTGTTTTGGAAGAGGTAATCACAGTTGGGAGAGGAGGTGCACCGATTTTTTTGGCTAGGAAGTTAGTGGTTTCTTCATGTTTCTCACGGAGAATCGAAAGACGCCGCATGAATTCTTCATCGTTGAGGAGGGTGGGATTCTGAAGATGTGCGGTTAAAATATTGAGACTATTTTGCTAATTCAGAGATGGGAATGTGTTTGATTAGGGTTTCCATTTACAGTACCGGTCAATAATATATGAACTTGTGGTGTTTTTAGTTGAAAAATGTCAATTTGGGGGTTTGGGAAAGGATGTTAAGCTTGACCGTTTGATCTTAAATTTTTTGGGTGTATACATCTACTCTAGAACTTCATTTTTGTAGTTAACAACTTTTTTTTACAACCTCTTCTAAAGATGGTGTGTCCCTTTAAAGTGGGGCAATGCTAAATTTCCGCATTTCCAGTGCAATTTTCACGGATTTTAGGGTCTTCTGCATTTCACGAGCCATATCATCTCTAGAGGAGGTCGTACAAAAAAGTTTTCAACTACAAAAATAGAGTTCTAGAGTGAATTTATACACCCAAAAAGTTTCAGATCAAACGGTCAAGTTTAACATCCTTTCTCAGACCCCCAAAGTTGACGATTTTCAACTGAAAACACCAAAAGTTCATATACTATTGGTCAGTACTGTAGGTCGGTCGGAAATCGCAGTGGTGGGCGATTTTCGACCGATCGAAATGGCTAATTACTAGATACTTACTTCTTGTAATGCATCCAACAAATCCGCAGTCGCTTGCAAATTTCTCTTCACATGCGGCTCCTTAGACATCTCCGACTACTTTCAATAATCTAAGAACTCAAAAACACAAATAAAAACATGAATAGCAGTAGCGAATAAAGTAGCGAATAATCGGTTGGAAGTGGTGTTCCGGAACTAGACGAGCACTAGTACATATCCAGTAGGGGATTATTTTATGTGTTCCGTGAATTTCGAAATTGAGTAGAGGGAGTAGCCAGAAGCCGTCCTCCTGGATGGAGAAGAGAAGAAGAGGAGGGTTGAGAGAGCAAAAAGAAAAGGACGACTGGGAGGTTGTCATGGCGATTTGATGAAGACGAGAGGCAGGTGGAACCTCTAGGAGGGGAAAGCTTAGATGGAGGTGAGGTTGAGGGGAAAGATACGCAACGGTGAGAAGGAGAAGGAGGAGGGAAAGGTGTAATTAGGTGCAAATGAAATGAGAGGAAGGAGGAGAGGGGGGAAATGAAGGAAAAGGGGGGAGATTAGAATCCGGGAAGTGGCTTACTAGATATTTGTGGTGTTGAAAGTGAACATTAATAGTAGACATGCAGGGCTGAACAACTTGAAAAACAAAGTTGAAGCTCCAATATTCGAAATCAGATGACGTCAATATTCCGAAATAAATAAAACATAGCTTATAGTGGAATTTATAATACAAGAATTCAAAATCTAGGGTGAATCAAGATCCACAAAAAGTTCAAAACCCTGAAGACCAGATTTTCTAGAAATTCAGAACCAATAAAAGTTCCGAGACCAAAGAATACACGAAAACCGAAAATTCCAAAAATCGGACACTTTCCAAAAATTGTTCCAAAAAATGGACCCTTTAAAAGTTGGTTATACACTAAAATTTCAGATTCCAAAAAGTTCAGTGTTCGCTAAAGATCAGATTTTCTGAAACTTAAGAATCGTAATTTCGAAAACTTTCTTACACGAAAATAGTTCATCAAAAGCATTTTAATACTTTATTCACAAGATCGCAATTTTTGCAAAACCAATTCAAGCAATTATTATGGCGAAGACAATCCAGGTGGCTTTTCGTAGTTGTTGTTTTCCCTGAAAAATTTTGTAGTTTTTTTGGCTTTTATGTCTAGATTTTTCCAGTAGCCAACCGATTTCTAGTCTTCATAAAGTGTACAAAATGTGGCCTCTGATAGGAAATCTAGTTTGAACAACATATACAAGAAATCAACTCACTGCTCCTGATACTCCACCGGCAAAGCGAGACGATTCCACAACGAGCACATGGCCAGGAATGGCATGACCACCCAAACACCATTTGGAATCCAGAAGATCAAAGTGATGCCCAAGTATCCATAGTTGTCGGTGAAGAAAGATGGGGTACCAGCTGGTGGGGCAATGTACATGACCAGATACCAAAACGTCTTCCAGAACACAAAAGCGCTAGTGGTGAAGGCACAAAGGAGAGCGTGGCGAGATCTTTTGAGAGCCTGAGAGGGAGATGAGAATTGAAGAAAAATTGGAGTCTGGATACTTACAAGATAAACGGCAACAAAATTCATAGCAATTTCGATGAGCATTACGCGACCAGTGGAGCAGGTGACAACGTCTTTTGTGTCAGCATAGCGGATGTCGACTGAGGAATAGAGTTTCCCTGAAAAACAATCTTTTACAAGGGAGTTACTTGAGGTGTCGAGTTGAACTTTTTCTGGGAATCGGACCATAGACTATATTGACCGTGAGGATTCAGAATCTTCATTAAAAGTGGCGGAATGTTCACGTGACTCGAGTTATCAGCCATCAAATTCTCAGCCAGTACTAACTTTGCTGATTTTTGACAACTCATATCTTAGCTCCCAGGCACTTTTAAGAAGTCTAGTTTTTTTGTGTTAAGCTTAAAATGATGCCTGCAATCAAATTATGTGAATAATTAAACATTGTCCAATTGGAACATGTAGAGATCACAACTCCCCTATTTTTCAGATCGCAACTCCCCTAGATCGCAACTCCCCTATTCAACTCCCCTACAAGAAACCAGACCTACTAAAAGTGCCTGGGAGCTAAGATATGAGTTGTCAAAAATCAGCAAAATTAGTACTGGCTTGTAAGATTAGTTGTATTTTTTCGAAACTTCGTGAGAGTCCCAACCAATTTTAAAACTTCATTTTTGTAGTTGCAACTTTTTGTAGTGGCAAAACCATTTAAAAAGTTGTCGATTGCAAAAATTCAGGTCACGACTTGATGGATATTCTTACAAATTTACAAAGAAAACGGTCCACTTCTACTGTAACTTTCAGAGACCCAAAGTTTGCGACTTTCTTCGGAAAGGACAGAAAAATGATTTTTTGAAAAAAACAACTCACATCCATAGAACAAGGTATTCGACACAAAACCATCTGGAGCATTTGTGTACGGGCGGAACATTGTGTAGATCACATCAATCAAACAGATCACTCCCGAGACCAAGAGCCACGTGGCTACCCATGGAGGAAGCACTGGTTGACGGGTCTGGAAGTTTGAGGACATTATCAAAGTGAAAATCAAAAGTTTATGTATATATACTAAAAAGTACTCACCATCCTTGATAAAGTCTCTCGTCACCGTTTGGTTACTTGTTCTGGAGAACCTGGAAAAGTGAAGATTTTTATATGAGTTCATAGGTTCTTTGTTTGCACAATTATTCATCAAGAGAGCACAAATCATACATTGGCACATTATGATATAGAGAGTAGTCTAGGCGGGATTTGAATTTTTCTCAATTTTTCTAGTCTGTTTTTTTCATTTTTAGATCCTTAATTCTAAAGAATCCTAAAGAAGCAACTAACAATATTTCTAGAAAAAACATGTAGACTGAAGGTACAGTCAAAAACAAGCAAGAAATTGAGTGACCGTTATAAAATTCAAATTCGTCCACACACAGTGGCGCCCAAGGGTGCTATGTTTTTATGACCTTCACCAAAATGTAGATAGTATATACACCAAAGAGACTCCTGAGAGTCAGAAAATCATAATGGCGTCGCGGCGACTGTCATATAGGAGGGGACAGAGGGCAAGAAGGAGGACACATACATGAACAAATATAAATGACGAAGAAAAAGAAGGACATGGATTGTAGGAGGGAGCGGGGAAAAGAAATAAGAAAAGGTTGCTGCCGGAAAAATCGTCGGGAAGATGCGAAGTAGGTCATTAAGGATACAAAACACGGATACCGGGAGAAGGAACGTCTTGAGGGAAAGTTGGAGAGATTTGAAGATCAACTGATTTCTTACAAATCTGAAAATCCGTTTCAAGGTTTTATACCAATTTTTGTGGTATTCGAACTTTGAGCATTACATACTTCATTTCTCATTTAATCAATCAACATGTGCAAGTTGTTAATTTGACATGGCAAACCTTTAGGATTTAGTAATTTTTGAGCTTTTCAGTTGCTTGTTAATCAGAAAGTAAAAATCTTGTTCAGGTTTTTATATCAACTTTGGTTATTGAGCATTTTTGAACATTCCATGCTCATTTAATCAATCAAAACTAGAATAATCTTGTTTTCATTTGGATTTTTAGACATGGTAAAGCTGGTAATTAGACATGGAGAACAGAAATCACCATAGCCTAAGAGTTGAGGTTTACTCGCTGATCTTCAAGAGAAACTCAAAGGTCCCCTAGACTTAAAGGATTTTTTCTTGAAGATCAGTGAGCAAACCTCAACTCTTAGGCTATGGTGATCTCTGTTCTCCATGTCTAATTACCAGTTTTCATATGTCTGAAAATCCAACAAATCTTCATGTTCTGGTCACTTCAGCTTTTTAGAAGCTCAATGATCAAAAACGAAAAATCTGTTTCAGATTTTTATATCAATTTTTGGTGGTAATTGAATTTTGAGCATACCATCCTTCATTGATCTTGTAATCAATCAAAATTGAAAGAAATCTTGTTTTCGTTTTGACATTGACACATGTGAAAGTTGCCAATTTCCTTGAAGCCTAGGGGATTTTTGAGTTTCTCTTGAAGTTCAGCGAGCAAACCTCTACTCTAGAACCCTCTGATTTGGTAGTTTTTCAAATATCAACCTTTAGGCGATGGTGATTTCTGAACTTAGAAAGCTCATGATTCTTTGGGTGTTTCAAACACCGAAACTATGTACCTGAAAACAAAAAACCCCGACAAAAACTTTCATTCATCAAATGAGGAAACGGGTGGAATACAATGAGTTAATTAGGTTGCATATTTTCGTTCGTTTGCTTCATCGATTGTTGGCAATATATTCCGATCGATTTTTTGTAGAATGCGATAATCGTCGGTCACCCTTCAGCACATCTTGGCTTCCTTCTCCAGCGTCCTTCCTTCTCCATCCACCATCCAGCATCCCTCGATTTCCTCCTTCCAACAACATCCCGATCCACCAGCAGCGCTCACCACGATCCAGCCAAGACAAGACTTCAGACTGATTCTTCTCTGTGATTTCTTCTTCTTTTATAGTGGTCTCGGGGGAGAGTAAACTAGTTTAGTGGTCTAGGATAACATGGCCAATGTGTCAGGCTAGGTGAGGGTTAGGGCAGGTGAAGTTTAAACGCGGAGGAAAAATTGGAGCAAGCTGGTGTTTTTTGAAGTTAAAATTGCTGTTGAAATGTGTGGAAAACTTCCATTGATACCCCTTAAAATCAGGAAATCTGAACAGTAAATCAGAATTGTTGGAGCAGAGGTACAGTACCGGTCAATAATCTATGAACTTTTGACGTTTTTAGTTGAAAAACGTCAATTTTGGGGGTCTGGGAAAGGATGTTAAACTTAACCGTTTGATCTGAAACTTTTTGGGTGTATAAATTCACTCTAGAACTCTATTTTTGTAGTTGACAACTTTTTTGTACCAACTCTTCTAGAGATGATATGGCTTGTGAAATGCAGAATACCCTAAATCGATGAAAGTTGCACTGAAAATGCTGAAATTTGGCATCGCCCCACTTTAAAAGGACACACCATCTTTAGAAGAGGTTGTACAAAATAGTTGTCAACTACAAAAAGAAAGTTTCAGAGTAGATGTATACACCCAAAAAATTTCAGATCAAACGGTCAAGTTTAACATCCTTTTCCAGACCCCCAAAGTTGACGTTTTTCAACTGAAAATACCAAAAGTTCATAGATTATTGGCCAGTACTGTAGCTCATGAAAAAAGGCTAGCCACTGTCATGTGGCGTACCATCTTTAAAAGGTGTTGTACAAAAAAGTTGTCAACTACAAAAAATATGTTCTAGACTTGACTAAGCCACTCACAAACTTTCATGAAAATTGAGAGACTTTGAACCACTTTTCCAGACATCTAAACTTGGCGTTTTTCACCAGTTCTGTACACTGATTGATTTTGATTTTTCCAGTTAAGACTCAATACAAATAAACAATCTAACTTTATTAAAATGAAAAAGAAAAAATCCGAAAGCTGAGCAAAGAATATAATTTGATAATTCCAAGTAAAATGAAATGGCTTCAGACCGGCATGTCTTGAGTGGAAGACCGATTGGAGTTTATTGTAGAACTTGTTGTTTTTTTCTTCCCCGAACTCTCAGCCGGGCAAATTGTCTCTCCAGTTTTCGTAACTCCCTTCTGAAGGTTCTCCCTCTCCATCATCAATCTTCTTCTCCTACGACGACAATAACAGACTCCACTAACGACGACTGCAATGAGTAGAAGAATCAGAGCTCCAATTGCACATCCTATGAGGACCCAGGGCTTGTAGCAGCTTGTGGTTGTTTCTCTGAAACTTTGTTTGATGACTGAATACTTTTTTTAGTTGAACTTACAGAGATGACATCAGTTCAAGAATAGTTTAGGGATAGAAAAGTCAAAACAAGTTCAGGCTAGGTTAGTGGAACTTTATTCTCTTATTCTATATTCTAAAACCCAAAACTGTACACAAAAGTTATCTAATTAGCATCATTGATAATTTCTTTAGTGGCAGATTCCAGCTCAACGTCAGCCTCCGGTGGCAACTTTTCAATATCCCTGGTCTTCGAACCATCGGTATCCAATCCCAACGCATTCAACAACTCCTTCTCCATCATCTTCATATTCGACTTTTTCATTGCCCGCTCCTTCTTCTTTTCCTCCGACTCCACCATTTTCATCACACCAAAAGAGATTCGAACGCGAGCCGTTTTTTGACACTCGTAGACACTCGCATGTGTTTTAGCTTGAAGTTTTCTTCTCTCGGATCTTCTCTCTCGTTTCAAACGATTCACCTCACGGGCGCGGAGTTGACGAGCAATCTTCATGCGGAGCCTCGCGGCTTCGTAGCGGATTCTGTAATGATTTTTTTTCAATGTTACAACGCGCTCCATTGCTAACATGGCTAAAATTTAAATTTCGCGCCGTTCACACTGTTTTTCCGAGAATTGGAGACCTTGTCTACCAAGTGGGGCCAAAAACTCGAAACCTGAAAAAAAGCAGCGAAGCCGAAAAATTCAAGTTTCCGTTATGTTAGCATTAGAGCGCGTTTTAAAATTTCAATGTGATAATATTAGCGATATTCCTAAAGGGGAAACGCGCTTCAGCGCCAACTTGGCTGAAATTTGAATTTTCAGCTTTCGCGCCGTTTTGAAAACAGCGAAACATGTTTTGGTTGGTGCGTGGACTCCTCGTGGACATCTCGGGCAGCAATCGAATTGTCCACGAGGACTCCCACCGAAACATGTTTTATATTTTTCAAAACGGCGGGAATGCTGAAAATTCAAATTTCAATTAGGTTGGCGATAGAGCGCGTTTCCTTTTGGGGAATTTCGCTCATATTTCGTTGACAAATCTCATAAAATCGACTCACTTCTTAGCCGCTCTCTCCATCATCCACTGCCTTCGTCTTCTCTCTCGTTCTTCTATAGTACCACATGCCCTCAATGTCAAATCGGGCATCATCTTTTGATCTCTTTGTATTGCACATAGTTTTTGGAGTCCTTTTTTATACCAGCTGTTGACTTTTGCACTGAACTATTTTTCAACTGATCAAGTGATGGTAATTAGATGATAATTTTGTTAATTTTGCACATTGAATAATTTATTCATTTTTTTTGGAAGTTGACTTTTTGAACAATGAACAGTGCAGTTATCAGAAATCAAAAAGATTATAGTCGATATCCGAGGAGGCGTTCAGATTCTGAAATCAATGCAGCCGCATCATAATGTGTTTGTTGGCGACGTGGCAATGAAGACGTGTTTGGGGCGTCGCGAGAATTGGAAGATGGGTCATCGAGGTAGTAGTCACAAAGAGTTGAGATCTGAATTTTCTCAAGTAGTACTGATTCTCTAAGATTCTAGGATACCGTCAAGAAGTTTCTAGATGCTTCTGGAGTAAACTGGCTTGCAGATTGAGATATTCTTTGAGAGATTTGACAGAATGTCGGCCGGTCTGTGGGGTTATCCAACCAAGACTCACGCATCAGTTGGTACCTGGAATGCCAGGAAAGTAGGATAACCAAATGGCAGTTGAGACTCCGGTCATCCACCGTCCGCCTTCCATGCGACCAGTTTCTCAGTGCCCGAATGACACGGACGGCACACGGCCGGGCGGTCGATGGACGGACAGGACAGACAAGAGCTGGTCCGAATGAAACCCTTTAGTTTGGACTTACATTTGCATTGGACACCCATCTGGCTTCTGGAGCCTGAAACCTTTCTCCACAAGTCCTCGAATCCCAGCATCCGGAACGTTATAGTAAGGCCTACCACCCATTGTTAGAATTTCCCAAAGGACGACTCCAAACGACCAGACATCAGATAATGCGGTGGCAGTCTCCCCGCGGAGGAGTTCAAGGCTTGACCATTTGTATTGATTCTCGACAGGTGTGCTAAAAATTGAAAATAGGAAAAAGTATCAGGGTATTTACACTTACCAATTAGGAGTAGTTGGTGTTGAAATACTTCCGAAATCTCCCAACTTTACATTATGATCCGACGAGATCATTACATGTCTAGCACATAATGCATTATGCACAATACTCTTTGTCCCCAAGTACATCATAGCTGTGCAAATTTGAGATGCGATACGATAGAGATCATGGATTGAGATCACTTCATCAAAGTCAATATCGTTGAGACTGGGAAGAGACTCGTTCAGGTTTACACCCTTCTCTTGGAGCTCAACCATATACTTTCTTTTAGCAATCAAGTAGTCCAGCAAGTTTCCATTGCTGCAATACTCCATGACATGTAGTACATTTCCATTTTTGACAACTGTCCCGATGAAGGAGAGAATTCTAGAGTGCCTTCCGACTTCCTTAGCACCCTCGATTTCATCGAAGAAGTCTCGTTTTCGAGATTTATCCAAATATCTATTGGTCTTCACTGCAACTCTTTGCTGATCATCCAAAACCACTGGACCATGCCAATCCGGTGATAGTTGACCTAGAAACTTCCACATCTTGCACAAAATTTTTATCCGTTGCTCACCAATGTAGACTGTACCAAACCTTCCTTTTCCAATCACAATATCTTCGAATAGTGTCAAACTTTTTTCATCCATTAGGAACAGATCACTTTCAATATTGTCTCCTTTACACCATCGTCCAGTTGCACATTTATAACTGATAAATATGATGAGAATGATGAGAAGGAATGCCAGAACAAAGGCATATCCAATTAAAGTTCGAAGGAGAGAATCGGCGGGAGCAATTACAGATAGTGTTGTTGAGACTGAATTAGGTCATTTGAATGACGATGCACTAGCCGAGACCTACAGTACCGCAAAGCCATGAATTTTTGGTGTTTTTAGTTGAAAAACATCAACTTTGGGGTCTGGGAAAGATGTTAAATTGGACCGTTTGATTTGAAACTTTTTGAGTGTATACATTAACTCTAGAACTTTATTTTTGTAGCTGGCAACTTTTTTGTACAAACTCTTTTAGAAATGATATGGCTCGTGAAATGCAGAAGACACTAAAATCGGTGAAAATTGCACTAAAAATGCGGAAGTTCAGCATCGCCCCACTTTAAAGGGGCACACCATCTTTAGAAGAGGTCGTACAAAAAAGTTGTCAACTACAAAAATAGAGTTCTAGAGTTGATGTATACACCCAAAAAATTCAAATCAAACGATCAAGTTTAACATCTTTTTCCAGACCCCCAAAAAATGTCATTTTTTCAACTGAAAACACCGAAAGTTCATAGCTCTTTGTCCGGTTCTGTACCTGTCAAAGCATCAGCTCCAATTTTACTGGTCCCCGCCACGATGGGCGGAGCCTCAAATCTATGATCCAATATTCCACATATCTGTACTCCATACTTGGCGCTCATATCATAGTTTGGAATTGTCAAGGAGAAGTTTCGATTCTAGAATTTCAAATTTGAAACGTTATTTCCTTTCCGACACACTCACAAATTTAGTGCAATTGGCTCGATTCGGAACACAAAACCTCGTAGTATTCGCTTTTTCCATATCCAGGACGCATTCTCCATTGTCGTTTTTTGTGTTCTCCTCGCATTTTCCTAAATTATTTTTTTCAAGATCATCCCTAATAAAGGACCTACCATAATACGCCACAAAATATCTCATCTTTTTGAGCCGATGCGCGTTTTGCTCAATGTAAATCCACACATCTACTTGATGATCCACGTGGTTTTCCAGCTCCAACATTTGGGTACGGTAGTTGCGCATTAAGTTGCACACTGGGTGATGGTCGACTGAAAATTTATTTTATAGATTATCCCTAAAATGAAAACTTGACCTACTTTTAATGGCATCCCGACAGTCTGAGCCGATGATCTTCTCACAAGCAAAGGTGACATTTAGTGCAGCATGTCTAGTTAGATCAAGCATTCTGTCACATTTCGAGTCGTAAATTGAGCCGACCTGAAACAAAAAATTACAGTTGGGATGCTTTTCGTCGAAAGGTCTCACCCTCAATTCATAAGTGGACCTCAATTTCATATTCAACAAATCGAAAAGTAACTCAATGACAATAGCAGTAGTCTCCTGGCCAACATCCACAAAATGAACAGATTTGAGCTTCGGAGGTCTTCTAGAAGACTCGATGACGTCGTGGGACATGGGAAGCCAGTCGATGGAGAGGGAGGATTCATTCTGAAGAATCCGAAAACTGTTTGAAACATTGCGATAACAGACTACCTTCAGCACATCCCATCTGTTAGCCTCGAACTCCAATCCCTCAATATACACTACAGCCATCACTGCTAGTTTTGGCTCGGGTCCCTCTTCTGGGCGACTTTCCTGACGAATTCTTCCTTTCAGAGCCATCGACGATGATTTGACGCATTTCGAGGAGCAGGAACAGGGTTCGGTGGCAAATAGGGGAAAAAGGATTGAGAGGAGAATCAGAAAATTGAAAGAGATCATGGTCGCTGCTCACATTTGGAATCGGTTTTTGTTCTGAAAGTTTTGAAGTATTAGCAAATTTTAAATGCTATAATGTTTTCTATTGCTCGGCAGGAAAGGCTGAAATTCAAATTTCTCAACTTTCCAGGATTTCAAGATTTGTGTACTCCTCGTGAACGATTCACGAGAATTACACAAACGCTCCAAATCAGAAAAAAAGCCGAAAAATTCACATTTTAGCCATATTAGCAATATAGCGAGGTGTCACATTGAAAACATGGGTGATAGACTTTTCTTAAAACATCGCAGAAAAATACGTGTCAACTGATAAAAACGGAAGCAACCTGTTGGCGGGAAACAAAAAAAGAAGAAGTCTGAGTAAGTGTCCCTCCCGTCTGAGTACATAAACATGGGAAACTGATCGGGTTTATGTGCGTGTGTGGAGGAGGAGAAGAAAAGAGAAGAAGAAGCCGTTTGGCAAACATTCAAGGGTCCCTGACTAACTATTATTAGGAAGCCCCATAGATCAGATGGGAATCATGTTTTTGTTAATTTGAGTAATTGTAAAATGAGAGGAAAAGGGGAGAGTGTCTTTTTGAGAAAACGAAGGTTAGTCATTAAGAATCGGAAACCTATCTGCCTTTTTATGTCTCAAGTTCCATCTAAAATTTTCGTTATAAGGATTAAAGATTTCTTCTAAAAATTTGAATGTAAAGTTGAAAACATTTCTAACAGAGGGAATGCTTGTGGTGTTCGCTTGAACATTTTTTAGGAATTGGTTTCTGGAATAAATTGACAGTAAAAATTCAAAATCTGCAACTGAAATTAGCCAAATTTTTATGTAACTCGAGTAATCAGACGTCAACTTTGGGGGTCTGGGAAAGGATGTTAAACTTGACCGTTTGATCTGAAATTTTTTGGGTGTATACATCAACTCTAGAACTCTATTTTTGTGGTTGACAACTTTTTTGTACGATCTCTTTTGAAGATGTTGTGTCTCTTTAAAGTGGGGCGATGCTAAATTTCCGCATTTTCAGTGCAAGTTTCACCGGTTTAGGGTCTTCTGCATTTCACGAGCCATATCATCTCTAGAAGAGTTGGTACAAAAAAGTTGTCAACGACAAAAATAGAGTGCTAGAGTTGATGTTTACACCCAAAAAGTTTCAGATCAAACGGTCAAGTTTAACATCCTTTCCCAGACTCCCAAAATTGACGTTTTTGACGCCAAAAGTTCATAGATTATTGACCGGTACTGTTGATCTCAAAGACTATTTCCAGTTATAGAGCACAATACAAAAAATTAGACATTTTGGAAGTTCCTACAAGCTGACAAATGAGTTAACAACAACGGGCTAGTTGAGACTTCGACTGCTCGTAACTCATGTTACATGAAATTTCAGCATACTTCGAGTTTCTGAAAATTCATAAGTTGCTACTCAAGCACAGCTATACAAAAGTGAACCGAAATCAAAATGTCGTTTGAATGAATCTCCGATTTCTCATAACTACCGTCGAACAGAGAATCTAGGTTGTTTGGTATATAAAGAAACCAAAAACGTGACAAAATCTGAAATCCTGAAAAAGCAAAAACAGAAAATGAATCCCCCAATCTCTTCGAGGTCCATCCATCCATTTCCATTGCCCTACTGTAATCTGATATATCTGAGAAAAAGGTCCTTCCTCTTCCTCCCGAAAGAAGACTACTGAACTTCTTTTTTCTCACCCCACTTTCGTCTTGTTGCCTTCATCTCCTTCCATTCCTGGATGTGTGAAATTTGATAGGATTTTCTGAAGAGAAGAGACTTCTATTCCAATGTTCTGGATTCCTGATGAGACTTTTAGAGTTTGGGGAAAGGTTCCAAGTTAAATTAAAATGATTCATCAAAATAAAAACAGATCAAAATATAAATTTCGGGAAAAAACAAAAATCACATCATCAGGAGAAACATCACAAAATAATCAAGTAGTAGGTCATAGGTTTCAGACAAGATTCAAAATTTGAGGAATAGGGAATTGACGAGGTGGAATGAAATATGGCGGCAAAGTGTATAATGATGACCTAGACACAACAAAATATCACTCAGATATGAAAAGTGCAATCGGAGGAAAATGCTAAGAATCCAAAGAACTAGCGAAGAATGTCAGCTTATCAACTCCTATCCAAATGGTCGAAGTAGCCTGTTGGATTACTGTCATATTGAAAGAACGATGTTGGAAGGTTGGCCTCATCGCAAACGTAACCGACAACCTTCCCTTGATGAATGAACACCACTCGAATTTTCGATTCAGTGTATGGGATCTTGAACAGTCCAAACGGGAGCCAGTCGCTGGAAATTTACTCTTTTTTATTGGTCTCATTTTTTTCAGAACAAAAACACTCTGCTGCACTCGTTGGTGGCCGAATTAAAGGCGCATGAGAAATGGAAAAAATGAAGCTTTGAAGCATGCACGGGGGACCAGAAATTTTCACTGAGATTTCGATAAATTTCTGGTGGAGCGCCATAGCTGAATGGCTGGCGCTCTAGTAATAAACTAGTAAAACACCCAAATCGAAACTAAAAGAACATTTCTTTACACACAGAGTTCTAAGTAAACTGGACCAATCATCCCCACTATCATAACTCATATTTGCCAGAGAAAGTTCTAAATACAGATCATAAAACTAGATTTCCCGACCGTAGCACAACTATATACTCACTCCCTTTTTTTCATGTACCCACTATTCCCCATTTGCTTTTTTTTCTCCCATTCACGTTCAATAAACGTATTCAATAATAATAATAATAAATAATAATAAGGCTTAAAGAAAGCAAGATAATTTTATTTTTACAATTTTTTGAAACTCTGGAGTATGTACTGTAGCAATGGATAAGATTAGTTGATCCCTATATTCAATAATTTCTCTTTTTTGGCCAAGAAAATGAACAAAAATGTTACTTGGCGTCGATTCTGATGTAAGGTCCGCAAGCAAAAAATACTGACTCAACTTCTCAAACTCACAATCTCACAAGTTTCCCGGTCGAGTAGTACAGGCCTAAGAAATCGTAGACTTCCTTTTCGATGAAATCCAATTGAAGATTCTGCGAACGAATAGTGAAGGTGTACGGCTCTCGGAGGTTCTTCTTGTGGTAGTTCTAAAAACACTATTCATGAAACTAATTTCTATTACACGGCGTCCCCAAATGTCAGTTTCAAATTTTGAAAACTTTCTGAATATGCCCGTGAACTTTCAAAATAGCACTGAAATTCAACAGATTTTGAACTAAATTGGGGTTTCCAGACGTTACAAATTTTAAATCAAAAATCGACTTTCTACAAGTTATAGTGCGGAGCTTTAGCTTTCTATTGATATAAAAATCGTCATTTTTGGTCGACTGCTGGTTGAGAAATCGGGTACCAATGAATACAGTACAAAACGAGAACTTTTCAGTTGCATTTCTTTGGTACCCGATTTCTCAACCAGCAGTCGACCAAAAATGACGATTTTTATATCAATAGAAAGCTAAAGCTCCGCACTATAACTTGTAGAAAGTCGATTTTTGATTTAAAATTTGTAACGTCTGGAAACCCCAATTTAGTTCAAAATCTGTAGAATTTCAGTGCTATTTTGAAAGTTCACGGGCATATTCAGAAAGTTTTCAAAATTTGAAATTGACATTTGGGGACGCCGTGTATTATGGTTTCACCTTTATGAACTCAAATAATGGAGCTGGCCTCATCTCCTTGATTTGAATGTCCACCACATTGAAGTGGTAGAAGTTCTTGATACTCGAAAAGATTGGTCCATTGATCTTGATTTCCGAAAGGCACTTCCAGTGGTCCGTTTTCACCAACTTCTCGAAGACTTCTTTGACGATAAACCCAGTCAGGTGTAGTTTCTGGAGGTACATTGGATCCAAGCAGTTCAGAAGTTTCAAAAATGTCTCGTTTTCGATATTCGCATTCCATTCAAGTGTCGTGACTTTGCACCATACCCTATTGTTGTTGATGAAATTGGTCGACTGGAATAGTTGACCAAATAACTTTTCCATTTGCTCTTTCTCCGGGAATCCCTTCTTCTTGAATTGAAATGGTTCTCCGAACATCATCAGCTCAACTGATGAGTCGGGATTCTTGAAAATGTTGACAAGTTCGCAGCATGTCTCATTGAAGCTCATGACCTTCTGAGTTGCAGTATCTTGAGTTTGGTAGACATGGAATTTGGATGCTTGCGTTGAGTTCGGAGCGATTTTGAAGTACTTAAAGTGGTTCGGATCTGGTTCCTCTTCTTTTTTGATTTTCAGGTAGGGGGAAGAGCTGGAATGGCATAAAGTAGGATATATTGTAGGCTCATCGATTAAGTCAAAGATCCAAAATGAAATGCAACTCACCTTGAGCCTTCACTCGAGTTGTCAGAAGCCATCACGAAGTCAAACTGAAGCCAAAGCAAGAAGCGACCATACGTAGTTCTGACCACTGAACCAGAGAAAGATTTTCGAAAAATGAAAACTACGAAACAGAGAAATTTGCTTACGCAGAGGCAGACACTCTCAAGAGAAATCAGAGATAAAGTAAGGCTGGATTAACATGTGATGTATACGAGAAACGGGTTTGTAGGTGTATGCATATGAGTGCAACTGCCTATTAAAATCATATGGCTCCTAATTGATAGGGGGTGTGTGCCTCAATGTTGAAAAGGTAGTGGCACATGGGAAAAATAAGCTTTGAAGTTGAAGTGAAAGTACAAACACGAGAGAAGCTGTTAAAATTTGTCACTCGAAAATGTGATTTTCGGTGAAATAAGGCCTTAGGATGTTTATCACGAGATGAAATATATTCTTCCAAGCATGAAAAATGTTAAGATTTCTACATCTAGTATGAAGTATGAAATAAGAGAAATAGGTTATTTTAGGTGGTGTGAAAGATGTGGACGTCATGTACTGACCAAGAAAATACGCCCAAATGGTTGTTTTAGTGAGTTTTTGGTTCAATTTGGGTATCCGAGAAACAGAGGAATGCATCAATTTTTTTGAGAATTTCTGGGAATACTGGACTTAACTCTCTAAAGCTCTCAAACTTTATCTACAGTATTAGGGCGGTAAAAATATGAAAATCCGTGCTCTAGCGCACTGGTCAAATGGAAGAGAAAATCACACAGATTTTTTTTGCAAAAATTCTTCCATTTGACCAAGTGCACGGAGAGTGCAGTGGAGCATAGATTTCCAAATTTTTACCGCCCTAATACCATGCAATGATTTATGCAATTTGACTCTTTTCAGATGAAACGGTCGTCATTAAGTGTCTGAAAATGAAAGTTCTTACCATCCGACATTGTCAAAATTTTTCGGCTATACAGATCATCTCTAGAACTACCTTTTGTTGTTGACAACTGTTTCTATACGCGTAGATATGTTAGTTAGGACACACAGAGCAAATGAACCCCTAATTTCGGTTTACGTAAGTATGCATTTGAGAGATTTTTGAACCCATCGGATGGTGAGAACCCACTTTTCCAGGCACTCAAAGTTTACCCTTTTCGACCTAAAAATGGTCAAACTGTAAAAATTATAGAGGGGTACTATAATAACTTCCAAATGCGTTGAGCGACTGCAAAGATTCAAAATTTGCTCAATTTCTGTGTAAGCATTTGGTGTGCTCTTTCTTGGCGTTCTTGTCTGTTTTAAAAGTAGTCAACTACCTAAATGAAACTTTAGATTTGCCTATTTACATGAAAATTTTCAGAAAAATTGAACCACCCCATTTCTATTTTCACTCCCCCATTGATTTTCACCAGGAACGACCATGTAGTCATAGATTTTTGGTCAGTAATTTAGTTCAAAACAGTATATAGGTTAGTTGTACAGTTTACAATGAAATATTTATTCGAGTGAACACAAAAAAGAAAACCGGAATACATTCATTTATAAGTTGTTGCACTCAGTTCAAAGCTTATGCAGAATACAAAGTTTGGAAATTAATTAGGAGACTTAATATAAGTCAAAGCAACAAAAAACAATATAGCAGGCAAAGCATAAAGAATATAATTAAATCGAGTCTGATAGCAAAAAGTATACTAATTATCAAACTTTGCTGCAATGAATCCGAGGTGTCGTCTTCCGATGGTGTTTTCAAAGAGGTCTACAGAAATCTCCGGGACAAATCCACCGTATATCGAACACTGCTCGTAGGCAATCATCAAATAGCCGCTGTTGCTCGGGTTGGGATTGGTGAAAGCGATCAGGCGGTCGGAAATTCTTCGCCTGTAAAAAATTACTTCACTGCTTGCAAAAAAACGTCTTGAAACTCACTCTGGCTCATAGAATCGTTGGACGAAATCTGGATTGAAGCTAGCCAGAGCAATATTCCAAAACTGATCATTCATAGTGGTATCATTTAAGATATTGAAGAATGAGCCATCTATCAGACAGTTGGCTTGGAAGCCCTGCAAAAAATGAAGTTAAATTCAACCAAATAATAACAGGTATACCTTCAAATAGTTGCCCAAAACTTGCGGATCGATCTCCCACTCATGAGCATCCAAAAATCGAACTTTGGACCAGCAATCCAAATGTCCACGAAACTCTTGGGGAACCACGAGATAATGTAGGTTGTCTAGGCCTCTCAGGTACTCAAAAACTTGCGAGTAGTCTGGGATTTCTTTTGATTTTTTGCGCGATTCGGTCAATGTCATATGAATCTGCTTGAGGGTTGGTTTATGGAAAAGACTCATAAACTCAATCACTTTGTCGATGGCGATTTCTAATTTCATCCAGCAAACTTTCCAGCATACTTTGTTTTTCGTTTTCCGTGCTTCTTCCGCTGCCTTGATCATTTTTTCGGGAGCCTTGTTGCCACATTTGATATTCATATGTTCCATAACTGACTGTCTGTTTTCGAGCAATTTCATGAAGTTTGAACCGAGTGTATCCAGATACATTTCCTCTATTCTCGCGAGGCTTCGTCCGCGGCCACCTTCTACTCTCTCTTCGGCTACAATGAAAACGTACTTCCGCTTTCTCAAAAATTTCTTCTTTGGATACCGATCCATTGAGATGCCTTCATAGATTTTCGGTGCTTTATCCATTTCGATCTTGTCTTGTTTTGAGCATTGACGGAGGTGGCATCTGGAATGAACTTTTGAAGTGGATGAGTTATGGAATAAAAACGTTTTTTGCTTTGATAAATGTAAAACGGTGTGCTGATTTCAAATATCGCACTGCAATGACTCCGCGTCTTTTCAAGATTACGACCTTAGTTACCAGAGGCAACTTCTGGATTTTTTTAGTTCGAGCTATATACAGTACCAACCGAAATTGTTTGTCGTTTGACCATTTTCCGTTAAAAAACCTTGGATGTCCAAAAAATAGTGCAAACTCGTTTGTTCGGTTCGAAGCTTTGTGGGTAGCAAATTCGTGTTCACTCTGCGAACTTCTGACTAACTTCTTTGCAAGAGTTTTCACAAAAAAGTGGTCAACTACAAAGTTGCAATTCTAGATTAGTTGAACAGGTCCACAAAATTTCAAATCAAACAAACAAGTTCAAAACACTTTTTCAGACCTTCAAAGTTGACGTTTGTCAACTCTAAATGGTCGAATGGCGTACAATTTTAACCGATACTGTAAGAGACTTTCAAGAGACTAGAATCTCCGTTTCTGGCAGGATTAGAGCTAAAATCGTCTTCAAAGTTCGAAAATCTCAACATGGGCTCATAGTCATGAAAAGCAAAGAACGGACATGAAACTACAGAACCGGTCAATAATATATTATGTTTTCAGTTGAAAAACGTCAACTTTGAGGGTCTGGGAAAGAATGTTAAACATGGCCGTTTGATCTGAAACTTTTTGAGTGCATACATCAAGGCTAGAACTCTATTTTTGTAGTTGACAACTTTTTTGTACGACCTCTTCTAAAGATGATATGGACCTTTAAAAAGGGGAGATGCTCAATTTCCGCATTTTCAGTGCAAATTTCCCTGATTTTTGGGTGTTCTCCATTTCACGAGCCATATCATTTCTAGATGAGGTTGTACAACAAAGTTGTCAACTACAAAAATGAAGTTCCAGAGTAGATGTATACACCCAAAAAGTTTCGAATCAAACGGCCATGTTTAACATCCTTTCCCATACCCTCAAAGTTGACATTTTTCAACTGAAAACACCAAAAGTTCATATATTATTGGCCGGTACTGTATTCTCAAGTTTCTTTCCTTGGTTTTCTCGTTTTTGGGTTTCTAAGTTCCAGCTTATTTTCAACCACAATACAGAAATCTTTCTTCGAAGTTCTTCTCACCTTGACTTTGCATCCAAATAAAGTGCAAGCTCATATTTGAAATGTTCCGGAAGATCTCGCCATGTCGGAGGACGGCCAAGTGCAGGATTTTCAGTCATTCTTCAATATCGAATGTTTCGGAGCAGAATGTAGTTACACTCACTATCAGGGCAGACGGGGTAAAAAATAAACGAGAGAATGTGCACAACGAGAGAAGCAGAGACACGCGACGCGAGCCAGAGAGAAGTGGGCAAGAATAAATAAGTAAGTTCTGGAAGAACGAGAGAAATGAGAGAAGAGAGAGGGAAGGTAAGAAAGAGAAAGGAACATTGAGCGGTTGTGGGGAAACGAGTGGTTTATTAATGCGGCAGCTGTGTGTGAAAGGAAAAAACGAAGAAGAGAAAGAAGGAGGACGCAACATTTTTGAAACAAACAGAAACGCTAAACCTTCACACTTGTTTACGACTGGCAAGAAAAAAGAAATGAGTAGTGGTTTTCCTAGAAGAAGAAATTAATGAAATAGAAAGGAAATTATTGGAAAAGAACGGAAAGAAGGAAGTCATCCTCTCGATTTTCAAAATATGTTATAGGTTCAAAGAGTTGCTCTACCTCGGGAGTTTTCAGTGAAAAATTGTCAACTTTGGGGGTCTTGGAAAAGTATTCAAACTTAATCAACTGACCTGAAATTTTGTGTGTATATCAATCAACTCTTTACTACATTTTTGAAGTTGACAACTTTTCTGTACGAGCTCTTTTAAAGACGGGGGGCCTAGTTGAAAATGAGAGGCTTCACCATTTTTTCAATGTCAGTTTTGACAAGTTTGTCCAGCAACTTATCGCAAAAATTTATTAATCTTCCTAAACAATTCAGAAAAAAAGTAACCGGCATTCATAGTTGGATAGAACTTGTAAGTGGCAGCTGTCGGTGGAGGAAAAAGAAAAAAGAAGAGAAAAACGACGCAACATTTTGGAGTAAACAAGAACACTCGACCTTCAAATTCGTTCAAAAACCATCGAGAGGATTATACGTTGTTGATTTTCCAAACGCGGAATGGCGATTTTAGGTACTCGTTGTGAACCAAAAATGAATCACAAGTACAGTGTTCCTTCATGAAGAGTCCACTCTTTGAACCAGAAGCTCAAAATTTGTTGTTAATCAATTTTTCACAGACTGACTAGTTTTTCAGAATTGACCACAATTCCTTAATGATTGATACCAGGCGGTTTTCGCCCCCTTCGGGGGCTCCAACCTCCTGGCCTTCGCTTACTTCCTCGAAGTTAAAGGTGGTTTCCGACCAAAATGACTTTGTGTCTAAATCGATGTAAAAATATGTGTATTTTCCGAATATCACAAAAAAAACCCCTCAAAAAAAAATTCCTGTTGCCAGAAAACGCCGTCAAAGATGAGCGTTCGGAGAAAAGTTATCCACATGGCCGAGCTTTTTTTTCGGCTTTTTCTCGGCCATGTCAGCCGCGACGCGGCCGCTCCGCCTGAGATTTTTTGAAAATTTTCGGAATTTCAAAATTTTCTCGAGAATTTTTTGAAATTTTTACAGAATCTCAGGCGGAGCGGCCGCGTCGCGGCTGGCATGGCCGAAAAAAAGTAAAAAAAAGCTCGGCCATGTGGATAACTTTTCTCCGAACGCTCATCTTTGACGGCGTTTTCTGGCAACAGGAATTTTTTCTGAGGGTTTTTTTTGTGATATTCGGAAAATACACATATTTTTACATCGATTTAAACACAAAGTCATTTTGGTCGGATACCACCTTTAAAAGCTCAGTGTCCTTGTTGTCAGAGGCTTCGCCTTCTGAAACGTACGTATGGAACAACACCAATTACGGTGGAACGACTGAAACTTTCTGCTCATTCATAGCGGACGATAGTGCCCATCTACTTGAATTGAAATGATCGTGTCATTTGAGGAAGGAGGAGTGGCGGGAGGTGACTGTCTCTGACTGATATTTATGGGTAACAGCTAAGTAAATGGAAAATCTTATAGAAAAAGCATTTGCAATTTTTGGAATATGTATATTCCGACCCAAAAATCAAGCTACTTCCTCTAGTGCTTGGCAAAAAAATTCGGTTCATTCTTTTTCTGTAAATATTCTCGGAAGTTAAGTGCAGTCTTGTTCTCTAACAAAAGCTTTTCTATTCTTAGCTCCCTCAAAGCAGAAATATTCAACTATAGGAAGCATTCGCAGACATTTTCTTTCTAGCCTTGCTCATCTGCGCTCGCAACTACATATACCACCATCGCCATAAACTCATGCCCTCTTCTCCAAGTGAACAACATTGCGCTCTTTTGGTCGAAGCTCCTCTATTTCTTCCAAACGGGTACCACAGTGAAAATGAAATGAATCTTCGGGAATTTCAACATTTGTTTTTTCAAGAAAAAAAGCACGGTCATCATCTCGGACAAATACCAAGCCGATCTGTATGAATTCTCTCTAAATGGGTCCTGGCAGTCGAGTTAAGACGTGCAACAGACAGATTGACAGACAGAAATTGCTGATTGTTTTGCTGACTGTAGAAATTGCTGACTGAAAAGTAAAGATATGAGGGTGAGCTTAGGCAATTCATACTAATTACTCAAAAGCCTCGAAAGCTCGAGAACTCTAGAAGCTGGACATTCAAGAAAACAGAGAAAAACGTTCAAAAACTTTTTACAAAACATTATTTCATTTCCTGGCATCGAACTCGGATATCGAGATCGGCGCCCAAACATCCGCACCACTACACCACGGGTGCACATGACAACAGCGATGGGAGAGGGGTAGACATAGCGGTGGGCACCGCGCACTTCGCTCCCCTCCCTTCCCCTCTTCTCTTGCCCTCCACCACCCACACATGCGCTAAAGTGAAAATTGGGTGAATTACAAAAAATATCAAAGTTGATATTTTTGAAAAAAGAAAAGTACGGGCATCATCTCAGACAAATTTCCAGTCGATCTATATAACTTTCATCCAAATCGGTCCACTGGCTGTCGAGTTATGACGTGCCACAGACAGACAGACACATGGAAATTGGTGATTGTTATTAGTAAAGACCAGCTCTGGGACATTTCGCAACTGCGCCAATCTGCAACTACGCCGTTTCGCAACCACCAACTACACATTCATAGTAACAAACTCACGTTCAAAACAACTGTTTTCAAATGTAGATGACAAGCTGGATTGGTTAGTAATAGCCCCAAGCACATGTCGCTTATATGAATGTTAACTGGACTACTTCATGAAGTAAGTTGCGAAATGTCCAGTTTCCAAATGTCTTGGTAGCGAAATGTCGTGGTTGGGAAATCAACGGGAGTTCTGAGATGTGACGGTTGCCAAATGTCTTGGTTGGTTGCGAAACGTAATGGTTGCAAAATTAACGTCAGTTCTGTTTTCATTCATACTGTCATGAGCCCTCGAGCCCATATTCCGAATATTCAATTGTCAAAGATTTCTGCTGTCTAAAAGCTGCACTGTTGCAGTCGTCGTTTCCAAAAAAATTGAGACCAGAATTTATATCTTCTTGAAAAAAAAAATCAGAGAGAGAGAGAGAAGTGACTGACATATCAATTAATGACATGGCTTCCAGTGCGAGTGCAACTAGAGAAGGTGCATCAAAATAAATAGTTGAGTTTGATTTTTCGTTAATCACAAGGGGAGTAATCACGTTGGCCATATGCATGAGAATCACAATCTTGAGATAGGAAAGTCAGACAACTTGACAATCGAAAATAAGAATTAGTAAACTTGAAGTTGGGAAGCAGGAATAAAAGGGTTGGCAGAATTTGGGAAAATCTAGATGTCAAAGCTACGGGTGAGCGACATATTCATTCTCATCAAGAAGAAGACGTATGAGTTGGTGACAACGTGCTGGCTTGTAATCATTCCGCTAACAATCTTCGCGCCGAAGTTGACAATGAGCACATGGTCTGGATCGTTGGGAAGGCGGAACTTTCTGACCGGTTGGCTAGCTGTCATGAAGTCACTGAAAGAATTCAGTTTATCATCTATAACCTGAATAGAAATATCTCACAAGGCTTCTTTTCCACCATCTGCCCAACCTCCTGGACCAAAGATTTCAACGATCTTATTCTTGAACTCTAAATCCATTAGTCGCTTGGTGGTGATGGTGAAGTAACTCATGTTGATCTTGTTCACGGTCATGAAGTTCTAAAAGAGAATATTTGGTAGATTATAAAGATTTTGAACTATTACCGTCATGAACGCTGCGAACTCGGTTGGGTCCAATGCTGGAAGGCAGATCTCCATCTTGGCGAAATGATAGAAGTCCTTCAGATTCAAGTCGACAGTGGCACTGATACGGATCTCCTTCAACTTGTTCCAATGTGGCATAGCAATCACTTTCTCCACTTCGTCACGATGAACATGATTCGATTTGATGAACAAAGTGTGCAAGTACTTTGGATCCAAATGCACCACAATCTCCGGGAGAGCACAGTTCTGGACAGGTCCCGACCAGTGTAACTGTTTGACTTTGAATGTTGTAGAATATCCCTGAGCCTTCCGTTCATCAGCACTTTCGAGAATCTTGGTCATCAACTTGTTCATTCCCTTTGGGCACTTCTCGCAATACTCGAACAAAATCTGGTCGACGACAGTGTCAATATTTCGAAAAGAGCGAAGGAAGTAGTTAGCGGCGGCGTCGGTTTCCAACTTCATCGCAAGACTTTCAGTGGATGTCTCGGTTTTGAGTGTCTTCTTTGTCTTTTGACAGTTGAATTGGGTCCGATTGAGAAGTTTCTTTGGGAGAGCAGTGATTCTCAGTTTTTGGAGTGCAAAGGGATTATGCTCCACGATTGTCTTATGCTCCTTGGAAGACAGAAGAAAGTCGTTTCTGAAAAAATTGCTGGTTAGACAAACAGCAACTTTTTACTTACGTGGTGGTTGTGTCCAAGTATGTAGCCATCTCAGATTTGAATGGCACCGGGATATCCGCCCAAGTCGCTGCGATTGGCACTGAGCTCATTTCTTGCATTTCTATCTCGTCTTGCAAGCCGAGATTGTCCATCTCTGTAAAAATGAATTCTGGAGAAAGAATAAGAAAGAGGAGTTGATAAACAGGGAAGGCAAAATGGGTTGAAAATCGAAAGTTTGAATCAGATGGAGAGCTATCCTGATAGCCAAAAATAATTGAAAATTCTTCCGGTTTCATAAACGGATATTGAAGTTTAGGGTAAAAGTATACAGGAAATTGAATTCGAGTCACAAGTTTCCAGAAAATTCTGAACTTTTAGCTGAAGACAAAACAACAAGACTAAAATAAAACGAAGGCGCATTCGTTTTTTCCAGAGAAAACAAAACGAAAATCAGTATATGATGAAAAAGGGTTGAATGAGAATTGGAGAGTGCGGGTGGGAAAACGGGGCAAGAGGACGAAAAAGATGCTAGAGTCAAAAAGCAATGAGACGGGATTGGAAGAGAAAAGAAGGAGGAAGAGGAAAATTAGAAGAAATTGATGCACGAATAGAGGGTGCCGAAAGAAGAAGCATGTTGTGTAGTAAGATGAAATTGGGGTTTTGGAGGAAATTGAAAATTGGGAATGATGAAGGATGAGTGATGTCATGGCGGAGGGATACTGTAGTTGTCCAAGAGGGTTAGAAGATTCAGATTTCGGTGATTGTTGAAATGAAATTTTTCGGCTATATACTGACAGCATACAGGTCCGGCCATAATGATATTCTTTTTGGTCAGTTTCAGTGGAAAACCGTCAACTTTGGGGATCTGGGAAAGGATGTTAAACCTGATCGTTTGATCTGAAATATTTTGAATGTATACATCTACTCTAGAACTCTATTTTTGTAGTTGACAACTTTTTTGTACAATGTCTTCTAAAGATGGTGTGTCCCTTTAAAGTGGGGCGATGCTAAATTACCGCATTTTTAGTGCAATTTTCACCAATTTTCAGTCGTTGGGTCTGCTGCATTTCACGAGCCGTATCATTTCTAGAAGAGTTTGAACAAAAAGGTTGTCAACTACAAAAATAGAGTTCTAGAGTAGACGTATACACCCAAAAAGTTTCAAATCAAAAGATCAAGTTAAACATCCTTTCGCAGACCCCCAAAGTTGACGTTTTTCAACTGAAAACGCCAAAAGTTCATAGATTATTGACCGGTACTCTATCTTCAATGAGAGTCGGCCAAACTGGCATGCCGTTGTATGGTTTTAAATTGAAAACATACATTTTGGGAGTGTGGAAAGTGGGTTAACCTTGTTCAAGTTGGATTTATCATTTTGACAAAGATATTACATCTCCTCCGTTCTTGTAGTTGATAACTTGTTTGCACAGACCTTCACACAGAATACACGTTGCTCGAAAAACACCTATAAAATTGAGATCCTGCACTAAAAACAATCGAAACTTGTCTTTGAATTTTCAGTCTCATATTCTAAATATCTTGTGCGATGAAAAATGAAAAATGTACACTTTGCGTGTTGACTGAAGCGACGAGAAAATATGTGGGCAGAAGCGAATTCAAACGACAAAACCGAAAAAATTGGAGACAAGTGAAGACAAAATAATTATAAGATACGAATATCACGAGAGCCAAACGAAGCACACTGAATCTTAGATGCAGTTGTCACAAACAAGACGCTTGTCACGTAGAAAGCGAAAAAGAGAAGGAGCCCCAGGATGTAAATCTTGAAAGAGAGCGTTGTGTGGGGCAACTGGTGACACGAGGAAACGAAGTCAGATGTCATGGAGCATTTTTCAGAAGAGAGGGGTGTGGCTTTCATTGTTGACTGGGCAGAAGAGAGATGATGAGCAAAAATTTTACGCATGACTATGTTTTACAAAATCTCATCAGAAGTCATGATGATGATAACAAAAAATTTAGTTGTCAAGTCAAAAATAGCGAACCAAGTGACTCGGAAATTGAAAATCTGGAAGTGCGTCAATGCTTTTGAAATAGCATCATATCACTCGTGAGAAGTACGAAAAGGGGATTAACTGCAGATGCCCAAAACAGAAGGCTATTTTGAAACCTGAAAAAGTTAGAATAGTACTACTAGAATTTCCGATGGACACTGCTTTGGCTCAGTTGCTTCTCAAACCAACTTTGTACAGTTTGTAGTAGTTCTTCCCATACCAGCTGTTCCATTTTAGAAGCTCCGTCTAGACAGAAAGATGCACTTTTTAAAAGTTTATTTTTCAATACCTGTATCAACTTCATACCATCCTACTCAAAAACACTACGACAATGTCATTTGGCAAAAAAGGGGGCAACGAGGAACCTCCTTTCAAACCAGAACAGAACAAAAACAAGCGTCACTGACAACATTTACGCAAACTCCTCTGGGATTATACAGTAGACAGTGGCGAGGGACCGTTTTTCTAAGAATTCTAAGTGCGAGTCACCCACCCGACATCATTCCTGTTATCACAAAGAGCTTCAGAAACTCGTGGGCAGAAATTGTCTAGAAAGTTTAGTATTTAAGAAAAATGAATAGCTGTTATCATCATTTCGAATCCTTTTTCTCAATTGTGCAAAATCATTTTCCAGATGCATATGCATATACTGGTTCCCAGTGTACATACTGCGTCAGAATATTCCCACCATATGGAGATTTTCTTCATCATTACTTTTTTTCTGTTATAGCTCACGTAGAAGGATCTAGAGTGGCCCAGACTAAGTAATTATCAAAAGCTCAAATAATTATACCTTGCATCGGTTTTTTTCTTATCACCATCGGATTTGTGAGCTTTCTAGAAAAATAGATTTTTAAAAATAACAATTCAGTCTCGGTAAGGTTATCCCTTTTCTTCTTCTTTTTCTGGTGAATCTTTGGAAGGCTTATTTTTGATAACCTCCTCTAGTGATATTTTCATCCAACCCAACATTCTATAAATCATTTCAGCTCGTTGCCATGTTCAATTTTTCACCAATACCCTCTGTTAAAAATCGGCTCCCAATAACTCCACTGTCTTCTCGAATGCCTTCGATTGTTGAGGAAGAAGTTGTCAAAAACATGACTATCCTTGATCGGTAGGAAAAATTTTATTCAGAAAACTCTTTTTAACAAATAATTTTTCAGCTCAACACTGCGCGCATCATCCCGAATCGGTCGCGAACTTGCCGACAAATACCCATATCTAATTGATACAATCTTCATTTACTGCGACTCAAAGCAACTGAACATTACTGTTCGTGAAGCCAACGGACCAATAATCATCCTTTCTCCGGAGAACCAATTGACGGGAATTCTCACGATTTTGAATAACCCGAATCTTCTGATTCGCAAACTGTGCTTCTTTACTCGTCGTGGTATCACTGGAGATCAAATTCACAAGTTCGCAGAGAAGTTGAAGGAAGGAGGGATCCAAAGAGGCAGTTTGAATGTCCAGCAATTCAAAGTCGGCTACGATATCTTCATCAAAGACCCTCTACCAACTCGTCGTGGGAGAACAGAGGTCGGAATCAAGGAAATGATGGAGTTGTGTATTCCGAGAGTGTTGGCCAGGATCACTCTGGATGTCGACTACATTGATATCCAATGGACTGACATCGTCGAGACATCACAGTGGAAGCAAGCAGTCAATGTTCGCATTATTGGGAAATAAGTGTCTGATATTCTACTTATTCTTACTTTTTCTTGCAACATGTACACATAAATAAAACATATATTTGGAAGATGATTCGATATTACATAGCATTATGATCCAACCTCTTCAGGCATCAATCACAGACTTGCGTCATTGCGCTTTCTTTTGGAAGAGTCTGTGCGAGAAGAGGAGACACTGTCTGGCACCCTCTTCACCATACGGACCACTTTCTGTGTTGAGGTCACCACCAAGGTCTGTGACCGGCCAGTGTGCATATAGTGCAGACCTTACACCCTTGTCTTTCCCTCCGGCAAGGCACCCGGCAATTGGTGAATTGGCAGATGACCTGTATGTGTGTGTATGTGTGTGTGGAAATGTCTTCACAAAATGTGATACCACTAAAATTGTATTTCTTACTTTAGAACTTTATGAAAGACCCGTTTCAATGAGATTTGGATATCTAGTTATGAAGAATGTTCTTGTCACATTTGTCTAGTTGTTATTGAGTTAGGTGTTTAGTTAGGGTTAGTTAGGGTTTAAAAAAAAGGTTTGTTAGGGTTCTTTAGATAGGGTTGTTAATTTTTTCATAAGTTAGTTTCAAGTTACATATGTTGTTAAGCTGAATGTTCAAGTCTCTGTTAAGATGAGTTTTCTTTTTGGAAAATGTGTTCCCATGAACTTTCACTGTAATAGATTAATGTCTCCCAAATATACTTTTCGCTTTCCCACCTATAATTAACTTTCCTTCCATGTTGTGCACAATCCGCACCTCTTCTTCGTATGTCCTTTCCCCCTCCCCACTTCTTCCCCCTTTTTCTACTCTTGTGCGTATGTTGCCTCGTCTTTTCGCGAGATTTCGTAATTGTCATATGTGAGCTAACGGGGTTGAATCGTAAAGGTAGTTTTTTTTGTGCGATAAAAACTAAGAACAAGTGAGAAAATAGATATTTTGACAATCCATTGGTTAAGAAACTCAAAAAGTCTGCAAACTCCATAGTACACTAAATATGTACTTACTTGTTGCCTCTCATGATTACCAACATTTCGTTTATGGTTCTTTATCATTTTTTTTGAGTCTTCAACTCAATGGGTCTTGAGTTAAAAAAAGGTCTATGTCTCAAAAAGCTTCACTTCTTTTACTCAGTCACACCACTTCTTCAATCATACATTTTCGATTATTTCAGACATGGCGTCTCTCAAACCCACCCCGCACTATACTGGAATACCATCGGAGCTTCTCGACAACATCGCCAGCTACTTGAATTCCCTTGATCGGTGAGTTTTTCCAATTTGTTACATCTGAAAAGAACTCTCCAATATTGCAGTTCTATCCTCCGCCAAGTCTCCACTTCCGATGAAGCTTTAGCTGATAAACAATCCTACTCCATTGACTCTATTGAAGTTTTCACTGGCGACGACGGTTCAGAGTCAAAGATCACTGTCCAGGATACCGCGGGAGCTCAATACGACGTCAAACCCCTCTCCCACTTTGTTCATCTCCTGAGAAATCCGAAAGTAGAAATTGAGAAACTGACATTGTCTAGTGGGAAGGCCGCGTTGGGAGAAATCTTCTTGGTGGAGAGCATTCAGCAAGTTCCAACAAGCTCAGTCCGTGTCAAAGAAGTGACTATCTTCTCAGAAATATATGAAAAACTGGTCCAAAAAGATGGAAAAATCGTTCGCGACGACCATCATACTGATTGCACAGAACTTCCGGAAATCAGAAACTTTCTGGAGAAGTTCACACCTGGACATTTGTGCAAAATCACTGTTCGTACTCTATTCGCCGATCATGTGTGGTCGGGGATTACGAAAACGGAACAGTGGAGAAATGCGAATATGGTTGATATCGAGAGAGGACTGAATCTGAAACTTCCGATACTCGATGGCTGGAATGGAATGCATTTGGTGATCAAGATCTGTGCCCTTGACCAGGAGACGAATGCATTTGCTGCACAGCTTGACAGACTCTTCAAATACAAACCGATGGACTCGTCATTTCGTTGTCATTTTATTACCAGTGTGAATCCTGCGATGTAAGTTACGCATTTGTAATCAAGTCTTTAGAAAGGCGGATATCCTGAAAAAGCTCTAAATTATAATAGCTAGCTTTTTTTAGATAACTCTTGCCATCTAAAGACTATTGGGGTTCTCATTTAAAAAATTTAAACTTTTGAACATTCCAGAAACCTCGCTGCCCTCCGTAAAGTTGGCAATACAGTGGACTCTACCAAAAGACTTTACTCGTTTCGAGGACCGTTCTTCTGTCATGGATTCGTCAAACCACATGATGGTACACCCGATGGATTTGAAATAGCGGCACCCGATGAGCTACGTCATCTCACTTGGATCAATCGGTGAATCTGAAGCTGTCGAGGATGGGATTTTATCATGACCAGCATATTTACAGTACCGGACAAAAAGCTATGAACTTCTGTTGTTTTCAGTTTTCGGTCTGGGAAAGGTTGTTAAACTTGACCATTTGATCTGAAACTTTTTGGGTGTATACATCAACTCTAGAACTCTATTTTTGTAGTTGGAAACTTTTTTGTATAACCTCTTCTAGAAATGATATGGCTCGTAAAAGCAGAAGACACTAAAATCGGTGAAAATTGCACTAATAATGCGGAAATTTAGCATCGGCCACTTTAAAGGGACACACCATCTTTAAAAGAGTCCGTACAGAAAAGTTGTCAACTACAAATATGGAGTTCTAGAGTTGATGTATACACCCAAAAAGTTTCAAAAGGTCAAGTTTAACATCCTTTCCCAGACCCCCAAAAGTTGACGTTTTTCAACTGAAAACAACAAAAGTTCATAGCTTTTTGTCCGGTACTGTATCCATACAGTCAGGTCATGTGAAAAGTCATTGTCATTACGAGGTCGCCAGTTTAGACATGTATCCATTTGAATCTTTTCTGTTTCATGATCTTATACTTCATTTTTTATATCAACAAAATTTCAATAAATTTTTTCATTTTTTTGCAATACACACTTAAATACACTAATAATACGGACAGTTATTCATGTCTTTGCAAACATTATCCACTCGACAAACGACTCCCCAAACACTATTCCTTTGAATTTTCATCCAGAAAACCAACGGCTCTCCTTTTTCTGTTGTCCTATCAGGCATTTCAAACCTATGCGTGTGAGTGTCTCGCTCGTAAAATGAACTGAAATTTACCATTTTGTTGTTAGAATTCTTAAAAATAAAACTCACTTTGTAGGAACTGGAGAGTTTTCAGGCATTGACTCGAAGACCGCCAGAATTTTATCGAGATCAACTTGAATTTCTTTGGTTGAGATGTTGAAGTAGGCGCCCAGATTTTTGCCTTGGAAAACCTGAAAATATGCTTTAGAACAAGGAAAAATTGAAATCAACCCACCTCAACGACTTTCTTCAAATCCTCTGCTATCACTTCTTTCACCTGAATCTTAACTTTAGCCGAATGAAAAACATTCTCCAACATTTCATTCTCAATTTCTGATCGTATAACAATTTCCTCATGTAGTCCTTGAAATTGAGCAGTTTTCATCAGTTGCTCAACCAAGTCTTTGTGCGAAAAGTTTATCTCCAATTTCTTGAGAGTTCCAGAATCGAACAAACTGAAAAATTGTAGACAGCTATCCATTTGCTTTGGGTTTCTAGCCAACGTAACACTTTTCCACATCAACCTCTGCACATGAAACTTTCGATGTCCAAATTTCTTCAGTAGCTTCTCGATAAACTTTGCTGGATTCAAATCAGATGTGAAGATCATCTCTTTGATTATAAGTTTTGAATTGTCGCAGATCAGCATCAAGTTTTCAATAGTTTTCTCCTGAGACTCATTTCTCCAATGCAATCCTCGTGAGAATGGTCTTTCCTGGATCAGTAGTTGAGTTAGTTGTATGTCTGATGATGGATTTGTGTACCATGCGGATTCAAGATCATCTGGATTCAGGTCAAGAAGAAGAGTGCTCAAAATCATCGGAACCGACTTGACAACTGACCGATCTTCCCTTGAGCATTTTTCCAGAGACCGCCTATAAGACTCTACTCTTTGCACACTAAAAAAGTTTAGCAAAATTCACCTTGAATGAAAATCCAAGTAAGCAACTACGCCTTGTTTGAAAGTGAAAGGAAGGTTTTCCCAAACAGGTGGGGTCTTCATAGTCAATATTTATGGCAATGAATGTGCCACACACTATTATCACTTTGCCCTGCTGGTGTGCATTCTTATCGGCTAGCGATTAAAATGTTTCAGAGCGGGAAATGTTACGATTTTTGATCGGTTTTTGTTTAGTGTCGTGCATGTGATAGTCCAGAAACAATTTGAAATCCGATTATAATGTTTTTATTATCAGGTCAACTTTTTAATTTTTAAGGAAAAAGGTCATAAAAATTGCAATAAAAACGGGGAGGTTCAGAGTCTATTTGAGTTTCGAAATTACAGACTGGACCCGCCAGGGCCCATAGGGAAATTTTTTGGCTTGACCCGTCGGGGTCCATCTCGAAAAAAACATCGTAAATGTTCAAATTATTTTGTTGAATTTCAGTAAAAACTCCAAAACGTTCTTATTGACCCATATTAGCCATTTACACCAAGTTTCGGCTTATACAGTACTGGTCAATAATCTATGAACTTTTGGAGTTTTCAGTTGAAAAACGTCAACTTTGGGGGTCTGGGAAAGGATGTTGAACTTGGCCGTTTGATGTGAAACTTTTTGGGTGTATACATCAACTCTAGAACTCTATTTTTGTAGTTGACAACTTTTTTGTACGAACTCTTCTAGAGATGATATGGCTCGTGAAATGCAGAAGACCCTAAAATCGGTGAAAATTGCACTGAAAATGAGGAAATTTAGCAGCGCCCCACTTCAAAGGGACACACCATCTTTAGAAGAGGTTGTACAAAAATGTAGTCAACTACAAAAATAGAGTTCTAGAGTTGATGTATATACCAAAAAAGTTTCAAATGAAACTATCAAGTTTAACATCCTTTCCCAGACGCCCAAAGTTGACGTTTTCAACTGGAAACACCAAAAGTACATTGATTGTTGGCCGGTACTGTAGATACATTTGAACTGTAAATGAAGTATTTTTGTTAGAATAAGACAGTCAAATTCAAAAAACTTCCAGCGGAATTTCCAGGCTGGAACTTTCCCAAGAACCCCTGTCCGCCCTGTTTCGTTCCAATCCTGTAAAATCATAGTCTACTATCCAGACTGACTTCGAGAAGTATTCCCTGTCGGAGTAGCATATTCAAGAAGTTTACAAAAACTTTATTAAGCATTAAAATTCATTCAAGGAGTCAAAACTTTAGTTCCACTCTCACTCGACCCATCCATCACACTGTACTTGATTTGCTCTCCTTTCATGAAGCGTCTGAAATTTTTGATTTTTCAAAAGTTGTTCAATACTCCATTCGTAAATACCTCATTTGAAGCAAGAAAAGTGTCAAAAGTGCAGAGTAGCCAAGAATGATTGGTGTCGCATACTTGTGGAACATCAGACTATTCTTCATCTTTTCACTTGCCACGTGTGACGAAGACAGATGGGCGGAGAATTCTTGGGAGATTGTGAAGACTAGAGTGATGACGCTCCAGGCGGTCTGGAAATCATTGAAATTGTTTTTTTTTTTCAAAATTTGAAAAGCGACTCACATTCAAATAGGCACATGCTGCATAAACTTTGACTGGGAGGAAGACGAGCAGAAGGAGGAACAAACAGTAGGTGGAGAAAAGGATAGCCAAATGGATGAAGTAGGAAATCACAAAGTTGTCCGATGGATTTTTAGCTGGCCATTTTTCAGATTGTTTTCTGAAAATACAACTTTTCAATTTTCTAAATGTATTTATCAACCCACATATCATTGATAGCATAACGGAGAAAAACGAGAATCAGGCTTCCTGTGACAAATGTGACCAGGTAGAAAATTATCTGAAATTTTAGAATTTCTGTGGAGAAAAATCGAAAAACGAATCTTACCCAATAAGAAACGCCACATGGTTTCTTGACAATTGGTTTATACTCATACTCATAGTAATCGGCTTTTTTCGATATACACATACTTGAAATATCGGTATGTAAAGAGGGATTTGGAATAGTTGAGGTTTTTGGTGAGCAAACTGATTGTTGGCACTTTTTCGGCGGGAAATTTCGGTTGGAAAATTTCACGTTTCAAATAATTTTGGGGAGAAGAATTTTGATTGTTTAGGTCATGTTTTGGGTTTTGTAATCAAGAAACCACACTTGAGGTTCTGGGACGTTTCGAAACCAAAAAGTTTTGGGACGTTTCGAAACCAAAAAGTTTTGGGACGTTTCGAAACCAAAAATTTTTGGGACGTTTCGAAACCAAAAGGTTCTGGGACGTTTCGAAACCAAAAAGTTTTGGGACGTTTCGAAACCAAAAGGTTTTGGGACGTTTCGAAACCAAAAGGTTTGGGACATTTCAAAACCAAAAAGTTTTGGGACGTTTCGAAACCAAAAGGTTTTGGAACGTTTCGAAACCAAAAAGTTTTGGAACGTTTCAAAACCAAACAGTTTTGGGACGTTTCGAAACCAAACGGTTTTGGGACGTTTCGAAACCAAAAAGTTTTGGGACGTTTCGCAACCAAAAGGTTTTGGGACGTTTCGAAACCAAACGGTTTTGGAACGTTTCGAAACCAAAAAGTTTTGGGACGTTTCGCAACCAAAAGGTTTTGGGACGTTTCGAAACCAAAAGGTTTTGGGACGTTTCGAAACCAAAAGGTTTTGGGACGTTTCGAAACCAAAAGGTTTTGGAACATTGCAATGAACACTGTTTGAAACGAATTCCACACTGTTTGAAACGAATTCGCATTGATATCACATTTTTCAGATGTCAGTGGTGTCCTGGAACGGTTATCCGTATTCCTATATAACCTCAATAGGCGTATAAAAAGTTCCGAAATGACTAGTTGCGAAACTTCTTGGTTGCCCAATGTATTGACTGCAAAATCGTATGTTTTAACCTTTTTTCGTTTTTATTTTCTTCAAACTTTACACTGATAATAACCAACTTGTCAATGACATACTTATTTTTATAATACATTGTCATATATCTTTTCCGATCAAACAATCTCTATCTTTAGCTGCTGACATCAAGAACATGACTAGACAAGCTGGAGAATCATCTCAATGGCCGTCATAAATCAAATGGGAATAGTGGATGTGGATTCAAAAAAAGATGATCGGCTGACTGTACCAAGCTAATGAATATGATTTATTTTTAGTTTACATGTGCGTAGAGGATTTTTGTATTGATGGGAATAGTGGCTTAAATCAGGCATCAAGTAGGGCTCTTTAACAACTAGGTCATTTTTTCTCTCCATTCCTTCACTGATTCTAGTTTGAGTTCCAACACCACCTCAATTTTTCCAATCTTCCTAATAAAGTATCTTGTTTTCCTCCCTATTTCTGATCTGGTTCATCATAACACTTATCCATAAATCAATCTTCTAAACGACACACTGTCATCCAATTGAAAAGAACTACATATATCATCAAAACGGATAGATAAGATTCTTTTTTCCTCTCATTGCGTCAATCCAAAAAATGAAAATCGTCTACGTCTCCTTTCGTCGCTTGATCTTCATCAGCAAGCGCTCCTCAGAAAAAGAACCCATTATCACTTTCGTCTCTTCATCATTTTTTGGGTACAGTAGGACGTGTTACACTCATAAGAAGAGGTGGAGAGATCTAGAAAGAGTGTCTGATAAGAATTCGGGGGTAGAGAAGGCGACAAAGTTTGAAAGGGCTGTGCGAACCTCCGAACTTCTGAACTTTGATCACTTTTCGTCTACTTCGTTTCAGTGTTCATAATGAGCAAAAAGTCTGTCAGCCTGAAGAAGGACTCTACGTAAGTATTATCGATATTTCCCAAGGGGAAACGCGCTCTATCGCCAATTTGGCTGAAGATTGAATTTTTATCTTTCCCGCCGTTTTGAAAACAGCAAAACATGTTTCGGTGGGTGCGTGGACTCCTCGTGGACAATTCGACTGCTGCCCGAGTTGTCCACGAGGAGTCCACGCACCCACCGAAACATGTTTCGCTGTTTTCAAAACGGCGGGAAAGCTGAAAATTCAAATTTCAGCCGAGTTGGCGATAGAGCGCGTTTCCCCTTGGGAAATATCGCTAATAGGAAAATCTATTTTTCTTAGCAACCCTATCATAAATTTGTCTTCTAGAATCCATTCCTTTTTATTGGAGGCTTTCCACATAAGTACTAAAAATCTTCAGACATCATTAACGTAAGAGCTCCATTTCGGTCGGTCGAAAATTCCTCGGATAGCAGACCGACCGTCGAGTGACGGTTGGTCGGCCGTCGGTCTGCTATTAGAGCGTTCCGACCTAAAGCAACCCTTATTATCAAGCATCATCTTTTCCTAATTTTCCAAGATATTCATACCTATAACAGTTCTACAATGACCTAACCAATGCTGTTTCTAGGTCAGGGGCACCACCACTATCCGACATGAGTTCCAGACCATCAATACTGAAACGTGTTTGGGATAATGTCAAAAATCCTCACTTACTGATTAGAAGACGAAAGTTAGTATGTGATACTTTCCTGTTCTCCATAATTAATGACTACCTCCCTCACCTTTGAATTTTCAGTTCAACTCCTACTCCAGTTGCATATCTCCCAGCTTCCAATGAGACTATCTACTACGAAGCGATTGAGTTGACTGAAATTCATCATAACGAAGAGCCGATTCTTCAAATCTCCTACAAGCTTTTTGGTGGTGCCACCAAGACTGAGTTTTATAAGACAACAGATGTCAAGCATGCAGTCGAGGATTTCCTTCAAATTTTCAAAAACCCCCAATCTAATGTTAGCTGTTTGAAAATCAACTGGCAGTCTGCAAGCTTATCAATGTTGCTGAATGGAATAGAAGCAGAGAAGCCCAAACTGAATTTGAAGATTCAGAAGTTCATCTCGTCTAAACCTTACTTTCGCGACTCAGATGAAGTTAGCTACCTGGTCAGTGTACTCGAACACTTCCAAGTAAAGTTTATACTAATCCGTTCTGGGAACATGACGAGTGAGAGTATGGAAGAATTGGTCTACACAAAGCAGTTCCAAGAGGCGGAAGGAATTGCTTTGAGAATACCAAATGGTGCTCCGATCCCAAGTATCGCGGCTCCAAAGTTGAGGATAACGTGTGAAGAGATTAGTGTGATTGATGTATACAATATAGCAAAGGTGATATCAGATTTTTTTTGCCTAAGTAGATAATTATGTTTTCAGAGCTTCACAGTAAGAAATCTTCAACGAGGATCTTTCTTCGGTATCTTCATAGATTCAGCGTTTCAAATGGAAGAGTTGCGACAACTTTTAGCTCATCGACAAGTTAATGATGAAAAGTGAGTCGTCGTCCAGGCTTTGATTACCCATACAGTACCACTCAAAAGGTTGAAAACTTTCGACATTTTTAGTGGAAAAACGTCCACTTTGGGGGTTTGGTAGAAAGGATCAAATGTGTCCGTTTGAACTGAAATTTTGTGGGTTCATGCATCAATTCTAGACCTTCAATCTGTGATTGACATCTTTTTTGTGCATCGTCTTCTGAAGATGATGTATCATGTGAAAGTGAAACGGTGCTAAATGTCCTCGTTTTTAGTGCAATTTTCATGGTTTTTAGGGTATTCGATTTTCCACAAGACACATCATCTTCAAAAGGCGTTGTACAAAAAAGTTGTCAACAACAAAATTGAAGCTCTAGAACTGATGCATAAACCCATGAAATTTTTGTTCAAATGGACAAATTTGAACCTTTCTCCCACACCCCCAAAGTGGACATTTTTCCACTAAAAATGTCGAACGTTTACAACCCTTTGAGCGGTACTGTAGCAAGTTAGTAGTCTGCTATTGACATTCCTGAATAGGATAAAAGCTGAAAAACTGGAAATAACTTTTTAGCAATCAACCAATCGTAACTTGTGAATGGCCTGCACGCAATCGTCATATGGTTTTGCATTTGAGATTTTCTGAGAAGATCGTGAAAGGAGTCATTTGTAATGTGCAGTGTGTTGAGTACGATTTCATGAGGGCGCAGCAAGTTGATGAGTCTTAATAGTTCCTTTTATCATTTTGTAATAAAACTTTATTATCAATAACAAGTTTTTGGCTTTCACAACAAAGACATCAAGAATTAAAAGTTCTCCAATGACTCCTTTGTTCCTTTCCTTCCCCATATCTTGTCCTCGTACAATCTGATCTCCAAAATCATCCTGTCCTCAAGTTGAAAATGTTGAATATGCTGCACATATTCACTATCTCGTTCTTCACATTTAGGCGGGACATCGAATAGAGAAATAACTCCTTGAATATCGATATCAGTATTACTAATGTCGAAGTAGGATCCACATGGGTGGCTGGGGTTACGGAAGGTCTGAAAACAGGGGGAAATTTTGCAATTCAAAATACAAACCACTCACTTGGATAAGTTTCCAGCAATGCTCGGAACTTATTTTGGGAAAACCAAACAAGTGCATTCGCTCAAAATGTAAAAAGTCGTCAATCTTCGCGGCATTCTGGCAGTCATCCATAGTCAGTATTGTCACCTTTTTTGCCTTTTTCCACTGCTCCAACTTCACCAACTCCTCAAGAACTTTATCCGAAACCCTGGTGTTCACCTCAATTCCATACAAAGAATCAAAATAGCGAAGTAATTCCAAATGCTTCTCGGTGATTCCGTTCAGAGTATTGTGAAAATGAACAGTTTCCGCATGAATCTTTAGGTTCTCTTCCTCAAGGTTTTCAATCAACTGGTTTAGAAAATGATTTTGGTCAATGAAGATTCCTCCAATGTCCAATAACTCAAGTTTCAAGCCCGGAATCCTTAAGATTTTCAAGAAATCCTTCACAACAGAATAGTGAGAATAGACTCTCGTGAATAAAATTTCGGACGATGAACGAATTTGGAGACTAGTGAAATATGGAACCTTAGTCTCTTCCAGTGAAAGGGATACTTCCAGAGACTTGTGCGGAGAGCAAATATCTTCTATTGAATAGTCCATATTGGTTGCAAAATTGATTGGAAAAAAAGTTTTTCGAAAACTAGCGAAGTGGAGGTAGAGAGATAGAGAAGAAACTTGCCGACTCTTTTATACCTCTCCATTCTCTGACTATTTATATGACCTTAACACAGCAAACAATGACGCATTTTTCGAAAAAGAAAACTGAGATCGGAAGTTCAAAAGCAAGCATGAAACAACTCAACTTCAAAATTACAAAACTCTTCATTCATTAAATAAGTAAAAAAATACAATTACTGCTTCTGGGCGGCCTCAACCAACTCGGCCTTCTTCTTCTCAATGATAGCGTGATAGACCTTTTGGTCCTCCTCCGAATGGCTCTTGATGTACTCGTTGAGCTCTCCGAACATCTTTCCAATGATAGCCAAGGAAGTGGCGGCATCGCGCTTTGGCTCATCGTCCTTTGGCTTGTAGGTGGCAGCGATCTTGAGGATTCCCTCGATGGCTCCGTCGGAGAGTCCGGCGGCGTGCATATCAGCCTTGGCTTTCTCGACTGAAATTAGAGGTTTTGGGTGATTTCTAAGGCTAATTGGGTTGACTTGATTCTCGAAAGTTACAGGCTTGCTACAGGCTTGTTACAAGCTTGTTTCAGGCATGTGACAGGCTTGTGACAGGCTTGCTACAAGCTTGTTACAAGCTGTCACAAGCAAAATTAACTTACGTTTCTCGGCCATTGTCGTTTTCTTCAAGTTTCTTTTCCAGTCACCACAAAATAGGCAGTGTCTGAGTTTTTCCGATCCTCCAACCACCCTTTTATAGAAATATTTTTGTGACTTCGCACTCTGTTCTGCAGGAGACACATTGCTTACGTGTTCCGAACAAAAAACACCAAAAACGCATAATTTGATGTAATGATGTGTCAAAAAATTCTCGGGTGATAAGGCATTGGGAAGGTGGCGATTGACAGTATTACAACGTGTTTGCAACTTCCTTCAGTTTCAGAAATCAGGTATATTGTCAATTGAGCAAACACGTGGAATTTGGAGCCTACATGATAGAGCATTGATACTTTGGGAAAATATGAAAATTTTATGGGAGAGTCGAAAGTTCAAGAAGAATTCCTGATGTCAAGATTACTTGATGTGTCGAGTGGAATGATTTCTAAGAAATGTTGATCTGGAGAATTCGAAAAATGAAAATTTTGCTCATACATCTCGAGTTATCATGTGTCCAATTCTCTGAAAGTGCAGTTTTGAGAGCTTCATGAAGGTCTGAAAATTTTTGCTCAACGTCAGCTTAGAAACGTGCATAGGATATAACTTTACTAACAACAATCAACGAATTCTGTATGTCAGTGTCTGTATGTCAGTATCTATTTTACTTCATAACTCGACCTTCAGTTGGCCGATTTTGATGAAAATTATACAGATTGATAGGAAATTTTTCAGAGATCCTGAATATATATTTATCTCAAAAATTCCTTATGAATACTTCCATTCGAAACGCTCCAGAGGTGCTCCAGATCTGCTTGTAGCTTTCGTTTGAATTCCTACTGATATGATGCTGTTCTTTCTATCGAGTGATGAAATATCAAAATTCTTTTCTGTCTAGGAACTAGCACAAAACAAACCACAAAAAGCGGGAAGGAGTCATAAATGTTTTCAGTATTTTGTGGAAATCACAAATCAGTTTTCTCTGCACTTTCACAAACAAGTAGAATTTTGAAACACCAAATATTTCCAAATATTGTTGCTTCAAATGCTGTTTCAAATTGTTATGTTTTTTGTCATTTCAAAGGTGGTATTCCACTTTAGAACTTTCCTGGAATAGAACTGCAACAAAATTAAACCTCAAAAATTTGCCCGAAATGTACTCAACTACTGTCAGAAACCAGTCTAACATTCTACTCTGTCACAGTTCTATTCCGGAATGGTTACATTTTGGTCAAAGTTCCGTTTTGTTGCAGTTTTAAAATAGGATATACCATTTTCAAAACATGATCCATTCCAGAATTCGTTTTTCTTCTAGTTTTCGAAATCTCAACTTCCTTCTTAACCTGAACATGAATAAACCTTTCAAGTTCTAAGAGCATCCGTTCTGTAAAAGACCCCATTGACTGTAACAACTGAATGCATCACTCTTTATAATTCTCTTCCACATAATTTTTTCTATCATAAGGCACATGAATTCAATTTACGAAATGAAACAAGAAACACAGACAGGAATTTCGACCTAAAAATTTTCTTGCTAAAAATTATCACACATTCTGCTTCTTCAGGAACTGATAGACGACTCCGAAATCTTTGGCCTGATACAATGGATCACGGGCCAGGATACGGTAGATTTGATGGGCAAGCGATCCCATTGGTGTTGGCGCTTGGGTGTTGGTGGAGGCGTTTTGAGCAAGCGAGAGATCCTTGGCCATCAGGGACGTTCCGAAACCGCCAGCGTAGCCCTGGAAAAAGTTACTTGTTAAAAAGGGTTTCAACCAAAAAACTTTAAAATGTATGAAGTTTTGTGAAGTTTTTTTGATGAAAATTCTCTAAAATCGCTCTAAAATCCTGAAAATTGGCTCTAAAATGCTCCAAATGCTGGACCGATTTTTTTTTCGAAAAATCTACTTTTGAAAGTTCTCAATCTCAGCTTAGAAAATGCAGGATTTAGAAAAAACTACACGAAAAGATTCAGAATTCAATAGAGAACGAGAGCATCTCACTTCTGAAATTTGAAAAGGCAATTTTTTAGGAAAATCGCAAAACTTTCGAGAGTCGTATTTTTTCTGATTTTGCAGCCAATTTTCCGACGTTCAGAGCAACTTTTGAGTTTCTCACTGTGATTTTTTCGAATCTTAACATATGTAACAGCCTCCTCCCGCTATTTTCAATAAGTACCAACCTTTGCACATGGAATGTTTGGAATAACCCCGGGAACTGGGTTATATGTATCCGATGACCAACAGCGACCCGATGATGTATTGATGATGCCGGCTAGGGCTTTCGCGTCGAGACCCATTCTGAAAACGAGAAAATTGGGAAAAGGGGTCTCGTTTCAAGATGTGTGAAAATGAGTATAGATTCTAAATATCACAATGAACAAGCTCTCAAATCTCGCAAATGAGCCCCAAAACGTTCCTAAAAGGGGCGGCGTAAGCCAATCAAAAACTTTGACTCCGCGCTTTTTCACTGTTATTTTTGGTATCTACACATATGTTTATAAATTGCAAGACTCACGAAATTCCCAAGTTCATCGTCTCCGCCACGGCGACCATCTGAATTCCCAGCAACATGTTATTACAGATCTTCGCGGCAGTTCCATTTCCGACGGCTCCCAAGTTGACAATATTCTTTCCCATCAAGCTAAGCACCGCTTCGGCTCTCTTGAAAGTCGCATCGTTGCCAGCGCCCACCATGAAAGTCAACGTGGCTTGTTGAGCTCCAGTGACTCCTCCGGAAATCGGCGCATCGATGTACTCGGCCTTGAGCAATGCGGCCGCCTGTGCTACTTCCAATGTGACGATTTGATCGATGGTGGAGGAATCCATGCAGAGAGTTCCGGGCTGTATTGTTCTGAAAACTTCTTTTTTCAACTTTTCTGGAAAGAAAAATTTTAATTTACTTGAAAATTCCATTATCCCCTTGATAGACAGCCTTCACATGTGGAGAACTTGGAAGCACTGTGACGATCTCCTTGGAAGCGGCGGCGATGTCAGCTGGATGAGTGGCGACTTGACAGCCTTCGGCCTGGAGAATAATAAAGTTTTATTGTAAAAAAATTGAAAAAAATAATCACCTTGAACTGCTCAACAACGGACTTGTTAACGTCGTAGACGATGAGCTTCTTGCCGTTCTTCAACAGGTTTCTGGCCATATGGCCGCCCATGTTGCCAAGGCCGATGAACCCGGTGAGAGACATTGCTGAAATAACTTTTTTGAGAATGAGAAAAGGAATGAGAAAATGAGAAAAAGAGGAAGAAACAGTGGAGAGCCAACTCAAAGATCATAAAAATGGCAAAAATAAATCGCTGAAAAAACGCGAAAATGCTGGGAGTGTGTCTATAGAGTTTACAAGTATTTACTCCCAACTGTTCCCCCTGGATTTTTTTCGAAGTATGCATCATTTGAACCTACATAATTAAGTAGGGAACCCCCACAAAATATTTCATTGACCAGTGCCCCCCTTATCGAGATATATCGTTTATTGATTTTTTAGTGAAACGCGTCAAGGCACACTTCGAGAAGCCATAACTCTGCTCAAAGTGGTCGGATTGAAAAGTTCAAAAAACCAAAATGTGTCAAATTATCCTGGCTTTGCAATGATGTAAAATTCATATAACAGAAATAATGGTGTGATCGGTAAAATTTGAAAATTGTGCAGGTCCTCGATCCAACTGTCAAAATCGATATATCTCGAGAAGGGGGGCACTGGTCAATCAAATATTTTGTGGGGTTTCTTACATGTCTATGTAGGTTTGAATCATGCACACTTCACAGAAATCCAGGGGGAAACACTTGGGAGTCAATACATGTTATTCAGGAGAAAAGAAAAATACAAAAGGAGAACTGACTCAATCCTGAGTTGGAACTTTGGGAGGGGAAGAGATGACGTGGCAGAAGACTCACAATATGGACCACAAGAAACAATAGACACGTCGAGGTCACGTAATATTAAACAATAAATCCTTGTGGAGAAATGGGACTCCACAACAGAGTGTTTGCGGAAACTCCACCCTCACGATCAATTGCGGACAAGAGAAATGAGCTCGAAATTTGAATTTCAGCCAAATTCCGATTTTCGTAGAATATCGTATTCTTCAACTGAATTCACTATTGAATTCCCAAAAACTCGAGAAAAACAACAAAAGGCGTTCCCGAACAGAAAAACTAGAAGAAAACGGACGGTTCGATTCACAGGGTGTCTTGTAGTTTTTAGTTTTTCTTTTGTCAAACTGAATTCAATCTTCATTTTCTTGACCTGTCGAAAGCGGGGTGAGAGACTAGAGAAAATACGATAAGAATCGAGAGAACTAGAGAAAACGAGCGATTTCTCGCAGAAAAAGTGATGGGAGAGATAGAGGAAAAGTGCAGAAACACACGTGCTCTCTTCTTCTCTACCTCTGATGATCGGAAGGTGGAGAAAAAGTTGGTATTTTGATCTGAAATGTCTCTGGTAGAGAATAAAAGGAGTTCAAATTGATTGAAAGTTGAATGAAATCCAATGTTAAAACTCGACCTATTCGATTCCCAGGAATTGAAATCAGATGAAAGTTGGAATACTCGTTTAGGACCTCTGCGAAGTTCAAGAGTTCAGTGGGATTCTGAGAGTGAACAAGCAAATTCTTTGAAAAATTTTCAGAGAAAAGAATTTAAAGAAAGTCATTCTGAACGAAGTCTGAAAATTGAACATTGGCTGTGAGAATTGCAGAGCATTCCATCAAAAGTTATACATAACAAATCTAACAGACGTTATATCGAAGTCATTCTTACAAGTGACGGTCTTGTAGTTAGATAATATTCAAGAATGTAATGTTGAGAAGTTCAGATAGTTCTTGAGAAATGGATTTAACAAATTGCCAGGACCTGTCGGAAAATTGAGCTCTCTGGCATCGTTAGCATTAGGCAGATAGTATCCAGTTTCAGACAAGAAAAGCCAGACTTCATTTTTAAATTGAGTGAAATTCAGAGAAAACCGAGTCGCACATTGTCTACCGAAGTTGCCTAAAATCTGTAATAGAAGCACATCACTCAAAAGGTTGTAAACTTTTGACATTTTCGGTGGAAAAACGTCAATTTTTGGGGGTCTGGGAAAGGATGTTAAACTTGATCGTTTGATTCGAAACTTTTTGGGTGTATACATCTACTCTAGAACTCTATTTTTGTAGTTGACAACTTTTTCGTACGACCTCTTCTAGAGATGGTGTGTCCCTTTAAACTAGGGCGATGCTAAATTTCCGCATTTTTCACCGTTTTTAGTGTCTTCTGCATTTCACGAGCCATATCATTTCTAGAAGAGGTCGTAAAAAAAAGTTGTCCACTACAAAAATAGAGCTCAAGAGTTGATGTAAACACCCAAAAAGTTTCAAATCAAACGATCAAGTTTAACATTCTTTCGTAGACCCCCAAAGTTGACGTTTTTCAACTGAAGACACCAAAAGTTCATAGTTTTTGGTCCGGTACTGTAGATTCCCAATGTAGCCTAAAATCTGAAAAAGAAGCCTCCACCACTATGCCACCAGAGTGAATTTTCCTGTATGGATGAAAGTAGTCTCATGCGGGCCCTCTATTTTTACTGTCAATCTGAGGACGTCTTCTGAATTGAAAACCTTTCTCTATATCCTGCTCCTCCTTGTCTCCCTGCCACCCGATCCCAGGGAGGTTTCCGTCCAAAGACTAACCAATTGGTCTATCAATTCCCCGTCTACTTTTTACCTCTCTCCCCTTCCAACATTCTTCTTTGCTTCTTCTTCCTCCTGCAGTAATGATTAGTAGTAATGTGAGACAGCACTTCTTCTCCTTCTTCTACTCTTTTCTGTCATCATCATCATCATGCTCATGCTCATCTTTTCCTCCTTCTCTCCCTCCCATTCTGACAACAATTTTTGTGAGTCTCAGTCAACTCGAAATCTTCTTCTCTTTCTCATTTCTTTGAGGAATACACACATGTTTTGATCGTGTGTGTCTGCAAAGATCTCTCGTCCTCTTTTCTCAAGTCTCCTGGAGGAGAGCATCGGAAAATGCAAAACTGTTGTGTGTCTTGTGTAATGCGTTTTTTTTTCTTCCTCGACTTTCAATTTGATTTTTTTTTGCTGTGCTGTGGTCAGTTGAGAAAGTTTTGAGGATAAATTGAATTCCGAACTTTTTTGAATTTTGACCAACAGAGCTTTGGGAAGCCAAGAATGAAGGTAGATGTTCATTTTTAGCAGAAAATTGAAATCCAGGAACTTGAAAAATATGAAGGGAGAATTCCAACCAAAATTGTCTATTTCTTCAAGTCTGTGTAGATTTTGGGAATCGCTCAAAAGCCCTGTGAACCCCTGAGAATGTGCACTTGTTATGAGAAAACTCTTAGAACTCCGCCCCTTTTTGGAAATCTCGGCCACGGCAACGGCCACCTGAAGTTACTTCTTTTTGCTCATCTCGAGCTATTACCCTGATTTTCTTCCAGAATCAAAAAGAAATTAATTCATTTTCAACGTCCAAAAATTTTGAGACAACATTTCAGAACCTCTGAATCTCGGGGTCTTCAGATTCTATGCTCTTATCTATTCTAACTCTCATTTTTGGAATTCTTCCCATATCCTAGATTCCTGTTTTCAGACCGCCCCCTCACCTGAAAACCCACTCTAATTAATAAATTTCCCATTGTTTTTTTTCATTCGATTCATCAATTCCCTCTAGATCATTTGAGTTATTTGTTTGCATTTCTTGTCTCTTCTTCTCCATCCCTCTCTGTTTCTTCCATTTTTCTTTATCCCTCAGTAGTCAATCCAATCCAATTGATGGCCGGCTACTACTACTGGTGAAAAGAAAGAAAGGGGCACAAAAAAGAGGGCTCGTGGGAAAATAAAAAAGGAAGCTTTTTTCATTCTTTTCAACCCATTTTTATACTTTTTTTGGGTTCTATTGAGCAAGAGCAAACTTTCACTACTTCCGTTTTGTTGGTCTCGAAGTTTGGTTTAGAAGTGTCAAGTTCGACTTCTAGGTTATTCTAGGTTATTTGAATCTTTCTAGGTTATTTGAATCCTTCAACTTTTAATTTGAACCTTCAAGCCACATTTCTAACTTTCACTCTTCCAGCTCCCCCGATAAATCATGAATCAATTAAATCGAATACGACGATCGAGTTTGACTGGCTCGACGAGCAGTCTCACACGAAGGAGCAGTATTTCTCAAAAGGATATTCAAGCTTTGCAAGAGACTCTTCAGGTATACCCATTTTGCGATATTTTGTCCATAGAATATGAATGTTCCAGAAGCAACAGAAAGTGTCAGCGCAAGTGGTGCTCGCACTTCTTCTCTTCGTTCCACCTGCCACTTTTTTCATCTTCTACTCTATCTCGATGCACACTGGACTGTTTGTGCCAGTGAGTTCCTGTTTGGCTATAATGAAATTCTGGTTTGCCTTCTAGTAGCTCTCAAAATACTGTGAACTTGTGAAAATTGCAGTTAAAAATCTCAAAACTGAGAGTCTGGGATAAAGGTTAAGACTAAACAAACAAGTGTATACTCCTTTCCTGATTTTCGAATCGTTAAACTGGATGGAACCTAAAAATTTTTCAGTTGAAAAATATTAAATTTGGAGGGGGCTTCGAAACAGTGGTTCAAACCTATACTTTTGATCTCAAATCTGGTGAAAATAATCATCAACCCTAGAGCTCTATTTTTGTAATTGACAACTTTTTCATAAGTATTCTTCTAAGGATGATGAGACCCGGGGAACCAGCGCGGTTATTACTTTCAAGTGGTCCTCCTCTTCTTGAGTGCTCATGCCATACCATCTTTATATGAAGTCGCACGATAAAGTTGTCAACTTTAAAAACAGAGTTCTAGAGTTGATCGATCTGCCTGTGAAGTTTCAAATTAATCGAACAAGCTTGAACTCTCACCCCAATTCCCCCAAAACTAACCCTAGAACTCTATTTTTATAATTGACCACTTATTCATAGGAATTCTTCTAACTATGATGGAACCCGGGGAACAAGGGCAGGGCCAATTCCTAAAGAATTATGTAAATGATGTTGTACAGAAAACAAAAAATAAAGTTCTAGAGTTGATTGCTCTTCCTCCAAAGTTTTAAATCAAACGATCAAATTTGAACTCCTATCCCAAACCCGTCGAAATCGGCATTTTTCAACTGAGAACATCAAAAGTTCCCTATCTTTTTAGTCGGGCAATGTATCCCTGGAAGTCTTAAATTCAATTTTTTTTGGTTTGTCCAGTCCCTCCAAAATCACTGGTAGATACTCCAAAATGTTAGACCGCCACGAAGCCGTTAAGCCTTTTTCAATTCAAATCTAATCTGTTTCTGATATAGGAGATATAACTCTCCCCTAAATATCTTTATTTCCAGACAATCACCGCTCTATTCTTCCGCTTCCCCTTCATCCTTCAATGCATACCACCCGTCTGGGATACGATAGCTTGGAAGTTTAGCATTGTTCATTGTGCCATTCAACTCATTTTCTATTGGGTTCTCCCTCATGATCAGGCTTTGGTTATGAGCTCCGCAGGTATTTCACTACGTCTGAATTAGTATTATTTAGTTGGAGTTTCAGGTGACCAAATGCGGGAGATCAACAGTTTCTTCTCGTGTATTTTGACATGCTTACTGTATGTGCTGGGTGCTAGTGCAGGCATTTATCGAGGAGACTTGATCTATCTTCATTTCAATTCCATTATTCTGATCTTTGCGATTTTCGCAATACTGATTTGGGGAGCACTCATTGCATCGTATCATTTTGGAACTGGTAATAGTGGTGAGTACAAGGAGGATGAAATAGAACCGTCCAAATTAGAACTACGCCGGAATAGAACTGTGGCAAAGTAGAAATGTTCTCACAGTATCATTTACCGTATATAGTAGTTCACTTTGCAATTGGTCTATTTCAAACATTTTTCAAGTTAAATACACAAATTTTGAACGACAATCCGAAAAAACTTAAAATTTCCAGTCACCACGATCAGCGAGTTTTGGTTTGGAATCGAAAACCATCCGAAAGTTTTGGACATCGATCTGAAAAGCTTCATCCGGACAAGATTCACATTTGCCATCTGGCCTCTGTTCATTATTTCTGCCCTCTATTTCCACAAGATTACTTATGGAAAAGTTTCGAGTAAGTTTGGGGGTAGGTCACTTTAGAACTAGGACGGAGTAGAACTGGGACGGAATGAAACTATCCCAGAATAGAACTTTGGCGGAATAGAACTGGGACGGAATAGAACTAGGACGGAATAAAACCGCTGGGAGAATACCCTTGTAAAGTGCGAGTTGTGATTTCTGGGAACCGCGACTGTTTGAAACCGGACGTTTCAAAACCGCGACAATTCAAAACTAGTCATATCAAAACCAGAAAATTCAAAACCGAGACGATTCAAAACCGGACATTTTCCAGGTGAAACATTTTCCTTGGAATTGGCAGGTTACGAAATGTCCGGTCTCGAAATGTCTAGTATTGAAACGTCTCAGTTAAACAATAATCGAACTTCTGAATTCTTGCAGCCAGCCTAATCTGTGCCTCATCTGTTCAACTTCTCTACATATTCCTTTTCCACTGGAACGAAGATCTCTACTTGAATTCACTTGACTCCAAACGTTGCGATTGTGGATTCTACAGACTTTGGGCGGATTTCGTGCTGGGACCTGTTATCTACACCTCTCCGATTACTATCCTTGCTGCTACCAATCGATCTGTTGGATTGATTTCGAATGGACTTTTTTGTGTTATTGCTGTAGTCTCTATAATATTCACTGCGAAATGTGACAGACAGAAATATGAATTTCGAAAATCCAAAGGAGACTTGAAGATGGGTGGAGTCGATGCATTCTTCATCAGTGCAAAGTATCGGACAGACTCTGGAGAGGCAAATGCCAACCTATTACTAGGTCAGGAATTAACTAAAATCGCATCAATCAAATCTTTTCAGGTAGTGGCCACTGGGGAGTCTGTAGACATCCCAACTATACTTCCGAAGCTGTCTCATTCCTGGCGTTCTCTGCATTTCAAGGATTCCCTTCTACTCTTGCTCATTTCCCCGCTTTACTGGTCACCTTGTTTTTGATAGCCCGAGCTTTTACTGATGAGAATCGATGTCTCATTAAATACGGACAGTATTGGGCGCAGTACTGTGCCAAAGTTAAATACCGGTTCCTTCCAGGCGTGTTTTGAATTGATTAATGAATATTTCTTGCTCTTTCTCTGAGTTTAAAACTTCAAACAACAAAACAAGGTCGTAATAACAAAAATGTATTTTGTATTCCAACAAATAACAATACATTTAGACAGTCTCTTCCTTGGTGAACTTGACTGGCTTTCCTCCACGAATTCTTCCGGTACGACGGGCAGCGATAAGTCCGACCTTCTTTCCGGCACTGGCGTCTCTTCTGACGGTAGATGGATGTCCAATATGTTGATGGTTACCTCCTCCGTGTGGATGTTCAACTGGATTCATGGCAACTCCTCTGACGCGTGGCCAGCTGTTTCTCTTGGCCTTGTACTTGTGGTACGATCTTCCGGCCTTAAGAAGTGGCTTGTCGGTACGTCCTCCTCCGGCGACGAGTCCGATCATGGCTCTGTTGGCGGATTGGATGACCTTCTTGGCTCCAGATGGAAGACGGATACGGGTCTTCTTGGTATCCGGGTTGTGAGCGATGACGGTAGCGTAGTTTCCTAGAAAAATGTTATTATGCGAATGATTTGCGTCAGAGCAAAACTAACCGGAAGCACGGGCGATAACTCCGCGATCACCAGTCTTGTTCTCAACGTTGCAGATGGTGGTTCCTTCTGGAAGGGTTCCGACTGGAACGATGTTTCCGATCTGGACTTGAGCTGAAAAAAAAAACAGTTGACATTTTTAATAATGAAATGTGAATAATATTTCTGGATAAGATGTGTTCTTGCACACAATGACCGATCCTGACATATTATCACACCGGGGGTAAGAGGCAACATTTTATATGGTCCCCTTCAAGTGCATTGAACCAAAATAATTCAGGCAACCAAAAGAGGACGTTTCAAAACAAAGCCGAAATTTTTTATCAATTTTTTAAAAGTTCTATTCACTTACCCTTAACTCCACAGTGGATGAACTGTCCGGTGTGCATGCCTTCGGCGGCAACAACGGTGGTCTTGACAGTCTTGTACTTGTATGGGTCGCGGAAAGCGACGACGGCAAGTGGAGCTCCTCTTCCTGGGTCGTGGATGATGTCCTTCACGAGTCCCTTGATGTAGCCGTGACGCTCGGCATAGTCGAGTGGGCGAAGCTTGGAGGCTCCCTTGCGGTGCTTGTTGTGGCTCTTGAAGATACCACCAGCTCCCTTACGCTGGATACGGATACGGCGTCCCATGTTACCCTGGAAAAAGAAGAATTTTGAAAATGAATTCGCAAAATTTGAGAGCAGAGAATTACGACAAAAAGAGGCAGAAATTCAATTTTCGGTCATCGGGAATAAAATTTAAAACGGATTTCGAAGATTTTGAGCATAATCCTATTCGAACTTATGTTTTTCATATATTTTTCGAAAAATCTACGAAAAAACTCGAAAAATCGGCTGAAAAATCACGAAAAATGTTTAGGCCAGCGAAAAAATAGAGGAAAATTCGCCAGCGGCAGCCAAATGCAAAAGCCGGGTCTCGCCACGATCGGAGGGAAAAGTGCGTGCGCCTTTAAGAGACGCGCCGTAAATCGACACCAGATAGCGTGCCTGGTTGAGTTAATCAGAAAACAAAGTGTAATCAAGCGAGACCACTGAGCATTTTGGGAGGAAATTTGAAAATCTGATAAATCTGATATCAAAAATATGGTTTCCGTGTTAAAAATTATCGGAAAAAAGGGGTTTTCGGGTAGAATCGGTCGTTTTAGAAGTTGTAAGCAAAAATCGATACTCTGTCGCCGTCTCTTCAATGAGCACAGCTTCTGCTCCTCTCGCCAAGCCGACTAACATCTGGGTGCCAAAACGCACATCGTGCACTAATTTACGCCCAAGCCACTTTGTCCACTTTTATTCTGCTTTTCTTCTTCAAAAAATATGTCCTCTCCTGCACAATTCACGATTCCTGCAAGTGAAGTAATGACTTCAATAGTGCTACCGACTATAATATTTTGCATTGGATTAGTGGCAGCGATGCTGGTAACGATATTATAGTAGGATTAGGGATGGAGGAAGATTGAAATTTTTTGCAGTTAGGAATTAATAAATGCAAGCAATGGGAGCTGGATAAAGTCGTCGAAATGAGAAGATCACGGAGAGTTTTGCAGAGGGTGACCAATGGGCTTAGGGAGAAGAATTTCAAGACTATACAGAGTCAGTTCTTAATCAAATTTCTCGGGATCTAAATCCTATTTTTAGGAGCCAGGACAATGAGAAAAAGAGCTGCAAGTGCAAAGGCAAGAACTGAATTCTCTCCTCCTGCATATCAGTCTAAAAACAATTCCACAGAGTTTCCGTAAGCTTAGAATCTTGGTAGTCTCTCATTAAAATTTCCTCTAGATGTGGAACCTCTCCTCCTCCTTCCTACGAAGATGATCTACTTGAAGAGTACTACAAGGAATGTCATCCAAGCCGGTATTCAGAATCTGAAACTTGTAGATTGTCCATCATTCAGAATCTTTCCAGACGTTCTCAGCCTGTTCCCAGCTCTCCTCGTAGATATGTGAGACAACGCCCAAAGTACAATACGACCACTCGCCGTGTCAGCAGATCCAGTGTCAGTACTCATAACACTCATCACACTCGTGGATCCATTCATATCGTTTAGGATTTTTTAGAATTATGCTTTTTCACTTTTATTGCCGATCTCTTTCTCTTTCAAGTGCATTTTTCCTTCTATAAATTTCTTCAATGATTCATAACCCATTTCTGATAAACGCAGACACGACACAAATACGGGAATATTTCGCAACATCTAAATACTTATTACACTATCTCGGAATCAATAAAGATTACACTCTGACTCATTGGCATCTTCTTTTTTTTCCACTGAACACGAAAAGCAAGTCGCCAACTGAAACGTTTTGAAGAGAAACCCGTTCTTTTTGCTGGAGTCCGCAGTGCACCCGATTTGACGCGCAAGCGTTCGGACGATATTCAGAGCACTTTTCAAGTCTGTTTTCAAATGAAAAATGGACTCATCCGGGTTAAAATTCACAAGTTTGGAGCAACTCTTACAACATGCCACTCTCAAAGAGCAACAGGTCAGAAAGTTTGAGCAGCAATCGATGGAAAAGTGAGTTTTTTTTTAATTGAGTCTCAAAATTTCCTTTTGTTTTCAGAGTATTCGCATCAGTGAAGAAGATGAAAGATGAAGCAGTGAAGGCACGTGGCGATTTAGAAGAACAATATCGATTATATCTTATCGCTGGAGAGCTCGCTAGTCTGATGACTAAAAGTCAGTCTTTTCCGAGATGGACGAACGATGTAAGTTTTTGGAAAATCTGAAATCCTATACAAATTTGAGTTCTTCAGCAAGCCAACTCGATTATGTTCCGTTCCATTTACAGCGATGTTATCGAGGAAGCGTCTAAACTTCAGTCAACACTAAAAATGGTGAGTTTTTGTTTAAAATGTGCAAAAATGTGTCTAGATTCTGAAAATCATACTAAAAAAGCACAAAGATCTCTTTTAAACCTCGAGAATGAGCTTCAAAATGTAGCCTTCTTTGATATTTCCAAAGAAAAAATGAGCGGTGCCATCTTTGTGGTTGGCTCACTTCGCCCTTATTTAACAATTTTCGGAGCCAATTTTAAGGTTTTTTGAAGGATTTCTAGCTTTTTCATTGTGATTTTTTTAATCTACACATGTTTTTTGAACATATCCCTACCCTAAACCAGTGTTTTTTTCAGAAATACGAAAGTGCACAAGTCCGAAGAGACACATTAAATCGAGCAGAGAAACATGAAGCGGAGAAGCGTGTAGCAGCAGCGAACAATGCTCCAGTAGCCAATATGAGATCATTGAGACCACTAATAACTCCAAGAGAACTCATTCGAAAAGTGGAAAACGAGGATCCGAAGAAGAGTGCGCTGATTTTCGATTTGAGGCAAGATCAATCGGATGCGATTTTCTACAATCGAAGTGAGATGATTACGGTGATCCAAGTGCCCTATGATTTGATAGATAGCTCGTGAGTTCTTTTCATAAAGCATATACTTCAACATTTCAAATTTTAGCTTAACCTTTAACAAACTGAGAAGCAACTTGGCTGTGAATCAACGTGCACTGCTGCCTCGTGTTTCTGGCTCCGATTATGTGGTTTTGATGGACGACGAGTCACCAGAGCTGATAAACAATTCGCCGGCACCCAAAACCAAGATGTCCTTTCTCTTCAAAGCATTAACCCAATACAACACCGGGGAGCGACGTCCCAAAGAGCGGCCAATGTTCATGGATGGTGGATTCAAAATGTGGAAGGCTCAGTATCCAACGTTCACGAAGAATGAGCAGCCACCCAGTGCTAGATCTATTCCTTCTGATGGTCTTGATCAGGCCATTTTCAATTACACATCCCGTGCTTCTGAAATCTCCGAAATCCGATATCCGGATCTAATGGACAGACCGATTCAAGCCGAAATGCCACCGGGACCGCCTATCTCACCGCCAAGGCAACCGCTGATTCCACCGAGACCCGCTGAGATTCCTCCAGAACCTTTTCAACCGTACGAACCACCGCGAGGAGGCTATCCTACTATTCCTCAAAGTGAGAGTTTAGGTTTAGAAAGTCTTCAAATTGGTGTTATTTCAGGACCCGTTCTTCCTCCATCCACCCAATTCGATCGTCCTGGCCCCCCGATTTTCAGTCCAGGACCAACAGTCGTACCACCAAAACCATTCCAACCACCACAAGCTCCCCCTCCAGTGTTTCCGATTCCGGATCGCACTTCAAAGCCATATACGATGCCAGAAAGACCAGCAGTAAGTTTTTTCATCGAATAGACTCTAACGAAAAAGTTGCTTCGAAAACAGGATCCATCACCGACGAGAGGAGAGCCACGCCATAACGGAGGCGTTGATTTGAAGCGACCACCGCTGTTGGATCGGGGTACCAAACCAAATTATGCTGCCGTATCGTGAGTTTGAAGGAGGGTTCTTGTCAAAAATTTGAATAGCTAAAAATACGTAAAAATGGGTAGAGATTCCGAAAATCACAATAAAAAAGCACGAAAATCTCCTTTTAACCTCGAAAATGAGCTTTAAAATTTAGCCGTCTTCGATATTTCCCAAAAAATAGGCGGTGTCAACTTTGTGGTTGGCTGCCTTCGCAGTTATTTAGCGCATTTCTGAGCCGATTTTTAGGTTCTTGGAGAGATTTTAGAGCTTTTTCACAGTGATTGGCTGCCGCACGGCTGCAAAGAAGGTCATTGGCTGTCTCCGCCCCTTTTTTGGAAAATTCGGCCACGGCCACCGGATACAACTTCTCTGATTTTTGCTCGTTTCGGAGCCATTTTTCGGAATTTCAGAGCGATTTTTGAGCATTTCCATTATGGTTTTCAAAATCTACACACATTTTTACGTATTTCAAAGCAATCCAAGTTTTTGGTCGAAAAGGAACCAATAATTCTAACGAATTCTGAATTTTTTGCAGGAAGGAAGTCGAGGTGCAGATTCTATCAATTTACGATCAGATGGCGATGGCTATCGAAAGATCTATCGACGACAGATGGAGATCAAAAGGTCCAGGAGTGCCAGGAGCAGTTGGATTAGTGAACATGGGAAACACTTGTTTCATGTCTGCAACACTACAGTGCCTGTTTCAAACGCCCGGACTTCCCGAAGCTTTCACTCAGAGAAAATTCATTTCCCTTCTGAACACTCAAAATAAATTCGGCACCCAGGGGATCCTTACGGCTGGATTCGTTTCACTTTTGGATACGATATGGAGTGGGAAATTTCCGGTGATTCGTCCCGCACGATTCCTGCAGTTGTTCGGTGATAAAGTGGTATCGAAATTCAACGATGGAAGGCAACATGATGCGTCGGAGTTTCAAATATTCTTGTTAGATGCGTTGCATGAGGATACGAACAAGGCGCCGCGGATTTCGTCCGAGCACAATTATAAAGGAGGACAAGGGATTCGAGTGGATGCGGAGGACTATTTGAAGAAGCAGCAGAGATTCAACCTTTCACCTATTTGGGATATTCTAGGGGTACGTAGAGGATTCCAAGCAAAAATCCTTATTGCTTCAAAATATATTAAAAAGGGTGCGTAGATTTCGAATATCATAAAGAAAAGTCACAAAAACAGCTCTAAAATGCCGAGAATCCTCTTTGAAAAGGCTATTTTCGGTCAAAAGTTGTATCAGACGGCCGTGGCCGGACTGAAATTTTCTCTTACATCTTACTGGTTAGTTGGTTAGTTAGTGATATTCGGAATCTTCATACATTTTTACATATTTCAAAGCAATAAAAGTTTTTGACCGAAATTCTCCTTCAACACCAAAATTCCTCTTTTTTAGACTACTACGGTATCGGAGATCCGCTGCGAGACATGCGGAGAGTCATCAGCAACATTCGAGGAGAACACGATTCTCTCTGTTGAGCTAACATCGACAGGCTCGTGTACACTGGACAGTTGTCTTCGTTCGAATTTCGGATCTACGGTAAGGGGGGTCCTGAGTGTCTCACGGTCAATATGGTCTATGACACAACGCTCACAAAATCATAAAAATTTCAACTCTGGGGTTCAAAAAATACCCTTTGTAAAAAAGATGACAACTCAAGAAGCCAAAGAAGGAACGAAAAAATGTGCTTTTTGCGACACAAAAAATTCAAAAAGATAAAATTTGGTGACCCAGAAAATGACCAAAATTCTCCATTAAAAACCATTTTTTGCGAGCTGGACTCCAGCCAAAATGCACCATTAAAAAGGACGGACTAACTAGATTCTAAGTCCAACTCGCAAACCCCCCACTATTTTCGGTGATACTCATAGTTCCTAGATGTCTAATTCATAGCTACAAATGGCAGGAAGGCTCCTGGATACACAGCAAGGACATTTCGAGTCGAAAAGTTTGAAATTCTCCACTCGAAATGCGAAAATTTGGCCTAGACAACTTAGATGCATAGAGAAACTGTTTATCTTGAGAAGAGTGGCTACATGCTAGGTCCTATTTTCGAAAAATTCAAAAGGCTAACATGGAAGGAATCCCCCTATTTTCGGACGTCTAATAGTTGGATACGGATGGCAGGAAGGACAGTACTCTCCCTAGTTTCTCTAGAATTCCTACTCAGCTCTAACTCGTCATGGGACTCATTTACCTGCTCCTGATTCTATGCCCCCACCATCTGACATCTTCCTCGGCAAGACCATCCATTGAAGTTGGTATCGCTCACCTTTTGGCTTGACTGTTGACTGGGATCTCTGGAAAACGAAACCGCGAGAAAAAGTTACTTATGATAGAACAGGGGGAAGTTCTCAAGCGATCTGCACACCCCACGATGTGACTAACATCTATCCCTCGGCTCAAAACAACTGCTAGCAAGTTGTGACCCGATTTGGCACCCCCTTACGGAGGTGGCTAACTTCTAACTCCTCGGCTCGACAACTTCTCAGTTGTGACCCGATTCGGCACCCCAGTTGAGGTGGCTAACTCTCGAAAAATGCACCTAAAGGTGACTAACACACCTAGCCCTCGGCTCAAACAGCTTCTATCAAGCTGTGACCCGATTCGTGCACCCAATAAGGGTGGCTAACTGTTCCGATCGGCACTATCCAGGTATAGATACCGGCACCTCCTCGTTGGAAAGTGACTAACTGTAACCCATTTGGTGCAGAGACCAATGGAGCACCCCAGTTGAGGTGGCTAACTGCACAAAGTGCTTTGCACATTTTGGGGGAAATGTGACTAACATCTAGCCCTCGGTACGAACAAGTTGTGACCGATTCGTGCACCCCGGTTGGAGTGGCTAACTTTTCTAGAATTACTGTAGCGGGGGGTTTTAGCAAACTCACTCGGAAAGTCTTCTGGAGAAGGGGACCGGATGCCTTCTGAATCTCCGTGTGCCATCTGGTTTCGAAACGTCCGATTTTCAAATGCGGCGGTTTCAATGTGTCCGGTTTGGAAATGTCCCGATCGCTGAGTCCTCACCGAATCTTTGGATCTTCTCCTTGCTCCCAGTGCTCATCGCTCGACCATAGAGGTTGGGGTGACTACTGGAAATAATACACAAAAACAGAGCACGAAGCACTTTTCTTCATCACTCACCTGGGGGCTCCTAGAGGGGTCCTGGGGGCTTCTAGATGGTGTTGTAGTCACGCTCCGTGTCCTGGAAATTGAAAAAATAATCGGAGAAAACTGTAGAAAATAAGGTCAAACGGTAGAAGAAGTTCGAAGAATCTATAGGAGAAATGGACGAAAAGAAGACTAAAATCGGGCGAAAATTGGACGAAAATTGGCCAAGAAACGGACCAAAGACTAACCAAGAAGAAAAGCGAAATTGACGACATTTTTACGAAAAAAAAGGATGAGATTTTTTCAATAAATGGTAAAAAAAAAGAAAATTAGTCGAGAAATGGGCCAAAATTGGACAAAAAAGGGAGAGAAAGTACAAAAAATGGACAAAAAATTGAGGAGAAATAGACCAGAAAACGAGTGAATGAGGAAAATGCCGATAACACGAGGAACGTTGTGACTCCGGCCCGTTTTTCCCGCTTTGATCTACCACTATATGGGTAGATCAAATTTTCTGAAAAAGTGGGTCTAGAATTTTTTTTCTAATCTCCATTTGGATTTCGGGAAGATCTTCTTTTTTTGGAAAAGTGGGTCTAGAAAATCAGAATCCTTGACATATATGGCGAAAAATGCTGGAGTGACAAATTTTGCGATTTTAGCGACCCAGAAAAGTTCAAAAATATCAAATTTTGCGACCCAGAATATGGCCTTCCTTCGGGAAAAAATTTTTTCACTCCATTTTTGCGACCCAGATTCTAAAAAACCAATTTTTGCGACCTGGACTCCAGCCTAAGTCCAGCATTGCAGACATATATGATCCTTGTTGACAAAGTTTCGAAATCGTGAGTCATCTAGGTAATCCAGAATCTTTTCAACGTCTTCTGGAATGTAAATGTGATTTTTGCGACAAGGAAAAAACTCAAAAAATCGAATTTTGCCACCCAAATTCTAAAAAACCAGTTTTTGCGATCTGGACTATATGCCAGAGAATCTTCTCAAAAGATGAACCTCCATTCGAATTCTCTCATTTTTTCAGACACTGGAAGGCGATGAGGGTTGGAATTGTCCTCGGTGTAAACAGCCCAGAAGGAGTACGAGAACTTCGAAACTCTGGAAACCACCACCGGTGCTCGTGGTGCATCTGAAGCGATTCGTTCTTTTCTCGAATGAGAGCTACGAGAAGAACTCCGCGTCGGTGATGTTCGAGCCTTCTCGATTTGATGTGAGCCCGTATATGCATCCGGCTGCACCGAGGGATAAGACATGCTACAAGTTGTACGCAGCGACGGTAAGTCTCAATAAAAATGACTCAAAATGAAAAATACCTCATTAAAAAAGGCTCAGAATCCGAAAATGTGTCCGATTTTTTAAACTAATGAGGTGAATTTTGAAAACTCTCAATTTTAGCTTAGAATATACGATATTCGATTCAAAAAATTACGAGAAGATTCAGAATTTAGAATCAGTGGAGAGCCAAAAATTCTAACTTCTGAAGAGTTTGAAATATACATTTTGAAAAAAAACCCAACATTTCATAGTCCTGTAACTCTGCCCAAAATGACTCGATTGTGGTGAAAAAGATATGAAAAGATTCAGAATTTCATGGGTTTTCAGATTCTGAAGATTTTATCAAAATCTCAGATTTGGAAACTTCTGAAAATGCTGATTCTTTTCGTATAGTTACCATCAAAATCTAACAATTTTAGCAAAGTTACATGACCTTGAAACATGACGGTTTCCTTCAAAATACTCACGTTCAATTTTCAAAAGTTGGATGTTACGATTCTTCTTTGATTTCTGAATCTTTTCGTATACTAGCCTGGTCGCCCGCCTCGCTCCGCTCGTCTGGGCGACCAGGCTAGTTGCGGCTGCGCCGCAATCAGTTTATGATTCACTGATTTGAAAAATCTTCAAAAAATATGAAAATTCTCAAAATCTCGTGTAAAGTCGAATGGAAATTGAAAAATGTCAACTTTTTGAAAAATGTTTTGATGGCTGTAATTCTCCATTTTGGACCTGTTGATCTGATTTTTTGTGAGCAGATAGTGCTCGAATAGATCTATCTATTTTGTAAATTTGAGACAAAAATCTCAAAAATTGACCGAGTTATGAATTCGTTTCAAAATTTTTTTGAAAATTTTCAGTACTTCCAAATTGTTAACACTTTTTCACTTCCATTTGCCGAGCTATAACTCGGTTTATAATGCTTCGATTTTTTTGTTTAAAAGTGTTCCAGAAGCCCAGAGAGTTGCTCTATTAGCCCAAGAAAAATTAGCTCATTTGCTGCAAAAACGGAGCAGCGACGTGACCTCGAAATTCAGAAATGAAAAATTTGTCGGAATTTCGACATTTTTGCCACGTTTTTTGTTCTCCCTCATACTTTCCGAATTTAATAGAAGAGGTAGATTTTTCACTGAATTCCGAATGTTCTGAGCTGAAATTGAAAACTTTGAAAACCGAGTTTTTGTTCTCATTTCGGAGCTCGTTTTCTAGTTTTTAGGTTCATTTTTGAGCAACTTTATAGTGATTTTCCGTGAGCAATCGAAAAAACTTGAATTTCCAGCTCCACAACGGTCGTCTGAATTCCGGTCACTACACGACTGTGGCCAGCCATTTGAGAAGCGACAAATGGCATCGATACGACGACGAGACGGTGACACCATGTGAACGATTCCAAGTCGACCCCCAGCTTGCCTATATTCTCTTCTTCAAACGGTGCTAAATTCTGTATATGTATATACCGTATTTCGTATATTTTTCCGGTTTTTGTGTATAGTATTTTCGACAACTCATCTGTGATTTTTATCCCTATTTCTAATTCCAATTCATGGTCCGGTTCAGAGTTTTTTAGTATATGAAATCGTTTAGATTTTAGTTAGTTGCAAAGCTCCCTTGCCTGATTGGAATAGTACGATTTAGGTCTCTATCAAAAGTTTTATTGGTTCAAGAAATACTCAAGAAACACTTCACCTGGAATCAAATGGCATAAGTGAAAAAGCGGGAAAAAAGCGAAATAAATTAGTAGGTTATATACATATACAATTTAGCACAGTCCCTCATCATCGTCATCGTCGTCTCCTCCAACTGCAGCCGCATTTCCTCCCGGCGCCTTCAAAACCTTCTGCAAACGGAGATATTCGTTATCCATGGATCTCAGCGCTCCACACTTGAGCACATTCTGGAAGCTCTCGTCGTCTCCTGCCTCGTAGTATCCAATGAGATTCTCGCACACTCGTCCGTCTTCTGAAGTTTGGAAATCCGGTGATTGGCCGACAACCCAGGAGTAGTCTTTGAGTGCTGCCACCGAGTCTTCGAGGGCTAGATTGACGAGGACGAGACCAATTCCGAGTTGACCAATTCGGGGGTATTCCTGGAAATTTTTGAGCTTGATTTGAAATTATAGAAGTAGAAAGCAGGTTCCTAGACGTTTCGCAACTACGACATTTCGCAACCATGACGTTTTGCAACTGGACATATCGCAACGTTAGCAGCCTGTTTTTACGTTCGTTTGGGTGGTTAGTAACCTGAAATGGTCCTGGACCATTGGTCCATAGTGACTCCAACCCAATTGAACGTAAAACATGTTGCTAACGTTGCGAAACGTCATGGTTGCGAAACGTCCGCTAGCAAAAAACTTACCCTAATCTCCACAAACTTCTCCACCTCCTCTCGAATCGATGTCAACGCTCCCTTATAGTCTTCCAATTGAAGTGACAGTTTGGTAATTTGCTTCAAAAAGTTACTAGCCATCTTTGCACGATCCGACTGTTGAACCAGGGCAAGACCCCTCTGATAGATTGCCAACGCCTTCCTTGGATCATCATTCTTCAGAACATCGGCTGCTTTCTCGACAGTCATCGCAGCAGTGTCAAGACTTCCACTCTCTGCATATCCATCGATCGACTTCTCGAAGAGAGTGACCGCTTCTGCGTATTCTTTGATGTCACGGAGCAACATGGCAGCACCTTCGCGGGCTCTGGAAAATGGGGGAATGTTTTCATTGCTTAAAAATGGTTCTGGAGTCATCTGACGTCTTCTAGAGACTTCTAGAAATATTCGACGTCTTCAAAAACTTCTGGAAACTTCTAGAAGATCTTGGAGGCGCTTAGAACACTATAGGAGCTTCAGGAGGCGTCTGGAAGACCTTAGAAGCTTCAAAAGGACTGTGGCGTCTTCTAAACGCTTCTGAAGACGTCAAGAACCTTCAGAATCCTTTATGTGAGAATTTTTGAATCTAAATACATCTTTAGGTCTTACTTTGCCGCATGAAACAGATTCCTATTCTGCTCATAGTACTCCGCGGCCTTCAGAAGCGAGTTGGCCGCTTTTCGTTGATCCTGAGCGTTCCTATAGCACACGGCAGCTCTCTCCAACGCCGAAGCGGCTCCGTCGAAATCGGGTTTGAACTTCAACTTGATCATCGACGTCTTCATGCATTCGGCAGCATTCTTCTCACACTCGGCAGCCTCCTTCAGACGAGCAGTGTTTGACATTTCAGTTGCTGAAAATCGTTCGATTTGATTCGATTCTTTTGAGTTTTGGGGGGTAAGAAGATAGACGGAAAAGGGGGCGTGAAGAATACTGCACATGAAGAAAGCCGAAAGTTTGTAGAATGCGAGAAAATTGAATTTGTTCTGAATCTGACTGCATGAGATCGGAATAACCTAATTAGGGTGGGCATGGAGTGGAAGTGGGAAAAAGTGTGATAAAAGAACAGAAGCTTCTGGGTCAGCAACTAGGCCTAGAACAGGCCTCAGAATGGCTAAATAGGCCTAAACCAGGCCTAGACTTGTAGTAGATATGAGACTTCTGGATAAGGACTGATGGTTTCTAAGGCTTCGTTCCTGGGAATCCCAGCCTGGGATTTGGAATGGATAATGATTCAAGTTTCAAAGTTTGAAAGAGATTGGAGATTGAAAAATTGGACCAATGTGTTATAGGCTTCTCGGCCTGCTAATCGGCCTAAAGGGGCCTAAAATGACCCTAGCAGAGGCCTAGATTTGTAGTAGATATTGTTTCTAAGGCTTCGTTCCTGGGATTAAAAATGGGTGATGATTCAAATTTTAAAGTTTGAAGAAGATTTGAGAATCTGAAAATGATTTTTAGAAGTATAGCATTTAGGAGATTCAAACTTTTCCTTCAACTAGATGGAGAGGAAGGCGTGTATCCAAAGATTTTATTTTTTGCAGATGACAAAATGAGAAGATTTTAGAGGGAGGTGTAGAAAAATGAAAAGAGAGAGAGAGAGGCAATTGAAAAAGAAGAGAAAAGGAGAAGGAAGATTATTCTGATGACTATATACTTGTTTTTTTTCAATCGAAGAATAATAAGGATAAATAAAAATAGAGTTAAAAATACTCTCAAACTTAGAAAAGAAAATAATTTAGGGGAAGGAAGAAGAATAAATGAAGTAGATTGAGATTGGATGGAGATGTGTGGGTGTGTAGAAGGATGAGATTCAGGATTCATCGACGCCAGTAAGACTGAAATTGGAAATTAGAGATGATAAAGCTTTGGAAGCAAAAAAAATGGATAAAACAAGCCCTCGATTTTTTGAATGAAGATCGGAAAAGTTTGAGTTTGGAAGAGCAAGAGAATGAGTGAGAAAGCAAGAGAAAAAAGTCGAAAATTCAAATGAAATTTAGCCGGGTTTGAAATGTGCCTACACAGGGTGCAAGGTTTTTTCTCGGTTTTTTGAAAAGGGGTTCTGAAAGGGTTTGTGCGTATCATTATCAATATCTCCGCCGTCTGACAGCTTGTCTCTTCTCTCGATATTCATTCTCTTCTCCTCTTTCTCTTCCTTTTCCAGTAGGAGCCTCCATCAGATCACGTAGTCGTCTAACCTGTTCTCCTTGTCCTCCTCCTCCTCCGCCACCCCCTTGTGGTCCTCCTTGTCCACCACCACCGTATCCGTCGCCGAATCCTGCTGATCCGTGGTTCGCCGACATTTGCGACTCTTGTCCGGTACGCATTTGTGCCATCGCCGCGACGCCAAGACCCAGACCGAGACCCATGATGTTGTATTTGGCGAGGACCTGGAAAGAGATGAAATGAACGAAAATCTACACACTTGTCAAACGGGTCGGTGGGGATTTTCGGTTTTTCGCATCTTTTTTCAAAAGTGAGTGGAAATGGAGCTTAACTTTCTTCTGGGAGTCCATGGGCCTTTTGAATATCTATCGAATGAACTTTGTTTCATAGAAAACGGATAACTCGAAGCGGAGTTATGAGCCAATTCTGAGCAAGGGCCCGTTCGGACGCTTGCTCATAACTCAGATTCGAGTTATCCGTTTTCTATGAAACAAAGTTCTTTTGATAGATATTCAAAGGGCCCAAGGACTCCCAGAAGAAAGTCGAGCTCCATTTTCACTCACTTTTGAAAAAAAATGCGAAAAACCGGAAATACGTTTGACAAGTATGAAAATCTAGGGTTTCTATGGTCTTACCTGCATCGCCTGCATCACTTCTGACACACTTTGCTCGTTGAATCCAGAGGTACGGAGTGTTGATTGAAGATTGTCCAGGAACGAGAGCAACTGAAATTTCTTATATTCGGGGTTTTGCGCAGTCAAACATTCGAAATCTTAATGACTACAGTAGCCCATCTATTAGCTCTATTCCGATGTTATAACGCTCTATATCGCAACATGACTGAAATTTGAATATCGGTTTTTTAATCGCTTTTCCCGGGAAGTCTGTGTCATTCTCGAGAATAAGCCACAAGGATTAAACGATGATTTGATATGAGGAAAAACGACTGAAAAGTCGAAAATTCCTATTTTGGCCATGTTGCGATAGAGCGCGTTATAACATCAAAAACATCGCTAATAGACGACTACAGCAGCCAATTTACTTCACGTATCTCTCCCTGAAATTGCTCCTTACCTCGTTATTTCCAAGTCCGTTCATTGGGTACTTGGCGTTCTGGTTCCCGTTTCCGAACTGTGGTGGACCTCCACCAAACTGTCCCTGTCCACCGTATCCGCCACCTTGTCCTCCACCGAATCCCGCTGAACCGACGTTCATTCCACCACCGCCGCCACCTCCGTTGAACGATGACTGTGATTGGAATGGAGCATTCGACGATTGTCCGCCTGATTGTCCGGCGTTCGTGGATCCGTTTGGTCCGGAGGTCTTTCCAAAGTCCTCTTTGTTTATCTCCGAAGCGTGGTGTGGGTCGGAGGCGACCTTCTCGAGGACACGAGTTGCAGCTTGGAGAAGAGCCTTAAACTAAAGAAACGTCAGGTCAGGATTCTTAATTTCAGTGAGACAACTTACCCCTCCCTCCTCATGTGCGACTGTGACTACTCGTTCCAACGATGTCTTTGCCTCAACTGATCCAGCCTTTGGATAGACTTGGATCTGGCATTGGAACTGCTCACGGATATCCTTGATGTTGGCACCAGACTTTCCGATCACCATTCCAGCTGATGTGTTGGGCATCACAATCTTAATCTCATTTCCACGCGATGTGTTCTTGTGATCGAAAGCATCGTTTCCGGCTTGATCGGAGCACTTTTCGCGGATCTTATCCTGAATTGACTCGACGACGGCCATGATGTTGTTCAGGCGTCCTTTGACAAGACAGATGCGTTCGGAGGTACCTGAATAAGAATATAAAATACACCATCTAAATCTCAAGTGCTCTACCTGGATACGTCTCGCTGTTCTTGCTCATCTGAACACGACAGTTGTTGTCGTTCTTCAGATTTCGCATCGCCTCTCCTCCCTTTCCAATGATGGCTCCAACGGCGCTCGACGGGATTAGAATCTTGATGGAGAGATGGTCACCGCCTTCCTCCTCCTGTCCGAAGTGAGCCTTCTTGTTGGCCGGGCCGTCCGATGCGTCCTGTGGGCGTTTGACGCCTTGTTGCGATGGTTTCGAATCGTCAGAGTACTCGTCTCCCATTATTTCTGGAAATATGGATGAGTTGAGGTTGAGGCATTGTTTAGAAGATCAAGGAGGTAGGTGAGGAGGAGGAGGTAATGAATGAAGAAGATGAGAGAGCGTTTTCCGCGATTTTCAGGCTATTTCCGCAGGCAAAAGGTGAAAAATGCAATCAGACGATAAATAAGCATGGGAAGGACGTTTCGCACCGATTTTTGCACCGTTTTTGGCGAAAAATACCTTGAATTGTGAGAAAATTACTATCTAAATACAACCAGAAGGAGGAAAAACATCAGGAACATGCACAAAGTGAAGAAAACGAGAACAAAGCTATGCAGTCACTAATATTTCTCTGCACACTTTATCGGTGCTTCTGCTACTTCTTATAGTCGTTTAACAGTATTTATCACACTTTTCCTGCAATTTTAAGACATTTCTTGGCGAAAAAACGTTCCGGAACCAAAATTTCCAGAACTCCTTATCACCCCACCCTTTCTTATCCTTTTTCGACACCTATAATTATCACTGATAATCAGAGAATACGCGCAGAGAAACAGAGCGAAACACAGCGAAAGAGACGCCAAAACGTAAAAAAACGAACGGGGAAAAGAAAAGTGTGTGTGAGCGGGACAAGGGAAGCGAAGCGGTGGGAGAGAAGGCAAATAATGGACAGCCGAGTAGTGGAGTGCCCCTGGTCAGACGACAGACAGAGCGACACACGGCTTCTAAACTCTCTCGGCTCCTTATACTATTACGGAACGCTGGGTCTCTTATACGAAACAAAATCAATAGGGAAGGGAGGGACACGGAGGGTTTGATGTGCTGCGCGGGAGAGAGTGAGGCAAGGACGAAGAGTGGAAGACGTGGTTGTATGCGAGTGTGTGGTTGACGGATTTGGCGTGATGCCAAGTGAAGCCTAAGTACCAGATGGCTGGTTGGAGCGCGCGAGAAATGCATGTGTATTTATTAATCAGGAAGCGCAACGCGCGATGGCAAACGAAACGGATGAATTCTGAATGATTTAAGGAAGAAAATGAGATTTAAAACACAAACCTTCCATGGCTTCCTTTAAGTCCTGCAGTTTTGCAGCGGGGAAATCGAAGACCGATTTGTGAACTTGGGCGCAAAATTCGCATAAAAATTCGAATGTTTTTCCCAAGATTACTGTATGAGTTCACTTTTGATGCCTGCGTACGCGGTGTTTGCGGGCTTTGCATACCGTAGTATTTTAGAAAATTGAGCGGTTTGCTTTTTTAGGTTATTTTTGTCCACTTGATTTCAAGAATTTCGCAAAGTTGAAGCATGATTATTTATGGTTCATAGCAAAAAAAACGGCACATAATACAGAGAAAAAGAGAAAATACTCTTCAGAGACAAGTAAGTCAGAAAGCAGCCGATTTGATGGGGGAAAATATTAGAGAGGCAAATAATATTACTCATTTTTATGGAAGAAAAACTGAAGGAACTGTCGCGGTTAAAGAAATATTTAATATCAAGTAATACTGGCGTTGTCGTGGGGGCAAATAAGTCAGACAGGAAACTGAAATTAATCTGGGGAATCTGTGGGAAGGAGCAGCCAACTTGGGGCAGAATCATTAGGACTTTGAAAGATACATAAAGAGGTTAAAAGCTTGGCTTGAAAGCTGGAATTTTTGTGGAGAAAAGGGATTAATATTCATTTAGAAGAAATGATAAAGATCTAGAATTCTTCAGCTCCATTGACTTCGTCCTCTGGAGGTGCGAATCCTTCTTCAGTCTCGTAGAGAACCTGGAAAATTTAAAGTATGCATTTAAAATGAGCTCGTAATGCTTACCTCAAGAACACGCGACACTTCCACATTGCCGATGGACTCATTATCTTGACAAATGACCTCGATAGTTCGAAGCTTACTGAAGTAGAAATCTCGCTCCTTCTCGAGACTAGCAATGACATTATCAGACTCGGTCAACTGACGAGTCACTTCTTCCAATTCCTCCTTCAACTTGTTGAAAGTGGCCATATCGACACCTGGCGGAGCAGCGGCCACCGTTGAAGCAGATCTGACAGGAGCAGCAGTGGAGGCGGCCGGTCTCGAAGGCGTTGGTGCTGCAGGTGTGGCTTTCGGGGCAGGACGGGATGGTGTTGGACGGGCGGCTGGTGGAGCAGCAGCAGGCGTTCTCATTGTGGTCACTGGCTTCACTGGCGTCGCTCTAGCTGGCATTTTAGAGGCAACTGGAGCCTTGGCAGCGCCTGCTGGTCCGTTTTCAGTTGGGAGACCTTCTCCGTTGCGGGCGCTGAGTGGATCGTACTCGTGTCCGTCGTAGTTGGCGTCGAAGAGCTTCTTGAACCATTGCAGGAATTCGAAGTTGTCCTGAAAACTATAATTTTGGGGGGAAGTTCGCTGGCAAAGATAGAAACCTGAAATTTGCCCTTGATAAGCTTGTCGACAGGAATGACCTTCTCAACTCCCAAATTCTTCCATGCAGTTTGCACCAGCTTCCAGTTGGAGAGCCAATCCAACTCAAGACGACTGTTCCATTTCACCTTCTTCAGCTGGATAGTTTCGGGGAACAAGAAGTCAGTGAACTGAAAACTAGGTCATTTTTTATAGAAACAAGTCTTTAAGATTCTTACAAGACAATAACCAGCACCAGTATGCAACTGCTCAATCTTGGTGAAGTGAGCCTGAAGACAATCGTTGACCCACATTAGCATCTCGTGTCGGGAGAGATTGTCGGCGGAGGACGCAGTTGTGTAGACGTTCACTACTTGAGCTGCCATGCTGAAGTTTGGTGATTTGATTTGAGAATCGAGCTTTGAGAAGAAGAAGAAATATCAGAAATAAAGAATCGCGGATAAAAACGCAAAGAAAGACGAAAAATAAAGTTCAAAAGGTCGAAAAATGTAGATTTTAATGACGATTGAAGGTTCCGGGAGATACTGAAGTTTGAAGAGAAATTCTTGAAAAAAAATGAAAAAATAAAGGTAAAAAATCGAAAACAAGAGAGTTATGTTGGAACTTTGATCTTGTTAGTTGTGAGCTGTAGAATCTCCTCGGTAGACTTTCTCCAGTTGGCTGGATGCTTAGCGATTCCCTGCCACAAGTCGCCGTATCTGGGTTCGGAGCTGACGCATTTTTTGATGACTGCCTTGCGATCGTCCTGGAAAGAAAAAAATAGAATTTAAGCTAATTTGGAAGCTTTTAAAGTCGTTTTTTTTTGCTTAGAATATGCAAAAATATGGCTGGATTCCGAAAATCATAAGGAGAAAGCTCAAAAAATGCGCTCCGAAGTGAGCCAGGAGGCCATGGCCGAGATTCCCAAAAATGAAAGGAGTCAGCCAATCATAGCACTGACTCCGTCCCTTTTTCTGGGAATCTGTGCCAGAGCCCGCTTTGGAGCTCATTTTTATGGTTTTAGAGCGATTTTTGAAGTTTTTCACAGCTATTTTCAAAAATCAAACACATTTTTGCATATTTCAAGCATTATGGGAAAAACAACAAAGCTCACCTCCTTTCCATGAATCTGCTCGAAAGCCAAGAAATTGGCGAACGCGTCTCCATTGTCCGGATCCAAATTGACGGCCTTCAAGAACCAATCTCTCGCCTTTTTGATCTTCCTCTCACTCCAAAACAGCCGTGCGGCGGCGATGAGAACGTGTGGATTGTGTTCGCACTTCTTCAGAGCATCAATCGATTTGGCACGTCGTCCGTGCGGTCCCTCCATCCAGATTGCTTCGGCCCACAGCTTTCCTGCAATTATTGGGTAGTTGAAAACGATTAGAGTGTGGGGGGGGGGGAATGTAGCTCTAAAATGTTCTGTGTTCGGAACAAAGGAAACATGGGGCAAAGTAGGCTCAGTTCTCAGCTAAAAATCAACGGAAAAGAGGGAAATTTAGTAAAAAAATGATTCTAGAAGGTGAACCAACAATAAAAATAGCCAAAATCGGGACTTTTAATACTAATTTCCCCTCTTTTTCTGTACTTTTGAGCTACTTTTTGTCGGAAAACGGTAAAAAATCGCTATTTCTAGGATTTTTCGAATTCTTACCACTTCCTTCACACTCTTGCAGTGCTCTTGACATTCTCTCCTTGGCCATTTCGGGGCATCCAACACGTTGCTCGAAGCGAACAGATTCCAACCAGAGATCCTCATTTTTCGGATTTCGAAGACGAGCCTTCTCCAAATCGACACGAGCCTTCACAACTTGACCGCAGGATTCTTCAAGACGAACGAGCAGAATCCAAAGGGGAATCACACCGTGACACTTGCGAATCTGAAAATGAGAATTTTTTGAAAGTCAAAAGAAATAGTGAAACTTACTCCATGTGTGTAAGCTAGTCTAGCACCTGCGACATCATTCATCTGCTCCAAAACTTGTCCCAAAACCAAATAAATCTTGTGGAAAGTGTCATACAATCCGATGCACTCTTCGCATAGTCGTCTCGCTTCTGCCAGATTTCCCAGGCACCATTCGAATAGTGCATTCTTCATCCAAACTCTTGCCGATGGAGTCTTCTCTCTGGCTTCGGCAAACTGCTTCCTTGCAACATCAAACTGGTCAGTTTCAATTTCGATCTTCGTCGCTGCCAACCAAAGCTTCTCCGATTGTTCTCCGTGCTTCTGGAATGCAGCTCTAAGAGTGACTCTCGCCTCATCGACTCTCTTGTTAACGAATTGAAGTTTTGCTAGCATCAACCAATAGTTCTCAACTTCTGGAACAGTCTCGCAAGCCTTCAACAGAATCGCCTCATGATCATCCAATGATCCATGTTCTCTCTCGAAATTGATAGCTGCATCCCATACACTCTTCTTTCGTGGGAATTCTTTCAGTGCTACTGCGTAGACTGCACGAACACAGATGAAGGCGTTCTCCTTTTCGAAGTTCTCGGCATCTCCAAGCCACGTGGTTCTCTTATCCTCATCCTCAACACCCAAACTGATAACGTTTCGAATGATGGCTTGGCAGGTAATCGGACATTTCGCATTCTCTGCATCAATCGCATCCTTCAACCATTGATCTCTATTAATTTCAACTTGATTTGTTCGCAATGAGTTCAATGCCTTTGAAACAATCTTGTCAACCATATCCTTCTGTCCACGAGTTTCCTCCAAACGAGCGGCTGACAACCAAATGTGGCGATCAGTGGGAATATGTTCACGAGCCTTGTTGAGAACCTTCCTCGCGTTTTCATAAGTTTCCAAACGAGCCAACGCTAGCCACATCTCAGTAGACGAACTGCAACATTCCACAGCTCTTGTCAGCAGAATCCTTGCTTCTTCACGATCCTCCAACTCCACAGCAGCCTTCCATAGCTTCACAGATGACGGAATCTGCTCCAACGCTTTTCGGAGCACCTTCTTCTTATCCTTGACATCCTGCTCCAAGTCGGAAGCTTTGCACCAGAGGCGAACACTATGTGGACAGCAACGGACTGCATTTGCGACAATAGACTTTCCAACGTCCGCTGGATGTAGACGAATCGCGTGGAGCCATAACTCTTCTGAAGTCTTGATCTTCTCGCATCCCTCCATAATCAAGTTCCTTGCAGTTTGAAGCTTTCCAGCCTGTTCTTCAAGTACAGCAGATGCTACCCAAGCTGGTGGATGTCGTGGATTGGTTTCTCTAACTGATTTCAGAAGCATTCGCGCCTTTTTGATGTCTTGTAAGTCTCCTCCCATTTGTGGAATGATAGATTGCAAATCTGTCAGGTAACCTTTCGGATCCACAACTGTTTGTCCTGTGACTGAATCCGAGACCTGTGTCAACTGCATATCCATGATCTTGTTACGAGCTTGACCGATTTTCACCAGATCCAAATCAGTAGAAGTACCAGTTTGAACGCCAGTCTTCCATCCCGGAGTCATAATTCCACTTTTAGCTCCGCCAAGTGTCGACATGAACCCACTGCTGAATGGAGTTGTCAGCCCACTGTTCGCGTCAATCGAATGGTTCATTTGTCCGTAATTCATGTTCATCGCGATAATCGAGTCGGGAACTGGAGTGAACTTCTCAGCACGGGCGTTTCGCTTAGCCTTGTTACGCATGTCTCCGACTTCTGGAATGGCTTGCCACTCATCTTCGGTTACCTGGAAAAATGGCGATTTTTAGATGAATTAATCGAAATTTTGATTGCTTCAAAATGAGTAAAAAATATCAGTAGATGCCGAAAATCGAAAGGAAAATGCTCGAAAGTTGCTCTTAAGCTTCGAAAAGCCCATTTTCGATCAGAAGTTGTGGTCGTTGTCCAACTAGAGTTTTCTCATTCGTCGATGCTTTTTCTAAGTGTTTCCAGCCAATTTTAGCACGAAAAAGTAAAAAAATCGGTTAGGAATCGCCAAAAAACGAATTAGACGAGACCGATGGATGAGAAAACTGGGCGAAAATGGCCTTTTTGAAGCGGTTTTCGGGATTTTAGAGCAATTTTAGAGCGTTTTCATCGCGATTTTCGGAATCTGCACACACTTCCACGTATTTTAAATTGACCTGAATCCTCCTTTAAAAAAACACCCTTACCTCTGCCAACTGTCTTTTGAGATCGGAGAACCCTTGCTGAATCTTCGGCCGTTCTTTGTGATGCTTTTCAACGAGCTCCTTGTACTTCTTCTCTCTGTAAAAATGGAAACACTTTAGAGGGATAGAGCATGTTTTTTGTTGTTACAAAGCAAATATTGCTGGGCAAATAGCTGCAAAAAGAACACCTTACCTTCTATCCTTGTGTCTCTCATCTAATCGATCATCAACTTCATTGTAAATTCGATCAGCATCCTCATCCTCCTGATCATAAGGATCCTTTGAGAACAGAGATCCACTGTATCCGGAGAACTCATCGTAGTTCGCCTCGTTCAAATCCTCTCCATCCCCATCATCATCGCGTGCTCGTTTCGGTGGCGGTGCTCCGGATGACGCTCCTTGTGGTGCTGGTCCAACTGGTCCGGCTTCTGGTAGTTCTGTGGGGTCACGGGCGGGACCGATATCGGATCGAGTTGTGAATCCGGTGGCTCCTCGACCGACTCCTGGTACATAGCCGGTTGGTGCCGGCATTCCCATGAAGAACTTTTTGGTCTTGTTGACCAGAGATCCCGGAATTGTCGTCGCCATTTTCTGAAAATTGCCAAAATTAGTTTTTTTGTGTTTTTTGCTGAAATATCTTACAAGAAACTAAACGGCATTATTTTTTCTTTCGAGATAGGGGAACAGAAAATGATGAAATAAGATATAGTACACTGGGTCAGGGAGGTCTCTGACCCACTGGCCAGAGGGGAGGGACATGTGTTTTTTATTACACAAAAAATCTAAGTTCTATTGAGTGTAGAGAGGATAAAGAGAGATATTTGATGGGTGTAAAATTCGTTAAGTGGAAAATGTTGAATACTGATGGATTTGCGAACTTAGAATTAGAATTGGGGTCTTGATGAAAAATAAGGAAACGGGAAAACTTTGGAAAATCAATCGCAAAATTCAGGCTGATAATAACTAGCGATAAACTGAACTCAAAAGTGGTTTTAAATAAAAATGTCAAGGCTAAAACTTCGCATTTTCAAAAATCTTATTTGAAATCCTTAGGCAGCTAAAACTCTTGAAAACCATATAAGATTTAACACTAGGATGGATTTAAAATCATATTTTCAACTTAAAAACCAAAAAAACTATCGAAAAACCACGAAAATCGAGCAGAAAACCGAGATTTTATCGGATTTTCGACGAAATTTTCAATTGCGAAAATGGGGAGTGCGGCGGAGCGCACTTGCATTTCCAACGATTTGCCATCTCGAGATGCTCGGGAATCGTTGCGAAATTGGCTCAAATTTAGATTTTCATGAAAAACCATGCATATGGGAAGATAGAGCAACTCTTGATGCATTGGAAAAACTAAAAATATTTTGAAAAAGCACTAAACATAAGGGGGAAAAGAGCACTCCAAAAGTGTACCTATAAATGTGTGTGAGAAGAATAAGAAGACTAATAGCTGGTGATTTAAATGAAACAAGGAGAAGCTAATTAGGACAATTCAAAAGTTCTAGAGATAACAGGAACTCTAAATCTCATCTTCAAGAAGTTTCAAAACTTTGAACTTCTACAGTACTAACCTCAAAGCATTGTCTTCCAGAAGTTTCTTCATAGTCAGATCGTAATATAACGTGGAATTCTATTTCTGTATAGTGTGTTGGTCTGTATGTATACAGAATATCGAATTATTTTATCGCCGACCGCAATCTCTCTCTCTCTCTCCTTCGCCACTCTCTTCCTGTATTCACGAACAGTACTAGGAAAACGAAAAGAGACAAGAAGAAGAGGAGGTCACTTTATAATAATCATATTAATTATGGTTCTTCCTGATCGAGTTATTCCGTGGAGAATTTCGCGGTAATAAGAAATTATGGTATCTGCACGTTGAATTCGAGGAACATCTTTGACAAGCTCTTTTAAGATGTCTACTCACACAAGAAGATTCTTCAAAAGTTGGGCAAAAATCCATCGAATAACACCAAAACTTCCTCAATTAGAACTCATTTGCAATGACAGCGGAGCCGAGGTCAACATCTAGACCGCTCCATATGTCTCGGAATATGTGTGTGTTATCGTTGACCTGAAACTCCCAATTTCCCTCCCAAAACTTGTAAGATAAGCGATGCGAATTCATAACAGAACACAAATTGTAATAAATCGTTCATTGAGAGAAAAAATGACAAAAAAGAAAAGAAAGAAGAAGAAGCCAAGGAAAACCTGAAAGACCTGAAAGATTAGATTAGCCTAAAGACGAAAACATCTAGAAAGAATCCCTTAGAAGTACGCTCAGATACACTGAGCGTATAGTAAGAGCTATATTCAAACTTTCGGCTGCTCTTACTAGAGTTTGAATATAAAGAGAGTAACTAGACAAATAGAGAATTCCCCTCTCCCCGAGTGGCGCAGCCATCATCAGTAGTAACCACTCGGAGTATTTCTTCAAGAAGAAATAAGGGGAAAACTCGTGGAAATCCAAAAAATGGAACTTACAATCATCATCGTCGTCGTCGGATATCAGCCACACTTCTTCTGATTTTCGGACGTTTCCAAGCCAGCTGACGTCTTCTGCTCTTCATCTTCGACACTTGCTCCAAGCAGTGATCTTCGCCTTCATCGCCAGCTCGATTTGGAAGACTTCTCGGTGGCTCTGTTTCCAATTCGAATTCCTGGAAAATCATGGGTTATTTAGAGTCTCAAGATTGGGATTGGACAAGAAGAAACACTCACCATTTCCTCTACAATCGTCGGCTTTTGAATTTTTCACCATTTTTCGATACATCAAAAAATGACCAATGGAGCACATTAATCGAGGATTTCGGAGCAATTTTTCATCGAAAAATTAATTTTAATGTCGATTTTACTATATTTTAAGACAATTTTGAGAGGTTTCCGGCTGAAAGGGGGCGCTCTGGAAGAAATTTTCGAATTTTTCTGATTATTTTGAGGCTTTTTTGTTCAAAACTTTTGACAAAAAAGGTGCGCAGTTTGCTGGGTTTGGACTGCTTTAGAATACGTAAAAATGTGTGTAGATTCCGAAAATCACGATGAAAATTCTTGAAAATCGCTCTAAAACTCCGAAAATGCGCTCAGAAATGAGCAAAATCGCTGAAGTGGTCCCCCGACTTTTTTGCTCTTTTCGGGGTTCATTTTCTGCGTTTTAGAGCATTTTTCGTGAATTTTTATGATGATTTTCAGAAGCTACTCACATTTTAACGTTTTTCAATGCAATAAAAAGTTATGACCGAAATCCTCTTTTAAATTTTTGGGCAGCGAAACACCATCTAATTTTGTAAACATATAAGGAAAATTCGAGAAAATGTCATTTTTTGAAGCTTCCTGTTGTCGATTTGAAGTCGTTGTCTTCCCGTCGATCGATTTCTGCCTGAAATTGGACAATTTTCAGTGGAAAATATGCGAAAATTATTGAAAAAAGGGAAAAATGCTTACCGATGATGCATCCGAAGAGTTGTGGACTCATTTTTTGATGAAAAATTGAAAAATTGTGATTTTATGAGCTAAATTTCAGAGATTCTGAGGAAAAAAGACAATTTTGACAGAGAAAAAGACAACGAAACATACGAAATTCCCCCGAAAAGTGCTAAAATTACAGTATTCAAATATTTTCCCGCGTTGACTCTCGCCACGAAGGATCAAAATTTTTGATCTAACCGCGCGCCAAAAAAACCTCGATTTGTCATCACCAATTGAAAAATTCTCATTTTTTCGGTGCGAGTCACCTGGGGTGATGCCGGTTTTTTGGGGGGATTTCGACGGATTTTTTGCGGATTTTCTTCGGTTTTTCGACATTTTCAAGCTTTTCTCATCTCTGCTAGCTGTCATCGCGTCAGTTTTCTCGCTATTTTCTCCTGATGTTCTACAAATTTTCGCTGAAACCTTCTATGTTGCTGTCGTCCGGTTTTTCGTTGAAATTCTCATCATTTCTACTGCTGAAACTTGCTCTGGCCTCGTGAATTCGAGCTGATCGCGGTCTACCGCGCTGAATTTTGAATTTTGAGCTCGATAGGGCGATTTTGCTGACTCTGACATGGTCTAGTAGGGGTTTTCGATGAGTAGGTTAAACTTCCCTAGCTGATTATCAACATAGCGTACTTTAGCGTATCTACATAGCGTAGCGTATCTCAACATAGCGTATCTCAACAGTATTCAAATATTTTACCTCGTTGACTCTTGTCACGATAGATCAAAACTTTTCGATCTACCCGCGCGCCAAAAAACCTAGATTTCTCATCATCAATCGAAAAATCGTCATTTTTTCGGTGCAAGGCACCTGGGGTGATGCCGGTTTTTTGGGGGATTTTTGGCCGATTTTCGACGGTTTTGTCGAGATTTTCAAGCCTTTCTCAACGCTGCTAGCTCTCCTCGCGACCGTCTCCTTGCTGTTTTCTGCTGATTTTCTTCAAACTTTCGCTGAAATCTTCTATACTGCTGTCGTCTGGTTTTTTCGCTGAAATTCTCGCCATTTTGCTTCTGACACTTGCTTTGATCCCCTGAATTCAAGCTGATCGCGGTCTACCGCGCTGAATTTTGAATTTTGAGCTCGATAGGGTGATTTTGCTGACTCTGACATGGTCTGGTAGGGCTTTAACGAGTAGATCAAATTTCCATAGCTGATTATCAACAGAGCGTACTTTCTGAATCTCAACGAATTGCAAATTGCCTAGAAGACCACATTACTTTATTCTCAATAGATCACATATAAAAGGGAACTTTTGATTCACAACAAAGAACTTTTCCCTTATCGTCGACGGAGCGAGATAGGTGATTATCAACAGAGCGAGGTTTCACACCTTCATTGTAACAAACTTTCTGGTTCTGAAACAGAGCGAGTTTTCTGATTTTCGTGATTCCTATTTATCAATGGAGCGAACATTCTGAATTTCAATAGAGCACGTTTCTCCTACTCTCCACAGAGCCAGATTTCTTCTTCTCAATGGAGCGAACTTCCGTTTTCTACTGGCCTCCAAACTTCTGCTGGCTTCCAAACTATGAAGATTCAGAACTTTTCAATAGAGCCAAATTACGACGCATCCAGGAAGTCTCTGATTTTCAATAGAGCGAGGTTCCTAGTTCTCAATAGAGCACGTTTTCTTAGTTTCTCAATAGAGCGAACTTTCTAACCATACCAGAGTGACTTCACTGGTTTTCATTACAGTAAGATTCCGGACTTCTATTTCTTCCGTGTTGTCAATAGAGCGAGTTTTCTGAGTCTTTTTAGAGCGAACTTTCTGATTCTCAATACAGTAAGTTCACTGCCTTCTCTTTTTCTGGGATTGTCGATAGAGCGAACTTCCTATTTCTCTCGATTCTCAATAGAGCGCAGATCCTGCTTTCCAATTTTCAAGTTCTATTCTCATCCTGATCTCTTCTTGCTCCTTCTCCATACAATCCAATTCTTGATATTTTCGTTTTCCGTGTTGCCAATAGAGCGTGTTTTGTGAATCTCACTAGAGCAAACTTTCCATTCCCCCCCCCCCCCTGATTCTCAATAGAGCGCGATTGTTGCTTCCCGATTTCTCCCCATCTATTCCCGTCCTGATTACCTCTTTTATATCTATATAACACTTTATTTATCTCTTTCTTCTTGTAGATTCTCCCACAATCTCGCCCCTCTCTCTCTCTTGGGGTCCGTTCACAACATTTTGACGAAACAACTCGATGAACGTTGTTCAAAAAGTTTCGGGTGGGATTGGGTGGAACCGGGGGCCTTGCTGTAAGAGGGAGCCGAGACGGTACGGGGGATTGGCTGACCACCAAAAGGCCTCTCCCACAAGACGGATTTGCTCTATATGGGTATATCTTTCGCAACCTGCCGTAGTTTCCGTACAGCGAGGCTAACTATGAGATATTTGGTTACCCCGCGTCCTGCTTCGTAATTGATCCCAAAGAGGCCCGTCCTGACTTTCCCACAAAAGTGGACGTGCTCAGGGTTTCGGCACCCTCTCCTCTGCTCTTGCCACTAACGCTAAGGTGTGCACAGGCCCTAGTGTGCCTCACCGATTATGCGAACCATGATTGGATATGGTCTTGAGCATGAGGGGGTGCGTTGTGCAACTCGAAACGGAAACTTGGGGAGGCAAGGAGACCATAAGGAAAGGTAAGAAAATTCTTGGGTTTAGGCTTGAAATTAACATTTTCTGATTTTGCAGGGCCTACAAGCCAGTCTCCGCCAAAAAAGGATCAACCCTCCGGATCGCCGCGCCGCCACCGACAACAACTACACTTTGGGAACGTCGGGATGGCAACAAAGGAAAGGAACGATAAGGAAGAGGTACGCGAGGGTCCCCATTGGCATGTTTCAAGTGACTTCCCAGTAGGATAGCTTCTCAGTAGAGCGAAATTGCTGATTCTCAGTGGAGCACCTTTTCTGACTATCCACAACGCGAAATTTCGCATTCCCACTAGTGCGAATTTTCTGATTTCGACTAGAGCGACTTCCGATCCCAGCAGGATAGATTCAAAGAAGAGTCTAATTGCTGATTCTCAATGGAGCGCCTTTTCTGATTATCCACGGAGCGAACTTTCTGATGTCGAATTGAGCGAACCAGCTGACTTTCCATCCCAGTTGGATAGCTTCACAGTAGAGCACAGCTGCTGATTCTCACTGGAGCACCTTTTCTGACTATCCACAGAGCGAGAATTCCCATTCTCATTAGATCAAACTTTCTGACGTCGAATAGAGCGAAACAGCTGGCTTCCGATCCCAGTAAGATAGCTTCACAGTAGAGCGAAATCGCTGATTTTCAGTGGATCACATTTTCTGATCGTCGTCACTGATTCTAGGCCACCCTTTCTCTCTGTCCACAATGTGAGACTTGAGATTGCGATTAGTGCGAACTTTCGGAGGAAACGAGTTTACGATAGGCCTAGATTCTTGATTCTCCATAGAGCGAAAACGCTGCTTCTCAATCGAGCACCCTTTTCACATCATTGAGATCTTCGGTTCTCAATAGAGCACATTTTCTCTTTGCAAGAAACAGAGCAAACTTTCGAATTCTCAATAGAGCGACTTTACGGATAATTTTGGTCCCCCTAATCTTCAATAGAGCGAAATCCCAGGTTCTCAATGGAGCACATTTTCTCTTCGTGCCGATATATCAGAGATTCTCAATGGAGCAACCTTCCTGATTATCAATTGAGCGTATTTACGATCTACAAATGCTCCTGATTGCCAATGGAGCACATTTCATCGAGATCTGAGATTCTCATTAGAGCAAACATTCTTATTGGCAATTGAGCGAAATTACGACAACCCTAGGCTCTTCTGATTCTTAATGGAGCGCGATTTCTCGGTATTTAGTATCAGCATCAGGACAAGCTCTCTAATTATCGATAGAGCAGCGTTGCGATGAATCAGGACCCCCTAAGAGCCATTTTTCCTAGAAAAACCTGGATTTTTAGCCAAAAATGTCGAAAATGTCTTTTTCAGAGCCAATTTTGACTAGAAAAACGTGGATTTTTAGCCAAAAATGTCGAAAATTTCCAATTTTCGAGTTGTCTAGAGGCTTAGGATCCCGGCTAGGCTTAGACATCGACCTCTTTTTTTTCGATGAACTATCGGTATCTTCTAGAATCCGCGGAATCTCTGTGCTCTTTTCGATGGAAAATCCCCAAAATTTGGCCCCTTTTCTTCGAAAATTTGTGGAAATCTGTTAGGGATTTCGGGATTCCTCTGTGCTCTTGTGCTGTCTTTGGCTGAAAAAATAGGTAAATTTAGCGATTTCGAGATGATTGGGAGGGAGATAAGGAGGAAAAATGAGGAAAAATCGAGGGGAAATCTGGGAAAACGAAGGATTCTCAATGGAGCGAACTTTCTTATTGTCAACATAGCGAAATCCCGACGGCCCTAGATCCTCCTGATTCTCAATAGAGCACCTTTCGATCGCTGTACCACTAGATGACAGTTTCGAAGCCAATTTTGACTAGAAACACCTGGATTTTTTGTCAAAAATTTCGAAAACTTCCGAGTTTCGAGGTGTCTAGCGGCTTCGGATTCCGGCTTAGGCTTAGCGATCGACCTCTTTATTTCGAACAACTATCGAAATCCTCTAGAATCCTCGGAATCTGTGTGCTCTTTTCGATGGAAAAATCTCAAAAATTGCCTCTTTTTTGTCCAAAAATCTCGAAATCTAGTAGGACTTTCAGCATATCTCTGTGCTCTTGTGCTCTTTATGGCTGAAAAACAGGAAAATTAGCGATTTCGAGGCGGAAACTTTCGAATTCTCAATAGAGCGACTTTACGGATCATCTAGATTCCTCTAATCTTCGATTCCGGGTTCTCACATCTTCTCTTCGTGCCGATATATAAGGGATTCTCAATGGAGCAAACTTCCTGATTATCAATAGAGCGTATTTGCGATCTACAGAGGCTCCCGATTGCCAATGGAGCGCCATTTCTGGAGATTTAGGATTCTCGTTAAGGCGAACTCCGGACAGATCGAAATTTCGATAAATCTAGGTCCCCCTGATTCTCAATAGAGAGTGTTTACGATCTACAAAGCCCCCTGATTGTCAATAGAGCACATTTCATCGAGATCTGAGATTCTCATTAGAGCGAACTATCTTATCGAGCGAAATTATGACAACCCCTATGCTCTCCTGATTCTCAATGGAGCGCGATTTTTCGGGATTCAGTATTAGCACAAGAGCGAGTTCTCTAATTTTCGCTAGAGCAGCTTTACGATGAATAAGGACCCCCCTAAGAGCCATTTTTCATAGAAAAACCTGGATTTTTAGCCAAAAATGGCGAAAATTTCCAAGTTTCGAGTTGTCTAGAGGCTCAGAATTTCGATTAGGCTTAGAGATCGGCCCCTTTTTTCTGGGGAACTCTCAAAATTCGGTAGAAACCTCATAATTTATGTGCTCTTTTCGATGGGAAATTCTCAAAATTTGGCTCTTTTTTTCGAAATTTTTGTGGAATCTATTTGGAACTTTCGGATTTCTCTGTGCTCTTGTGCTCTTCTTGGCTGAAAAAATAGGGAAATTTAGTGATTTCAAGACGGAAACTTTCGAATTCTCGATAGAGCGACTTTACGAATAATCATGGTTCCTCTAATCGTCGATATAGCAAAACCCCAGGTTCTCAGTAGAGCACATTTTCTCTTCGTGCCGGAAATATAAAAGATTCTCAATGGAGCGAACTTCCTGATTATCAATAGAGCGTATTTGCGATCTACAGAGCCTCCTTATTGCCAATAGAGCACATTTCACCGAGATCTGAGATTCTCATTAGAGCGAACATTCGTATTGGCAATTGAGCGAAATTACGACAACCCTAGGCTCTTCTGATTCTCAATGGAGCGCGATTTCTCGGGATTTAGTATTAGCATCAGGACAAGCTCTCTAATTATCGATAGAGCAGCTTTGCGATGAATCAGGACCCCCTAAGAGCCATTTTTCCTAGAAAAACCTGGATTTTTAGCCAAAAATGTCGAAAATTTCCAAGTTTCGAGTTATCTAGATGCTCAGGATTTCGATTAGGCTAGAGCTTGCCTTTTTTCTGGAGAGCTCTCGAAATCCAAAAAAAATCCTCGAATTTGTGCTCTTCTCGATAGAAAAATCTCAAAATTTGGCTCTTTTTTTCGAAATTTTTGTGGAATCGATTTGGAATTTTCGGATCTCTCTGTGCTCTTGTGCTCTTCTTGGCTGAAAAAATAGGGAAATTAAGTGATTTTAAGACGGAAACTTTCGAATTCTCAATAGAGCGACTTTACGAATAATCATGGTTCCTCTAATCGTCGATACGGCAAAACCCCCAGGTTCTCAGTAGAGCACATTTTCTCTTCGTGCCGGAAATATAAAAGATTCTCAATGGAGCAAACTTCCTGATCATCAACAGAGCGTATTTGCGATCTGCAAAGCCTCCTGCTCGTCAATAGAGCACATTTCATCGAGATCTGAGATTCTCATTAGAGCGAGCATTCTTATTGGCAATTGAGCGAAATTATGACAACCCCTATGCTCTCCTGATTCTCAATGGAGCGCGACTTCTCGGTATTTAGTATTAGCATCAGGACAAGCTCTCTAATTATCGATAGAGCAGCTTTGCGATGAATCAGGACCCCCCCCCCCCCCAAAGAGCAGTTTTTATAGAGAAAAAAGGGGGACCCTTTTTTTGAAAATCCTCGAAATTTCTGTTCTCTTCTCGATGAGAAATTCTCAAATTTTTGCTAATTTTTCCGAAAAATCTTGAAATGTAGGTGAATTTTCATGATCTCTGTGCTCTTCTCGATGGGAAATTCTCAAAATTTGGCTCTTTTTTCGAAATTTTTGTGGAAATCTATTAGGGATTTCGGGATCTCTCTGTGCTCTTGTGCTGTCTTTGGCTGAAAAAATAGGTAAATTTAGCGATTTCGAGATGATTGGGAGGGAGAAAAGGAGGAAAAATGAGGAAAAATCGAGGGGAAATCTGGGAAAACGAAGGATTCTCATTAACACGAACTTTCTTATTGTCAATAGAGCGAAAACACGACGACCCTAGATCCTACTGAGTCTCAATGGAGCACTTTATGATCGCTCTACCACAAGATGGCATTTCCGAAGCCAATTTTGACTAGAAAAACGTGGATTTTTAGCCTAAAATGGCGAAAATTTCCAATTTTCGAGTTGACTAGAGCCAGGATTCTGGCTAGGCTTAGACATCGACCTCTTTTTCTCGAAGAACTATCGAAATCCAATAGAATTCTAGGAATCTCTCTGCTCTGTTCAATGGAAAATTCTCAAAATTTGGCTCTTTTTTCGAAAATTTTTGAAATTTAGTTAAAATTTTCGGGATCTCTCTGTGCTCTTCTCGATGGGAAATTTTCAAATTTGGCTCCTTTTTTCGAGAAATCTTGAAAACTATTTGGGATTTCGCAATCTCTCTGTGCTCTTGTGCTCTCTTTGGCTGGAAAAATAGGGAAATTTAGTGATTTCTAGGCGGTTGAGAAGGGGAAAATCTGGCTAAAACGAGTGAAAAACAATATCATTTTTCCAGTTCCCAATGCACAACGCGCACCCAAAAATACTCAAACCTAGTAGCCAAAAATTTGACGGGTGGGAGGGGAGTTTCGGCCTGCGTACAGACACGCATAGTGGACCGGGCGAAAAGAGAGGGAGGAGCGGAGAGAAGTTCCGGCAAATGTAACTGCCCGACTCCTAAATGTATCCTTGCGTACGGAAACCTATATAGAGGAAAACAAAGTCTAACTTCTCTTGCCATAACGTTGCTGTGTTGTGAACCCGGTGTGGTTTCAGTGAAAAACTGGTGCAGACAACCGAAACTCCCGCGAATCTTTTGTAAAGATTCAACTCCCTTAGGGTCCCGCTCTCAACTACTTGTCCATTCGTGGATAGTTGGGAGTTTCCACACTGGCCGCCTGGCCTTCGCTCCTAGGGGACTATCAGGCCTCACTGATTTTCCCGATTATGGAGCAAATACGAGACTTGTTGATCATGACTTGACCTCGTGGCATGGTAAGGTCGTGTGTGGTGGTTTGAGTGAACGGTTTGGGTTAGTGCTAAATGGAGGAGGAAAGGATTGGGGCCGAGTACCAAGGATCCGAGATGCGCCAACGACGAATCGACGGATTTGGATGGATCGAGATGGAGGATGATGCGCCGAAGGATCAATGGACAGGGGAACCCCGGAGTAAACCCCCGAAAATAAGGTGAGAATGGCGGGAAAATTAGCGAAATCTAGGAAAAAGGCCCCCTTTTAACTGGATTTTCGGCGATTTGAAGTCTTCCTGTTGCCTATCGGTTATCTAATGTTTTCTTATTTTCAGGGTCGTCGGCAATCTCCAAAAGCCAACCAACACCTTCTCCAATCAATTTCGCCCTTGGAATAGGAAGGTAGAGAACTCGAGGACATTGAGCAACTAGCGACAGAATCTGAGCATTGATGCGGAAAACGAGCGAAAAATGAGAAAAAATCGCCTTTTTGTCTTGATTTTCGGCGACTTGAAGTCTTTTTGTGCATTTTTTCGTCAGCGTGGCACTTGCGGACCTAGCATCAGACTTGACGACAAATTACTTTTTTTGGCCGACTTTTTGAGGAAAACTGGAGGAAATTGAGCGGCTAGCATGACAGAAGACGAGAATAAGCCTAAGCATCAAAGTCATAATGAGAAACAAACAAAAACTGAGAAAAAGCGCCCCCTTTTGTGTTAGAATATCGCTTGCGGACCTAGCATCAGATCTGACGACCTTTTGGATGATTTTTTAAGGAAAACTAGAGGAAATTGAGCAAATAGCAGGACATAATCTTAGCATCAATTTAATAGTGAGCCAAAATCGGAAACTAGCGAAAATTGAGAAAAAGAGCCGCCGCTTGACTTGAATTTCGGCGATTTCACGACTTTCTGTGCATTTCTGCGTTAGCGTGTCACTTGCGGACCTCACACCAGATCTGACGACAAGTGTCTTTTTGACTGGTTTTTGATCGAAAATCGCTGAATTTCATAGGAGTCTAGGCATAAAAAAGACAAACAAAATGAAGAATCAACTGGAAATCATCTAGAATCTAATCCATTTTTTCCAGAAAGCTCGACAACAACAAAAAGAGCAAGAAGGGCCCCCGATGACAGCATGAGAAGAGAAGGTTAGTATGTGCGAAATCTCAAGCCTTCTGGAGCTCCGAGGAATCGAAGCGAAGCAACCGTCGTTTGGTCTTCTGTAGATTTCTAGCTGAGATTCCGAGAGAATAGGCGCTTTTGGCTTGAAAACTATCACGAAATTTAAAATTTCATTATTTTCAGAAGCTCCACCCCCTCAACATTGGATCTTCTCGATCGACAAACGACGGAAAGAAGGTTAGTAGCAGTGCAATTTTGGAGCGCCCTGGAGTCTTACAAAAGCCATTTTGAGGGATTCTTCTATCTTCTGCCATAAAAGCGCTTGAAGATTTGGAAGAATTCCGTATGCGTCGACTTGGAGGTGTAGGATAAGCCCCAGTCGGAATGTAGATGCTTCTGGTCCTTCGGAATCGCGCTTTAGATGCTAGAAGGTCTTTTTTGGGGAATTCTAGAGTTTTCAGCCATAAAAGCGCTTGAAGATTCGTAGAATTCCCATAATGAAGACAATGCCGCTAGTGGAAGACGAGTGAGATTCTAGAAGCGTTGATGGAGCAGATCTAGAATTCATGTAGGCGTTGCGCTTCGGGAGGCTCCTTTCTGTGGAAATTCTTCGGTTTTCAGTCATAAATCTCTATGAAACCTGAAGGATTTTCATAGGGAATCAGATTATTTTGAGTGTAAAGAACTGCTACGATGCTGGAGGTCTGGAAGGAGTTTAGTGAGAATAGAGGAGCTATAAGAGCTCGAAAGTAGTCAGATTCTAGATAAGATGACCTATGATTTCCACAGAAGCATGCTTTTTGATCTGACTCTTGATTGATGCTATAGATGTACAGTAACCTAGAGGACTAGCCACTAAAAATCTGACAATTAGGAGCTGCAGTGATGGGAGTCTATGACGCTTTAGGCTTGAAAACTATCCTGAAATCTGAAATTCAATATTTTCAGAAGCTCCGCCCCCTCACCAAAGGATCTTCTCAGTCGACAAGAAGACGTCGTCAAGGTTAGTGGCAGTTCAATTTTGGAGCGCTCTGGAGTATTTTCGAAGCAATTTCGAGGGATTCTTCTATTTTCGGCCATAAAAGCGCTCGAAGATTTGAAAGAATCCCTTACGCGTTGACTTGGAGGTGTAGGATAAGCCTCAGTCAGAAGATATGAGCTTCTTGTCCTTCGGAAGCACACATTGTTATTCGGCAGTGTCGTCGGGAATTCTAGAGGATTCAGCCATAAAAGCGCTCGAAGACTCGAAGGATTCTTGTAGAAGAACGAACAAGATTCTAGAAGCCTAGGAAGATTAAGGCTAGAATTCATGAAGGCGTTGCGCGTCGGGAGGCTCCTTTCTATGGAAATTCTTCGGTTTTCAGTCGTAAATCTCTATGAAACCTGAAGGATTTTCATAAGGAATCAGCATCTTCTGAGTGTAGGTGACCTAAGATTCTGGATGTCCGAAAGCAGTTTAATGAGAATAGAGAAGCTAGGAGCGTTCGAAATTAGTTAGATTCTAGATAAGATGCGCTATGATTTCCATAGAAGTAGGTTCTTTGATCTGACTCTTGATTGCTGTGATAGATGTGCAGTAATCTAGAGGAATAGCCGCTGAAAATCTGATCACGAAAGTTATTGGTGTCTCTGGCGCTTTTCGCCTGAAAACTATCATGAAATCTAAAATTTCATTATTTTCAGAAGCTCCGCCCCCTCCCCACTGGATCTTCTCGATCGACGAACGACGGAAATAAGGTTAGTAGAAGTCCAATTTGGCTAAGTCCAAAGCGCTCTGGAGTATCGTTGCACCGATTTAGAGGGATTCTTCAATCTTCGGCCATAAAAGCGCTCGAAGATTCGGAAGAATCCCTCACGTGTTGACTTGGAGGTGTAGGATAAGCCCCAGTCAGAAAATATGAGCATCCGGTGCTTCGGAATCGCGCTTTAGGTGGTCTTCTTTGGGAATTCTAGAGTTTTCAGCCATAAAAGCGCTTGAAGATTCGTAGAATTCCCATAATGAAGACTGCGTAGCTAGTGGAAGTCGGATTCTAGAAGCTTGGAAGGATTAAGGCTAGAATTCATGAAGGCGTTGCGCGTCGGGGGGCTCCTTTCTATGGAAATTCTTCGGTTTTCAGCCATAAATTTCTATGAAACCTGAAGGATTTTCATAAGGAATCAGATTCTTCTGAGTGTAGAGAGCAGCTAAGAATCTGGATGTCTGGAAGCAGTTTAATGAGAATAGAGAAGCTAGGAGCGTTCGAAATTAGCCGGATTCTAGATAAGATGCCCTACGATTTCCACAGAAGTAGGCTTTTCAGTGGCTCTTGATTGGTGTGATAGATGTACAGTAATCTAGAGGACTGGCCGCTAAATATCTGACATTTAGGAGCGGCAGTGATAGGGTTCTATGAAGCTTTTTGCCTGAAAATCGTCGTGAAATCTGAAATTCAATATTTTCAGAAGCTCCGCCCCCCTCGCCCCACTCGGAACTCCACAACCGACAGCGAGCCAATGGATAGAAGGCGAAAAAAGAGGTTAGTATGTGCTACTTCTCGATGTGTTTCTGACAGAGGGATTCTTCGATTTTCGGCCATAAAAGCGCTCGAAGATTTGAAAGAATCCCTTACGCGTTGACTGGAAGGTGTAGGATAAGCCCCAGTCAGAAGATGTGAGCTTCTGGTCCTTCGGAATCGCGCTCTAGGTGGTCTTTTTTGGGAATTCGAGAGGATTCAGCCATAAAAGCGCTTGAAGATTCGAAGAATTCCCATAACGAAGACTGCGTAGCTAGTGGAAGTCAGATTCTAGAAGCCTAGATGGATTAGAGGCAGATTTATGAGCTCATGGCGCTTCGGAGGATCCTTCTTGTGAAATTTCTTCAGTTTTTGGTCATAAAAACTATGAAACCTGAAGGATTTTCATAAGGAATCAGCTTTATTTGAGTGTAGAGAGCAGCTAACTATAAGATTCCGGAGGTCTGGAAGGAGTTAGGTGAGAATAGATGATCTATGAGCGTACGGTAACCTAGGGGACAAGCCAACGAAAATCTGATAATTAGGAGCAGCAGCCATGGAGGTCTATGAAGCTTTTTGCCTGAAAATCTGCAGGAAATCTAAAATTTCATCATTTTCAGAAGCTCCGCCCCCTCACCAAAGGATCTTCTCAGTCGACAAGAAGACGTCGTCAAGGTTAGTAGCAGTGCAATATCGGAGCGGTCTGGAGTATTGTCGAAGCAATTTTGAGGGATTCTACAATCTTCTGCCATAAAAGCGCTTGAAGATTTGGAAGAATCCCTTATGTGTTGACTCGGAGGTGTAGGATAAGCCCCAGTCAGGAATCATGAGCTTCTGGTTTTTCGGAATCGCGCGTTAGATGGTCTTTTTTGGGAATTCTAGAGTTTTCAGCCATAAAAGCGCTTGAAGATTCGAAGAATTCGCATAGTGAAGACAATGCCGCTAGTGGAAGACGAGTGAGATTCTAGAAGCGTTGATGGAGCAGAACTAGAATTCATGAAGGCGTTGCGCTTCGGAAGGCTCCTTTCTGTGAAATTTCTTCAGTCTTCGGTCATAAAAGCACGCGAAAACTTGAAGGATTCTCATAAGGAATCAGCTTTGTCTGAGTGTAGGTGCCCTAAGATTCTGGATGTCTGGAAGCAGTTTAATGAGAATGGAGAAGCTAGGAGCGTTCGAAATTAGTCGGATTCTAGATGAAATGCGCTATGACTTCCACAGAAGTTGTCCTCTTGATCTGATTCTTGATTGATGCGATAGATATACAGTAACCTAGAGGACGAGCCAATGAAAATCTGACAATTAGGAGCGGCAGTGAGGGGGTCCGTGACGCTTTTCGCTTGAAAACTATCATGAAATCTAAAATTTCGTTATTTTCAGAAGCTCCGCCCACTCCCCATCGGATCTTCTAGTTCGACGAAACGACGGAAACGAGGTTAGTAGCAGTGCAATTTTGGAGCGCTCTGGATTTTCATTGAAGCAGTTTTGAGGGATTCTTCGATTTTCAGCCATAAAAGCGCTTGAAAATTCGAAAGAATCCCTCACGTGTTGACTGGAAGGTGTAGGATAAGCCTCAGTCAGAAAATATGAGCTCCCGGTGCTTCGGAACCGCGCTTTAGTTGGTCTTTTTGGGGAATTCTATAGTCTTCAGCCATAAAAGCGCTTGAAGAGTCGTAGAATTCCCGTAATGAAGACTGCGTAGCTAGTGGAAAATGAGTCAGATTCTAGAAGCGTAGATGTATCAGAGCTGGAATTCATGAGAGCGTTCCGCTTCAGGAGGCTCCTTTCTGTGGAATTTCTTCAGTTTTCGGTCATAAAAGCACTCGAAAACTTGAAGGATTCTCATAAGGAATCAGCTCTGTCTGAGTGTAGCGAGCAGTTAAGATTCTGGATATCTGGAAGGAGATTAGTGAAAATAGATGATTTATGAGCGCTCGAAATTAGTGTCATTTTCTATATAAGATGCGCTATGATTTCCACAGAAGTGAGCTATTCGGATGATTCTTCGGATTTCAGCCATAAAAGCGCTTGAAATTTGGAGATATTCTGAGTCGGAGATTCCACATTAGAAGGTTTTCTAGTCTGAATCTTGATTTATAAGAGAGAAAACAGCAAAAGCGCTAGAAAACGAGCTAGAAATCAGATAATTAGGAGCAGGGGATCTGTTATCCAGAAAATCTGTCTAATTTTAGTTATTTCCAGAGACTCTGCCCCCACACATGGCCCAACTGGAGCAAAAAGGGACAACGACAAGGAGAACAAACTAGGTTAGTGTGTGCAATTTCAGAGCGCTCTAGAGTTCTGTTGAAGCGAATCTGAGGGATTCTTCGATTTTCAGCCATAAAAGCGCTTGAAAATTCGGAAGAATCCCTTATGCGTTGACTGGAAGGTGTAGGATAAGCCTCGGTCAAAAAATATGAGCTTCCGGTGCTTCGGAATCGCGTTACAAGCATGGTTATGCAGATAGGGTCTTCGGGAATTCTAGAGGATTCAACCATAAAAGCGCTTGAAGATTCGAAGAATTCCCGTAATGAAGACGATGCAGTTAGTGGAGTCTAGGAGAGGTCAGAAGAGTGTTCATGAGCTCCTTCTACAGAATTTTTCGGACTCCAGCCATAAAAGCGCGAGGAATTCCGAAGGATTCCTGTAGCATTGTTGAGGACTAGAAGTGAAGAATGAGTCAGATTCGGAGAGTCTAGAAGGAGTAGAACTAGAATTCATGAAGGCGTTACGATTCGGAGGCTCTTTCTATTGGATTTCTTCAGTTTTCAGTCATAAAAGCATTTAAAAACTTGAAGGATTTTCGTAAGGAAACAGTGTCTTCTGATAGTGTATAGCTGAGAATCTGGTGCTCTAGAAGGCGCCTAGCCAGTTTTTCTTGAAGATTCGTCGATTTCCAGCCATAAAAGCACTTGAAAATTGAGGATATTCAAAACTTGGCTAGCATGATTTTACACGAAATTAGGCCCTAGACGGATTAGATGCGCGCAGAAAATTAGCAACTTCACAAAAAACCCCACAAAAATTAGTCAAAGTCCAAGTCCATCTGAAATTTTATTATTTACAGAGAATCTCCGATCATCCGTCGCCCACCAGCAATTAGAGAAGGATGGCAAGGATGAATCGAAGCAAAGAGGAGGAATCAAGGTGAGAAAAAATAATAATAATCAGACGAACTATCAAATTATGCCAAAAAATGCCAAATTTCGAAGAAAACCGAACGCGCAGAGCGATATTTTCCCTAAAAACCCAAAATAAGCGACCGACGACAATTCTAGAGCATTTTTTTGAGCAAAATTAGCGAAAAGTAGTAAAATTATGTTCCACATCAATTTTTTTCTTCTCAAAAACCTCTTTTTTTCATCTTAAACCCATAAAAATTGGCGAAAATCGAATAAAAAATCATAAAAATTCGAAAAGAATTTCGAAAAAATTCGTTCGTGGCGAGACCCATTGAAGAATTCGGCGCTGCGCCTTTAATACCGTACCCCTGCTGCTAATTTTTTTTGGTGAGTTTTGACACAAAAATCACAGAATTTTGATGGATTCTGAAGAAATAAAAGGAGAAAAGCAGATGGAAAATAGGAAAAACAATTGAGAAACATTGAAAAACAAGGAAAATCATCATTGGGTGTGTTTTATGTAGCAAAATTTCCAGAGAAGCCGCGAGCACTGCACCGACAACGAAGAGGTCCTCAGAAGACGAAGAAGAGGTTTGTTTGGAGCAACACCCGAGAGTTTTGGAGTTCTGTGGAAGCAGCTGTGGAATCTGAAAGAGGGATTCTTCGGTTTTCAAGCCATAAAAGCGCTTGGAAATTCGGAAGAATCCCTGCTTGCGTCATTGGCTTATCTGTTTGAGTTACTGTTTTGGAAGTCTATGAGAACCCAGGAGAGAGTACATGAGCTCCTGGAGTTTTGTTTTGTTGATGAGGTTTCGGAGATTCTTCAAATTTCAGCCATAAAAGCGCTTGAAGTTTTGAAGATTTCCCGTAGTCGTTGGCTTTTCCATCTCGGATTCTGATGTTCTAGAAGCGTCGATTGGTGAGAATGAGCAGAGACTTTTTTGGAGATTTCTCGGTTTCCAGCCATAAAAGCGCTTGGGAATTCGAAAAACTCCTGGAGGCCACTGCTGAGATTAGATGGCTTCTTTACTCCTTCTGAATGTGTGATGACTCAGATTCCGGAAGTTTGGAAACATCCTAGCCAGAGAATCGATGCATTATTAGAGTTTTTGAGCCTAGAAAATCTGCAACTATCATCCATAAAAGCGCTCGATAATTGTTGTGATACTAGGAAAGACGCCTTCTAGTATTCTTAGATTTCCACAGTAAGCTTCCACAGAAATAGGCGTTTTTCTAGACACCCTCATCTCTCTTCTAGTCCAAACCCCTACTCGATTTTACAAATTTCGTTTTTTTTCAGGATCTCGACCCCCTGCTCACCGACGCCTTCTCGAATGTGCATCTTCTCTGGAGTCGAAGGTAGAGGATTCATCTTCAGTTTTCAAAGATCTTCAGTTTTTTTTGCGCTTCATGTCCAGGCAGATAGGGAATCCTTCGATTTCCAGCCATAAAAGCGCTTGGAAATTTGAAGGATTCTCTGTGGGATTCTGCTGAGTCTCTTGGCTTCTGATGTCGTTGGCTTCTTTTTGATTTATGGCTCGGATTCTGGCAGCTGTGGAGAGTCCAGGAGACGGTATATGAGCTCCTGGTGCTTCTATCACGAGAGTTTTTCCATTTCCAGCCATAAAAGCGCTTGGAAATTTGAAGAGCTCCTGGGAAAGTTGTCCAGAATTGGTTTTTTTTTTATTTCCTCTCTACCTGCCGAGAGTCAGATTCTGGGAGTCTAGAAGGATCACAGCTGGAAGTCAGGATTTTGTGTTGCTTCTCGAGGTCGGTTTTTTTGGGAATTCTTTAGTTTTGAGCCATAAAATTGCTTGAAAAGGCTCCCAGGTCTGACCCTCGTTTAGGTAGATAGATGCACAGAGTTTGAGCCAACTCATAAGAATAATCCCCTGAAAATCAGAAACCAGCGAGCGCGTGTTTGTCTAAAAATCTGTAAGATATCAAAATTTTCTTATTTTCAGGGTCATCGCCGATCGTCAGAAGCCCGCCAACACCTTCCCGAATGGATGCCAATGTCAAAATCGAAGGTAGAGGATTCTTCGGCAGTTTTCAAGAAACCTCCGCTCTTTGTCAGATGGGGAATTCTTCGATTTCCAGCCTTAAAAGCGCTTGGAAATTCGAAGGATTCTGCTGAGTCTCTTGTCTTCTTTCTTTCGGCTTCTTCTTTATGAGTGTCTGGATTAGATTCTGGTAATCTAGAGAAGCCCAGGAGACGGTATATGAGCTCCTGGGGCTTCTATCGTGGGAGTTTCTCCATTTCCAGTCATAAAAGCGCTTGGAACTTTGAAGAACTCCTGTGAAAGTTGTCCAGAATTGGTTTTTTTTTTATTTCCTCTCTACCTGCCGAGAGTCAGATTCTGGGAGTCTAGAAGGATCACAGCTGGAAGTCAGGATTTTGTGTTGCTTCTCGAGGTCGGTTTTTTTGGGAATTCTTTAGTTTTGAGCCATAAAATTGCTTGAAAAGGCTCCCATGTCTGACCTTCGTTTAGGTAGATAGATGCACAAAATTTGAGCCAACTCATAAGAAGAAGCCGCTGAAAATGAGAAACCAGCGAGCACGTTTTCGTCTAAAAATCTGTAGGATATCTAAAATTTGCTTTTTTTCAGGGTCACCGCCGATCGTCAGAAGCCCGCCAACACCTTCCCGAATGGATGCCAATGTCAAAATCGAAGGTAGAGGATTCTTCGGCAGTTTTCAAGAAACCTCCGCTCTATGTCAGATGAGGAATCCTTTGATTTCCAGCCATAAAAGCGCTTGGAAATTCGAGGGATTCTCTTTGGGATTCAGCCGAGTCTCTTGTGTTCTTTTGTTCGGCTTCTTCTTTATGAGTGTCTGGCTCCGGTTCTGGTAGTCTAGGGAAGCCCAGGAGACGGTATATGAGCTCCTGGGGCTTCTATCGTGGGAGTTTTTCCATTTCGGGCCATAAAAGCGTTTGGGAATTCGAAAAACTCCCATGACTTTTGTTTGCGTTCCTAGTTCTTCTCTGTCTGCCGAAGGTCTGATTCCGGAAGTCTCGAAAGATTGTAGTTAGCAGTCAAAGTTCTCTGTTGCTTTCTGTGGTAGTTTCCTTGGAAAATTCTTGAATTTTGAGCCATAAAAGCGCTTGAAAATTTGAGTAATTTCTCTAGAAATCGTCGAGAGTTTGGCTATTCTGATTGACTCAGATACTCTTCCAAGTGTCACCTAAAATCCCTTTTCTGAAACTCTGCGAATGTTAGCCATAAAAGCGCATGATAACTAGAGAAATTCAAATCAAGGATTTTTATAGAATATTGACTCTCAGGTCTGACCCTCGGCTAGGTAAATTAGAAATGGACAAATCTGAGCCAGATTATGAGAAGTAGTCGCTGAAAATCGGAAGCTAGCGAGTGGGGCTTTGCAGTGTTTTGTCTGAAAACTAGCGAAAATCTAAAATTTTTTATTTTCAGAGTCGTCGACATCCGTCGGTATCTCCACTCGTCGATTTGGGATTTGAAGAAAAAGGAGAGATTTCAAGAAACCTGCGCTCAAGGACTAGACAGAGGGAGAATCCTTCAATTTTCAGCCTTAAAAGCGCTTGGAAATTTGAAGGATTCTTCTCGGGATTCTGCCGAGTCTTTTGTCTTCTTCTCGTCGATTTCTTCTTGTTGAGCTCTGGCTCAGATTCTAGTAGCCGGGGAGAGCCCAGGAGACCGTTCATGAACTCCTGGGGTATTAGTCCTTGGAGTTTTTGAATTTCCAGCCATAAAAGCGCTTGGAAATTCAAAGAACTCCCGTCACCATTGTTGAGACTTGCACGCGTTGTTGGTTCTTCTCTATCTGGGGTCAGGTTCTGGATGTCTCGAATGATTATAGCTGTAAGTCAAGATTTGTGTTGCTTCCTGTGGTTGCTTCTTTTTAAATTCCGTCAGTTTTCTTAATTGGAGAAATTCAAAACTAGAATTCCCAGAGAATAAGGCTCACAGGTCTGACCCTTGGCTAAGTAGATTAGATGCAAAGAATCTGAGCCAGCCTATAAGAAATCGCTGAAAATCAGAAATTAGCGTGCGCGTTCATTCAGCTTTACAAATCTATCGAAGGTTATTTTTAAGAATTGTTCAGGGTCATCCCCGATCGGCAGAAGCCCTCCAACACCTTCTCGAATGATTGTCGAGCCTGGAATCGTTGTTATAGGATTCATTTTCAATTTCTAATTCCTGCTCACTTTGTCTCGACAAACGGGGGAATTCTTCGATTTTCAGCCGTAAAAGCGCTTGGAAATTCGTAGGATTCTCCTTGGGATTCTGCCGAGTCTTTTGTCTTCTTCTCGTCGATTTTTTCTTGTTGAGCTCTGGCTCAGATTCTGGTAGTCGGGGAGAGCCCAGGAGACGATTCATGAGCTCCTGGGGTATTAGTCCTTGGAGTTTTTCAATTTTTAGCCATAAAAGCGCTTGGAAATTCAAAGAACTCCCGTTAAAGTTGTCGAAACTTGGCGGCTCTGTTACTTCTGCTCTGTCTGTCGAGGGTCAGCTTCTGGAAGTCTGGAAGGCTAGAAGTATAGCTAGAAGTCAATGTTTTGTTTTTTGGAAATTCGTCAGTTTTCAGTCAAAAAAGCGCTTGATAATCAGGATAATTTCTGTAGAAGATGTTGAGACGCTGGCTATTCCGAATGACTCAAGATCTGAAAGTGTCGTCTAAGAGACGTTTTTTGGAATTTTCTGATTCTCAGCCGTAAAAGCGCTTGATAATCGGAGCAATTCTAAAAAAGATTTTAGTAGTAAAAAGTTCTCATTGCTGACCCACGGCTAAGTTAATAGAGGTCGGCTTCTCTGTTTCGTTTTGTTCTGTTGCCCTTTTGATGTCATGCCGAAGAGTAGGTGGTTAACTTCCAACACAAGGAGTTTCGCTCCTAGTCTTCAGGATTATCAAAGATTGCAAAGGATCACAAGCACAAACGACCAATGTTTAAAATAGTACTCATTTTTATTTATTGAAAGAAATAAATAGGTTTTGATATGAAAGACTGTGTTGTTGAAAGACTTTAGTGGGAGAAGGCAAGATGAAGTTTGAGATGACGACGAATACGGTGAGCTGCGACGGTGTTGGAGCTGGTGGTTTCAGGAGTGGTGAGCTCTTCGACGATGACATCGACAGCTACACCATCATCTTTGTCGTTTTCCTCTTCGTAGTAGTCTGGAAAAGTATAATAGTGTTTGAGCCGAAAAATTCAAAATTTGCAACTCCATAAAAATCGTCATATCTCGACTCAGAAGCGGCTACATGATGTAGAAACAGGTTTTTGGGATTTTCTAATCATGTTGAGTGAGACAAGAACATAATATGAACGGAAATATTTTGAGCCAGAATTGAAAAAAACAGCCATCATTAGACTGAAGACTTTTTCAATTTCGACCCAAAAACTTTGGTTTCAGATTTTGATCGCATATCGTTTATATGTGTTAGAGAAGCTCAAAGCATCTATCTCACATCACAAAACCTATTTTGAGCCAAGTTATGATGGTTCCTCTTCAGCCACGCTTGGAAGCTCCACATATCTCGACTCAGAAGAGGGTTCAAGATGTAAGACAAGTTTTTGGGTATTTTCTGAATCTAATCAATAAAGCAAAGTCATCAACTGAGGAAAAATATTTTGAGCCAAAAAATGAAACTCCATAAAAATCGCCATAACTCGATTCAAAAGCGGTTCCATGATGTCGGAGCATGTTTTTTGTGCTTCTCTACTCATTTTTAGTGAGATAAGAACATAACAGAAACTAAAATTTGCTGAGTCAAAATTGAAAAAACAGCCATCATTAGACTTAAGATTTTTCCATTTCGACCCAAAATTTTTGTATCCGATTTTGATTGAATATTGTTTATTGGTATTAGAAAAGCTCGAAAAACTCGATCACACATCACTAAACCTATTTTGAGCTAAGTTATAACATCTCTTCTAACATACCATCTAACATACGGTACACTATGACTTCAGAAAAAATCACAAAATTTCGATTCAGAAGCTGTTTCATGATGTAGGAGCAGGTTTTCTATGCTTCTCTATACATTCTTAGTGAGATAAGAACATAATAGTAACAAAAAATTTTTGAGCCCAAAATGAAAAAAACAGCCATCATTAGACTTAAGATTTTTTCAATTTCGACCTAAAAATTGTTGTTTCAGATTTTGATTGCATATTGTTTGGTATTATTAGAAAAGCCTGGAAAACTTGATATCACTTCCCAAACCCGATTTTGAGCCAGGTTATGATAACTCTGGATGATGTATGATGTGATGTGATGTGTGGGTCCAGTTGAAAAGTGTGAATTTGGAGAGATTGAGAAGTCAATAAAAAAGTTTGCGAGTACCGATTTTCCTGAAACTTGCTCAAATTCATCATTACTATCTGTTTGAAGAATGGAATGGATGATGTGTGGGTCCAGTAGAAAAGTGTGAATTTGGAGAGATTGAGAATTTTCCTCATCACAAAATCCGGCATATTCATTATGGCGGCAGTATTCGAAAGTTCTGGAAAAAATTCTGGAAAAAGTTCTGGAAAAAAGATCCAAGCAGTTGTTCAAACATCCTTTCATTTATTTTTGAGTACCTGTCAAAAAAAATTGACAAGAGAGTTTAAAAAAACAGTACTGGAACTTGCTGAAAATTTGGACCCTGATTCTTTCGGTGCTCCTGTACACATAAACTTTTTCATGTTTCTCACATTTTAGTAGAAATTTTAGAAAAATCACATACCAGATGAGAGATTGGTGCTGGGTCGTCATGGAAAACGAAAAATCGTTCGAAATTTTCGATCACTTTCAGAGTCTCAAAATCTCTGTATTCATCAGAATATCAGAATCCATCCGTAGTACATCTCAATGCCTCAGTCGAAATGATGAAAAATGTCTAATTGTGAACCCTGCAGTCTTGAAAATATCATTCAGAAAAAAAAAACCAAGAAAAATCCATCACATTTTATTCAAAAATAAAAAACCTCATCATCTTCATCCTTGTCAGCCTCGTCCTTGTTGCGATTATGAAAAATCAATTGTCCTGATAGCCAAAAAGAAACATGGAGAAATTTTTGACTTTCCGGGACAGTGAAATACCATTCGTCTTTCTGTGATGTTCGTCCGAGCTCTCTGACCAATAAATCCATGACATCGGAGTGATCTTTGTCGAAGAAGAAGAGGACCCATTTTTCCATGCTTGGGTTATTTCGAAACGTCTGAAAATTCGATATTGAATTTTTCGTCATTTTTCCGCCAACGAGAGGCCGCCTGCGATGAAACCCCGATATTTCGAAACCAATCGCAACTTTGAAATTTCACAACATCGTCACCATGCTATTTCGCATCTAGACATTTCGCAACCAGTCATTTCGCAACCCTCAATTTTTCTTACCTCGACAATCGTGCGAACGTCTTCTGGGGATATGTCATCTATTGTCATAGAGAGAGTTGTTTTGTCAATGAAAGTAACCGGTTGAGTCACAATGAATCCCCGAACGGACAAGTTTTTGATGCATTTCCAATTTCCCGACTTCGCAATCTCTTCGAAATCCAAACTCTCCGCACCTCCGAAAATTGGGTCGATACTCAACTCCTCCGTCTCGATTTTGCTCAAAATTTGGGATATTTGAGAGTTTCCGAGTACAGTGATCTTGAGTTTCTCGATTGTCAGCGGGTGGCCGTCGAAGAAATCCATGATTTTTTGATAGTTTTCGAAAAGTTGTAGCATTGGAATTTTCGTCGGACGAACGTCATGGCCGGGATCAATTAAAACATCCAATTCACGCAAGTTTGGCTTGATAATTTGAAGAATCATCGGGAAGTCGTTGAAAAAGACATCCAAAAACTTTTGATGATATTCAAGTTTCTTGGTACTTCTTTCCGAGTTTTCGGTGAATTTTCTCCATTCCACAGTACAGTAGTCTTCTCCTTGATTTACATATTCCACAAAAACTTTCCGTTGATTTACATATTTCACAACGTTAAGCCGAATCGAGTCGTTGAAGAGAAAAACACGAATTTTTCTGAAATGAAACTTTGGACTGTAAAATTCACGAAGACCTATGACTTACGTTGTATCGACATCCGCCAGAACTTCTCTCATCACCAGATCATCCATTATAGTGGCACCATCCGACGGAGGTGGATCCTCTTGATGAGACATTTTGAGAAAATAAATTTTTTGATTTCGTGGCAGTTTGTCCCGTCAAAAAATTTTTTCTCGTTTTTGTGTTGAAGTGAACTCAGACGTGGGAAACATGCAAAAATGTTTTAGGAGAGACGTAAAAAAGTGTTTTTTTTTTCTGAATTTTTGGTCACTTGATTTTGATTGATTCTAATACTGGATCATTTTATATCCAGTTGAACAATTGAAGAAATTTTCATTACCTGATCAACTTTTGAATATAAGGTTTTCCAGGGTCCTTGATTTTTGATCAAATAGTCCAGTTATCATAAAACATTCAAACTGCCACAAGCTCCTCAAGAAGCGGAATTCTTAGCAAATTAACACAAACAAAGACACAGTATTAAGTCATCTTTTGCAAATTATCTCGTGAAAAGTTCGTTCGATTTGAGCCCAGTGGAAGCTTCGCTATCAGTGATGGAATAGTCTTGTTATCATAAAACATTCCAACTGACGGTGCGAGTCGCTCAAGAAGCGGATTTCTTAGCAAATGAACACAGACAAAACCACAGTATTGAGTCATCTTTTGCAAATTATCTCGTGAAAAGTTCTTTCGATTTGAGTCCAGGAGAAGCTTCGCTATCAGTGATCTAGTAGTCTTGTTATTATAAAACATTCAAACGGCTGGTGCGAGTCTTCATAACTAACATCAATCCTCCCAGAAGTATGAGTCAAAAAAGCTGAGAATAGAAAAATAAACAGACCTCATGTGTTTCTACTCCTCTTGGTTCGATCCCCGCTGTCGCGCATCGGCTCAACCGCTCCGTCCATACTCCCACCACTCCTCCAATCGATCCTCGCTGATTGGTCCTCTCTTCTGAATGCCTTATTCGACCACTCGCAGTAATTTACTGTAATGAGAAATGCATATTTCCGAGATTTTCATACCTTTTGTGGATCCTTTGAATCTGGCCTTTCTTCTTGAATTGACTGGCTGAGAGGATGGGCGCTATCTGGAAAACTAGAATTGAAGAGAATAGGCAGAAAAAAAAAGAATGGCAGGAGGAATGGAAGAAGGACAAAACGAAACAGTGGGCCAATAATCGATACACTAAAGATTGAAGCCAGAAAACTGGTGTCTTCAGGAGTGGTGACGATGACATCGACAGCTACACCATCATCTTTATCGTTGTCCTCTTCGTAGTAGTCTGTAAAGTATAATAGTGTTTGAGCCAAAAAATGGAAACTTTGCCACTTCATAAAAACCGTCATATCTCGACTCAGGAGCGGCTTCATGATGTAGTAACAGGTTTTTGGGATTTTCTAATCATGTTGAGTGAGACAAGAACATAATATGAACGGAAATATTTTGAGCCAGAATTGAAAAAACAGCCATCATTAGACTTAAGATTTTCTCAATTTCGACCCGAAATTTTTGTATCCGATTTTGATTGAATATTATTTATTGGTATTAGAACAGCTCGAAAAACTCGATCACACATCACTAAACCTATTTTGAGCCAGGTTATGACAACTCTGGATGATGTATGATGTGATGTGATGTGTGGGTCCAGTTGAAAAGTGTGAATTTGGAGAGATTGAGAAGTCAATACAAAAAGTTTGCGAGTACCGATTTTCCTGAAACTTGCTCAAATTCATCATTACTATCTGTTTGAAGAATGGAATGGATGATGTGTGGGTCCAGTAGAAAAGTGTGAATTTGGAGAGATTGAGAATTTTCCTCATCACAAAATCCGGCATATTCATTATGGTGGCAGTATTCGAAAGTTCTGGGGGTGGCTTTTTCAGAAGAGATGATCCAAATAATTTGAGGAGAAACATTTCGAGAAAATATACTTCTTGGTCACAAACAACGACCTTTCTTTATTAAAAAAAAATATTGTTTGAAAAAAGAAAAATCCAAGCAGTTGTTCAAACATCCTTTCATTCATTTTTGAGTATCTGTCAAAAAAAAATTGACAAGGGAGTTAAAAAAAAACAGTACTGGAACTTGCTGAAAATTTGGACCCTGATTCTTTCGGTGCTCCTGTACACAAAAACTTTTTCATGTTTCTCACGTTTTAGTAGAAATTTCAGTAAAATCACATACCTTTCACGTCATTTAGTTTTTGTGACTTACTCCAAAAAGCGAAAGAGAAAACTAGAATGAAAATCCACGTTTGCCAAGAATCGAAAAAAAAGTTTCGAGAGCTTTCCGGAATCAAAGAAATCAGTTTCAAATTTTACCGAAAGCCACTCGAACAAATCTCTCGAATAAGCTACTCGAATGCCGCCGAAGCTCAGAAATCGTGACAGCAGGTGAGTTTGAAGAAGGTTTAGGGGGATTCTGGAATTCTGATTCCTGTCACTCTCTCCTAGTCTCAAGATTCCAAATTTTTCAGAGCTCGTCGCCAAACTTACAGTCCATCTCCACCTCCAAGAGGGAGAGCTTCTCTAAGATCATCGAGAACTACTGGAACCACGGCGTCCACCGCATCCAGAAGTCGTTCCCAGGGAATATCTAGAGTATCTGGAGCACCATCAGCCACATCTGGAGTTCAGATCGCCCCTACGTTCAGACCAAGAGGCAGACAACCTCGAAATGCTATCAGAGTTGCTCCAACTGGAAGTAGAGCCTCCAGATCCAGATCTGCTCAAAGATCTCCAGGACCAGCAAGCAGTAACGGAAGAATCTTGAGATCCAGAGGATCCTTGACGACCGCTGCTCAACGTCAGCAGCCAAGCAGAACTAGTTCAAGATCTTCTCAGAGATCTCCGCCAAGACTTGCTCCAGGCCCTTCTAGACCATCATCAAGACGTCCAGGTTCGACTGCTCCGAGAGCCAACAGATCCAACGCCAACTCTGGACCACCTTCACCAACTGGGAGCTCTCCTCAGACCCCGTTCATCCGCTCACCATCTCCAACTAGAAGAGGTCGAGCCACTCAAGTATCTCCAGTGAGCAGTAGAACTCGAAGTCGATCTGCTGTTTTCCATGGCCCCGCCCCCAATGCTCCAGCTCCGACTCGCAGAGCAACATCAGCTGTTCCGGCAAACGGAAAGAGTGGTCGTCTGGCACGAAGGTAGGGGTTTTTTAACTTTCAGACGTTTTGAAACTGGTCATTTTATAACGGACCATTTGGCAACTTTATTCTAGAGTTGCATTAGTTGCAAAAAGATCAGTTACAAAATGACCAGTTTCGAAATTTCATAGTTACAAAATAGCACAGTTGCAAAATATCTTCTTTATTTCAGAATCGATGCAGAATTCCGTGGAAAGCTCGATTTGGAAGATGAATCAGAATTCAATGAGTGAGTTCATTATCTTGAATCCCTAGAATCTCCAAAACTGACGTCTTCAGTCCTGACACCTTCCACAAGGATCTCGCTATCCTAATGGAGCCAAAAGACGCCAAAAAAAAGCATCTGATCCAGCCGGGAACAGAGATCTTCATGAAGTTCTTCAAACGGGGAGAGAAGCTTTTCAAGAACAGGTGAGTCACAATTACAGTGTTCACAAAGAGACAGCCCAAGGTTTTTGGTGAAGTCCTTAATCTCATTTTTGAGATTCGAATAGACTTCAGCTTGTCTAGAGCTTCCGTATAATCATGACTACGATTAAGACCTCTTTTGGGTCTCACCACGAATAGAGTAGTCCCGAATTTCAAAACGCATTGTGGTGACACCCAAATCGATTTTTAATCTTCTCAAACCTAGTCATGACTATACTCGTCTTAAAGCTTCCAACCTCCCAAATTCAGAAATCAAATTTTCAGGAATGTCCCGCTTCGCAAATTCAGAACCGGTCACGATTTTCATCAAGAAAAAGTTGATTTCACCAAGGTATATCTCGTCAAGAAAAATATCGGACTTGGATTGGATTTCCCAGATGATCTCGATTTCGACACTTTGAAGAAATACATTAGTAAGTAGATCAAATATAAAAAAGTCCTTAAACTCGGAATTTCCAGACATCGAGGATCAAGTCAGTGCTAATAATAGTCTGATTCCGGGATTCAAAAAGTCGATTTCAATCAAGAAGATTCTGGAAACGATGAAAAATAAGGACAGAAGTGTTGCATGGAATGTGTTGAGTATGGAGATTTCGAAGACCGATTGCCCGTTAGTTTTGCAATTTTTGAATTTTTGTGAAATAAGTTCTGAATTTCAGTCTCCGCGAAAAATTCAAAATCCCAACTCATGTCGAGGAAACAAGTATGGTAGCAACATTGGAGAGAGCTTTAACCAAAAAAATAGCCGAAATTTCCGAAAAATTAAGGCGCCAGGATTTCAACGGAGATGGTGAAGAGAGAAAACTAAAACTGGAGCAACAGTTTTGTAAGAAGAAATTGATTGAAATGCCGACTTATCAGACGTTTTTGCTGGTCTCTATGGAGAACTCTTTTACGGATTGTCATGTTGACTTCTCGGCTACTTCAGTTTTCTACCACGTTATTAAGGTGAGGATTATGGGTGGTCTTGGGAGTCAGGGACGTTTGAAACTATGACTTCGAATAGTCAAAGTTCGGAAACGTCCTAAAAATGTTATCGTTGCTGGACATCCCAGTTTAAAATGCTCTTGTTGGAAGATGCAACGGTTGAGAGACGACATAGTTTCAAAACGTCGCTGAGCCAAAAAACTGAATTCATGAGATTCCGTGATTCCGAGTTTCTTCCAGGGAAGAAAGATCTTCTACGTGGCTCGCGGGACCGAGAGCAATCTAAGAATTTATCAGAAACACGTGACCGGAAATGAGCCCCGATGGATGGTAGAAGAACTCTTCGAAGAGTTTCAACGTCTCGAGATTGGTCCTGGACAGACAGCGATCATCCCTTCTGGCTACCTTTATTTCGTATTCACTCCAGAAGATTCATTGGTTGTCGGTGGAAACCACCTTTCTGTTCAGTATCTGGAGAAACATTTTCAGTAAGTTGAGGAATTGAAATCTGCAAAGAGCATGACAAGAGCTTCAAAATGAGTATAACCATGGCTTGACGCACAATCATTCTTGGGTCCCACCACGAAAAGTACTGTAATCACAAAATCGTGCCAAGACCCAAAAATGATCTCGGACCATTCTCATGATTACACTCATTTTGAAGCTCTCAAAGCCCTCTATTCAAATGTATTTCCTATGTTTTGTTCCAGATTGACGAAGATCCAAGAGGAATCTTTGGAGAAGGGAAAGATCTCAAAGGATAACATGTTTCGAGGTTTCTACAATGTCATGTTCAGCTACGTTGAGGATGTAGTGATTCCTACAATAAAAGGTTTGAATTCTGGAATTCAAAAAACTTTCAGAAACTTGAATTTTCCAGCACGAGGACAATTCGGACATAAGGCTCATGTACAAGCATTCGATGCTGGCATAATCCTCCTCAAAAATCTGGATCCACTGAAAAAGGAAGATATTGATTGGTACACAGAAAAAGAAAAGAAACGAATTCTGAAGAGCCTGAAGCCGACGGTTGATTTAACAGGTTTGGGGAAATGCGCTCGATTTATAATTTGAAATTTTTGAAGTTTTGAAATTTTCAGAAGAGTGGCAGTTAGGTCATGGTCATACCCTTCTTCATAACTAACAGCAAAATGTGTGAGAGATTACTAACTGAAATGAAGTTTTTGCAATGAACACTTTTTTATTGCTCGTCAGATCCTCACTAATCAGATCTTCAGATCATCAGATCCTCAGAACCACAGAATCGCACAATCGCAAATCTCAGGACTCCTATCTTATCTTATTATATTTATCTCCTAACTTATCAATATGTTTCATTTCTATTTTCTCCTTTGTTCATCCTTCTCTTGTCTTATTGTGCAGTGGTACCAAGTGGCATGCACAGAATAAGGCTAGGTTGGCAAAATTGGCGAAGGCGGTCGTCGATTACCCTATAATAAGGTACGTAATTATGTACGTATGAGTTCCTTCTTATTAGCCACCTCCAATCTGACTCACCAGCAGAAAAGGGTCCCCTCCCTTCTTTCATCTGACTCTCGTAGCTAGTTGGAGGATTGTCTAAAAGAAAGTCGGGAAAAGTGGGTTCATTTCTGATATGTTCCTTTTTGTTTGAACTGATTCCAATTGGTAAATCATCATCTAAACTTGAAAATATTTGACTTCATGGAAAGAGAACATAAATATACAACAATAGGTCATCCCTCCACCCAATCCCAAACCTCCCAAAATCAATGAGAGGCCTTTGATAAACGTAGAAAATCAACGTCGATTCCAGAATTCCCCAGGAGCAGAATTTGTTGAATTTGTGATTGCCTTATTATTGTATGTCCTTCATTGATATATATATCTGGTAGATCAATGTTGAAATTTTGAATTTTTCACAATAAATAAAATGTCATATATTCAAATCATGTTGACTGCTGTCGGGGTTCATTATAACTATAGATAGCTTAGGAATCCAGTGGAGTTCTCGAGAAAAAGTTTCTCGAGAAACGCCATTACGAGAAATTTCTCGAGGAATATCTCGAGAAATTTCTCGTGGATTTCTCGAGAAATTCCTCGAGAAATTTCTCGAGAAATCGGAAAAATTAAAAAGTTGTATTCGAGAACACACACTGGAATCCACTTAGACTTTCATTTAGGGAGAGAGAAACTTTCATAGAGAGAGAGTTGCCAAAGTTTATCGAATCGAACGAAACCTCAACTTTTTAAGCAGAGCTCTAAAAATTTCATTCTTCATCACCTGCATTGCTTTTTCCAAATGTATCCCTTCAAGCACTTGACCCACTTTCCTTTACTCCCCTCTCTGTAACACCAAAAAACTACTCTTATTTACAATGTCTCGTTTCACTAGAGAAGCAGCTAATAGTCATGATGATGATGATCTAATGGATTCCGTTACGGTAATGGAGGAGACCTATTATATAATTGTCCCTTCTACGATTATGTAATTGAAGCTTACAAAGGAAAGAAAGTTTACGACTTTTCACTGTCTAGACTATAAACTTTGAGTAAACTACAGACTAGTCTGTCTAGGAGTTTCAGTGTGAACTGAGTAGTTCAGTATTGTCTAGATCATTAGTCTAGAGGATAGTAAGGATGCTATAACCTAGATTTCTCGAGTTACGTGGCTCCTCGGCAAAAATTGAAGTTGAATTCCGACTATTCTCAGAAAGAGCTTTCAAATGGTATACTAGGTCCCGTTCCAAGATGGCACGGTCGGTACTGACCATTCCCTAGTGAGAATCATAAATTCATTTATTTTCCTTGATTTTTTCTTCAATCATTTTTTATCCACCTGTGAGGCTAGCCACCTTGTTTGAATTCAAAAATTCTGCTTCCTCATTCTCTTCTTTTTCTTCTTCCCAAGCCCTTCTCTCGCTCGTGTCACTGTAGAATAACACAAAGAGCGGGTTTTTGGATCTCTTCCGTCCGAATCCAAATCTGGATACTCCTCCCCCTTTTCCTTTTTTTTTCGATTCCTCTACTATTTCACGACCGCAAAACGCATATACACAACCCGCTTTCTCTGTATGTGTGACTGTTTGAGTGTCGAAAATCTAAGGAGGCGTGTGTGTGTATGTATCCGCTTCTTCAATTAGAGACCACAGGGGAACCTGATCCCATTTTCCACGATCAATCTCGTTTTTGAATGGGGGAGAGATGACCATGGTTGCAAGTCTTCGATGCTTCATCATCCCTTGCCTTCTTATGCAATTGATAGGGGAGGAGGAGGATATCTCTTATCCAATTTTTATCGCATTAGCAGAAAAGAGATACCTTGTTGCGTAGACGGGGCAATTGTTGCCAAAATGTCTCTTGATGATTAGACCAAGGGATTCATCCTGCAACCTTTCCATTTCAAATCTGAAGCTGAGAAGCTCTGATTTTACTACTAACCTGAACCGGACGATTTCCTAACGTAGAACCGTTTTCTGAATCCTAGATATTTCTGAAATTTTCAAGATTTCTTGTTTTTATATCTGTGACCATAAGATTCCAAGTTATGTTCTGAACCCATCAAAATCTCACTTTTCTTTTACAATCCTAGCTTTCGAAGTTTTGATATCCTACAACTCCAGGATTTCAGACTTTACGACTTTCAATTTGAATTTTTGGACTCTGAGCTCCTGAACTTTTAAACTTCTAGGATACCGTGAAAGTCGTCATTTTTGAGTGTTAAGCCAGACCGCCTTTGAGTTCTAGACCTCCTATCAGTCTTCTGATTCTCGGACCTCTTCAAAGTTTTCTAAGTTTTCGATTTGAAGTCCGGGGTTCTAAGGTTCCAAATTGCCCGGTTCTAAATCTCAACACTGTCTCGTAATCTGAATCTCGAACGCTTGCAAGATATCACTGGTATATAATTGTCCTTCCGAGATTCGACAGTTTAATGATATCAGTAGTTTAGCAAGAGTTTGCCTGGGACGAAGTTTCTATTTTGGTCCCCATGAAGACCAAGGCTTTTTCTGAATATTCCATTTCGAACCTTCCTACCATATTCATGCCTATCAGATGAACAGCTATCCATCTCCTCTGATATCAATGATCTCATCGGCAATCCGATTTTCGAATTGCCTACCTCGACAAAAAAGGCTTATCCAATTTTTATCGCATTAATGAGACAACGTCTGTTGCGTAGTGCCATTGTCTCCTTTGGTTCCTGATATCTATCTATTGCATCTTTTTCAACCTCTCCTCTTTTCTTCATTTTCAACATTGGGATTTCTTCGGAGGTTCTAAGATCAAAATTCGTATATTGAGAGGAGTGGAATGTTTTGGTTTAGGTCAACTGTTCCACTTGTGAGAAAGACCAAGTTTCAAAGTCTCAAAAAATTTTGCAACCATCTGATGTTGACGCTTTTTTTTTAGGTTCCAAAGTTTTATCACAATTCACTTGGAACCTTTTTTTTCGAAGAATTAGCTTATCTTCCAGTCAGTAGGTTTGAGAAGATACGTTTCCAACTATGATTGTTTGTTTCTCTCAATCGAATCGAAATACCAGAACTCTAAATCTCAATCGCAACTGGTACCTCGAGACATTATAATTCTGATAGCTCCTGTCAAAAAGAAGACTTTTTCTTTTTCTGAAAAAATATAACAATCAGAGACTGTGACTGAGACAGTCGTTAAGCTTGGAGTGCGGTTATCAAGAATGCACCCAGCTTGTAATACAGGGCACTTTGATGGCTCTTCACCCAACTTGTGCAGGGAATTGTTGGGTTTTTTACTAGGATCACGATTCCCGACATTACCGGTCAATAATCTATGAACTTTTGGCGTTTTCAGATGAAAAACGTCAACTCTGAGGGTCTGGGAAAGAATGTTAAACTTGACCGTTTGATTTGAAACTTTCTGAGTGTATACATCTACTCTAAAACTCTATTTTTGTAGCTGACAACTTTTTCGTACCAACTCTTCTAGAAATGATATGGCTCGTGAAATGCAGCAGATCCTAAAATCGGTGAAAATTGCACTGAAAATGAGGAAATTTAGCATCGCCCCACTTCAAAGGGACACACCATCTCCAGAAGAGGTTGTAACAAAAAGTTGTCAACTACAAAAATAAAGTTATAAAGTGGTTATATACACCCAAAAAGTTTCAGATCAAACGATCAAGTTTAACATCCTTTCCCAGACCCTCAAAATTGACGTTTTTCAACTGAAAACGCCAAAAGTTCATAGATTATTGGTCGGTACTGTATATTCAATATGTAGTACCAACCGGTCAAATTTAAAAAGGTGAATTGAGTGTTCAAGTAAAGCTAGATCCAGAAAATCACAACTACAAGACTGATATCTTCGAACTCCGAGACCAAATCACAGCCTTCAAATCACACTGCTACACTGATCCCTGACACCTATCTCCACCCATTTTTGTACTTGGATAACACTTTTTCTTGCGGAGAAGTGCATTGTGAAATATGTCACGTACTTTTTGCGATTTCTGATCCTTCTCGACGCCAAGGTGTCTAGTTTTTTAGGCTTATGATCGGGAGTTCATGAGGACCAGGAAGTATCACTTTCTTCTTTTTGAGAGTTTGGAGCCCTCTTTTCTAGCCACGGATAATTCAGACCGAAATGAAAAATATCGATCAGTAGAACTTTATGGACTTTCTCAAATACTTGATTTGGTAACTAAATAGAAAACTTGAGAGTTCTGAAAGCAACAACTTTTGATTGCTCCTTATCATCCAATTTTCGAAATATGGATCTTCAAGTATCGAGATTCCCTAAATAGTGGAAACTAACTACACCTCGTTTCCTTCCAAATACACATTTCTTTTCCCTTTATCGGTTTTCGATGCATATCTTTTTCTCTATGCTATCGATGACATGACCATCAAAAAAACCGGTCCGTTTTCTCCACTTTTTCTCTCATTTTCCATTTTTATCCTCATTTGAATTTTTCTTACAAACTTCACTTCCGATCTTGATCTGACATATGAGTGAATTGTTGCAGAAATTTCGAAAATCCTTGTGTTGGTCCGTTGAATCTACCGTAACCCGAAACAACTGTCACACATTTCCATCGCTCAATTAATCAGTTTCACCTCCTCTCGTCACTGCTTTTTCTACAATTCCTTTTCCTTTTATCTTCTTTCTTTCTTTTCAAATCCCCCATCTCTGACTGACTGCATCCCCCATTAATTATTCGCCTATCTTCGTTTCATCCCTCTTTTTTTGGTCTTTTTCGCCCGCTGTCGCTGTCGTTTTCGACGCCTTTGGCGTTGAATCTCTCACTATTCCGCTTCTTTTGTTATCAGTTCAAGACACAATATTTTTATTTTCCTTTGATGAATCTTGAAATTTTTCTGAATTCCAGGTAACGCCATGCGGAACTCTCGGTTTTGTGCCATTCTGGCGGTCATTTCGGCAGTTTTTGTAGTGGTCATTGGACAAAGTAAGTATTCTAGTTTTTAAAATCTTACTTTTTTTTTGGCCGACCATCCCAGCCTGTTCTTTTGTGGCCGGTCAGCGGTCGGTCGGTAGTCGCCAACTGTGCCCATCCAAATTAAAAGTCTCACTTCGAGGCACAAGAAAAATTTTAAGAGAAAATGGTTCTAAATCTTGAAGATACCAAATCTCTATTAGAGAATGCCAGGATTCTATTGGACCCCATTCAGTAAAAATAAGAATTTATCCTTCTCACAGGATCCCAACAGGCAGTAATTGCTGACTTGGGTAAACTCATCGTCGACAATTGTCCCCCTATGCTTTGCACTGGATTGGATTGTGCCGTGGTCACAGAGAGAAATGGATGTCAGGTGAGAATATTAGAAGATGTCACAGATGACTTTTAGATAGAAGACGTTGACTTTTCATCTTATTCTGACTGTGTGGACCTTAGTCATTGGATATGCCTCGGTATCATGGATATCTCAAGTTTCGCGTTTTTCTGAGAGCCTCTCTAGTGGAAATTAATCGTTCAAATGGGAATGTAGGGTTAAACTTATGAATACTAACCCCTTGGTAACTTCTCTTTTTTAAAGATCTTCAAAATTTCCAAAACCATACAAATCCCAATTTTGTTTTTTTGCAAGATCACTCTTTGTCTACCACATGATCCTTCTAGCTCCTTTTGAAACTTTTAGAAGCGTCCAGAATCCTTCCAAATTCTTCTTGATCTTTTAAAACTAACTCTAGAAAAAATTCATTTGAACTTCTCATAATCCGGACACCAATTCACATTCCTTCTCTCTGACTCACCCTTATGTTCATAGTTTCAAATCCAAATCTTCCGGCATTTTTTTAAATTCCCATAAATCTCTCCATTCCTTTGTTATCCACTTATCTTGATCTCCCCCCTCTCTCCTCCCATTCCATTCCATTAACTGTGTGTGGTGTTCCACTTTTACTCTTTTGTTTCGTTTTGTTCATTCAAATCCATCTCCTCCGAGACATGAAGAGAACCTGTTTGGGGGATATAACCAAGAAAGAAGTCAAAGGCAAAACCACAGAAAAGAAGTATAGAAAAGGGACTCTGTTTCAGCTCTGCGCCTGCCCAATCGGCTCTCCATCTCGTGGATGTGACCCAATGCCATTCATTCTCTGGCATGATCTCATTGTCAATGGATGTCCAAATGTCACCCTGAACAGTCGTGATCCAGCTCAAAAAGTTCATAGATGGTTTAGAAGAGTCAATCGATTCACCAACACAGATCAGTGTGAACCATACATCTTCCCATATTGCCCAGAGTTGGACTTCAATCTGTGGAGGTCACCAAGAACCAAGCAGGTGGGTTTCTTATTCCTAAAGAGTTCCAAAAATTGTTTGTGTGAATTGACACAGAATCCAAGAAAAACAGAAAAGTCTTTTGGTGCATAGTCTAAAAATGACTTTAAACAAAGTTACAGGTACTCAAAGTTTTCAAAATTTCGGAAATGTTGAAGTCCTGTAACTCTTTTCATATTCAATTTTAGATTATGCTCCAAGAGACTTTTCTGCTTCTTTTCGAATTCTTACAAGAGGATTCCTTGTGTCCTTCGATTGAACTTTTTTCTGAAAATATGGTCATAGACTATAAAAGTAGACTATAAATATCTGCAAAAAAAATGGCGAAATGTTCACCTGACTCAAGTTATCAGCCATCAGTCCTAGCCAGTACTAATTTGGTGCATTTTAAGGACTCATATCTCAGCTCCCAGGCAATGTTTAAGAGTCTCGTTTTTTGGATTGAGCTCAAAAATCCGCCCGCAATCTGGCGTTATAGATTTCAAGATTGTATTTGATTGGAAAATAAAGGTTTGTCGATTCCTCTCATACCAGTTACACATTTTTCAAAATTTCAAAATGTTGTTTCTGGCGGTTGCTTTGGGCTCAGTGCAAAAAAACTAGTTCTTATAACAATGTCTGGGAGCTGAAATATGAGTCCTTAAAAAGGCACCAAATTAGTACTGGCTGAGACGTTGATGGCTGATAACTTGAGTCATAATTTTTATGACATTTTTGGAAATCTCAGGGTCATTATAGTCTATAACCCAATTCTCTGAAGAAGTTCTCTTGTTTGTCTTTTCATGTTTTTCATAGAACCCCTTCTGAATCAAAAATCTCCTTCTATAATTCCAGGAATGCGAACTTTACTGCTACTCGATCGACGAGCAGAGAAAGCGAGGAATCATCTAAGCCATTATTTTTCTTTTTTGTTTGTTTTCTTCTCCTAAACCATCACAAAAGAACTATAGAATTAATAATAAGTTATTGATTTTGATTCCTTCCTCCTGCAAGACTAAACCCAATTTTCCATTCTCCCAAAAAATTTGAAAATCTGTGTGCCTTTTGTTTTTCCGTTGTTTCTGATGTCCCATGAAAGTCAATAAAACACTTGTTTTATTTTTTAAAATCTCTAGTTTTGAAAGGGATAAGTATATGTATATACAAAAAAAACCGTCATGGATCTGGAAGATGCGAGTGGGGAAAAGAAGAAATACTGTCACACAGAGACAAGAAAAATGAAACCGGTGGTGAGAAGGGGGTGCAAGTAGAAACTAAATAAGTGAATTTCTAGTAAATACATGAGATTGATTTCAAGTGACTAGTTTTCCCTGCGGCGTCCATTGTATACATGAAATGATGATGAATGCACAAAATGGGAAAATCGAGGTGATAATGAATAAATAGGTATAGCCAATGGTTTTTAGGTAGAATTGAGATATCGCTGCCAGCAGGATTCCACTGAACGTGGTTGATAGAATGAGATAGCCGTAGTTATGAGCCTTGTGTCGATTTCCGAAACATTTGACTGTAGCTGTGATGAAGAGGGCGTGCGTGGCGCCCATGCATATGAAGGTTCCGGTTAGCTGAAAATGTTTTGATTGGAATTCTATCGGAGTAACTAACAAGGAGACTAGAGCTTTTTAGGAATTAGACCATATATGTATTTAAGGAGAAATCCTGTTAAAAATGTGCGTAGATTGCAAAAATCATAATGAAAATGCTCAAAAATCGCCCTAAAATCCTCGAAAATGAGCTTCGAAATGATAAGAAATCACAGAATGTGTCTTTGGAGGCCGTGGCCGAGTTTCCCAAAAAAGGGGCGGAGCCAGCCAATTAGAGTCATTGTTATTTTAGGGCAGCCAATTACAGCGCTCGCTTCTGTGATAATAATGATGTCTATTGGCTGACTCCGCCCACTTTTTGGAAAAACTCGGCCACGGCCACCGGATACAACTTTTGTGATTTTTGCTCATTTCGGAGCGCATTTTAGGGGTTTTGGAGCAAAAAGGGCGGAGTCAGCCAATGAGCGTTTTTGCAGTTGTGCGGCAGCCAATCACTGCGCTTGGCTCCGCCCCTTTTTTGGAAAAACTCGGCCACGGCCTCCGGAGACAACTTCTGCGATATTTGCTCATTTTGGAGCTCATTTCCAAAGCTTACAGCAAATTTCGAGCACTTTTATCATGTTATTCGGAATCGACACACATTTTTATGTGTTTTTGAGGTCATTTCAAATCTGCAACTTGAGTTCTCAGCCACTTTTCATGGCAGATTCTGAATTCTTATGGTCCAATTCTTGGAAATGTCCACCTCAAACCTACCCAAAACAGGAAAGCCATCTTTCCCAACTCCCTCGTCATTGGCATTGTCAATAAGAACACACTAGCTAAGCATGTAGCAGTAGAGAGGGAGATTTGAAAACTAGTCCGATCCGTCAGATATCCCCATCCTATTCGAGCAATCGCATTTGCCACCGATGCAACTGAGAATGCCATTGCCATGAACATGTCGTCCTCGATGAACGATTCTCCATAGGTTTTGTATAGATTGTAGAACATGTTCGCGTAGAATGAGCAACAAAACAGAGCGGCGAAGAGGCAGTAGAATGTGGGAGATTTGAGCATTTCAGTGGAAGTCATTTGGATTGTGGTGTCTTCGTCGTTGTCGAAAACTGGCTGGTCGTCATCATCATCATCTTCGTCATCCACATCGTTGGTGATGGATTCGTTGGAGCGGGATTTCTGGAAATTTTTGAATTGGATGTAGGTATTTTTGGAAGGTTTTCAAAGAGATTAGGAGATTCCTAGAGTAGCACTTTTTCGAGGAATTGGAACTTTCAGAACCTGCAATGAAAAATAGACGATTCCCGAAAAACGGAGAAGTTTCAAAAGCGTACATTTCAAAACTAGATGTTCCTGGTTTTGAAACGTCCGGTTTTAAAACGTCCGGTTTTGAAATGTCGAGTCCTCAGTTACTTTTCATTACAGATTTTGAATTCTCAAAGACAAAACTCAATTCATAGAAAAAAGTCTACTCCAGAAATATTCTACAGTGCTCCACAAAAGTATAACCTCACCCCCCGGTTTTCCAGTATCTCGAGAACGGTAAGAGTTGCGGGAAAGCTTCCAACTAAAAAAATACTCGAATTGTTGAGTTATTGTGACCCACAAAAGCTCAGAGAATAAAAATAAAAAATTGAAAAAATATTGCATTTTTTCGGGAAAATCACTTTTAGCGATCCACAAAAGTATAACCTCACCCTGAAAATTCGATGAAAAAATAGGAACTCTGTGTAACTTGGTTGATAACTTTGTCCACAAGCAATTTTATTAAAAGTTTATAATTACAAAGTTGTTTTAAATTTTGTTTTCTATAACTTTTTAGTTGAACACTTTTTGTAAAAACCCTTGGTTGTCAAGATATCGTCCTTTCAAAATGGCTTGTTGCCCTGGGCGCGCAAAACCACGTATCTCGTTAGTGAGTACAGTAATCGGAAAGTGGTCAACTAAAAAAATGTTCTTTGCACATTGTTTCATAACATCCAAATGAAAGAAAAATCAAGAAATTGTTTTTATTCGTGATGGAGATCGATAGGTGCAATTTGGCATAATGTTCACTTTTTCGATTTTAGCCTGTTTTTTGAGCGCTTATAACTCGCTTGGAAATGAGTTTGGAAAAATGTCGCCAACGTAAAAAAAGCTAAAAATAAGCAGATATACAAGTTTTCAGTTGACAACTTTTGTTTATTTTCCATGCCTACAAAGTTATGCTCTGTAGATCTAAACAGGGTTTTAGTGGCTTTGTAACTGTACCTAACTTGATGAACAATGCTGTTCATGCCTGGTTAGTCAGAATTAATGTTAAAATATCTTTTGACTAAAATAAGGCTAACATACAACTAACTGGGTCCACTTTAAATGTCACAATCAGCTAGTTTTTCAAGATGATTCAAAAAAGTCCACAAAAACCACAAAAAGGTCCACAAAAACCAAAGAAAAGGCAATTTAATTCAAAAGAAACAAGTTTTAATGATTGGTTGGACCTTCAATGTTTCTTGGAAGCTTGAACAGGCGACATCCATGGATAGATACAAGTTGTCTAACAGTGTTAGACCAACTTCTTTCCAAGCAGACACGATGGCTTTCTTGATATCCTTCACGTTGTGGTACATTTGGTTTCCGCCATAAATCTTTTAAACCATCACTCCCCATACGTTGTCTATGATGTTTAAAATAGGCGAGCATGCCAATATTCAGGAAAAAAGGGCGGAAACCAAATGTACCACAACGTGAAGGATATCAAGAAAGCCATCGTGTCTGCTTGGAAAGAAGTTGGTCTAACACTGTTAGACAACTTGTATCTATCCATGGATGTCGCCTGTTCAAGCTTCCAAGAAACATTGAAGGTCCAACCAATCATTAAAACTTGTTTCTTTTGAATTAAATTGCCTTTTCTTTGGTTTTTGTGGACCTTTTTGTGGTTTTTGTGGACTTTTTTGAATCATCTTGAAAAACTAGCTGATTGTGACATTTAAAGTGGACCCAGTTAGTTGTATGTTAGCCTTATTTTAGTCAAAAGATATTTTAACATTAATTCTGACTAACCAGGCATGAACAGCATTGTTCATCAAGTTAGGTACAGTTACAAAGCCACTAAAACCCTGTTTAGATCTACAGAGCATAACTTTGTAGGCATGGAAAATAAACAAAAGTTGTCAACTGAAAACTTGTATATCTGCTTATTTTTAGCTTTTTTTACGTTGGCGACATTTTTCCAAACTCATTTCCAAGCGAGTTATAAGCGCTCAAAAAACAGGCTAAAATCGAAAAAGTGAACATTATGCCAAATTGCACCTATCGATCTCCATCACGAATAAAAACAATTTCTTGATTTTTCTTTTATTTGGATGTTATGAAACAATGTGCAAAGAACATTTTTTTAGTTGACCACTTTCCGATTACTGTACTCACTAACGAGATACGTGGTTTTGCGCGCCCAGGGCAACAAGCCATTTTGAAAGGACGATATCTTGACAACCAAGGGTTTTTACAAAAAGTGTTCAACTAAAAAGTTATAGAAAACAAAATTTAAAACAACTTTGTAATTATAAACTTTTAATAAAATTGCTTGTGGACAAAGTTATCAACCAAGTTACACAGAGTTCCTATTTTTTCATCGAATTTTCAGGGTGAGGTTATACTTTTGTGGATCGCTAAAAGTGATTTTCCCGAAAAAATGCAATATTTTTTCAATTTTTTATTTTTATTCTCTGAGCTTTTGTGGGTCACAATAACTCAACAATTCGAGTATTTTTTTAGTTGGAAGCTTTCCCGCAACTCTTACCGTTCTCGAGATACTGGAAAACCGGGGGGTGAGGTTATACTTTTGTGGAGCACTGTAGTTAGCACACAATACACCATGCAAAAATTTTTTAAAGGAGGGATCCGACCAAAAATTTTTATTGCTTTAACATACGTAAAAATGTGTGTAGATTCCAAAAATCATAATGAAAATACTCAAAAATCGCTCTAAAATCCTGAAAATGTCTCCGAAATGAGCAAAAATCGCAAGAGTTGTCTGGGGTTGAGTTTTCCAAAAAAGGGGCGGAGCCAAGAGCAGTGATTGGCTGACTCCGCCCTTTTTTGGGAAACTCAACCCCAGACAACTTCTGCGGTTTTTGCTCTTTTCGGACCCATTTTTCGGGGTTTTAGAGCGATTTTAGAGTGTTCTCATTATGATTTTTGGAATCTACACACATTTTTTATGTATCTTAAAGCAATAAAAATTTTAGCCCGGATTCCTCCTTCAAGCTTATCATGCAGTTAAAAATATCAAAACCATATCACATCACACTAGAGAAAAGATACGGACCGAATCCCTTTGATTTCTGTCAGCTGAGGTCGCTACGACAACCTGCTCATCAAGGTTTATTCGCGAATACGATACTCCAGAGTATCTTTGTTGGGATGAGTTCGAGAATAGGAACTCAGACAGTGAGCCCAAACCGGAGTGACGAATCTGATATAAGAAGATGGCTAGAGGGATAGTCTCAGTATTTTTGGAGAAAAAGAGCAATGTTTTTAGTAAACTCTCTTATTCAAGCTTTATCAATCAACTTGCTAGCCAGAAGAGCCTCTTACCCTAAACGGAGGATCGCAAACAACGATCAATGCGATTCCTTGCATGATTCCATAGATAATAGCTAGCTTGGTGAACAATGCGGGTACCCGAACAAGTAGTTCCGGTTGTACAAAATATCCATCTTTAGTTGCTGGAAGGTTCAACGGATTCACAATCATCGTTTGAATCGGAGCGAAAATCGACGAGGAGAGTCCGAAGCCAGCGGCAACGATTCCGGAGACAACGCCGATTTTGTCAGGGGCCCACTGAAAGTTTTTATGGTTTTAGTAGGCAATCGGTTTTTGGATCTCTTACATTGATAGCTGTGGAGACTGCAGTGACATATGCGATTCCTGAGCCTAGTCCGAAAAGGAGACCGTAGACTATGAAGAATAGTGCAAATGAGTGTTGAATTGCGTAGGCGGATAGGGCAACACTCGATCTGGAAATGGATTTTTTTGTTATTATGCTCAACTGGATGGTGGTCGAATTAAAGGAGGACCAAGAATTTGCTTCAAAATAAGTAAAAATGTGCGTAAATTCCAAAAATTATGATGAAAATGCTCTAAAATTGCTTTAAAACCCCGAAAAATGGATCCGAAATGAGCAAAAATCGCAGAAGTTGTCTGGGGTTGAGTTTCACAAAAAAGAGGCGGAGCCAGCCAATCACTGCGCTCGGCTCCGCCTCTTTATTGGGAAACTCAAACCCAGACAACTTCTGTGATTCTTGCTCATTTCGGAGCCATTTTTCGGTGTTTCGAAGCGATTTTTGACCGTTTTCATTATGATTTTTGGAATCTACGCCCATTTTTACATATTTTAAAGCAATGCCGCCTCGTGGCAAGATCCATGAGCCTTTAATTCTGATCCCTAAAAAAAGGCTGATAAACTGAAACTTACGTCACTAGAGCACACCCGATAAACGCCGAAACTCTCGGACTGAACGTGCTAGATGTGAGTCCTCCTATCACCATCGCAAACGGGAAGCATCCTTGAAACGTCGGAATCCACATCATGTGCTCGATGCGGACACTGGGATCGGTGAAATTACGCATGTAGGAGGCCATGTAGGGAAGCATGTTGCCGAACGTGTGATAGGTGCCGATGGTTAGGTGAATGGAGACGGCACCGAACAGAATCACACATATTCGATTGAACGGCGAGAGTGAGTAGATTGTGTCTGCGATGGGGTCTCTCCGCCGACGGCATAGTGACATTTTGGGGGGACCTGGAAATTGGAGAGATTTTTTATTATTTAGCAAGGAGGATAGAAGATCAGAACGATTTCTAAAAATCAACAGAGAATCACGTGAATCTTTTCTAGAAGACAAAACAGACCTAATTTTGTGTAAACATCATGCAAACATCATGTACTAATACCTTGACGGATATATTGTCATGATGGTGTTATATTCTAGCTTTCACCTTCTAATCGCACTATACAGTACAGGCAGGAGAAATGAAGAATAGAAGATGACAATATAGAAAGAATCGGAATGAAAAAAAAACGAGGGAAACCGGATGAATAGCTAGGAAGCTGCAGGAAAAAAGGGGGTCTTGTTGGAAAAAAGAAGTGAACAATAGGAGAAATAGGGTGAAATTTAAGAAGAAAACAATAGAAAAAACTGATAACAGTTGGCGTTCTTCTAGTGCGAAGATCGAAGAAGATTGTCGTTGTGTGTGTTTTTTTGGCGAATTAACAATAAATACGCTAAATTCGAAATTTCAAGGTCACCAGTTCGCTAATCGGGAAGAATCGCAAAGTGAACATTTAAAAGAAAGTGCTCTCATGATTCTCACCGAGAACGAGATTCGGAAATTGGAAAATTTGAAATTCTCCATAAATTGTGAGAAGGCGAAGAATTCGTCAATATTCAATTCGAAATAATATTTTATGTGAGAGCCTGAGAGCCCAGCCGGCCCGGAAAAGGAGCATACGAAATAGTGCTGGAAACATGGAGTGTGCGCGCCCAAAGAGCTTTTCAATTCCATTTGTGGGTCGCTTCCACGGTTCGCTGGTGTCTTTTTATGCCTTTTTATCGATTTTGAGAGGTTTGCGCTGGTTTATGGCTTAAAAATACGCCGATTGCAGCAATTTTTTATCGTTCTGTTCCCCCATTTTTCCGATTTTTGTCTTGAAATTCCCCACTAAAAATAATATTTTTATGCCTTCCTTGAAAGTACTACGGTTGACAACGACAAGGCAAATTGACACCGAATGGCTTTTGCGTACTCAGTGATAAACGCGTGGTGTTTGCGGACTTTTTGATGGTCGATCAACCGAAACAAGCTGATCGCTGTGTCAACTTTTCAACTGTGAGAATACAATGTTTCATGAGTGTATTTTTATTTTCTCGACCTGCTGAAATCGGATTATTCTTCAAGTTTTCATGTTTGATTCTCACATAATCTCTCTTCGTTTCGTGTGTTGCGAAATTTCCTCTTCGGGGGGTGATTGAGAAAAGCGGATAATCGATAATCGCTGATAAAGCTTCTTTTGAGTAGTTTCTCTTATAGTGTGCAGTGTAATAGAGCAAAAATGAGTTAATTTGAAGCAAAAAAAAACAAAAGGAAATTGAAGTTTCTTCATTTGCCCATTTTCATTGTCTCTCAATTTCCCCCATTTTTTGACCCGAAACTTTTCTTCATTGCTGTCTTTGCTCGTTCCTCTCTATTAGAATCTCCTTTCAAAACGAATTCTTTTCGAAAAAATCTCTATTTTTCCAGAATGCTCGGCGGCGAGGAAGTGTTCGCAAACCCACTCCAGCCATCAGAAGAGGCGGCGGCTCCAGAAGTGGAAGTCTCTCTGAACGACGATGACGACACATTCCGCACCGCCCGTTCCAACGTCACCAGTGACAACAATGCAACACTGTTGAAAGAAGAGGACACATCGAACACAACATCGTCGAGCAATGTGGTAGTTGACCAGAAGGAGGAGACCTATTCGTCGTTGATCGAGAATCGGAATGTACGAGTTTTTTTGACAAAAGCGAACAGTGACAGCTCCCACTATCTATGAGAACTCTGCAAGAAGTGATAAGAGACTGCAGACACAGATAGTGTAGTTGGTGGCCACTCTGTTGTTCTGTCTTTTGTCTTCACATGATACTTGTTATTATTGATTTGATTTTTTTGCAGCATCGAACCGAAGAAATCAACATCGATATGGATTCCGCTGACTCGATTCTTGTTGACATTTCAGATGCACTTTCTGAAAGAGATAAGGTATTTTTCTATTTTTTGTCACTTGACGCTGATTCTAACATTGAGTGTTTTCAGGTCAAATATACGGTTCACACTCGAACACGTCTCCATGACATGAAATCAGAGACTGCGGTGGTTCGAGAGCATGAGGAGTTCCTGTGGCTTCATGGAACACTTGAGGAGAACGAAGCGTACGCTGGATTCATTGTGAGTGCTTCAAATCATTTGAAACTATGTGGAAAAGCCCAAAAATCCCTCCGGGAACCCGAAAGAAAGTCTCGAAATGCTCAATTTCCTTCAGAAAAAGGGCGCAAAAACCGTTTATTGGTTGATTTTCCGCCCCTTTTCTTTGGGAATGACTGAGCATTTCGAAGCTCATATTCTGAGTTTTAGAGTGATTTTTGAGCGTATTCATTACAAAATTCAAAATCTAGACAAATTTTTACATATATTTAACAAATCCAGATTCCGCCGGCACCTCCCAAGCCAAATTTCGACTCGTCTCGCGAGAAACTTCAAAAACTGGGAGAAGGTGAAGCCACGATGACCAAGGAGGAGTTTATGAAGATGAAGCATGACCTCGAGCAGTAAGAGCTTTTCTTCTGCTTCATTTTTATAAGAAATTTTATTCAGAGACTACCTGGCTCAATTCAAGAAGACTGTCGCGATGCATGAAGTGTTTTTGCAACGAATCGCAGCGCATCCTGTCTTCAAAAACGATCAAAACTTCCGTATCTTTTTGCAGTATGAGAATGAGGTTGGCTTGCTTTTCTAGTATTTTCCACTTTTTTTTTCTATTTTCAGCTCTCGGTTCGTGGTAAGAACAAAAAGGAGCAAGTGGAATCGTTCTGGAAGCGGTTCACTCAATCGGCCGACGAAGTTTTGCTCTCCGGGCAGAAGGATGTTGACGAGTTTTTCGAGAAGGAGAAAAACTACATGGTTGAATATAATATTCATATCAAGGAGGCAGCTGCAAAGGCGGAGAAGGTTACTGCCGCCAGGAAAAGTTAGTTATAATGATGTTTTGATGGAGGATTCGGTCAATTTGCGATGAAAATGCTTGAAAATTGCTCTAAAACCCCGAAAATTGGCTTTGAAATGTTCTAAACGAGGTTGTGGCCAAAATTTTCAAAAAATTGGCGGAGTCAAACGATGTGATCGGTTACTGGAAGCTTTAACGACACTGATTTGAAAATCTCGACAATAACCCTCTTTTTGTTCATTTCAAAGCTCATTTTCAGGAATTTAAAGCGATTTTGAAGCTTTTTCTTTGTGATTTTCAGAATCTGCACGCATTTTTTGACTGGAATCCCTCTAATTTTAACCCGTTTCATTCAAAAACCGAATTATCAATTTTTTCAGATGTCGTCATCGCTTTCTCGAAAATCGGCGATTGTTTCGAACGTATTGCTCGTGGCGAGCCACACAAACCGATCGGCAGAATATTCGCACAAGGTTCCGACGCGATGGTGAAACTGAAGAAAGTGGAATCCCGTGCTACCAACGATGAAGAGCTGAAACTGGGAGACACTCTCCACTACTTCACTCGTGATACACAGGCTGCCAAAGACTTGCTGTATCGACGAATGAGGTGTCTGGCCAATTACGAAGCAGCCAACAAGAATCTGGAAAGAGCTCGTGCCAAGAATCGCGAGATTCCGAAGGCTGAGGCAGAACAGGCGGAAGCTTGCAAGAAGTTCGAAGAGATCACGGGGCTTGCAAAGACAGAGCTGAAAGATTTGAAAGTTCGCCGCGTGCAGGCTTTCAAGAAGAATTTGATCGATTTGTCAGAGCTTGAGAAGAAACACACAAAGGTGGGGGTGGATATTTTTTTTTATTTTAAAAGCATTCTTCTAAATGAAAACATTTTTCCAGGCGGAAATCTCTCTCCTCGAGGACGTTGTTGCACGACTCAAGCAGCTTCCATGAAGACGGTCTAGGGTTTTTATTTTATTTTTCTGTGTATGTGTAAATGATTGTATCAAAGAATTCTATAACATATTAATTTATTTATATTGCAAAAGTTTGATTAGCAAATTTCTCCTGTGTCCAGTGTCCCACCCTCCCCAAACATGCATATTTGCCCGTTTTATATTTTTATGTTTCTGAATTTCCCTTCTTCTGGTGGTTGCCTCTCTCCCCGAAAAAAAAACTGTGATTTTGATTCCCCCCAATGTTTAATTTATTCTAGCCCCGCCCCCCCCCCCCTCTCACCGTAATTCATGGTGATGATCGTAGGCATACACACACACATATATACATGAATATATTCGCATTTTTCCATATCATTTCAGCACCACCTATTGTTTTCCCCCCATATATCATCAATCAATAAGTAGATTATGCAACAGTTTTCTGTTTTCGTGTTTTACAAGGCGGTTTAGAAAACATTCCCGCTGTGAATACCTTTGAAATACTATGATTCCAGGGTTGAGGGGCTAATCTCATCTGTGATCTTTGTAGGGCTTCCTTTTGTGATTTTTTTGGAAGATTTGGAAGTTTTATCCACCGGTACTATCAAACAGATAGAGAGAAAACGGAAAAGATGATATCATTGAGAGGTCATAGATTATTTTGTTTTTACGGGTGTTTAGAGAAGAAGATGTAGTGGGAAGGATGGAGGAGAAAACAATGAAACTATAAAAAAGTTGAGATGTCTTCTTTTTTCTTTTTTGGGCATTTTTCCATCGAAAATGCAATAACGAAACTTGAAAAATGTGTGAAAATCCCCAAAATCTGAATAAAAAACTATAAAATTGCTCTAAAATTCCAAAAATGACCCATAAGGGGTTGTGCTCGAGATGCCCAAAAAGGGGCGGAGTCAGTTGATTCCGCCAATGGCCCAATTCTGAGCCATCTTTCTGGTTTTCATAGCAATTTTCAAGCATTTTCATTGTGATTTTTGGAATCTTCACACATTTTTTGCTTTAGGGAACACTTTTTTTACTAGAATCCTCCTACCTATAAACTCGTAAAAACAGTAAAATCCTAGTTATGACCGATTTTTTATTTTCGTGAACTTTCATTTTTTTCCTAGTTCAATGTGGCAGGAAACAAAAAGTAGGATATGATTTTGACTGGAGAGGTGACAATTGATTTTCAGCGATTTTAGACCGTATTCTCTTTCTTTCTTTTCTTGATTTTAAAGTATCTAAATTCTCACCTAAAACCAATCATTCTTTGCAGAGTCGCCAGTTCTTCTGTCCCATCAAAACACACGCACACAACTCCCCATCTGCACCACATCCACCCCCATCAGAAATGAGCTCCACAAATCTGTCGGGCTCATCTGCTGGAGGAGGAGGAGCAGGTACCGCTCAAAACACTGTAACATCAGAATACTCGACGACTCAAACCACAACTGGGACCTACCATACCGATACGATGTCGAGCATCGGCGGCACCTCCATCTCATCAGCCACACCGTCTCTCTCGTCGCAGGCGACGTCGACGGTTCATGCTGTTCAGGGACCGCCCGTGTCGTCTCCGATAGCTGCGGCTGCTGCTGCGTCGGCGGCTCTCGTGGCTCAGTTGAATCCCGCGGATCGGTGGCCAACGGAACCGTCGGCCTATAAGTTGGACGAGTCGATTGGAGTTGGAGCAACGGCTACTGTTTTTACGGTAAGGGGAGGATAATTGGTCAGCGGGAAACAAGGAAAACGAGAGAAATACAAAATATTGGACTTTTTAGGTGTTAGGATTCGGAAATAAGGTTCGGAGAATTAGGTCTAATGTTACGGGACTGAGGACTAAGGAAAGCTAAGTTAGTCCTTGAGTCTGGAGAATCGGGCCTCGCGTTAGGGGTCTCAGGCATAACGTTAATGGACTAAGGCCTAACGTAAGAAAACATAGGCCTAGCCGTCAGGGCCCTTACGAAGGAAGAGTTAACGTTAAAAGATTTAGGCCAGATATTGGAAGCCTCAGGCCTAACTATAAGAGATTAAGGCCTACCGCCAGGAAATTTAGGCCTAAAGTTATGTGGCCCCGTTCAGCCGATCAAAAGGATATTTCGGCCTAACTCTAGGAGCTTTAGGCCTAAAGCTATGAGACCAATGCATAACGTAGGGAGACTATGGCTTACCGATAGGAGAATCAAGCCGAACGATGGGAGACTTTGACATGATTTAAGACGATTTGGTTTAGGCCTTTAGGCCCAACGACAGGAGATTCAAGCGAAGAGACTTAGGTCCAATGATAACAGACTTAGGACTAGCTGCAAGAAACTTAGGCCTAATTTTAGGAGGAATGGATTAGGCTTTTAGTCCTAATGCTAGAAAATTTAGGTAAAAACCAGTTATTTTTAAAAAAAGAAGAAAGTAGAAAACAACAGAAGAAAAAGCGAACACAGGAATATTCTTAGAACATCTGTATGCATACGCTCGCGCGTGCGCCCCGCGCCGTCACGTGTTTGTTACTCTCTGCTGGTTGTTGGTTAGCCAGCCGGCTGTGTTGCACCCCCGTTAGCCCTAAAAAGAGAAGGGGAGGAGGAGGAAGAGAGAAAGGAAAAAGTACGGCTGCTTCGGGATGCTATTGAGATGGGGGAGGAAATGTCATCCCGGCATTATGTTAGAGAGAAAAAGAGGAATTTTCTACTAGTTGGTGTGCTTCTATTATGTTGATGAGAGAGTGCATGGAATAGATAAGCAGGCGTGGGAGTACTGTAGAAAGAGATCATTCTACATTCCATAAATCCCAATGAAAACCCTCGAAAATCGCTCTATAATCATGAAAGTGAACTTCGGAATGTTCCGGCCGAGATTCTCAAAAAAGAGGCAAAGCCAAGGCTGTGGTTCGCTCATTGGCTGTCTCGGCCGTAGCCCCTTAGAGCGATTTTTAGAGCGATTTTAGAGCTTTTTCATTGTGATTTTTGGAGTCCGCACACATTTTTACACATAAAAAGGGTTCACCAGAGCCATTTTTTTCAAAAAACACCCATCAGAAACATAAAACTCTTCTTGCAGGCCTACTGTCTTCCCCGCAACGAAAAGGTGGCCATCAAATGCATCAATCTGGAAAAGTGTCAAACATCAGTGGACGAGTTGAGTCACGAGATTCAGGCGATGTCTCAGTGCAATCATCCGAACGTCGTCAGCTATTACACTTCGTTCATTGCCCAGGAGGAGCTCTGGGTTGTGATGCGACTTCTGAACTGTGGATCCATGTTGGACATTTTGAAACGGAAGGTGAAAGTGAGTATCTAGCTCCAGAAGAGAACCAAAAATGAACCAAAAATTCGAAGATTGGGTTGAAAACTACCCTAGGTCACTGTATTTTGGCTAATAGCAGCTATTGTTGCCCAGATGGTCCCCCTAGGCCTCCAGAATTGAAAATAGACCAAAATTTTGAATTTTTTGAACGAAAAACTATTCTACAGTAATCCATATTATCTTTTACTCAAAGACTTTCAGGCCATTGGAAAAGAGCAGGCTCAATTCGGAGTGCTTGACGAAGTGTCGATTGCTACCGTACTCCGAGAAGTGCTGAAAGGTCTCGAATATTTCCATTTGAACGGGCAAATCCATCGAGATATCAAGGCAGGAAACATCCTGCTCGCCGACGATGGAACTATTCAAATCGCGGATTTCGGAGTTTCCGGGTGGCTTGCTTCTTCGGGAGGAGACCTTTCTCGGCAGGTAGGTTCTCCCTTGGGAGTTCCAAAACCATTTTATGTTTTCAGAAAGTACGGCACACGTTTGTTGGAACCCCTTGCTGGATGGCGCCAGAAGTGATGGAGCAAGTGCAAGGATACGATTTCAAGGCTGACATATGGTCGTTGGGAATTCTGGCGATTGAACTGGCCACCGGAACTGCTCCATATCACAAATATCCGCCGATGAAAGTGCTCATGCTGACGCTTCAAAATGATCCTCCAACCTTAGAAACGAACGCAGAACGGAAGGATCAGTACAAGGCCTATGGAAAGTCATTCAAGACTCTTATCAAGGATTGTTTGCAGGTGATTTTGGCTTTGTGAGACTTTAAAATGGGCGTAGATCTGAAAATTTTTATTTTGAGTGCTCGAAAATCGCTAGAAACTCTTGAAAATCGCTCAGAAACGTTTCCAAGGTGCCATGGTCGATGTTCTCAGGGGGTGGAGTCCGCCAATTTCTTGAGAATCTGGGCTGAGATCTCCTTTTGGAGATTTTAAAGCTGATTTTCGAGGTTTCGGAGCAATTTTCAAGCATTTTCAATGTGATTTTTGAAGTCTGCGCACATTTTTACACATACGATTTTTGGAATCTACAAGCTTTTCTATGTATTTATCCTTCAAATTTCAACTGACATATGCCTGTTTTCAGAAAGACCCAGCCAAGCGGCCAACCGCATCGGAACTTCTCAAGTACTCGTTCTTCAAGAAAGGCAAAGATAAGAAGTATCTCGTGCACACTCTCATCGAGAATCTCGCCTCCGTCCCAGTCGTTTCCCATCATTCGTCGAAAAAAGTGGCGTCTGGAAAATTGCGAAAAGATGCTCATGGAAATTGGGAATTCGAGTACGATTCACCGCAGGAAAGCGATAGTGACGATGACGAGGAGGGCGGAGAAAAGAAGAAGAAGTCCGAGCAACAAGCGTCGGCCGCCGCTCAACAAACTCCTCAAGATTTGGCGAATCAGTCGACGGAGACATTGAATATGGTGCTCAGAGTTAGGAATCAACAGAGAGAATTGAATGATATCAAGTTTGATTACACGAAATCTGCTGATACTGGTATTTTGTTATTCTCATCAAAACTGATAATATGGCTTTTGTTTCAGTGGAAGGAATAGCTCATGAGCTTGTGACTGCTGAACTGATAGACTGTCATGACCTGGTAATCGTCGCCGCCAATCTCCAGAAGCTGATCGATTTCGCCGAGCAAAAGTTGGATAGACGGTCCATAACGTTTGCGTTGAATTCTGGAGTTCATGCTAATGAGGTATACAGTAATCCCCTAGAAAAAAAACTCCAACTTCCGGTTCAAAATTGATTAGTCAGTTGTGGCCTAGGATCCTGCAACACCCGACTGCTACAGTAGTTAACATAATTCATTTTTCTTGGTTTTTAGGCGGGCTATTCTTCAATTTTTCTTGGATTTTTAAAATAGGCTTGCAAATAGGTCATGTTCCTATAGATTACGGTAGCCGCCATTTTCACATAGTGATGGTCGAATTATCGGATTTTAGGCCAAGACTGTCCTTCAATCGAATCACTATGATACAGTTCTCATGCTACAGTAATCCTATACTGTATTCTACAGTATCCCCAATTACTCCAACTTCCGGTTCGAGGAATCTCTTGTTAGTTGCTTCAAAGCGCTTTCTTGACGTCATTGCTTTAAATCTGCGCCTAGTTTCTGAAAGTGTAGAGCTGAAGAAACCCCTCTATTGATTTGTCGAGTGCTCTCTTTTTGGCTCTTTCGGCTCACCGCTGCTGCTCGCCACAGCCGGACACCACCGACGACGTCGTCCGTTTTTTTTCTCTCGCGCCGTAGTTCTTCACGTTCATGCGTCCCGCTCCCGTCCATCTCGCATACATACATGTTAATGTGCACGTACTCTCTCTTACACTCCCATACACTCACACTCACAAACGCATACATACAAACATGTTTGATGCTTGGGGGGCTCCATATGAAGTCGTCGTCGTCGGAGCACGGAGGCAGCAGCAGCGGCTCAGCGTCGTCACTGTTGCAGTCGTCGGCACCCCCGCCTGCCTGTGCGCTGGCTGACCAATCGGCATGGGTTTAGTGGCGATGTGAAGAAGATGACTGTGTCACACTTCTCTAGGTTTCTCTCGACTTCTCTATGTTTCGAATTGTTCTTGTTGGAAGGGAGAAAATCGAAGCAAGCCAAGAAAACGACGACGACGGCGACGAGCAGGTGGATGAAGAGAAAAAGGCAAGCAGCAGAATGGAATGTACTTATCGATAAACATGGACGTGCGAGGAAGCCTAGGATTGCTAAACAGCAAAGGACACTATAGAACTGCGACGGAATAGAACTACCCGGAATAGAACTGTCTAATACCCCTTCCCTCCATACTTGCTAAATCTCGGCCCGGGCCTAGGGAAAATTTTGCCGGACCGGCCCGGCCCGCGACATGTATGCTTCCCTATGATGATCTAATCCTCCTTTTTTGCTCCAATTAGTTCTGATCCTCCGTTAGAACACAAATAGGAAATTGCTATTGCTCAATGTGCTAATTACTGTGACCATCTCTTTTATCCACGCCGAATCGGAGATGCCTCATTTTTTCTCCAATTAGTGATCCTAAAAACTGACTTTCCACAGGACGGAGTCAAATGATTTGTATATAATATGAGAGTTTTTTCCCGTCTCTGTTTATGAATCCGATTTCATTCACACAACCCCCGGAATTCGTTTCCAATCAAGCGGTGGTTTTAGTTACTTCTTCTTCTTCTTCTTCTTCTTCTTCTCACGTTTCTTCTCCTTCTCTCGATGGCAATTGCATCGCATCATGATCGTGATGGCCTGACTTGTTTACAACAATTTGCAGTAGTTTCGTCGATTTTTGATATACGGTATATGTGTAGAGAGAGGGAGAATGCGCGTCGCCTTTTGTTGGAACCGTCCGATGAAAGTTTCAAATAGAAGTAGACGACAAAAATGAGTTAAGTAGACGATAAGCTGATGAGTAGTCGACTTCGTATTTAGGTTGGTCAGAGTGAATTATTCCTGAAAATTCGACACTCAGAATCCGATAATAAACAGAGAACCCTTTTGGGGAATAATCTGAAAATGACTCCCGGACAAATCGCAGCCAGACGTTTCGCAGCCGGACATTTTGCAGCCCGACATTTCGCAGCCAGTCGTTTCGCAGCCAAAAATGCACCATTTTTCGCTGAAAATGTCTGTAAATGTTTGCAAAATTGATAATTAACTATGACAATTGTCATTGTCATTAATTATTGTAAATTTTGAGGTCATTTTGAGGCATTTTTTGCGAAAAATGGTGCATTTTTGGCTGCGAAACGTCTGGCTGCGAAATGTCCGGCTGCGAAATGTCCGGCTGCGAAATGTCCGGCTGCGAAATGTCTCGGCTGTGAAACGTCTGGCTGCGATTTGTCCGGGAGCCCTGAAAATGACTTAGAGGAGAGTTACAAATCCCAATTTTTTGGAAATTTAGGGCTCTCCTCAGCCTTTTGAATGGCTTTGAAAATAGCAAACTCAGTACGAAATGTAGAAATTTTGGGGTCCAATAACTCTGTTCAAAGTCATATTCGGACTATGCTCCAGGAGACTTTTCCAATTCTAATCGAATTGTGGGTCGATTCATGGCAAAACTTCATAATCTGAAGGATGAAAGATCAAAGATCCTATGTTAGGTAGGCACCTTCTCCTAGTCGGAAGGTCATGAAGAAGTTTCTAGTTTTTGTGAGACCCCTCCCCCCCCCCCCCCCCCCCCCCCCCCGTCTTTGTTTTATACTGAACCTTTCAATTGAACCGAAGGTTGGAGTTTTCGAAAGTTAGAACGCGCTCTATTGATAACATGGCTAAAGTTCAAATTTTAGCCATTTTATCAATAGAGCGCGTTTTAACATTCCAAAAATATATGCTAATAAAACCTCATTTTCAACAAACTCTCAATTCAGGTGCCCGACGAGCGGACTTTGACAGGATTTGCCCAAATCTCACTACTCGATTAAAAAATAAACGACAACCATTTTTTTTTCCAAATTCGTTGTTCTGCTGTGTCCCTCCTTTGGATACCATTTATTTTTTGCCTCCATCCTCCTCTCTATACACAACTCGTTTCAAAATTTCTGTTATTAATTCTAGGCCCTTTTTTGTCTTCTGGTGGTCAATGCCCTCGGCACTGGCACAAGAACATAGTCATTTTTCTCTTTTTTCCTGCTTTTTGAATCTTTTTGAGTCCCCCCCCCTCTTCCCATATAAAAAGTGATTAAAAGTGATTTCTCGTCAAAAGAAATAAATGTTCCCCATCCTCCCATATACCCATTAATAAGAAAAAATCTGTATAAAAATTCGGCTGGTCTTTTCTGTTTCTTTTTTTTTTTCTTCCCACATCGCTCCTCCCCCAGATTTTTATTCTACAATTCGTTTTTTTTATTTGCTTTCTTTCCCCCAAATCTATCCTTTCATGCAACTCTTTAGATGACAAAGAACCTATTTACTTCTTCCTTTTTCTCTTATAAATGAATTTTTATTATTATTTTAATATGCATCATTTCAATTTTTAGGCCTATGTCCATGTTTCATCTTCAATATTTTGAGGGGAATTAGTGCATGTATCACTGGTTAGCCCCGCCCCCTCTTCATTTCCTCGATCATCAAAAGAGCCGGAGCCCTCTAGTCTGAAATTCTGCGTCTCTGCACCTGTGTGGTGGGCATTGAATATATGACTCCACCCTCTTCCTCATAAGTGAGAGCCGAGGAGGCAGTTTGGCTGAAACGCCACTTCTCGTCTTCTTCACACTTCATTTTGAGCCGACGCGCGCGCGCCTAGTAAACAACAGAGCCTAATTCTTATAGGAAGATTTTTTGGTCAGATTTAAGAAGCGCCTAGGAAGAGATACAGTATATCATAGATACAGTATACCGCAAAAAATACAGTAAGAAAAAAAACACCACCACCAAGGTTCCTCTCGCTGAAAATCGCCCTCGCAAACACCGAGCTAAGTGAGCAATTGTAGGTAATGAGATCATTAGAAAACCGGGGCGCCCATCTAGAAAAATTGCATATACAGGGATACCTTGAAGATAAGAGATACAGTATACCTCATAGGCTTCTGCATGTATGGCGATACAGTATACCCAAGATCTAAACCTAGATACCTCTAGAACGGTGATCGCACGCTTATCACTATTTGCCTCCTCTTGACCAGCGCATCATCATCATCTTCTTTTTTTTCCTTCTCCCCCACCCTTCTTCTTCTAGAAGCATCCACACACAAACACGCTCACATGCATGCGCTCACACACACTCACTCTTCTTCTTCTTCATCTTTTTCTCGAGACACAGATGCCCCCCTCCATCTGCCATCGCCTCGTCTCTCCCCCCTATCGATTTTCGTCTCGTCACCCCAGTGTGGGCTCCCCTAGGCAAGACAGAGAAACAGATTCGCGTCTATTAGAGAGTGTGGGGAGAGACACCGGACATGACGAGAGAGGCATTAGAGAGACTAGAGGAGACTCGACGACGGCGAAGCGGTCGCGTCGCGGTCGTCTTGTTGATTTTCGTGTTTCTCACGCAGCACCACACTATGTCTCTGGCCATCTCTTCTCTCTATCTATGCTACTACTATCTCGGCCCCAGAGACGGGACGTCGTCCTCGGAGAATGCTTTTTTTGAGTCGCGGGCTCTTTTTGTTGTCTTTTCTGTTTGAGATAAGTTTATCATATAATTAGGTAACGACCTCCCATGAAGATTTTTTGAAATTTAATGAATAATTTCTCATGATCGAATCTCTTAAGTGTGATGAAATATTTTGCTATTCTCTAAACATGTGACTGAAAAGTTTCATATAGTCAATAGAATCTCCAAATTCAATCTAATAAGATTTTTAGAATTCATAAGTTTCTAGAATCCCTCCTCATCTTTTTCATCTTCCTAGGCTCATTGTTCTCCATTATTTTCGTGTTTTGGCTTATTTTTTTCTAAATAATTTGTTCTTGCTTCTAGAAGCGAAAATTGAGAAAAATGAGCTAAAAATCGAGAAAATTGGGCGAATATTAGTCTGGATCCTTTGAATACCTCCAGAAGTCTTCTAGAATCTTCTATCATCTTCTAGAAACCTAGAATCCTTCTAAACTTTTTTTTTGAATTCCCCCCACATCATTTCTTTTCCTTCCTATTACTTTCTCCACTCCGATCCTTATTCAAATTTATTTTTTTCTCTTCAGACGCCTCCCGAATTTCTCTCAAACCCGTCTGGAATTGAACGACTTCTCAAAATTCATCAACAAGTTTTCAACGACAGACCAACCACCTTCAACTGAAATTTTTTCTTTTGCTGTCCTTGTAAGGGCAGGATGGACAACAAGTGAACAATCCTCTGGATTCTCCGACAAGAAATAACAAAAAATGCACGGGGTAAGAGCAAAAGTTAACCTAATTTCTATATCTATTCATATAATTTCCAGGTCCATGTGAACGAGGTGAATAGGCCAAGGCCAATCGGACCGAAAACACCACCACTGGAAGATCTGCCATCGGACGATGAGGTTGTTGTACGGTAAGAATTTTGTAAATTTGAAAATCCAAATAAGAACATCCTGTCCTAAAAAAAGAAGAGTCCCCCTCTAGCAGGAAGAAATGCAATAAAAAATATTTTCAGCCGTCCAATTGGTCCGCGAACGCCTCCATTGGAAGATGACGATGAGATACTGCAGGCACAACAAGCGCAGGCTCAGGCACAGCAATAGTGAGTTTTTTCTTTTTCTTAAAGGCTTTTTGGCTTTTGAAGCTTCTCCTAGGTTCTCACTCAAACGAAAATTTCAATTTACAGCCATGACTATTATCAGCACTATCAACAACAATATGCTGCATATGGTCATCATTATCCTCAAGGGTATCAGTACGTGATGCCTGTTGAAGGTAAGAATAGTTTTATTTAAAAGAATTTGAGTTAAAAAACTTGTGTTCATTCCAAAAAAATCGCCTCAAAACAAAGGAGAAATGAGACCGTGGCCGAGTCTCTCCAAAAAGGGGCGGAGTCAGCCAATTGGCCAATTTTCGGAGTTTCAAACTATTATCAGAATCAGTCGGAATCCTCCTTTGAAGCTGTCCCGAATGCTCTAAATTGCTCTAAGATGCTCTAAAAAGCTCTTTCTCCTAGATGCTCCAGAATGCTTTACGCCTAAAAATGACCAAAAATCGGTTTGAATTGGCTCGGAATGCTCCAGAACACTTTGAATTGCTCCAACTTGCTCCAAAGTTCTCTGAGATGCTCTAGGCGACTCCAGAAGACCTTGGAACCTTCCAGACAAACTAGACCATAAGAAAGTCATGTAGGTCGATGGCAAGGCCGGGATTTTTGGTCTGTAATGACAAAAAGAGGGCTTTCTAAAATAAAATAAAAGCTCTGCTCGGTCCACAGGCCAGCCCGAAATTTCACGATCTAGAACATTCTTGCTTCTAGTTTTTTCGCGCTCAAAATGCTCTATATCATTTTTCTAAGGGTCCTATTAGTCTAGAAGATCATATACAGTATCGCTCAAAAGGTTGTAAACCTTTGACATTTTTTGAAAAACGCCAACTTTGGAGGTCTGGGAAAGGGTTCAAAGTTGTCCATTTTATCTGAAATTTTGTGGGTTTATGCATCAATTCTAGAGCTTCCGATTTGTAGTTGACGACTTTTCTGTACAACGTCTCATAAAGATGATGTGTCCTGTGAAAGCGGAATGATGCGAAATGTCCTCATTTTCAGTGGAATTTTCCTGGTTTTTAAGGTATTCAATTTTCCACGAGACACAGCTTCTTTAGAAGACGTTGTACAAAAAAGTTGTCAACTACAAAATTGAAGATCTGGAATTGATGCATAAACCCACCAAATTTCAGTTCAAACGGACAAACTTGAATCCCTCTCCTAAACCTCCAAAGACCCAAATTTATGCCAAATATCATTCGAATTCTCACAATAAGAATCCCATTGTTTCAGGCTCTCTCCCACCTCCCCCAGCACCGCCAGGCAGCTACTATATCTATCCAGCGACGTCTGCTGCCTATCCAGCTGGGGGCTACTATCAAGCGCCCGCCTATTCTATCCCTCCAACAACAACATCGTCCTCCGCCGTCACATTGCGAGCGCTGTCTCCACCACCACAGCCACCTCGTCTGGATACCGCTGTTCCTCCACCACCGCCGAAACCTGCTCCACTACCACCGAAACCTCCTGTTGAAGTGCCAAAAATCAAAACGAAGGTCTGGGGAACCAAGGAGCCAGAGGTTTCAACATTGCCTCCAGTATCCACCTTGAGCCATTCACCGTATGATGTTTCGCCGATTCCAATGGCTAGACATCAACCACACCATCAACCACACCACCACCAACAGCAGCAGCAACGTGCATCGAGTGTTGAGAGTGATGAGAGGTTTGATTAAGATTTTTGAAGACTTTTTCCATTTATCGACTATTTTTGCAGTTTCGCCATGAACACGACACCGAGAAGCCGTGCATCGCTCATTGCACCTTCGGATATACTCTCAGATGCTCATCTGACTACAGTAAACCATCAGCCGAGGAAGAAGGAGAAACATGTGAGTGATGGACGGACGAGATCCAAATAAATAAAAAAATTTCTTCAGGCATCACCAACTTCCGACAAGAAGATGTTCGAAGCTCTCCCACCACCACCACTCCCGCCGCCGCCGCCACTTCAACCGGGTGCTCTTCGTGCAGTATCGCCTCCGAAGAACCAAAACGCCTCGTTCACCGATATCTTCACTCCAAAGACTCCACGCACTCCGGGAACCGCTTTGAATCATCGCCATTTCTCCACAGAGCAACGGTCTCCAGGACATGGTGTATCTAAGTCACAACCACGAGAAGAGCACCGAGAGAGGCCAAAACGAGAGAAGAGCATTTCAAAGGAGCCTGAACGCCGTCAAGAATCTCCTGCTGAGAGTGGTCTAAAAGATCTGAGCCTCCGGGAAGAGGAGGAGGATATGAGTATGGAGCCTGAGAAGAAGGAAGATGTACAAAGCATCCGTGCACTTCCATACGAGTTCTTTTCGTTTCAACAGCCTGTTCCTACGAAGCCAGTTGCTGCTCCAATTCAACGTCCAGTTTCTGCGCCAAAGCCAGCCCAGCCTCCACCAGACATGGCCAAGGATTCTAAAACAGCTGCACAACAACCTAGACCAGTCTCTGCGGAATCTCGAAAGTCCACAACTTCACCTTCACTATCTTCATCTCAACCAGAGGCTCATCACAAGAAGCCAACTCCAGCGACGCCAACAACACCGGGATTCTCCGGACACCGAGATGAGCGAAGACACGAGCACAGGGCAAGTGATGTTAGGAAGGATGGCTCTGATAGGAAGCAGGAGTCAAAGGACCAAGTGGGCCTCGCCTCCAGAATGGCAGTGATCAAACAGAGACAGAGGGAGAAGCACATGGCGCAGCAAACTGTAGTGAATGGAGCAATTGAAGTGGATGTCAGCAAACCAACAGAGTTTGTGGAGAAGAAAAGCGAGCGGAAGGAACATCACGATCGTCACAGAGATGATCGTATGAAGCGAGACTCTTCAAAACATTCGGACTCTTCTAGAAGCTCTAAGGATCACAAGGACTACTACAAGTCTCTAGATCGTTCTCGAAGTTCTAAGGATTACTCCAAGTCTCCAAGTCTCGATGGCTACTCAAAGCATTCTGAGCCTCATAGTCGAAAGGAGCACAAAGAACACTCCAAGTCTCCAAGCGATGGATACTCGAAGCATTCCGACCACCGTCCTCGAAAGGAGCACAGGGATCACAACTCCAAGAATGAGCACTACGAAAGCAGCCGAAAGCATGAGAAGGACAGAAAGCAGAAGGAGTCGAGTGAACGAGAGCCGAGGCCTCAAAAGGAGCAAAGACGCGAAGAATCTGCTGAAAAGGAGAAGAGTGTCGAGAGTCAAAAGATCTTCAAGGAAGTTCGAGAGATCCCATCTCCAATCCAACGTGCCGAGAGTCCAGTTATTCAGAATCCAGTTGAGGAGCCGGTTGAGGAGCCAGTTGAGGAACCAGTTGAGGAATCTGTACCAGCTCCAATGGAGGAAGTCGTTATTGCCGAGGAAGTTACAGTAGAGAGTGAGCCTGTTAAAGAAGAAGAGAAGATGGATACTTCTGAAGTGTCGGCTTCAATGGAACTCGAGACAGTTGTGAAGCCAGAAGAATCGAATGACTCCCTTGCTGCTTCATTTGCAGTGGTTGAGCCAGCGGTTAAAGAAGAATCTGTGCAGAACGTCGAAGTTGAGCAAGTCATCGAAAAGCAAGAGATACCTGTGGAAGAGACGGAGAACGTGCACGAAGAGCCAATAGTTGAGGAACTGGATCCAATCGCTCCAATCGAAGAACATGCTGACCCTATCCCGGAGCATCAGTATATGGATACAGTTGAGCCAGCTGCTGTCGATGTCAAAGAAGAAGCTGTCAAAGAAGAGCAAGAAGAGCCAGTCCATGAGCCCGAGCCGATCGAAAAATTGACACCGATCTCATCGCCAATGGAAGAACCATCGCCAGCGGCATCGCCATCGAATGTGCCAACGATGGAGCCAGAAATCGCCGGTGGGCTTGAGGAGCTCGACGAGATGGCTGGCTCACCAGTAGTCTCGTTGCCAGAGGAGGAAGTGCAATCGGATCAACGATCATCGCGTGGAACTTCTCAGTCTTCCCGGGATTCTTCTCAGGACTCTTCTCAGGACTCTTCTCCAGCCACCGCCAGCTCGGATTACGAATTGGCGACTGAAGAAGAATCGCTTGCTTCCGCTGCCATCGATGCCACCATTGCTGCAGTTGCCTCTGCGCCCAGCCGATCTTCAGTTCCACCAACTTCAGCATCTGTTAAGAAATTCCGTCCACCAGCAATTGACATCGTCGTACAATCATCCGCGAAGCCGGGTCCATCATCAGGAAGAGGAAGGAAGCGTGCTCCTCCAGTTGTGGAAAAGAAGGTTCCTATCGTCACGAAGGCCGCTCTGAAGCAGTTGCCCACTCCGAAGAAGCCAGCGAAAAGAGGACGACCACGCAAGAGGGAACCATCATCTGAAAGTTCTGAAAGTTCGGTCTCACGCTCTCCAACTCCACGATCACCAACCGCCGCATTGCCTTCGATGAAGGAGGAATCGGCGCGTATGAAGACTCCATTGGCACAGAGTTTTGGAGGAAACAATATTCAGTTAAACTTAGAGACACTTGCTAATATCAGAAACAAGATAAACAGAATGAGGAACCCAAACCAGCAAAGCGGAAATTCCGACGCAGAATTCAAACAGGAGAATGTAGAAGTGAAACATATTCCTCATGCAAATGTGAATATTAACCCGATCATCAAATCTAAATACGAGCCGTTTTCGAGGGCAACATCATCTCTTAGAGGATTTACGCCGCCTAAAGACTATAGCCTGATGTATGGAAAACGATTGAAGGATGAGCAAGAGGATGAGATGATGTGGGATCGGTCGGATCCGGTGACCCCTTATGGAGATACGACGCTTGAAGGCGTGATCTACCCAGAGAAACCACAAGAGAAACTACAAGAGACACCACGAGTGTACGAGCCGTTTGATATGTTCCAACAAGCTCGACCTCGACCTCTTTCTTATAATGAACGCCATGCAAAGCTGGTTCAAGTGGCGAAGCGGTCATCAAAAGCTGAACCGACGTCACGAGCTGCTTGTAACCGAATACACAGAGAGCAAGAGGAATTGAAGACGAATAATGGTTACCGTGCTACAAATAAGGAGTTTCTTCAGTCGCAGGCAGCCGCGTCGCAACGGTTTTTGACTTCGGAAGAAGCGCTATCGGAGAAGATTTTGGGCAAGCTGAGGAAGAAGTACGGTTTGCCGGAAATCAGTGAAGTGGTGAGCACTGTTTTGGGGAATGTTCTTAATTATCAATTTTTTTATTTCAGTTCAAACATTTCGTGCGAGTCAAGACTGATCCAAATGGAGGTGCACACATGATTTCTTGTGATTATCTTCAAGTCAAAAGTGCGCTACACGAAGAAGATTTGTAAGTTTTTTTTCTTTTGGAGAGGAATTTGAAAAACGGAAAAAGAACAAGAAGCTTTTGAAATCCGAAATTCTAATTCTCCGACGAAGTCTAAGAATCCTTGAAAATTATTATCGATATTCTCCAAGGAGAAACGCGCTCCATCGCCAACTTGCCTGAAATTTGAATTTTCAGCTTTCCCGCCGTTTTGAAAACAGCGAAACATGTTTCGGTGGGTGCGTGGACTCCTCGTGGACAACTCGGGCAGCAGTCGAATTGTCCACGAGGAGTCCACGCACCCACCAAAACATGTTTCGCTGTTTTCAAAGCGCCGGGAAAGCTAAAAATTCAAATTTCAACCAAGTTGGCGATGGAGCGCACTTTCCCTTGGGGAATATAACTAATAGATTTCCATACTCGATTCTGCGCCCATAATCAGAAATCTATAGTTCTCCAACTTTCAGAAAACGGTTCTGCGAACAATTCATCAATCTCGCAATGGCCGAACATAATAAAATCCCAATTTTCTGCATCGCGATCATGGAAAACGGTGCTCACGGAATGGATAATTGCTTCGGGAAGCTCATAGAGACCGAGCCGAAGTTGGAAGTGAAAATCGAGAACATCAGAAACACAAGTGATGTCAAAACGATGAGAATTACATCCTACTATGACAAGGTTATGCAGTGGTACAAGAGAGGAACGGTCAGGTGAGGATAAGATTCTTTTTTTCTTTTTTTTTGATTCAGACAAGACATTCAAATAAAAACGATTATAGATTCGGTCCGATGCGTCAGGTTACATTGACTGGCAAGAGGAATGAGGAAGTCGGAAGTTTGAATCTCCCAATTCTCAATGCTTTGGATGCTCATCCATTCCTGAATCCCATTATGCCATGGGGAAAGCTCACAGACATGCATGGAACACCGATGGCCGCTTCAAACGATGGTCCGATTCTTTGGGTCCGTCCCGGAGAGCAAATGGTCCCGTCGACAGACATGAGAGATGAGGATTGTACTGTTGTCACCAAGCGAGGTCCAAGCAGAGAGATCGAGTTCCTGGATCGCACTCATTGTCACGCGGACATTGCTGGTGACGACGATACGAAGTCGGCGATGAGGACTGGAGCAGTCGGAGTGCTTCAGGGTATTCCGGGAACCAAGGACGAGGAACGTCATCCGTTGGAGCGTTTTGCGGTGAAGGAGGTCGTCGCGTTCTCTGCGGATTGCATGGATCATGTGTTCAATAGTCTTCAAATGGACTTCTATCTCACCCCAACAGCTCAGGTAAATCACTTTTTTCAAAGTGGGCGGAGTCAGGAGCCTTCGCAATCTTGACTTTGGGATTCTCGGTCAAGACCCCCTCTTGAAAGAGCCCCCTTCTAAGCCTAATTTCCCCATTTTTCAGTGTCCCCATTATGTCGACGATGGCAAGTTGAATACAATGCTCCGCATAAACAAAGATATCCGTTATGCCAAGTTCTATCTTCGTGTCAACGACATGTACTTCTTGCCTCGCAACGTCGTTCATCAGTTCCGCACCATCAAGGCGTGCGTCTCAATCGCGTGGCACACTCGCCTCCAGCATCAATTCCTGGCTAAGGTCGAAGGCAAAACCGCCGAGCAAAAATCCGATAATGAAGAGCCACCGGCGAAAATTCTCAAAATCTCTCGTCATCACTAATCCATATACTCCATGTTTTCCCAGTTATCTAATCCTATTTTTCCCCCCGTTACCCCCCAAATTTCCTTTGTTCATTACTAAAAAATCTCAATTTCATTACACACACACATTACCTCTTTTGGCTGAAAAATATCCCTATATTGAGCACTTAATGCATATAGAAAGTTGATTGGCTAATTATTATGAGTAAAGTTATCTCTCTCCTCTTTTCCCGGTCGATCTCAACTCCTTACTATTCCCCCCTCCACCCACCTGTAGTTCTAGTTACTGTAATCCTCTCTCTTTTTCTATGTCTCCCTCTCTCCCCATGCACGTTATTATTGCTTCCCATTTTCAGTGTGTAATAAATAAATCTGTATTATTTTTGAAAAAAACTCTATGGGATGTCACAACAAACACATAAAAAAAATTGAGCAGACGACTAGAGAATTCCAGAACTTGTCGATTTTTTGGATGAAGCATTCAACAAAAAAAATCAGAAAAGTGTCTTGGAGCATGGTCAGAAAATGAATGATATTGGATAGAGTTACAGTATTCCAAAGATTCGGCTCCGCGACACTTCGCAACCGGTCATTTCGCAACTGTGACATTGACGTTGAGTTCTTCCACAGTTGAAAATATTGAACATTTCTTCTATAAAAAGTGCAACGTGTGGCGAACTGTCGTAGTTGCGAAATGACCGGTTGCGAAGTGTCACGGAGCCAAAGATTCAAATCTAGATTCAGATCAGATATTGGTCGTCCGGGCCGGGCCGGCCTTCGAGATGTACAGTATCACTCAAAAGGTTGTAAACTTTCGACATTTTCAGTGAAAAAAACGCCAATTTTGGAGGTCTGGGAAAGCGTTCAAGTTTGTCCTTTTAAACTGAACTTTTGTGGGTTTATGCATCAATTCTAGAGCTTTCAATTTGTAGTTGACAACTTTTCTGTACAACGTCTCCTAAAAATGATGTGTCCTGTGAGAGCGGAATGATGCTAGATGTCCTCGTTTTCAGTGCAATTTTCTTGGTTTTCAAGGTATTCAATTTTCCACGAGGCACACCTTTTTTAGAAGACGTTGTACAAAAAAGATATCAACTACAAAATTGAAGCTCTAGAATTGATACATAAACCCACAAAATTTCAGATAAAATGGACAACTTTGAACCCTTTCCCAGACCTCCAAATTTGGGGTTTTTCCACTGAAAATGTCAAAAGTTTACAACCTTTTGAGCGGTACTGTATGAAATTTCGTCCTGAATATTCTTGTGTTCAAGTTCTCAGGAAACTGTACTCCGTGCTACAAAAAGAAAAACGGCTTGTCACAAAAAAATTTATTCACAAGCCAACATGTGGCATACAAGGTAATCAAACAAAATCTAGAATCATTTTTCCTTCTTCTTGTCTTCCGCCTCCTTTTTCTTCTTCTCAGCTTCCTCCTTCTTCTTTTGATCCTCCTCATCCTCCCAATCACTCGGAACATCTTCCATCGTCGGATAGTCAGTCTTCTTCTTGACCTGTCCCTGAGCGATGAGCTTCTGCTTTGCGTCGTACTCCATGACCTTCGGCTTCAGACTCTTATCCTTCTTCTCCTCCACTTTCTTCTCTTCTTCCTTCTTCTTACCATCTTCTTCTTCCTTCTTTTTGCCCTCTCCCTTCTCCTCATTCTTCTTGTCTTTCTCCGATTTGGCCACCTTCTTCTCCGACTTCTTCTTCGGATCTTCCTCCTCCTTCTTCTCCTCGTCATCCTTCTTCTCCTCTTTTTCTTTCTTCTTCTCTCCAGACTCCTTATCGTTTTCTTTTTCCGCTGCAACCCATTGTTTCGATGGAGAACTCCGGAGAACTCCATCGAAACAATGGGTTGCAGCGGAAAAAGAAAACGATAAGGAGTCTGGAGAGAAGAAGAAAGAAAAAGAGGAGAAGAAGGAGGAGGAAGATCCGAAGAAGAAGTCGGAGAAGAAAGTGGCCAAATCGGAGAAAGACAAGAAGAATGAGGAGAAGGGAGAGGGCAAAAAGAAGGAAGAAGAAGATGGTAAGAAGAAGGAAGAAGAGAAGAAAGTGGAGGAGAAGAAGGATAAGAGTCTGAAGCCGAAAGTCATGGAGTACGACGCAAAGCAGAAGCTCATCGCTCAGGGACAGGTCAAGAAGAAGACTGACTATCCGACGATGGAAGATGTTCCGAGTGATTGGGAGGATGAGGAGGATCAAAAGAAGAAGGAGGAAGCTGAGAAGAAGAAAAAGGAGGCGGAAGATAAGAAGAAGGAGGAATGATTCTCGATTTTGTTTGATTACCTTTACACTAGCAACATTTTTTTAGCACTTGAAATTGATATGACCGAGTATTGAAAAGGACGGGGATGGGATAGCATAGCAGTAAGCAATAGTTCGAAATAAGAGTAAGAATAAGTAGAGCGAAAAGGGGAGACAAGTCTGTTTACATGAAAAAAGAGAGAAAATAAATAATTATCCTGAGGAAGAAACGGGCTAGAAGATACCCTGTGAAAATGGGAAATGAGAAGAAGAAAGAAGAAGAAGAAGCCTGGCGTAGTAAGAGAGTGGGGACTGAGCAAATGGGAAGGAGAACAGGAGAAATTGAACCTAGTTGAAAACGGGTAGTCCGTTTCAACGATAAGAGAGAAATAAAAGGATATACTGTAGATAGATAAACTATTTAGTCACTATCGTTCCGCTGACGGAAGATGCACGAAAAGAGGCTTCGTTTTCCACGATTTTGTCTTGGTCTTTGTCTTCTTCTTCGAGGATCAGTCGCCACTGGAGGTGGAGGAGGAGGAAGCTGTTGACCATTGTTCTGTTGTTCTTCTAGAGGCGGAGCTGCTGAAGACGGTCTAGGCGGTGCAGATGTTGGCATGGAGCGAGATGATGGACGACGTACTGCATCTCCAGATGCGGATTCTGGGATCGCTGCTCCACCGTCGACCGGAGCAAGACCATCTCCTGGCTGTTTATCTAGTAGTTGAAATCCTCGGAAGCAGTTTGCATCGAGAATGCCTAGAAATATGGGAAATTTTTAATAATACAACATTCTGATTCTCCAACCTCCTAAAACCAAATCCGGCGGCGGAAGTAACATTTCGACTCCGTCATCGTCTAAAATGATGTCTGCGCCAGCTCCGTCGTACATTGCCGTCAAACTTGGGAACATTGTAAGAGGACGGTCGCCGGTTCGCATTCGTTCCATTACTCGGCCCAGACCTTGATCTTCGGGAAAACTCAACGAAAACCAATCGTGATCCATTGTTTGGAAGATGTCTAGACGAGTGTTGAAGTCCTTGTCGAGCAGTTTTTTGATGAGACTGAAAAATTGAGATTGATAGAAAACGTTTAATGTATTAGCGATATTCCTCAAGGGAAACGCGCTCTATCGCCAATTTGGCTGAAATTTGAATTTTCAGCTTTGCCGCCGTTTTGAAAACTGCGAAACATGTTTGGACAATTCGACTGCTGCCCGAGCTGTCCACGAGGAGTCCACGCACCCACCAAAAAATGTTTCGCTGTTTTCAAAACGGCGGAAAAGCTGAAAATTCAAATTTCAGCCAAATTGGCGATGGAGCGCGTTTCCCTTGAGGAATATCGATAATAGAACCCAAATTTCACAACGAAAAAGCCTAAAGAATTAGGCTAAAATCTTGAAAATGAGTCTGAAATTAGCAGCGAAGATGCCTCAGGTAGTCATTTCCGAGGTTTCACAAAAAGGGGCGGAGTCAAAGCTGTGATTACCTGACTCCTCCCCTTTTTGTAAATCTTAATAACGACCCTCTTTCTGAGCACATTTTTGCGGTTTTATTGTTAGAGCGACTTTCGTTGCGCTTCCAGTAATCGACAGGCATTTTTCAGCAAAAAAACTCACTCCTGCAAATCACTAGTTAGCGTCACATTGGTTGGCATCTCCAGCGGATTTCGTCCGATATTCTCGTACAATCTGAGAAGAATCTGATGCTCGAATGGATATTTTCCGGACACCAGATTGTAGAGTGTAATGCCAGCACTCCACATGTCGACTTTGTAGCCACTGAAAGCATAACTATTGGAAATCTTTAAGATTAGCAACAATATGTGAAGATTTCAAATATCTCGCTTTGAGACCATGAAAATGGGCTTCGGAAAGATCCAAAACGTCTCCGGGACATTTCGCAGCGAAAAATGCCTTAAAATGACCGCAAAATTTACAATAATGAATGACAATGACAATTGTTCTTGTTAATTGTAAATTTTGCAAACATTTAGAGGCATTTTTTGCGAAAAATGGTGCATTTTTGCCTGCGAAACGTCCGGCTGCGAAATGTCCTGGTCGAAGTTTAGAGAAAAGGGGCGGAGTCGAAACTATGACTCCGCCCATTTTTGGGATTCTCGGCCACGGTCTTTGTTGAAGCATTTTGGGCTCATTCATCAGGATTTTCGAGCGCTTTTTCAGTATTTCCATCATGATATTTGTGATCTTCATGATCCTAAACATACTCGAAATATTCATGATTTCCATAAACGCATTCCGGTGGTTGGAATTTTGGAGTTCCATTGACTTTCGTGCATTTTCCGTCTTGCTGTAAAAAAAAATCACTGGTTCCTCAGATTTGAAGAGATCTTACCTGAAACAAGCTAATCTGCTCGGCAACTCCAAAATCACAAATCTTCACAGTCATGTCTATCGAAACGAGCAAATTGCCCGGCTTAATATCCTTATGCGAGACTCGTTTCGAGTGTAAATAATTGAGTCCATGACACATTTCCACAAAAATCGCATGTGATTCTCCGATAGTCAAACGACGCGCCGGCTCCATGTCTATCAGTTGTTGAACCGAACCGATACAGTACTCGAAGATCATGTAGACTTTTAATTTCTTCGGCAAATTGAACACTTCGATCAGTTTTACAATGTTCTTGTGGTTCAATCGTCGCAGAATCGACATTTCGCTTCGAATGTTCTCCCAGCCATTTGGGATTTTTCGAAGTCGTTCGTACTGAAAACGGTACATTTTATATTTATAAAACTGTTGCTTCGGAACACTCAAAATGATGTGTAATTTCTAACAATTGCTATGAAAAGGCTCTAAATTCGCTCTAAAACCTTGAAAATCAGCTCTGAAATGCTCCAAAAAGGCGTGATCTAGTTTAAAGGAGGGCTCCGACCAATTATTTTTTATTACTTTAAATACGTAAAAAAGTGCGTACAGTTTGAAAATCAAAATGAAAACGCTCAAAAATCGCTTTAAAATCCCGAAAAATGGCTCCAAAATGAGCAAAAAGCGCAAAAATTGTATCCGGTGGCCGTGGCCGAGTTTTCAAAAAAAAAGGCCGAGTCAGCCAATGAGCGTCTTTGCAGTCGTGCGGCAGCCAATCATTGCTCTCGGTTTCGCCCCTTTTCTGGGAAACTCGGCCACGGCCACCGGATGCAACTTCTGCGATTTTTGCTCATTTTGGAGCGATTTTTCGGGGTTTTAGAGCGATTTTTGAGCATTTTCATCATGATTTTTGCAGTCTACGCACATTTTTACGTATGACGTATTTTGAAGTAATAAAAATTTTTGGTTGGAGTCCCAATCATAACCTTGACTCCGCCTCCTTCCTTGGACTATCGATCACGACTTGGAGCAATGTTCAAGGTTTTAAAGCGATTTTAGAGCATTTTCACTACGATTTTTGGAATCTACACACATTTTTATGTATTGTTCACTCACTTTCATGATTTTCGCGGCTCTCCGTGTCAATGTCATACAATCTATAACCTCCTTCACTTTTCCATAAGATCCGTTACCTATCAGTCCACCCCACAAGTATCCTTGAATGATTTTTGGAGTCTTCGGTTTGATGATCGGAATGTAGTCGAGACGCTGGAATGACGGCAGAAAAAGAGAGAGGTGATTTTGAAATGAAATGTGAAGAGGGGTCTTACATTTTCCGTGTTGAACATCATTGCACTGTTCACTTGATTATTGATGAATTGTCGCATCGCGTCGTTGTCTGGAGAAGGCAAATCAAAGTCTTCTTGAGGCTGAAAATGACGGATTTTTTTAGACATCTCTATACATTTTTTTTACCTTTCTACGAATATTTCTCATACTATCCAAAAACCGTCGCCGCTGCTCTTCTGGAGTCTCCAAATCCTCTTCCATATCGTCATAATTGCCTATTGACATCTTCTGAAAACCACCTAGTGTGGATTCCCGCTAATTACTGAGAAACACCAACCACTCCAGGAGAAATCTGCCGATCTCTGGACCGTCTCGCAATCGCACCATCGACCACTTCTCTGCTGATAGGCGCCGGTGGACCACCTCCGTCTTCGAAGCAGTCCTCATCGTCGTCATCTAGAAAACACATCGATGAATAAATTCCATCACCACTCCTATACCATAATCTGGGTCAACATTGAGGATCCTTGGTTTCAACACGTCTCCGTTTGGCAGCTCATCGTCTTCTCCATCTGAAGGCAGCAGATATTTTTGCGTGGCTTCTGAAGATGGTGCCGGCGCCGACGACGAGGACGGCCCGTCCATGTTAATCTGCAAAATTGGTTTTAACTGGAAGTTAGGCTTGAAAATCAAAGAAATAAGTGTAAATTAAGGAAGGAACCCCTTCGAAACACATAAAGAAAGAAGTATATGGCTGTAAACATATTTTTGAATTGTAATAAGAAAAAATCAAACAATATCATATCACAACTGACTGAATATTCCCGTATTTTCTATATGGACATTGGGGGAAAGGAGAGATAAATTTGAAAATTTTGAAAAATCAAGAAAAAAAGAAATCAACAAGATTCTGATTGAATTATTATAGCAACAAGAAAAGCGAGTAAAAACTCAGCAGAAAAAAATTATTTGAAACAAATTTAATCAAGTTCCTCATCGATGAATCCGTTCGGGAAGTAGACCTCTTTGGAAGTTGTCTGAAAAAACATCGGGATTTTTTTGAGATGAGAGGATTTTAGTGAGATTCCGACCAAAAACCTTTCGTGCTTTAAAATACGTAAAAATATGTGTAGATTCCAAATATCATAATGAAAATGGTTAAAAATTGCGCTAAAACCCCGAAAATTGGCTCCGAAATGAGCAAAATTCACGCGAATGGTCTCCGGGGGCCGTGGCCGAGTTTTCCAAAAAAGGGGCGGAGTCGGCCAATCAGCGCCATTGTCATTTGCCGGCAGCAAATCACAGCAATCGCGTCTGTGATTGCAGTGGCGCTGATTGGCCGACTCCGCCCTGATTCATTGGAAAACTCGGCCACGGCCCCCGGAGACCATTAGTGTGATTTTTACTCATTTCGGAGCCAATTTTTGGGGTTTTGGAGCAATTTTTGAACGTTTTTATGACGATTTTCGGAATGTACGCACATTTTTACATATCTCAAAGCAAAAAAAGTTTTTGACCGGAATCCTCCTTCAAATAGATGATCCTCTACCTCTGGCTGCTTCTGCGCATCTGCCACCCAATTATTATCCACTACACGATGTTCCATTTTCGGCATCACATGTTCAAAAGACTCCAACATGGGTGGTCCATCATCATATTCTTCAGTGATGCCTTCATATTCTTCATTCAAATCCATTTCTCCATCATCATATTCTTCTGACCTCTCTTCGTCATGTAAATCGAATTCCGAATGATGCAGCATTTGATCGTAGTTGTTTTGGTAGCAGTTTGACTCCGATTGAATGGGAAAAATGCTGGCCTGAGAGGGAGTGTAGTATCGTTGAGATTGAATCACAGTTTTATTCGGCTTGTGCCATTCTATTGTCTCTCCAGTGTTCAAAGTTCTCGCTGTGTAGACTTTCGGTGCAATCGTCGCTTTTGGTACCGCCCGAATAGTGACAGGTGCTGGGGTTACTGTCTTGAATCCACGACCAATGTCATCAGTGACCATATAGCGAATCAGTTCGTGGTTGGGGAGAATGCAAGGGTCCACACCATCATCCACTTTTTCGAATCTGAAATTGAAAATAAATGTATTCTTTGGTTAGGTGCTTCGTTTGATAAAGTGAAAACACATGAAGGACTCGAAAATCATAATGAAAACGCTCGAAAATGCGCTCCAAAATGATCAAAATTTGCGGAAGTGGTCTCCGGGGGTCGTGGCCGAGTTTTCCAAAAAGAAGTGTCAGCCAATGAGTCTTCAGAAGACGTCAAATGGGTTTTTTTGCTCGGATTTCGTCGTCCAAAAAGGGTCATGGATGCTCCAGGAGATTCTTAGGCGAATTTGGAGCAATTTCAACGGTGCTTGGCTCAAAATGTCTCATTTTTTAATGAATTTTGACCACTGTGGACCAATTTTTGATGGCTTTTGGCTCATTTTTCCTAAACTTTGTCCAAAAGGGGTTCTGGATGCTCCAGGAGCATTCAGGAGCAATCTTAGTCAATCTGAAGCATTTTTAGCTCAAAATGACTCATTTTTTAAGGAATTTTCATTATTTTTCGGTTTTTTGCCTTCGATTGGCTCCAAATGGTTCCAAACGGTGACAACTTCTGCGATTTTTGCTCAATTCGGAGCTAGTTTTCGAAGTTTCACAGCAAATTTGAAGCTTTTTCATAGCGATTTTCGGAATCTTTTACTTATCCCAAAGCAATTTTGACCAGAATTTAATGAGTTTTTGCTTACTTTTCATGTTTCACAAGATGCTCTCGAAAGTGTCGCTGTGACTTTGAGCTAAACTTGCATTTTCCGAACGGGCATCCGTAGGTGGCAGATCTTCCAGGGTGTCGTTGTCTGGAAAAAGGGACGAATTTCGATTTTTTCGTCAGAAAATGGTCAAATGAAAGAGTTTTGAGAGTTAAATCTGTGTATTTTGCTCTTCCATTTGCCCAGTGCGCTAGAGCACAACTCACTGAACATGCTGCTGATAACCAGCAGGCTCCATATAAGCATCATCACAATACGGACACCTATAACCCCATTCTGTCTTCGGAGTGTGACTTCGAAGCTTATGCCGGTGAAGAGTCATTTGACTAGCTGTAAACTTCAAAAAATGATAAAACCCAGTCTCCGTTGGAAATATCTACCTGCTGCATAGACACAGTGCTCACACTGAAACGGTCTTGTCTTATTGTGTATATTCATATGTTCGGTGTAAGACCGTTTCGATGACAGCTCCTTCTTACATATTACACATGCCCACGTCTGTTTTGCAGACTTTGCGGGAGGCGTCGGTCGGGGCTTGTGATTATTTATCGGTGTTGCCAAGAGGTTCGAATTTGAGGGTCCCGGATTCATAATGTAGCTTTGCCAGTTCTCCTAAAATTATTTTAGAGCATTAAAAACTATTTTTATGCTTTAAATTCACCTTACTAACCAGTGTATCATTACTGGACATGAATTTACTCGAATTTTCAACAATCGTAATAGGAATTCCGCCTGAAAAACGAAACATTGTCGAGGAAAAATAAATAGCACTGAATTTTTATTTTAGATTTTTTCTCAATTCGAGCAAAAAATACTACAATTTGATGCGAAATACAAACAAAAATGATGGGATTTTCTAGGAAAATGCAAAAAATAGACTTTTTCTTGTCGCTGCAATCGCGCTCCATCGCATGCGGGGAGACAGCGGCGCGAGTTTGAATTTTGCAGGAGGACGAGTTCGAGAGATGAAGCACTAGCCGTAGCAAGAAGAGCAGAGGAAACTGAGAAATGGGATAAAAATCTGAGAACTGTGTCTTGAAGGTAATGCTGAAAATAAGCTGAACCTGACTCAGTAACTGCTTGATTCTGGTGCTTGCCGGTACTAATGGAACATTTGGTTCCTAGCTTCCTATCTCTAAATTTGTTCGCGTGGTACATTGGTTGTGCCGGTTCCCATAGTTCAAAGGGTCGCGAGTTCAAACCCCAAGTCCTTCCATTCTTCTTTTCCTGGACTTCGCAACAATCACAAGAACCTCAGTTCTCCTCCTGGATGCTCCCAGTTTGTGGTGTAATGCCATTAAGAAACGATTAAAACTCAGCTCTTTTCATAGTTTTCAGGTGCTCTGAAGAGACGGATATATCTTCTTCCTCTCAGTTTTCTTCTTCAGCTTTTTGCATCCTTCCCATCACTACTACTGCTTCACAACCAACTGTTGCCGCTGCTCTCCTCCTGCCGTTGGTTGCTTTCCCACCGCCACACACACACACACAAAAATCGCCGACATTTTGTCCCCATCCACACCGCTTGTGTGCAACCTTGCCTTCCCTCTCAACTCCACACACTGATCTCTCTCAGGTGATACCTTTACTACAGAGAGGGGGCTCCGAGCCGCGGTGTGGGAAAGTAGGATGAAGCACCATCCATCGAATGTTTGCTCTTTCTTTTTTTTTGCTTTACTTTCTGATTCTTTAACTCTCCACACGGTTTGCGGTAATCCGAGAATTTCGTGGAGTAGAAGGAAGACCCCCATTTTTTACCACTTTTGAATGTGTTTGAACTTTTTTATATGGCAAAAAGTTCAAGTTCTTCTCTATCTGTCTCCTCTTATGGTCCCAGAGGACATCAACTTCTGGCTCAACTTGACATTTCTGACTTTTCTAGAAAGAGCAAAAGTCAAGACTAAAACGAACTCATGGCTCCAACTAGGAACTAATTACTTGAACGCTCTGCTCCCAATTTCTTCTTTTTCTTTTCAAAAAACCCAAAAAGTATTCATCTCCAGAATGTTTCTACCCGAATACTCATTAGATGTGGACGAATTCAACTTAGTGCTCATTATCTTCTCGGCTACAGTAATCACACTTGCACTAATTGCGCTGGTGATTCTATACTGTAAGATGAGCTGTGGTTGCTGTAATCGGAGGACTGGAAAACGAAGAAGGCCAAGCAATATTCCACAGGTTATGGTCACACAACATAGAGACAAGTGAGTCATTTTTGGATTCTTACAAGGGGGTTACTTGAGGTGTCGAGTTGAACTTTTTCTAGGAATCGGACCATAGACTATATTGACCGTGAGGATTCAGAATCTGCAATAAAAATTGGCGAAATGTTCATGTGACTCGAGTTATCAGCCATCATAGTCTCAGCCAGTACTAATTTTGCTGATTTTTGACTACTCATATCTTAGCTCCCAGGCACTTTTAGAAGGTCTAGTTTTTTGTGTTAAGCTCAGAATGATGCCTGCAATTAGATGGTATAGGTTTCAAAAACTAGTTTGAACCAAAAATAGGATAGTTGATTATTTACATACTTTGATTGCAATCATCATTTTGAGCTTAACACAAAAAACTAGACCTTCTAAAAGTGACTGGGAGCTGTTGTCAGAAATCAGCAAAATTAGTACTGGCTGAGACTTTGATGACTGATAACTCGAGTCAAGTGAACATTTCGCCAATTTTTATTGCTGATTCTGAATCCTCACTGTCAATATAGTCTATGGTGAGATTCCTAGAAAAAGTTCAACTCGACACCCCATGTAACCCCCTTGTTAGGAATCCAGATCTCAAAATGGGGTTTGCCAATTGCTTTCTTGGTCACGATGCCCGCTTTCGGCTTCCACAAAAGTTTAGAAAATGATTGACCGTTCCGAAAATTGAACCATGACCGTTTACCTAGCAGACTGGCGTGCAACCAACCGAGCTAGACTAAGAGGAGTACAAAAAAAACGATTTGCAATTTTTTTTCAGAACTCCCCTATCAATCGACTGCCCAGACCTAGATTTCATCGACGCTCGCAATACAAATTTGGTTTCCTCAACAGTTCAAGTGGATTCAGTTCATCAAACTCCAACTCTTTCATAATCTCTATTGTCTTTCATTTATGTTTTCTGATTTTATGAAAAGATTTTTCAAATTACAAGAATTTATTTATAGGAAACATGCAATTTTACTATATTTAAGCAGTGCTCTCAGTTGATTCATCTTTGGGCGGTTGCTCACATAGCGTCAGAGGGACTCTCATAACGAAATCTTCGAGCGGCGGTCGATTCGTGTAGCGAGCCAGCGCGATCTTCCGATTATTGGGACCACGTCGCATTTGTTTCCTCCGTTGCTCGTTCTGGAAGAAAAGTGGAAGTTGGTGTCAAAAAAATATGCATAGACCCCCAAAAACCGCTCAAAAACCTCGAAAATGGGCTTCAAAATGTCTCAAGTAGCCGTGACCGAGATTTCCAAGACGGCGAAGCTCATTTTCGGTGTTTCAAAGCGATTTTTGGCGATTTTTTGGAACCTACACTTATTTTCAAATTATGATTCTAGTGAAAATTTTTTATTGCTTTAAAATACGTAAAATTGTGTGTAGATTTTGAAAATCATAATGAAAATGCTTGAAAATTGCAGAAGTTGTCTCCGATGGCCGCGGCCGAGTTTCCCGAAAAAAATGGGCGGGCTCTACCAATGAGCGTTATTGTAAGTTACTACGCTCATTGGCAGACTCCACCCCTATTTGTTTTGGAAAACTCGGTCACGGCCCCCGGATACCACTTTTGCTCAATTTGGAGCTCATTTTTGGGGTTTTACAGCAAATTTTAGGCAGTTTCATTATGTTTTTCGGAATCTACACTCATTTTTACGTACTGTGAAGCAATGCAAATTTTTCGACCGAAATCTTCCTTTGAACACTTCCTACCTCATTTTTATAACCTCCTGGCAAGGTGGGCAAATTGAAATCGGGCTTAAGAATTAGATGATGATGCTTGAATCTATCATCCTTTATCAAATGCACGGTGGCAGCACCTTCAGCCATGTAGTCATCTTCAACGACCTGTTCGAGTACAGCGGGGACCAGGAACATTCTTTGCAGTCTTTCAGTTGGAGGGATAACTGGAAAAATTTAGATTTAATGACAACAAAAAAATGTAATAACTCACTGTTCTTCTCGAGCATTTCGGACAGCTCCTTGTTCTCATTCATACACCTGCTATGAGTATGTCTGATGGTCTCAACGGCATCCTCATAAACTTCTCTGCTTCCGCAAACCTCGAAAAGAAATTGCTCCAATCTCCGCGCAAACCAGTGCAGCTCGGCCAACCGTCGTTCTCGACTTCCTTCTTTCGCACAATAGAATGCGCTTACGAATTTCTGAATGTGAGTTTCCCGTTCGTAGAGGGGAACGAATTTTTGCCATATTTTTGTGTGTTTGTCGAATGGGAACTGCGGCAGTGACACTCTTCTTTTAACGATGCCGCCTTGAGGCTTTTTTTCGGACTGCTCTGGGTCGGCTTCTGGGGGAAGCTTGCTGGATTTTGTCAGTATTTCTTCGTTCTCCTGGAGTTTGAGCACCAATTCTTCAACGGAGAAATTGCCAATTTCTCCCATGGCGGTGAAGCTCAAATCGACGAGGTGTGCAATCAACTTCAATTTTTGATGACGAAAATAGCTTCTGAATGAAAAATTTTACATTTTCAAGAAGTGTTAAATGGACGAAGAAGTGTTAAATTGACGGTTCAGTAACATTTATTGACGGAAATTGTTAAGAAAACTGAATGAAAAGCATTGAAATTCCGAAATCAGAAAAATAAAATCGAAGGAAAAATTGAAACCTGCAGGCGCGCTCCACCGACACGCACTAGAGACTAGAGACGCAGAGAAAACTAATGGAAAAATGGCGGTTTTTCAAATGGCATTTTGTATGTACAAGCGATTATTCTGGCCAGAATTCTGGTTTTTATGAACATTTACATGATAGGAAGACAAGAAAAGCGAGATGACAAGAGATGCAACATATTTTAGAGTTTTTGACACTAGAAATTGAACTGGAATCCAAAACCGAAGTTGAGATGTTGGGGGAGTGGAGGGTTCTGCTGGAACTGAGGCCCTTGTTGTGGTTGTTCCTCTTCCACTTCTTCCTCTTCGCCTTCCTCCTCTTCCTCCTCCTCTTCCTCATCTTGTTGATTTTGAACCTGAGCCTGTACTAGATCTCCGATTGCTCCTGGCACGAATCCATTACGGGCAACATAGTTGTCTGAAAAAAGAGCGTTCTCAGGTGTTGGGGGCAAATATCTGTATACCATAGGCTCGATGGAAGTTGTCCTCTTCCTTCTTCATCTCTATCAACTGTCTTTGTACGTTACCCATACTAGCATTGTACTCTTCGACGTCCAATATCCGAGTCCATATCGTTTTCTCAACCGTACACCCGAACTGTATGATTGCTTTGTTGAAATGATTCTTTCCATCTGGATATGGATCCGGGAACACCCATTTGAGAAGTCGGAAACATGTGAATCTCCGAGCATCTAGCACATCTCCTTCTGCCAAACGATGCTCTGTTCCGAGTGGTGGTGGAATGTCTATCATTCCGCAAGTCATGAATAAGAGGGATTCAGAGATCTCTGTACTGTCGATCTGCTTACAAAGCTGCATGAGATGAGCGAAGAATTGAGAGATTGGAAACAAGGGACCTAGAATTTCAAAGGATATTTATCAGCTAAGAATGATGTTCTTCTTACTGTCTGGAGCAATATCTGCCCATGGATTTTCCTCTGCTTTCACTCTCTGATCATGCTCGATTGCATTCCTCAAAAGATTCTCCACATTCCGATGATAGTCGTCGAGAGAATTCGATTCTTGGAAGGTGCTCACCTCCGCTGCTCGAACATATGGGAACAAGCTTCTTTGAAGGAAAATGTTCTTATCACTCAGGTACGGTCGCCAGGGGACTGGGAAGCTGGCATTGATAACTTTTCCAATTTGCACATGACGGTCTGGTCGGGATATGAGCACGCCATGGGGATTTGGTTGATCGGGTCCAAAAGGACCTATTATAGGGAGCGGTGGTACGTGATTTTCCATGATACCTGGAACTTGGAATATGGTTGAATTGGTCAAAATTGTAAAGAGCTTAGTATTCAAAACGGATTTCATAATACGGGAGTGCAGATTATCACAGATATAAAAAGATTATTCAGAGGTTTTTTAGCAAAGAGTGAATGAGATAGATCATGAATCGGAATGGTCGAAAAATTTTTGTAGTTGGTTTGAATAGATGTATCTATCACAATAATTTTAAATCAAACGGGTTACGGTAGAGTAGATACCATAAATAGTTTGAACAAGATCATTGAATCAGAATGTGCTACTTTATGTTAGTTGTTAAATTCTGAACCGATTCATGTCAAAACATAGATATTTTAGGATTGATAATCCTCTCTCCTAAAAGATTAGCTAGAACTACGTTAACTTGAAATACTGTAAATTTATCTCATTTTAGATTACTGTAACTTTCCCGAAATAACGGAACTCTAATGAAAATCATCTGACCAGGTAAGCAAGCAGAACGATTATATAATTGTATAGCGAGAAAAGAAGGTCGACTCTGGTTTTTGATGAACCTTATCTCTGTAACGGTTAACGCGCTTCTTGAAATTGATTATAGATACTGATACTTCTTTTGGATTATAATCTTATCAGAGGGGGCGCTTAATTCCTCTCCACTAAACTCCCACTACCATTATTATCATCGAGACAAAGATTATGGAAAAGAGTGGACAAAAAAGATGCAAATGTACCTTTTATAAGGTTACTAACATGTAGACTTGAAAAAAGAAAAAAAAAGAACGTCGTCCAAAAAAAGAAGAGCAGTGAGGAGAGAGGGGCACCTACAGCATCTATTGGTTGGACAAGAGGGGAATCGAGAGAGGCGAAATGGGAAGAGAACAGGCGAAGCGAAGAGAGTTAGAGAGCAACAAACGATTAAAAAAAGGGCGACGACGACGGCGGAGATAGGGGAGCGAGGCGCCAGGAGAAAATATAGATCGGCCAGAGGGAAAAGAGAGAGAAAAGGTTGTTCTTTCCTCTCGTTTGCCAGGCAGTTCTCTCTTTTGTTTCTGTCGCAGGTTTGGGTTCGGGTTGTGGAGGTCGAGAGAAGCGTTGTCTCATGAAAAGGGCGGAGATGAAATCTATATAGCCAAGATGAAAAATGGAGAAAAACGACAACGACGAGTCGTTCAATTTGAAAGAGTGCTGTTTCCTTGGAAGACAAAGGTCTGATGACGGTGAGGAAGAAAGGAAAAGATATGGGGATGTCCAAAAAAAAAAGAGGAAACGAGAATGGGTTCCCTTACAAAAGAAGAGAATGGGAGTGACGGGAGGGACAAAAATAAAAGAAATGAGGGAGTTGGCATGAAAGGATAGGTCAATTTCATTAAGTGGTTTATTTTTGGCAGTAGTGATGGTGGGGATCCGAAATGAGGAGGGACCAAAGTGAGAATGCCTCAACTTGGATGTGTGATGGCTAGAAAGCATAAAATGATCTTTTGATTCCAAAATTACGCTTCAATATACACCAAACCAATGCTGTAAGGTACTAGGTTCTCAAGACCATAAGTTCAGAGATTGCACCCTTCAAAATAAATTTTTATAGATTCTAGGCAGTGGCTCCGAATCCGGAAATTGCAACATTCAGATTTATTCAGCTTCGGCTCATGAGAAATTTCAATTCATTTTAGCATGAGAAATGTCAATCTGAGCTCTGCTCAACTTTGGGACCCATAATGCAAATCTCAAGAACTAGGATATCTCAATACAAAAATATAATTTCTACCATTTTTAGAGTAGGATCTCACAAGGGAGTTACTTGAGGTGTCGAGTTGTCCTTTTTCGAGGAATGGGACCATAGACTACATTGACCGTGAGGATTCAGAATCTGCAATAAAAATTGGCAAAATGTTCACATAACTCGAGTTATCAGCCATCAAAGTCTCAGCCAGTACTAATTTTGCTGATTTTTGACAGCTCATATATTTATAAACCTATACTATCTAATTGCAGGCATCATTTTAAGCTGAACACAAAACACTAGACCTTCTGAAAGTGCCTGGTAGCTAAGGTAGGAGTTGTCAAAAATCAGCAAAATTAGTATAGATGAGACTTTGATGGCTGATAACTCGAGTTACGTGAACATTTTTCCAATTTTTATTGCAGATTCTGAATCCTTATGGTCAATATAGTCTATGGTCCCATTCCTAGAAAAAGTTCAACTCGACACCTCAAGTAACTCCCTTGTCAGCGTTCTAATTATAGAAAAATAGCCATTTTGGTATGCTACTTACTGCGAAAATGTGATCTGAAGAATTTTTTCCATTTTTCCAAGCCATAGATGGCCCTTTCTAGAGGAATGATAAACTAAATCTAAACTAAGTCTGAATCCCATTTTTCCGCACGTTGAGTTGGATTTTGTGAGGTTTTTAGAGTTTAGACTGACATTTGGGGGGAGCTGTGTGAGAGGGAAAGAAAATGAAACTTCTAGTCAGCCGTCAGTGTGCTTCTCTTCATGCTCACTGCATTCGTATTAGGCCGAATCGGGGTTGCTAGGTACCTGTCACGGGAGAGTGGCACATGTGACATGTAGGAGCTTGTTTCTAGTAAAAAAGAAATGTAGGGGAAAATCGGGATAATCCGGTTTAGGAAAGGAGCTATACGAGTACAATAGCTCTTGGTTCACATTACAAAAATTGAAGAAGGATTTGTCATATATTATTACGGTCCTTTTTTATTGAGAAATAAAACCGTTAAATCGAATCGAATCAGTTAATGAGATATCATGTGAGCAAAGAAAAAATACTCAGAATCGATCCACCTTCCGATCGACTTCCAGTCCACCAAAACTCGCCGACTTTTTGGTTTTGTCTTTTGTGGAAGGATTCGAACTTGCAATAGTGGTAACCGTCTGACTTCTGGTTCCCCGGTCGATGATTGAGTTTTGATCGGCACTTGAGGAACTGTAGCTTTGTTTGAATGTGCTTCTTTGATCTCCAATCTTTCTTCCCTGTCCGAACATTTCGAGGAAGCAGCGACGGAGCTGGAAATTATTTTTTAAAACCTCATTTTGTATTGGGGCTCATTCTGTACCTGGAAATCTGTGATGAAGGATAAGACAGGATCCAGGATGCATCGAGTTACTAAAAATAATCGAATGCATCCCAAAAGACGCATCATTTCTGAATAGTTGCGTTGGAAGAGGCATGGATATGGATTGAGCACCAAACCAATGCACCTGAAAATTGCTATATAACTCAATGCCTTGGTCTCAAATCTCACCATATAGCATACGGTACATTCAAGATAGCAAAAGTTCCAACGTTCAGTGCCAGCTTCCACAACGGGAATCTCACCATTCGAATCCTTCCCCCACCTCCATCTTTCTCTCGTTTCTTGAAAGAGTTGCTGAAGTTTTGAGCTTTTCTGATGAAGAAACAAGTGATCACGAAGACGAAAATAGTGAAGCAGTACACTGAAGCTGTCATCAGGTTACGAGATCTGCAAATGTTTAGAGTTTTGTCAAAAATTTCTGATAAAATATACACCATACCTACCTGTACATGTTCCTGAGACACGTTTCTGCTTTACATCCTGACCAGGCATTTAGGTCTGGTATTTTGACAAGTGCAGACACCGCCAAAGTGTAACTGACCATGAGAACGAGAATGGTCCAACTATAATTTGGAAGGTTTTCTGAGTAAAATTATTTTCTAGGCTACCTGATAATCATTAAATTGACACATCTTCGCATAGTAAACCATTTTCTATAATGAAATGGTTTCCAAACTGCGAACAGTTTCAAAACTGATAGTGAACAATAGGAGACCATAGCGGACCAGAAGCTTCCGATGAAAAACGATTCGATTACGACAACCATGTCTCGGCTGAAAATAACCAATTAGTTTTGTGATTAAAACTAAAGAGACCTACTTTATATCGTGCCATGTGAGCACATAAATACACGTCACCAGCGCAGAAAAGCATGTGAGAGCGTCTCCAATTGCACGGTTCATGAGAAGAGCGTAGCATTTTCGGGATACTCGCCGGGCTTTGATGGCCTGGAATTTGACTAATCTTGGGATACTGTACTTGGGAATATCCTTGTGATAACCACTCGAATAAGAGATTTTTGTTATAAGAACTCAGGATCGAGCATACTTCAATATGCACGTCTATGGACTGCTCAAGCCTAACAAGTGAGTTACTTGAGGTGTCGAGTTGAACTTTTTCTAGGAATCGGACCATAGACTATATTGACCGTGAGGATTCAGAATCTGCAATAAAAATTGGCAAAATGTTAACGTTACTCGAGTTATCAGCCATCATAGTCTCAGTTTAGGTTTCAAAAATTAGCTTGGACTAAAAATAGGAGAGTTGCGATCTCTACATGTTCCAATTGGACAATTTTCAGTTATTTTTAAGATATGATTGTAAGCATCATTTTGAACTTAGCACAAATAACTAGACCTTCTAAAAGTGCCGGGGAGCGAAGATATGAGTTGACAAAAATCAGAAAAATCAATACTGCCTGAGACTTTGATGGCTGATAACTAGAATCACGTGAACATTTCACCAATTTTTATTGAAAATTCTGAATCCTCACGGTCAATATAGTCTGTGATACAATTCCTAGAAAAAGTAAACCTCAAGTAACCCCCTTGTAAGCAAATCTGTTATGGTCCGGACGAAATATCTCGGATTCGAATCTCAATTGGGCAGGCTCTGTATCGTGCAGTTTCTAGACTTTGTATCAATGGTTCTATTTTGTATCAGTTTTGATTTTGGTAGTTCTCATTTGGAACTTCATAAAAATTTTGAAGGGCTCATTGGATAATGAAAATGAATGAAACCACAAGCTCAACTCAACAAGTTCAACCCCAGACTCACTTTATAACAACTGATGATAAATATCATGGTAGCAATGGCTCCAAATATTGCCAATGGCAACATTGCCCATCCATAAAATGTCCGGAACACATTCTCAACTCGAAGAGCTTGTCGACGCTGAATATATTGGTTCTAAATTAAAGATTTTCAAAAAAGAGAAATACCCGAAAAAGGTCTATCCGTTCTGGAGTTGTCAGATTGAAGAAGCAATCTGTACGTTGGTTGGCGCTCATGTCATCTGAAAACAGATTGATCGATACTTTTTTTGATTAGGGGAGAGGAATCAGTTAGAAGACGTCAGAAGAGACACAGACAATCAGAAAGAGAACAACGCACTTTTATGGTGTATAAGAGATAAGGATGGATGTCATCTGTTTTGAGAAAATTTGCGAGATGAGAGAGAGAGAGAGAATGAAAGCAAATTGTGTACAGCTGTGATGAATCGTTGGTCTTTTTTTTGGGGACCCCATTTTATTGGATTTCTAAAAATAGACAAGAATGAGGTCTGATAAAACTGTAAAGGGGCACAAGACAGACACAAAATTCCGATTATTTTTTCTCCAGATACGGTAGATTTGGTGGTGTTATAGGTTTCAGATTCATTCAGAGGAACTACTTTCAAGAAAAAATGGACATAATGGGAAAGTTACAGAATTCGTTGATATCGGTATTGGAATATATTCCCATGAATTTCAGAGGAAACATTCAAAAAATTATTCTACTGTGTGCAGACGAAAACATGGATAAAAACATGACAAAATACAATTGAAAAGTGTGAAAACAGAACGGACAAACAAACAAGGAAAATAATGGAATTTTTGTGTAACTAACTGTCTTCTCAACTATGTTCCATGAGTTTTTTTTTCAAGGAATGAGTCCTAACTTTTTTTTTTGCAAAACGCAGTATTTAGAGATCCATCTCTCGTCTATTACGTAGATGGAACTCTTTGGCGAATACATACAAATGTTTTGATTGAAAAAGAGAGGTGGTGGTCACTGAATGTTCATTACATATTAGATATTTGAAGAAAACATTCGACATAGTTTGAAGATGGAGATGTACTTGTGTTATTGGTAAAGGAAGTTGGGACTACTCTTTATTTTTTCATCAAATGGGTCTTGGAATGAGTGCTATGAATTCTAGACAAAAAGTTCAGGAGGGTAGATGAAAAAACGTTTCTTAAGTTTGAAAGGATAACTGGAAGAGCTCCGACTGGAAAAATCAGAACATATCACAATCTCCAAAACCTACATTTTCAGATATTACACATACAGTTAGAGCTACTATTTGCTTCCCTGGTCAGCAAATAGTAGCTTCAGAATGACGTTCGAGAAATGATTAGAATAAGACTAATAAGTCTTATTCTCCCAGGATTGCAATCTGACGGGCCGGGCCGGCCCGTCTGGGCTCGTCTTGAGAAAAATATCGGAAACTTTCAAAAATTTTTAAGATGTTTCTAAAAAGGTTCAATTTTTGACTAATAGGAGTCATTAACATCAAGTATGTAGCATATAAGTACATTTGAACGTAAAATGAAGCTTTAGAAGTAGAATTAGGCAGTAATTTTCCAAAATTTTTCAGTGGCCGAAACGGGCCGGGCCGGGCCGAGTATTTTACAAAAAGCCTGGTCCGGCCCGGTCCGTTGCAACCCTGCTTTCTGCAGCATCTAGAAACAGTAGCCTCACTTTTCCAGTTCAAAAAACCAGGAGTGAACTTCACACTCTACTCCAACGTTGCATGGTTTTTTCTCCAGAATCGTAAGTAAGTGACTCATGCTAATCCTCCAACTCAACCTAATCCTCCTTTTCTGAGACTTCAGCAAACCACTTCAGAATCACTGAATTCAGAATCTGTCTGTATCTCACAACAGAACCAATTATGAACGTCTGAAACTAAACAAAACAATTCTAGAACTTTCTCCTAACTAGAAAAAGAAAACGGAATCAGGTGGTCACCTCCACCTCCTCAACCCAATCTCGAAATGTATGTGCGAAAAGAAAACCAAACACCCAAAAACAGTGAAAAGAAGAATCAGTTGAGAAAAAAGGAGAAGAATCGAAGACGTCGATTTGCCGCTGTTTGAAGAGAGTGGGAGAAGAATACGAAACTCGTTTCTCGTCACGCCTGACGACGTCATTCTGAAGTCGTTCTTCTTTTCTTCTGTTGATCAATGTATTTTACTGTACTGTTGACTTGACCCTTACCTGTAAGAAAAAGACGAAGGACAGTGGTATCTGAGTGTCCAATCCGATCAGATAAAGTTAGTGGGTCTGGTTTTTTCGTTCTCCGTTTTAATTTTTCAAAATAAATGTTAAAGTTTAAATTTAGAATTCACTGATCGTTGATGATTTCGTTTGGTGTGTTTCATTGTCTTTTTAGTTCAATTTAGACTTGTTTCTTCATTTGCAAGCATATGACTTGTAACATCAAAGTGAGACTCTTTATTCCAATTTTCATCGCAGCCTGTAACTAGAGCTTCCACCTATCGTTTTGACTTTCGCTCACTACACCTAACCACAAATGAGGGTTAAGATTCTGTAACAATTGGGTTCTTCATCGATTCTGACTGGCCTGAAAATCTTGGAGCCCCCCCCCCCCCTTGATCTTGGCAACAAGGAAAAGAGGTGGAGCCTGAACGATACAGTGCCGGTCAATAATCTATGAACTTTTGGCATTTTCAGTTGAAAAACGTTAACTTTGGGGTTCTGGGAAAGGATGTTAAACTTGACCGTTTGATCTGAAATGTTTTGGGTGTATACATCAACTCTAGAACTCTATATTTGTAGTTGACAACTTTTTTGTACAACCTCTTCTAAAGATGGTGTGTCCCTTTAAAGTGGGGTGATGACAAATTTCAGCATTTTCAGTTCAAGTTTCACCGATTTAGCGTCTTCTGCATTTCACGAGCCATATCATCTCTAGAAGAGTTGATACAAAAAAGCTGTCAACTACAAAAATAGAGTTCTAAAGTAGATGTATACACCCAAAAAATTTTAGATCAAACGGTCAAGTTTAACATCCTTTCCCAGACCCCTGAATTTGACGTTTTTCAACTGAAAACGCCAAAAGTTCATAGATTATTGGCCGGTAATGTATACTTCTGTAAGTTGAACTGTGACTAATCAGTTGTTTAAGTTTCGATCCCTGCTCCTGATGAACAACAAACGATATGATCTTGGAATGACATTTTTATTATAAAGCATGACTTTGTTTGGCCTTGACTTTGGAATACCAAGATACACCTGATTCCAGCTAACCCTTTCGAATTATTTATCTTTTCTTTGAATCTTGTTCGATTGTATACCAGATATTCAGTAAAAATATGTCTACTATTTTTGAACAACGAACGCTTTTCCTTGACTCCATGAGAAAAAATGAATACACTGATTCTAAACTTCTGAATCCCACCAATCCCTTCCATTAAAGGGCGAGGACGCTAATTCAAAATTTTGAATTGACCCAGAAATTTTTATATGAGTCGACGCAAAAAGAAAAGTTAGGAAGAAAACTCTCTTGTAAGAATCTATGAAAATTGCTCAAAAAAGAGATATATGTCAAACAAAAGAGGCCAGAGTGATCAGCCAGAACTCGTTGTGTGATTGAGGTTGACACGCAAATTTTATATGGGTCGACGCAGAATAAAATTTGTAGCAAAAAACTCTCTTACAGTGTGACCTGAAATTTGTGTATTCAAAAGTTATGGCTCAAAAAGAGGCCCACGAGATCACATAAACAGAAAATATTGACCACTTTGATCAAATAAGAAATCCCAGAGTGATCAACGTGAAACAAACTCGGGGATCTACTCTCCCTAAAAGTTGCTTTTTGACCCATAACTTTTGAATACATAAATTTCAGGTCACACTGTAAGAGAGTTTTTTGCTACAAATTTTATTCTGCGTCGACCTATATAAAATTTGCGTGTCAACCTCAATCACACAACGAGTTCTGGCTGATCACTCTGGCCTCTTTTGTTGGACCTATATCTCTTTTTTGAGCAATTTTATAGATTCTTACAAGAGAGTTTTCTTCCTAACTTTTCTTTTTGCGTCGACTCATATAAAAATTTCTGGGTCAATTCAAAATTTTGAATTAGCGTCCTCGCCCTTTAAATGCAAGTTACTACCTTCCCGATGTTTGATACTCTCTACCAATCCATGTACTTTGTTTTTATTCGCATTTGCCGAATATGCGAACGAGGTCACATGTTGATTTTTTGAGGATCTAACTGATAGGAAACGAAGATAAAAAAGATTTCTCCAGGTAGCCTTGAAACAGCAATCGCCTGAAGTGGTTCCTAATATTTTGTGTTCATCTGAATATTCTGTCATGTTTCGAAAACATTGATATAGATAGTAAACATTCATCTCACAAGGAAACAAATAAACTCTAAAGCCGCTATCTTAATGACTGCATGAGTGAATAATAGGGGACCAGATAGAACAGGGGGGTTACAAATAAATAAGTTACGAGAAATATTACTTTTGGGAAATGTGTTAGGAATGGGGAAGAGGGGGAGGGGGAGCAAACGCTTTGGTCGTTTTATGAAAAACTTAATTAGGGTCGGTTCTTAGTGTTCGGCTCCAAATGGAAAAATGCTGATAAGAAAACGAGGCGATCGAATTCACGGCAAAACACACAATCGAGAAGGGATTAGGGGGGATAGAGACGGCAAAACTGGGGGGACACATATCACATTTCAGGAAACGAGTACGGGTGCAGGAAGGAGATAAAAAGACATTAAGGGGCGTTGAAAACGGAAAGAAAATGATTATTTTCTGTGGGGACGAAAGAAAGTAGAAGGGGGGATAGGAAGAAATGAAGCGAGTAGATAGGAGTTGTTCGGCAATCGAAACGAATCAAGCCAGCTGTGCTCTCAATTTGGCCAACTCTGCCGCATGGGCACGTTCTTGCTTGTCGACAAGTTTGTTGATGTGGTCGAGTTCTTTGATCTGAAAATGAGGAAATTGGAAAATATTCAGGCGCATATTATGTATTTACCAAATTGATGAGAGCATTCCGACACGCTTGTTCGTTTCCTGCAGGGACTTGTTCGGCGGCAGACGTCGATTTCGATGCCTTTTGGACAGAAGCAGAAGCAACGGCGTCAGCAACAGTCGAGGTTGTCGCCTTTGAAGCTCGACTCTTCTCAATATCGCTTACCGACTCACTGAGCCAATCGTAGAAAGCCTAAATAAAGATGAATAGAACCACGAAGTTCTGAGTGTTCCTACCTCTTCGTCATTGAAAGACTTGAATGCTTTCTTCGTAAGTTTCCCGATTTCCGCAGCAACGCGCTTCCTCGCATCCACCAATTGATTTGGAACAGCTTCTGTCTTTTCCAGAATTGTCATGTTGCGTTGTCGGAGCTCCTGGAAATGAAAACATTAAACAATTGGTACAAATCGCAATTTTACCATATTCTTCTCGTTTAACTCAGCATTCTTAGCGCTCAACTCTTCAACACGACTATCATTCGAAGAAGTGCTTGGAGCAGCTGCCAAATCAACGTTGGTCTTTTTGAGCTCGAAAACTTCCTCGACTGCTTCTGGTTCAGAGTTCTTTGGGATTTCAACGATACGAGCTTGCTCAGCTTCGAGAGTCTTTCTGACGTCGGCCAACATTTGCTTCGTGTCAGTGAGTTGGTTCAGGAGATCTTTTTCCTTGGCCTCAGACTGTTCCTTCTCCTTGGCCATCTCTTCCAAACGAGACTTATCGCGTTGGTTGAGTTCGCTGACGATCTTCTCTTGCTTATCTTTGCTGAAACGGAAAACAATGGGATTTGAATATCGGAAGCATTTACAAATTTCACTTACTACAAATGGAACTCTGTCATATCGCCGTTCAACTCCTTGATAAGTTCTTCCAGACGAACGTACTTCTCCGTCATTTGCTCCTTTTCAGCTTGCCATTGCTTTTGCTCTTCTACTAGTTTAGCCGTATCCTCGGTTCTGAGCTTATTATTTTCCAGAGCAAGATGAGCGGCTTGCAATGCATCTTTGAGTTCATTATTGGCAGTAGACAAACTGTGGATTTGTTGAGCTTGGGCCACGAATTGGTTACCAGTCTTCGAGAGTTGTTCCTCACAGAATGAGGCAACGGATTTCAATTCTTCCACTTTTTCATTCGTCTTTTTCTTGTCAGCTTCATAGGCAGCAACAACGGATTGATGCTTACGAGCCTGTTCCTCGAAATGATTTTGAGCATCCCTGGCCTGTTGTTGAGCAGATCTCAATGCGCCGTTCGTTCTGTTGAAGTTCGCCTTCAAAGTATTCAGCTCTCCTTCGATCTGTTGATTCCGAGCGCGAATAGTTTGCAGTTCTTTGCCTTGTTCCTGATCACGGTTATGTAGAGCGCTTTGTGCAGCTTGGTTCTGACGGACCAACTCAGTCTCACGGTTTTGCAATGCTTGCAACTTCGCAGCAACATTGAGTCGTTGGCTCCTAAAATAACCACGTTAGAAAAAAACAAGTACTAATATTCGCTTACTGTTCTTCCTTTGCTCTGTTGTCAGCAGCAGTCTTCTCTTTCTGCAACTTCTCGGTTCTCTGAACCAATTCCTTGTTCTTCTTATCCAAACTCTGCGTCTCCATCTTCCGATTATTCATCTGTTGTTCGTGGTTTTGGAAAGCAGACTGAAGCCAGGAAGTGTAAGCAGCATCGATGTCTCCCTTCTTCGTGAGATAACTCATAACCTTCTTCTGATCAAGATCACTGGAGTTGATTGGCTTTGGTGGCTGCACCTTTTTCGCTTCTTTTGGTGGTTCCGCTTGGAGTGGTTCCACAGTCTGCACTTGTTGTGCTGGTTCCTCGGTTGCTGGTGTAGCGGCAGCTGAAGTGGAAGGTTGTTCTGGTGCTGGCTGGGAAGGCGTCTTCTGTTGTTGCTTCGATTGCTGCGGTGTCGGTGTGGTTTTGACGGTAGGTGGAGAAGTTTGACGTTGAATTCCGGCTGGTTGTTGAGTAGAAGGAGTAGAAGCAGCAGAAGGAGTACGAGCAGCAGAAGGAGTAGCAGCAACCGCAGGTTTATCAGCCTTCTTCTTGTTGCTCTTCTTTCCCGATTGTTGTTGCTGTTTCTTCTTGCCGTCTTCTGTTAACAGATGTAGAGCTGCGCGTGGGTATCTCTGAAAAATTTCCATATAATTGTTTCAATACTCGGCAAAGTCTTACCGTGTCAAACTCGCTCTCATCGTTGCGGTTGTACAACCAGTAGAAGATCGAAACGATGAACAGGACGAACAGAACGCCACCGGACAAGATGAGCCAGTCGTCCATGACTTTCTTGGTCTGAAATTTGCAAGATATCATTGGGTGCAGCGACAAAACGAAAAGACAGATAGATACAGAGAAGTTTACCACAACGAGAAGGAAATATGAGTGATGATGATAATGCTTGTCCTTTTCCTTCATCATCGAGAAAAGATAGTGTGTGTGGAAGGGGGAAAAGAGGAAGAAAGACGTGGAAAAGGAGACAGTTGATTTGATCGTTTGCAATGCGCAGCAAGCAAATGTCGCTGCGCCCGTGTGGGATGTGATATTAAAAAATGTGAAGGATCGGGCGAAAGTACACGGAAACGAGGTCAACGCACACAAACACAGCATTCCATCCATATCCTTGGCTGTGCCTACACAGCTGATAGCGAGCACAAAACGAAGATAACACACAACACAACGGGGAAACCTACCAGAAGGTCAAGGCAGGGCTGAAATTCCTCCATATTATCGGATATGGAGGAACTATTCGCTTGAGAAACTAATGGGGGGAAGAGTCCTGAAGAAGAAAAAAATGCTAAGAGATAGGAAGAAAGAAATTCGAGAAAGGACCCCTGAAAGAGATTGGGACCAACGAGGCAAGAAAAAAGAAGGAAAAGTGAGAAATACACAGAAGAGACCGCCAGTGAAAAAGAGAAGCGCCACGTCCGCGGACACATCTTCTAACTTGTCTGGTGCTCTCTTCTCCGTTAGTTCTCTTATATCAGCGGCGCCTGGCGCCTCTTCTTGGCTCATCGAAGGCAGAGAGGAGAACGAGGAGACGGAGAGAAGAACTATTTGACCAGTTACTGTCTGCATCTCTATTTTGTTTGTGGTCTATTTAATTGCTTTCCTCTCTGCGTCTCTTTTCGTTGAACTGCAAATAGGAAGAGAAAGGGAAAAGAGCTACTAGAGGCTTGTCGGAGCACAAAATGAGAGAGAGTGGAGACCTATCATCACGTCGTCTTGCTTATTGAAAACAGAATTAGTCATTGGATGAAGAGAAACTAGCCAAAATGACAATTGCAAAGACCTTGAAGATGTGTGGGGAACGATGGGTCGGATTGGAATTTAGCGAGAAAAAAAAACGAATGAATAGAGTGCGAAATTGACCTTGACAAGTTTCATGAGAAACCAAGAATAAAAGGAGTAAAAGGAAGAAGAGACAAGGTGGAAAACAAGTTGGGTGAACGGAAAACAAGCGCGGGCCTAGTGTGGGTCAATTAGGACTCATTTAAGCACCGATTTCGTCAAATTACATCATTTTTGTAGTATTTTTTACTGAAATTGAACGTTTGATTTCATTAATTGCGTTTTCATGAGCTGAAATGAGTTAGAAGAGCAGGATAACCGCAAAATTTCAGCAGAAAAATCACTGCGGCATGACTGAACGAATACCGTATGCTTAAAGGCGCAGCTTGTAAGCTGGATAGGTCTCGCAGCGAAATCCTGAAAGCGAGATGAATTTTGGGTTTTTTGCCTATTTTTCTGGAAAAATGCCTTTGTTGAAGAGAAAAGCGATAAATAGGAGTGATCACTAGACAAAACTACAAAAAATTGTAGGTTTTCGATTGTGATTTGCTACAAAAATAATTAAAATTTGGTGTGACTAATACAATTCGCTGATACATAATGCCAGTCAGATATGCATCAATCACAGAAAGCGAAGCGTTTTTTGCGTTGTTTACAGGAAATAATTGAATGAGTGACAGAAGAGCTTGCCAACGCGACGTCAATCAACGCAACTCGTGAGAGTTGGGGAGTAAAAGCGAAGCTTCTAGAAGAGGTCGTCAAGGAGACACTCTTGTGATTATAATAAGCGAAATGAAGAAGAGAAGAAGGAAAAAGAAAGAGCAAAAGTATGTACTAGACTGAGCTATCATTATGCTATTTTTAGAATCTTGGCTCTCAGGGGCTGGCTGACGTGTAAGTAGAAGACGGACAGCCAACACGTCACTCGTCGAAAGTGGGACAAGAAGGGGCCACACGTCATTAACAAGATCAATATAATTTATTTAAATATCGTTAAATGAATGGATCTTGGTTTATATAATACAAAAAATGGGGGTGATTTGGGGTAGGGAGTGTTTGGGGGAAAGGGGAGAAGAAACATGACATTTAAACCGAAAGGGGAAAGGGATGTGTGTACAGATCAAATATCGCCCAAATCTTCGTATCGCGGCTCCTGGTTATCGAAGCTGAAATCATCGACACCGCCGACATCTTCAAGGTCTAGCATATTGGACACGCCAGGGCGGCTGAAATCCTTCGGATTCTTTCTCTTCTGACGGCTTTCTTTGTCGGAGATCGAGTGAATGTTCGCCGCGGCCAGAGTTGACTTCCAGATCAGTGATTGGGCACGGATGATTGCGCGATCGCAGGTTGCATTGACACTGAAAACATTGATTTTATCGAAATTTCAGAAAACAAATAACTTACTGTCTCAAAGTGTTGTTTTCATCTTTAGTATCGATCATTCTAATGATTCCGGAGTTCTGATCGATTCTCAAACGCAGGTTCTTTTCCTCGGCAAGCTCAACCAACGAATCTTGCAGTTCTTGAATAGTACAACCAAGTGCATCGCACATAGTTTGCATTTTGATGGTGGAGTATGGGTGCAGGTACTGAACAACACATCTCTGACGAATCTTCGAGAACAGCTCTTCAACATTGCGAGAAATGAATGGGTCGAGGAGAAGACGACCCTTGATCGAATTCATTATTTCGAAGCATCTTCCGAAGCGACTGGATACATACGAAGTGAGCATCTCGAAGAATAGTGGCTCTGATTCGAGGAGCTTTCGAAGTGTTCCGTCACCGCTACTTCCACCAACCAACACTTTGAGGTACACTCTGCTCAAGGTAGCCATTGCGCATAATACGGAATATATTCCGAGATCCGACGACGTCACGAACCATTTCGGGTCGAGACATTCGGTTTTGATCATGAGAACATTCTCGACAACTTGCTGATATTTCTTGTTTCTCAACTTGAGAAGAGTCTGAGCCGTGTGACACTTCGCCAGTGCAGTTTCGATGAGTTGTCGGTTGGAAAGTGAAGACGATGATGCGCTTTGGTCGACGAGATATGTAGCGGTTTCGCCTCGTTGCTGCTGTTGATTATTCTAAACCATGAAGTTATTAATGATGAAATCGCAGTGTTAACAAACCCTCTCCGCGTCATCAGCATCTTTCAAAGATCTGAAGGCAGTGGTGGTGATGCTTTCGAGTTTTCCCCAATCGTTTCCACAGATTGATACTTCGATCCAGTTCATCCACATCTAAAAGAAGCAAAATTAAAAGAAAAACATGTCCTTGAAAGCTTACATTAATAGAATGCTTCAATTGTGTGCAATAGTCTCTGATTCCTCTCGAGTACAGACGGATAGCTTCCTCTGTTTTTCCAGCAGAGACAAAATGTTGGAACAAGTCTTCCATCGCTCGTCGAGTCGATTCCTTCACTCCTTCATCCTTGTGTCGCTTGTATTCGATTTGATATTGATCCAAAGCGGCTTGCCAAGATGCGCCCGTCTCCTCAATCCACTTCACATCGCGGACCGGGATTTGCAAATTAGCGTTCGTCGGTTTCAATCCTTTCTTGACGAAATCCGCCTCGAGCTCGTTGAAGAATGTCACGTAGTGAGTGATATCATTAGTGTGGGTTTTCAGATAGTTGATGAGGGCGATGTAGGCGTCTGCACGGAGCGCTGGGCAATGTTTCGCAATGAAACGGGCTCTGAGGAAGAACGCGTTTCCGTCGTAGCTGCATGCAAGCGATTCGACGTCGACTGCTGGATCTGACACCGTGAGATCATAGACATCGTCGAAGTTCTCCTTGTCTCGCTTCTCATCGGCACGCGAAACAGATGCTGAAGATATCGAGATTGCAGCAATTTCGGTTTCCAATTTACCTTTCTCCTTTTCCAATGGTGCTTCAGCAAAATCAAATGGCACTGGCATCGGGGCTTTAACCACTAACGGCTCATCCGTGCTATTAGATGCTCGGCTAACATCTGCTGCCACCTGAAAATAACTAAATTTACTTTTGCCAATTTTTATTTCTTACCGGAGCAGCTCCTGTATCCATTGGATCGTCCAAAACTTCGTTTGACATCGTTTGCTCTGGAAAAGTCAACAGTTTTTCAAGAGATTCTGTGGAAAATTCAATATTAAATGACAGAAGAACGACCAAATATCCATTCGCACCGAATTCGGTTGGCTCGAAAAATTGGCAAAAAACGCGATCTCGGCGGAGCGCGTTTGCAGCATTTTTCTCTGCGTCTCCTCGTCTCGCACAGTGTCTCGGTCTCATTCAAAAATTGTTGGAGTCATTCATTGTTTTCTGAAGTCCCTGTTTCCTAGGAACCAAGTTATGGTACCATTGATTTTTTTTTCATTTTTGAAAATCAATAAAAGTGCATATTATTGCAGGTTCTCACCATCGAGCCATGTCAAAATCCTCAGAATCTTCGATTTTTGGGAAAATGAGTGAGTAAAGGAAGGAGAGCCAAAAATGAAGGGGAATTGAATTTCAGCCAGTCGTCCTGCTGGAAAGCGACAAATTAAACCTACAGCCGTATTATTCGCAACACTCAATGAAAATCACAGCTCTGATGATGAAGACGAGGATTTTGAAATGAAAACAGTTGAGAATGGCACGAATGAAGAATCAGATGATTCGGAAAACAGCTCATCGGGTTCAGAGGATAACAGTGATGAGGAAGAATCAGAAGAAGAAGAAGAAGAGGGTCAGGATGAAACAAAGCACGATGAAGAGAGACAAAGAACGCCTTCAGTTGAGAAAGAACTGATTGTCTGTGGTGTCTGTGTAAACCAAAGGGACGTTGTAGCTGCTGGAGACTTTATGCAATGCGACAAGTGCGGGATACATGTACACGAATCTTGCTACGGAGGCCTCCCTTTCCCAGATATAGACGAAAGCCGATGGTTCTGTGAACCTTGTCAATATGGACTAGCCGAACCACCACATTGCGAATTCTGTCCATCGAGATTCGGTGCTTTCAAGAAGTCAGATATTGAAGGAAGATGGGCGCACGCAGTGTGTGCATTGTTCACGCATGGAGTAACTCATGTACAGGAGCACACTTACACTGGAGTTTCATGGGAGAATCTGGAGAATTCCTACTTTGGCCGTAGAGTCTGCACCGCGTGTTCGGATAAGATTGAAGCACGTCTTGGGATAGCGTCTCGTTGTGAGTCGGGAATGTGTAAGGAATATATGCATGTCACCTGTGCCCAGAAGTTGGGATTACTCGTCGATGAAACCGACGAATCAGACGAAGCAATCGCTGTACCCAGATACTTCTTCTGTAAGAAGCATACAAGTCAAGACAACTTGAAACCATTTCAACGGAAGTTTGAGAGATGGGAGAAGTCAGAAGGCAAAAGGATCACTGCGCATCGGAGGAAGAGAGCTTTGAACGAGGAAGAGGAGAAGTTAAGGATTCAGATGAGAGATGGATTGGAGAAGCTGTTAGAGGATGATGTAAAAACAAAAGGAGTGGTGACAGGAGGAGAGAAGCAGAAGCAGGTGAGAATCATAAATAAGAAAAAAGAAATAAGGACATCTTATAACTTCTTACGTTTTCTAACGTTTATATTTAAAGGCACGTCTTCTCACCTCTTCATCCGAGTTCTTCGATCGCTTTGAAACCAAAGCAGAGGATTCTGGGCTCTCGAAAAAGGAATTCCGGGACCCATTCTATGATATCAAGCTGACAAACAGCTCACATGTTCCTATTGGATTTTCAAAGGAGTATATTGAGTACGTTTCATATTTAAACGGATTCCCGTATTCCATTGTTTTTGCAGCTTCATGCAACTCCGTGACTCGCAAATCATCCCTGAAGAAGAAGAAAAACTACGGAAGGCTCGGGATCTTTTAGCTGAAACCAAGGCGAACCAGGAGAGAAAATCGGCGTCGAAGCACTTATCCGACAAATTTAGAGGAAACGAGGAATTGATAGAGAGTAAGATGGAGTCTCTCGAAAAGTTGTATTCGTTGCTGGCGGAACTTGGAGATGGTGGAGTCTTGAGCGAATTCAGCAATCGACAAAGTGCCGATCGGAATCGCGGATCTCCTGTAGCCGTGCCGAAGAAAGCGCGGGAGCACTACAGTTGTGTGGTTTGCAAGAAGGACACCGAACAACACAAGCAGACGCAATGTGATCAGTGTCATAACAGTTATCATATTGGATGTCTGTCCCCTCCACTGACACGTCTTCCAAAACGAAACAATTTCGGATGGATTTGTCATGAATGTAACGAATCGAGTGATGATGAACCCGTGATTCCTGTACTGGCTGATGATGCTCCACGATCGGCGAGAAGCCGTCGCCCACCTGCTCGTCTTTCTGCATTTTTAAGTCAGTGATCTCTACCCTGTGAAATATATATTGTTTTATCTTATGTTCATTTTTCAAAAGAGAAAAGCCCAGTCAATTTTTACAAATAAAGTTCAGTCCTGTTTCATAATTAATCTTTTTCTTGTTCCTTCACTTCTAGCAGCTCCACAGATTCCGGCTGTTTTGACTCTTTTCCACCAGCCTCTACATCTTTCGATAAAGATGCTTCGGATTCGATTTTGGCTTTGCTCTTCTTTGTTCGACACCCTCTGAATAGTGGTCCTGCATCGAAATCATCAATGTCTTCTGGAAGTTTCTTGTCCTTGGTTTCTGGTTGTAAAAGAACTAATGCTCCGGCAATGAAGGACATGACACTGATGACTATGGCTGGGGCGTCTTCGTTGATGGCTGTCTGGAATTAGAAGATTGACTTAGAGGAGGAATGAGCTATTTTTGAAATATTGTTATTTTGACATAATCCAACCCTCAAAATCAGAAAATTCCTTTGAAGCTTTGCCAGAAAAAGGCTCAGAGCAGCGTTACAATTCCCCAAAATTTCAAAATCCAGCTTGAATCGTATATTTTTTACCCCATTCGAGGATATGTTCTGTTGTAAATCACGGGGGAGAGCAAACTCAAGCTTTGATTTCGAAAATTGGAAACTCCGAAGGCCTGTGGAGTCATTTTCAAGCTATGCTTCAGAAGACTTTTTGGCTTCTTTTTTAAATTCTTCATCGGCTCATCTTGTTGCCTTATTCCCCCTTCAAAGGTCAATGATTCAAAAAGAGAAAACATACCAAACGATTCATGTATGGTGCTCCAATCGACCCCAGCTCTCCCACAAATGATACGACTCCACTGAACACGTTCCTAATAGTTGTTGGTGTGCCCTGAAGCTCAAAACATTAGAAAAGAAACACAAATTCTAGTGAACCTCTGAATACAGCAATGGTTGTGATGCCCATACGATAGAATTTGTGGACTTGGCCAACAGAGGGAATATCATTTTGTAGTTTCCTTGAAGTGGGATGTAAACTTGACACAACATGAATCCGGCGGTGAGTACTAGTGACCAGAAGGAGACGGTCTTTCGCTTGAAGAGAATTAGAAGGAACACGGATAAGAATCCGGCGGGTAACTCAACGAGTCCGGATAAGAAGTAGCCAGTAGTTTCGTCTTCAGAGAGCTCCGTGGAGTATAGGGATAGTGCCCAGTAGGTACCGCTCATCACAATTCTGAAAATTTAAGGACTTTCCAGGAAAGTTGAAGATAACAACTCACAGAATATACGAATTTATCAGAACATGCACAAAAATTTTCGGGTAGAAGAGTGCACGGAATGTTCTGGTTTTTTCTGATGACTGGGCGTTTGCAGAACGACAATCAATTAGAGAGATCGTTTGCTTGTTGAATGCTACCGACTCATTGATGTACTTCTGAATCTTCCGATCATTCTGTTTGGTCACCAACCAATGAAGTGATTCTGGTGTGAACCAGAAGAATGGAATGGTTAGCAGTCCTGGAACTGATGCAGCGAAGTATAGAACTCTCCAGTTTTTAAAGAAGACATAAAACACTCCTGCGAGCATGTAACCACCAACCCACGAGATGGTAGTGAGAACTGGAATTAGGGATCGGAACTCAACGGATACTGATTCCATGCAAAGAACGAATCCGGTCATACTAAAGCTCTGAAAATGGAAGAAGGTGATACGATTGGGGATGTGAGCCTTACAGTAGTAGCTACACCAGATATGAATCGGAACAGCAAGAAAATTATGTAGTTTGGTGCAACTGCACATATCAAGTTGGCAAGAACACTGATGTATAGTGGGATTAAAAACAGTGGACGGCGACCGAGGATATCAGATAATTGACTGACAAATGGAGATACGATCATTCCACCAACAAGGAATATTGAAGTAGCGTGCTCCGCCATTCCTTGATACTCACAGACTAGATCGAAATCGCTGGTAATTGTAGATTTCTTGTCTTCTTCGTAAGCATACCTAAACATTGTAGACTTCTGGTGGGCAAGTATTTTTGATAACTCACGATGCACCATTTACCGCCAAACAGTCTATCGTCGTGTTTAGTTGTACATCGTGAACATGACAACTGTCTTTGAGTAGTGGGGTGAAGTTCTGAAAATGTTCATTTGAATGTGGTGATTCTGATGGTAGCTTACATCGTTTGGTTCTGGAAGGTTACATAAAAATGAAGTGGACTTTGTGATGAACGGCATAATCATCATGTTCAGAGCGAACAACATGTGAACAGAAGTGGTAATGACATAGGCTAGCATCTGGAATATCAGAAGTTAAAAAAAAATGTATTTGCTGAGAACCATACTTGATATCTGCCATATTTTCCAAACGCAGTTAACACTTTGTCGGCGTCTAAATGTAGGTAGTTAAAAGTGGCAGAGATGGAATTACTCCGAGGTGGAGGACTTGGTGGGTTTTGAACTTCGACCATGGCTTGAAAATCTGTAATGCTTACTACCAGAAATGTTAACAGAGCTCTCTAAACCGGTAAAAATGAAAAAAAATGTCAAAGATGAAAGTGACATGTACCTCCTGATGCCGAGCACTTATACTTCCCCTCTCAAAAAGTGTATGGTTTAAGTCGATATGGTATGGATAGTTTCTAAAATCAAAGAGAGAGTTAGAGACAATCAGACAAGATAAGAAACTGTGCACTCTCTCCCATACTTTACGCCTAAAATGGCCCTTGGAGTCTGTTGTGGGGCTGATAACGCCAAAAACGAATGATAAAGACGAATTTTGGTCAGAGGGAGAAGGGTTGTAAATTGGTGCCAGGAGGTGTGAGGGCGTTCGGAACTACTCTTTTTTCTTTGATGGGCATCAATCAATCGAAGTGGTGCTCAGGAGGCACAATCAATGAAACTCGTGATTGTTGTTATTCACAAATGTAAAAACAAAACCGTGTGAGAGCTGCTGATCTGTGTATGTCTATCTATGTATGAAAAACAATTTTTGTAAATAGTTTATTTGAATTATGATAGTACCATGTATTGCTCTACCAAGGAACTACAAAACATGATTGAAGCGTTTTCGTTGAATCTAACAGACACTTTGCAGAGAAACGTGTATCACTTCGGGTTCACCTTGATAAGAAATATGTCCTTCTACTTTAATGATTTCTGATAAAAGTTTGAGGTTTTCAGTTCCGATGCACTTCTCATCTACATTAATAGTGCGAAGATGGGATGGAAGAGATAGTGTACTTGTGGAAAGTATAAGATGTACAGTACCGGCCATAATAATATTGGTTTTCGTCGTTTTCAGTAGAAAAACGCCAATTTGAGTGGCTGAAAGACTAATTCAAAGTAGTTATTTCTGTTTGAAAATGTGAGTTTACATAAAGCAAACCTTGAACTTTAATTTTGTAATTGACAACTTTTTTGTATCTCTTCAATCAAATAAGTTACGCTTAGAAATCTACGGTGATGCCAAATTTTGCTCGTTTTCAGTGCTAATTCTTGAAATTCTTCAGCTTTTTTTTGACGGCCATATCTTGGCAGATCAGACTTGTACAAAAAAGTTGTCAACTACAAAATAAAAGTTCCAGGTTTGATTAATACACTCTCAAATTTTCCAACAGAAAAAGTGACTTTGAATCATTTTATCAGCTACCCTAAGTTGACGATTTTCCACTGAAAATGACGAAAACGAATATCATTATGGCCGGTACTGCATACTGGATAAATTGCATAAAGTTGAACTTGAACTGTTCATTTTTGTAACAGGCACAGTATTCAGCAAGTAGTAAACAGGACGTAAGATGAAGTTCATATCCAAACATTACAGGATTCCTCCAAAAATCATGTACATATTTTCAGCATGCCTTTGTTTTGCAAATTCACGTAGCTCTTCCTGTTGCAGATGAGGTTCTGAAAAAGTTCTGAGAAAAAATGTCCTTGAAAACCATCCAAGCAGGAACTCTTGTCTCTTGTCTGATAAACCTCTGCAGATGCATATGCATTACATTTTGGTTCTGGAAATTGGACGCCTTCATAGGAATACTTCGCAGACTAGAGATTTTATTATTTGTAAGAACCTGCCTGAAAATTTTAACAATATATTTTAGCTGGGGTAGACTAATCACCTCCTATTATACATTTTCCCTGAAAGCGATTTCCTTAGAACTTGTCGAACAATAAACAACTTATCAGATCAAATTTTGCTTTAAAAAACTCTAGTTCTTGAAGTTACGAGTTGTAATCTTTTGGTTAATGATGCTTTTGAAGTTCAAAAACTCAAAAACCTAAAAAAGTGGATCAGAAGTACTCCCTCGTCGACTTCCTCGTCATAATTGTCACTGTTAGCCTTGATTCGACGTTTTGGAGTCTGGAGATCTTTTGAGTTTTTGGATTCTTGTTGCTTTTCAGAAATCAGTTTTATTCGAGATTCAATGGTTCGGAGTATGGCTGAAATTAATCAAACTATGAACTCCACGTCTGGAACTCTATGGAACACACTTGAAAGGTGAGCTGCATTTTTTTATAATCCCAGAAATTTTATATTGCAACAGAATACATAGGGATAATATATTTTGTTGCGTTTTTTTCACGATATGGAAAAATCTCAGGACTCGTTCGTCAATTATTCATGGCCTCTTTCTTTCTGGTTTTTTCGCGGTCCTTCAAAATATTCTCAGAATCTCTCTCATTGTTCAGTCAACCGTAATGGACCAGGAGTCTTCAGTTTTGTTTTCCTGCTCATCATAACCAAAATCTACAGACCCACATGAATCTGTTCTTGTTCTCCGCTGACTCATTTGGAAAAATTTGCGCCAGATGAAGGTAGTAGTGGGAAAAAAAGGTTTCTGCTCTAGGATTTCATTTCAAACTCCATTGTGCTCCTATGATGTAATCTCCTGTTTTGAAGAACCGAAATAAGTTTCATTAGCCTGCTTTTCATAAATTCGAAGTATGTTCAAAACTTTCGAGAAACATATGTAGTACACTTTACATGGGAATGTTTTTAGTCCACCTAGTTATTTTTGGGATGAATTTCCGGAACTCTGGTTATATTTTTGTACTGGAGAAACTTCTAGTACAGTTCTAATACAGCAATATTATACTGAACCCTCTTGATGTTTTCGTACTTTTGAAATGGCTCAAACGGCATTTCAGAGAAAAAAGCACAATGATTCAATTAGGTGTTTACTGCATTTCATCCTATCTCTCTTTTTTCAAAAAGAAGAACCTTCACATAAAAACAAAAGAGTGAAAAAAGAAGCGAAAAAGAAAACACATTTGTCTCTGTTCTTTCCTAGTTAATTTTTTATTCATGACTTTCATTTTTCTTCCTTCTCCTTTTCTCTAATATCCTTTCCAATAGATACCCATTAAGAAGGGACCTGTGTCCATTTCTTCTCGTTTTTTTGCTCTCCTCGTTTTTGAGCCCTCTGAAGGGAGGAAGCAGCACACAAATGAGATGAGTTGTTGGCTGTTTTGGGAGTAGGATAGCTCTCTACGTGCTCACTCCGGGTTTTCCTCTATCTTTCCCCTCTCACACTTTTTTATTATTATTCTGTTTTTATTTACACCACTCACTCGACCAACTACTCAATACGAATATGAGATGGCTCATTAGGCACGTTAGTCTCGGGGAGGGTTCAAAATCACTCCTTTCCTGGTTCTGACTGAGTTTTCATCTCAAGCTCTTACTCTGTTCAAATTGTCTTTGACAATGACGCATTCTCGTTCCTTCAGACATGTCATTTCCATAAGGAAGCTCGTATTTCAGAAATACAAAAACAACAAAATTTGGGGGAAACGCTTTAGAGAGGCGGATCTGAAATTAAAACTGAGCATCGGTCTCTTTTATAATTTTCGCTCCCCCGATGGCCTGACGTATTTTTCATTGTCTAGTGAAGAAGAAGAAGCGCCACTTGTGTTTCTTTTGTTTCCAACTCTCCCCAGATAATTGCTCTCTTGTTTTCACCCCCTTCCCGCTTAACTAGACGTCTTCCTACTTTCATTTCAGTATAGGTTCTTTCTAGGTTGACTCTCGATTCACAGTTTTCAAATTTTCAGAATGACTGGCGCTACAGATCCCATCGTCTTCAATTGCTCTGTCATGCTGGAAGTAGCCAATTCTCGCTTCCTTCAATCCGTCCTCTACTTCAACTTATTCTGTAGTGGTGTTGCGGTCTTCTGCCTGATCCACACATGGCTCTCGATTTGTCGCTACAAACTGATGCATTTTAATTTGAAGTTCCTCATGAAAATACATTGTGCTGCACTCTTGATTCATTGTGTCCCTAGACTATTCCTACATCTCTTTGACCTATACTTTTATTTTTTCGGAAACGATTGCTACGACATGCAACCTGGTTCTCTGCGTTGCTTCATTCTCAGATTCCCCTACATGTTTGGACTCATTCTATCGAGTACCACAACGATTTTCTTGATGATCGAGCGTGGGTTTGCAACTTGTTACAGCCAGACTTACGAGCACGGCTACAAATCAACAGGGATCGCCATTGGAGTTTGTCAGGTATCATTTCCACTTTCACTTGCAAAACCTGTGCATTTTTTGCAGATATTGTGTTCTCTGATCCTAATGGCCTCGGTATTTCACGAGTATGATTTTGATGCTCCTCATTATTATTGCTCTGTAAGTCTAAATAATAAGACTCAAATAACTGATTCCATTCAGAGTATCTCAGTCACGTTTCCTCTATGGGTCATCATTCCGGAAGTGTTGATCATTGTATTTCAGATTGCAGCTAGGATTATAAACCGATGTCTCCTGAGACTGAATAAGGTTCGTTAGTGGGAAAGTGGAGTTTATGACCTGGTCAAAAACCGAAAATCATTTTGTGAAATCTTTAGAGAATACGAGCTCGTTCCGTCACAGCAACACTGAGCAATCGATACCAGCTTGAGGCGAATATGAGAAATATCCGACTTCTTCAATCATTCACCCTTTGCGATTTGATTTTTGTTTTCACATGCTTCACACTGTCCGCTCCTGTTCATTACTACAGTTCAGAAATGGAACGACCAACTTATCACGCATTGGTGGAAGGTTAGGATTAGTATTCTTGAAATATTCTGAACCAAAAAATTTCAGTTGTCAACTTTGTACCTCTCTACTCTGTGGTCATGCCCCTTTATTTATGGGTGTTCCAGAAAAAGGTTTGTTTTTGAAAAATAGCCAGTTCTTCTTCTAACATTCACTTTTTGTTCAGCATCGCGACACTGTCACGAATACCCTTCATGCGTCTCTGACCACATCATCTGATCATTATTTCAACGTGCTGAATCAACAATTGAGTGTACGAGAAGAAGGAGAGAAACGGACAAGAAAACTGCGAAAAAAGTGATAAGAAACCATTGATTGTTTGATACAAAACGTGTTTTATTGAAATAATTCCACTAATTGACTCAATTCCCAGTTGCCTTATTTTTTTTGTAATTGGCTTCCTTGTAGATAAACATCTTGATTTTGAAAGCTCTTATTCAGAATGTCAAAAAAGATAGCAATAGTAGGAGAAGGAGTAATTGGGTGCTCAACCGCTCTGCAACTAGCAGAAGCCATTCCCAATTCCAAAATTACAATCGTTCACGATAGACCGTTTAGCGAAACTTGTAGTGCTGGCCCAGCAGGATTGTTCAGAATTGACGACGAAGCAAATCGGTAAACTTAACGATTCTTAAATTATATCAGTTTCACTCTTAGAGCCTATGGGAAGTCAACATTCTCCTGGTTTGCACATCTACATCGAACTGAAAAGGGAGATAGAACTGGAGTGAAACTTCTATCGGGACATATACAATCAGACTCCAGAGAACGTCTGGAGCAACAACAGAGAGCTTATGGAGACATCGTTTACAACTTCAGATTTTTGAATCAATCTGAAATTAAGGATCTGTTCCCAAATCCGTCAAGGTTTTTTTGTCAGATGACTAATATGAAACATTCGTACTTTAGATACTGCATTCATTACACTGCGTTTGCATCAGAAGGAAACAAGTATGTCCCTTACCTCAAATCTCTATGCATTTCTAATAGAGTTGAGTTCAAACAACAAAAGGTGGAAAGTCTAGACCAAGTATGATTTTTTTTTCCCAATTTAGAACTAGATTCATTTTTAAATTTTCAGCTTGCCGATGAAGGGTATGACATCATTGTCAACTGTGCTGGATTAAATGGAGGGAAGTTGGCTGGAGATGATGATTCTGTGTATCCCATTAGAGGAGTCGTTTTGGATGTGGATGCTCATTGGCATAAGCATTTCAATTATAGAGATTTCATTACTTTCACTATTCCCAAGTGAGTTTTGAGTTAAAGCTTTGCAAAGGCCATGAAACTTTTAGAGAGAACAGTGTAGTTATTGGATCTGTAAAGCAAGACAACAGATGGGATCTAGAAATCACTGATGAGGATCGTAAAGATATTTTGGATAGATATGTCAAACTTCATCCTGCTATGAGAGTAAGTCTTCTGACATTAAAGTATTTCTAGAAAACGGTTTGCAGGACCCAAAGATAATTGGCGAATGGTCAGGTCTGCGTCCAGCTCGAAAGTCTATCCGAATTGAGAAACAGGAGAGAGTATCTAAAAAATCTGGGAAAACTTATACTGTAGGTGTTTGATATTTTTATACATATGCTATTGAAGTTTTAGGTTGTTCATCATTATGGTCATGGAGGAAACGGATTCACCCTTGGATGGGGGACCGCGAAAGAGGCAACTCAACTAGTGAAGTCTATGCTATTGGAAAACAACTCTAAGCTATAAAGACCCCATTCCTAGAATACTTTCCCCATTTTTTGTTCCTTCAAATCAGTTTTACCTGTCTATTGGTTTCTGACAAGTTACAATTTGTAACCACAAAAGACGATAGGGACTAATTGTAACACCTGTCTCGGTAGTGAAAGGCAAAAACAGGTGATTATATTTCTGGGCGTTTCGTTTCACATTTTCTCTTTCTCAGTTTGACTCATTTTATTCATATTTTTTTGATAAAGCTCGTTAAAATGGTATTTTCCTTGTTAGATGTTTTTTCGGTGAAACTTGCAACGAAGGAGGAAGTTTTAGACAGATCTCGTGGGTTTTTAGGAACTTTTTGCGTATGTATATACCGACAAATGATTCCAGAAGATACAGGAGATGTCAACATAATATGGATATTCACATTCAACTCGAACAGGAATACTTCCGTTTTGGAAGTTTGTTTCATTTCTTTCCTTCTGCTCATTTCACTGATCGTCACTCTACTTGGTCTGTTTTGCATGGTTAACTCAAAGTGAGTATAGAATCGCCACTTTAAAATGCGCAACAACTTTTATCTTCAGCACACCCCATCGAAACAATCGATTTATTGTTATCTCGGGAGTTTTGTGTTGGTTGGAATTGGTTTTTAGTAGATACTTAGTTTTTGCATTTCAAATGACCAAAAGTGAGGATTTCTCATTTAGAAAATCTAATCAAGAGCTTTCAGATTCTACTCAAACCACTTCGCAACTTCTTTTTTGGGCAGCAATTTTTAGATATCATTATATGTTTTTCGGAGTTCATTGCCTACTGACCGTAACCGCGGAAAGAGCAATGGCAACAGTTCTCCTCAAGTAAGTCTGTTTTCTGTTAATTTCTGTCTGAGCAAGGAAACTTGCCCTTTCATAATTTGAGCCGCTCTACATGCATGACACCTATTTTAGTATTCTGAAAACTTCTGACTAATTCATGACATCATATAGGATCTCTGTTTCATGTTTTGTTTTGTTTTGTTGTTAGTAGTGAGATACATTCCAGCTCATCACAAACTTCCTTGTAGACCCACAGAAAAATACAGTAATAAAATGGTTTACAGAGATTATGAAACCAAACCTCGTGTATGGATTGCTGGCATCTTAATAGCAACCAATTTTCTGGTATCCTTGACATATGCATTTCTAGCAGTTTCACAGCTCATCATGATCAAATTTGTGTTTAGTGTATGCCTGGTAGTAACAGTATCCTCAATGATTCTCATGGAAACGATATACATCATGAATAAAAAACGGCTGGCAGCTCTAATAAGACATGATAGTAGTATGGTGCTGTACACATTGAGCACAAAATATCAGTTACAAGAAAATGTGCAGAGTTGTAAGGTGAAAAATTGGTTGGTTCAAGAGGCGCTTTGTAAACATGCTCCTTTCCAGCTGATTCGCCCCGCATTAATCGCTGTTGGTGGCTTTATCATTCTTGTGATCATGACGGAATGCCTGCCAATTATCATGGACTTTTCTGATGAATTACAGTCTTGGTTCAATTTGGTCTTTGATACAATGGTTCATATGTGAGTTTATTGAACAGGTGAAATTTTCCAACCTGCCTTGATTTAGAAATGCTCTCGTTGTGGTTCCCACTGTGATTTTGCTGATGGAAGGATTCCGGAAAGTGTTTTTGCATCACTATCGCAGAATCGTAGAATCATCCCAACCCAAGATTCCTTCTCGGAAAAGGTCAATTTTTGTATTCTCGAAAAGGGCTGAAAATGAGGGAGATGTATACTTTGAAATGTTCAACAAGACAGTGAGCCCGCAAGTTTTGAAAAGTGTTAAATAAAGTTTGAACTTTGTGTTTTGTCTCCAACATACCGGAAGAGAAGTATCTCTGACTAAATTTTCGCATGACTAGACCTACCTCTTTTTTGTTCTCGAATCAAATTGTGCCGGATCGGTTCACATGTGCTTCATTCTTTGTCATTTTTCTCATAATCAGATTTTTTGTGGAGAATTCATATTCAATTTCACCAATGAACGAGATCATCAAGTATGGATCAATTGGAGCCATTCCGTTGTATAATTGCAGGTTAAGATTTTTCCTACTCTAATAAATAAAAAAGTTGTTTTAGTGCTCACCCTCTTGAAAAATGGTATGAGAAAGATGGGGTTGCTCGACCGGTACTTGGAATATCAGAGGCGTTATGCGGAATTGCGATTGAAATTTTATATATTCCAATGTTATCCGTTATGCTAGAGAAGGACAATTTCAACATGTCTTGTTTCAAAATCATGACTCTTCTAGCAATTGTTGATATTTTCTCCATTCTTATCAACTGCATTATTACAGGATGGCTGGCATATCAAGGCTCTGTTTACTGTTCCTATCCAACTCTCATTTATATTTCTGGAATGGCAGGAATGGGTTTGTGGTGTTGTTCTTGTGTCATTGCATTGATACTCGTCACAAATCGTCTCCTGGATTTGATACTCCCGAGAGCTGGTGCTTTCTTTTTTGATGGAAAACGCACGTTTATGATTTTGACAATACCAATAACGTACGGATTCTACTTTGTGTTTTTCAATACACCAATTTTGTTCACCTCGAAATTTCATGCTTGGTTTTTCAACCCAATGATATTCGAAGGAAAGGAATTGGAGGTGATGACTCATTTTTCAAAGCAGAGATTTACCTTCCGTTCTTCCAGTATGCCAACATTCCACACATTGTTAACAACTTCCTTGTTGTTGTTGTGACTTGCTCCCTCTATGTTGTTTTTGCTTGGGCTCTCTGTTCGAAACTTAAAAATGTTGATGTACAGTCTGCGTCTCGAAATGCGGTTAGTCAACTGAAGAGAGACATTGAAGTTACTGATGTTATTTTAGAGTTCTCAAATAATTTTTCAATCAGCTATGATCTGTGCTGTAAATCTCTTGGCTGCTATAATTTATGTGATCATGAACTACATAGACATTCCAGCTTGGATGATTCTTGTTGGAACTCTGATGTGGCAGCTAGGCAACGGGGCTCCAGTTTTCATTTATCTCAAGTTCAATCGAACAATAAGGAATGGTATTCTGAGAAAAGTTGGGCTCAAGGTGAGTCAGAGAATGATGAAAATGCAGATCAGCGTTTTGTTTTCAGAAGTCTTACACGATACCACGAACCAACATCAGCACATCGCAATATGCTCCAAACTAATTATTTTTTTGAGAAATATTTCTCACACTGGTTATTTTTTTTTGCTGTGCTTGTTTCATTAATTGGTTCTAGACAGCTGACTCATATTCAAAGTTCAAGTACTTGTTCGGAAGATGAAGTAATAAAAGAATGTTGACTCCGATTTTAGGTTGAAAAGCAAACTAAAACTTTGACATAGAAAATGAAAACATCCAAATTTCAAAAATTTCTTGATTCACGTTCAATTTTGTCTCCCAATTTTTTCTGAGTCAAAAGGGATTTGTTGTGCAACGTAATGAGGTACGTATGACGTGGTTTCTCAACAAATATATTCTGGAGTTTGTCCTCCAATCAGTCCCATCTTGCTTCGCAATGAGTGAGTTTTGTTGTATTCTGCTCTTAAAATCCTCAGCTCAAATTTTCAGACATAATTACACCAATCTTCATTATTACTTTTGGCATAATCATAACTGTGAGCGGTGAGTTAATTGGTGAACGTGATTCAAATATATAAGCTTTTGTAGGTTCTGAAAGTGTCTCATTCGATAGATCGATTCGAGTTCGCCAAGGATCTAGAGGTAGTGTTCTCATTGGAAGAAAAAGCATCTGACTCACTGTTTTCAGATGAAGCTATGAACCAATCAGTGGATCGATTGAAAATGCTTGCCAGAATTACTAATGGAATCTATCTTCAATACGGTATTCACACCAACACGATTTCCACAGATGAGGTTGTTTCGGAGATGCTAAACATGAGATCAGAGTCATTGATGGGAATTAAACACACAAAAGTTGTGCAGGTCAAAAGAGTTATGGAAGTCTTGTCATCTTTATCCAAGAAAATAGAGGCGATGAGGAACATATCTAAAGCAACGAGTCTGTTCGAATCGGTTGACTTGATACAAGAAGCACTTCAGAAAGTTGAAGATATCCCGAAATGGAATGTGACCTTACAGTTTCTGAAAGATCAAATGCATAGTGAGGATTATTTTTCGGATATTTTAGAGCTGGAAAACTTCACAACTGGTTTCTCCAATACCTCAACTGTAACCATAAATGACATTCAAGGCTTTTCAAAGCTGTTGCTCAAGATTTCCTCAAATTCTTTAAAAAATGCCAGCAATTATTCAGAAGAAAACTCTGATAATTTCTTACCGACTCTCAAAGTTCTGAACGGTCTGAAGTATTATGAAACTCTGAAGGGAACAATTAGAAGAAGTACTGAAAGCGAGAAAGAAATCCTCTCGCTCTTGAAAAATGAGTCATCCATGATAATGAAATCGATGAAATCGAGTATAGAGAGTTTCAATTACATGAAAGAGAAAGTCGCTTCGAATACAACTGCTCAGAGGTTCCGTCACTCATTTGGCTTCCCAAATGGCTTCACTGATTTACAAGAGTTATCCAAAGATTTCAAGGATCCATGGGTAAAGGGAATTATTCGCACTCATTTGTTGTATAATTCTCTATCGAAGTTGGTAGCTCTGGGGAACGTTCTTCAAAACATCAGTAATCAGTTGAACTTTTCCGATACGCAAAGCAATGCGATGTTTGAAGTTGAGGAAAATGTGCATAAATTGATGAATGGG